>LR990292.1:12853246-13463246 GCA_905147355.2 Apotomis turbidana | reverse complement strand
ATACTATTTATTATATTAGATATTCATCATCATCATCATCATATCAGCCGATAGACGTCCACTGCTGGACAAAGGCCTCCCCCAAAGTTCTCCACAACGACCGATCTTGCGCCGCCCTCATCCAATTTCTACCCGCGATCTTAACCAGGTCGTTGGTCCACCTTGTTGGAGGCCTTCCTACGCTGCGTCTTCCGGTCCGCGGTCGCCACTCAAGAACCTTTCTGCCCCAACGGCCATCGATTCTACGAGCAATATGCCCTGCCCACTGCCACTTAAGTTTGGCGACTGTCTGAGCTATATCTACAACCTTGGTTCTCTTGCGTATCTCGTCATTTCGAATTCGATCCCGCAAGGAAATTCCGAGCATAGCTCGCTCCATTGCCCTTTGAGTAACTGTGAGCCCTCGTATGAGGCCCATTGTAAGCGACCACGTTTCAGTGCAGTATGTCATCACTGGCAACACATATACATTCTCATTATTGACAACGTAAATCCGCAATGTTGGTAAGCATCTGAAATTTTCCTGATTTAGGTATAGTAATTTAATTTATTTAATTAGTTGTGTATTTCATGTACTGTTATAACCCCGACATTTAAATATTCTATATGATTTTAAATGAGATTGTTAATATTAAAAGCATAGCATATTAATTCAGTGAATATAGGATTTTGACCTTACAAACGGTCCGGTAGTTTTGAATTTTTGATATGTTGTCTAGGATGGTTAGTGAATGTTTAATTGCAAAATGCACAATTCCCCCCCCCCCCCCCCCCCCCCCTCCGCGCCCGCCGCCATATTGAAAAAACCGTGAACTTCTTCACATTTTTGCTTAATTCTTCGTCTAGGAGCATTTGAGCTAGATAAAAGCTTATGTGTGTCCATACATGGTTTAGTAAAAACCCACCCAATTTCACATTGAAAATAATGAAACATAAGATGTTCCACAAATAGAAATGTTCCGTTCTCGAGAACTTTCTTGCCCATACAAATCGGGAAACGTTCTTGAGAACGGCACATCTCTATCCACAAATCAAATTTATTATAAACTTTACCTACATTTCATCACAGATTATGTACAAATATTACTCATCCATCAAAGCTTCCTACGAAATGATGAGATACGCGAGATAACCTAGGTTGTAGATATAGCTCAGACAGTCGCCTTCTTGAGTGGCGACCGCGGACCGGAAGACGCAGGGTGGTAAGGACTGATGACCTGGTTAGGAACGCGAGCATAAATTGGATGCGGGCGGCGCAAGACCGATCGTCGTGAAGAACTTTGGGGAAGGCCTTTGTCCAGCAGTGGACGTCTCGGCTGATATGATGATCAAAGCCTGAAAATGGTGGATATATCGTAATACATATATCCTAAAGTGGGTTGATATTTTAGTGGTATTTGTCGCTACGGCAGCCCACTCAGTATGTCGGCTTCAACATGGCTTCAGCAGACACAGTTCAAACAGGTGACCTTATCAAACTCGACAGCGAATCATGTAGAACGACACTGAAACGAGAGAGAATCTTAATACTGTTTATAAATGTTACTTAATAAAGCTACATAGGTGCTATACAATATTACTGAAAGGTTAAGTATGAAATTAGATGCCCGTAGTGTATTATGAAGACGCTTTTATACGTTATTGGCCTACTAGGTGAGACTTAATGTTGCCTATTACGTTTCTGGTAAGAAAATCTTTTAGCTGAATGCCACAAGTAAAAATAGAATAAATAAATAAATAATAAGTAAATATTAGACAATCTCACACAAATCGATCTAGTCCCAAATTAAGCTCAAGAAGGCTTGTGATATGGGTGCTGGACGACGATATACATACTTATCTAGATAAATATATACTTAAATACATAGAACAACCATGATCCAAAGCACAAATATTCGAGTTCATCACACAAATATTTGCCCTGGTCTGGATTCGAGCCCGGGACCGCCGGCTCAGTAGGCAGGTCTCTACAAACCGAGCCAACCGCGTCGTGAAAATATAAAATAATAGACTGTCTTATTGCCTACTAGTGAGTCATTAACATCGGCAGTTCATTTCGAAATTGCTAAGATTTGTATTTTTCTAAGTACTTACCTACATTTTCATACCCATATTCAACAATTTTGAAGAATAATTAGAAAGCATTTTTCGACAAAAAAATATATATAATTAAATTTATATATCGAATCTGCTTGAAACATTTCACGAGAATCGGTTGAGCAATGCGACCTGTAGCCGAGAATACGTGGACATACAAACATTCTAAATTAGGACATACGAAAGAATTTTAAACCAAGCTGAAACGCAGACACCACTCACTTGGTAAAAAAATCGTAACACAATATAACAGACTTAAACCCGCACATAAAAAAATCCCAACACCTGGGGCCTATGATGGTTGCGTTTATCACGTGCTAAATAAGTGCCAAGCATCTGTCACTCACATTCGCATTTTGTCAAAACGCGACGGATGCTTTGTCACTTATTTATCGCGTAATAAAAGCGACCATCATAGGCCGAGCATTAAAATACTAGCAATTTCAGGCATACAAAACAGTGACAAAGTACTGCTAGGAATGTAGTGATTGCACTTAATACTACGTGTATGGAGGTAATAGATAGACTCTTCATATATCAGTTGAATTGAGAACGACTCACGTTATTAAAGCCACCGCTCAATAGTTTTTTCAACCGACTCCAAAAATAGGAGGAGGTTCTATGTTTCACTGTATATATATATTGTGTGATTGTCCGATATTTATTTCTTTACTGTATGGTTTTTTTTCCTTCATACATATCACTTAGATATCTTGGTAGCTCTTCTGTTTTTTTAGCATTGAAATGAAATCTCAGAATTCTAGTGCTAATATTGAAAGTATTGTTATGGATGGTATCCTATCTCAACTCGGAAACATTGTTTCCCATATAAAACGTTTCGCCAAATTTTCATTTGTCCGAAAGTAGGTATTTCATTCCTGAAACCCGTAATACTTCCAGGATTTTACAAACATCGTTTTAAAGAACCCATTGGGTTAGGTTAGGTTTGTTTTATAATTATTCTGATTCTGAAAGATTTACAGTTCTGGATAAAATGGCTTTCGGACAAATGAAAATTTGGCGAAACGTTACGGATAGGAAACAAAAATTTGTGTTTCAGATAGGTAACCGTTATGGATATTTATACGTATATATTAATGTTATTAGGCATAATATTCACACTCGACAACCACAGCTAACCTTTGATCTCAATCACTGACGGTTATATGAAGCGTAATAGATTTTAGTATTAATATAGTCACCCAGAAATTGGTTATGATTATGACGTACATTACGTGTAGCCCGAGCTGCCACAATCACAAAATAGATAATAAACACAATATATACATGTTTATCGCACACTAAAATATATTTACTCTAGAAAAAAAGACAAAGATAATAATAAAAAAACATATCACTAAAGAGCGATCTCTTCCAGACAAGCTTAGGGTAGTGAATTTGATGGTAAAGTAAATTTCATGGTTTTAATACTAGTACGTGGGCCAGCCCTTTCAGAATGTTGATTTCACAATCAAGGGCGAAGAGATTTTTAATTAGCCGCTAAATACATCTAAGATGCATCTTCAACCCCATTTAACGACGGCCGTTTATTTCATAATCGTGACAAACGTCAGGTGACAACGACGGGTGCGCCAAAGTTCACATAATTTTTCAACCCCGATTATTGGAACTCCGAAAATGTTACTCATACAATTTTTCATCATAATAGTCACTATTTATACTTAGTCACTATTACTACCGATCATAACTCCGAACCATTTAAAATCATAATGTCAATTATCATAAATATCTCTAATACTACTTTTTGTTTTCATACATTTATTCATAATAACTGTTTTTGATCCTATTTTTCACTGTCATAAATTTTTTAAGCAGACTAGTTTGTACTCATAAACTACACAATCCTATATTTTATAAGCAGATTGTGTCAAAATGCAACGTGGCTCAAAAACCGAAAACTGTAGGTTAGGTTAGGTTTGTATTATGACCACGTATAGCGGAGCGAGCGAAGCGAGCGGAGCGTCAAAATGCTTGCCTGCTTGCTTGCATGAACACTTGTAAATAATCTACTATTACATCAAATTTTTATAAGCAAATGCAGAGCCAGGATGGATTCGGGAAGAATCCTACAGTTTTCGGTTTTTGAGCCACGTTGCATTTTGACACAATCTGCTTATAAAATATAGGATTGTGTAGTTTATGAGTACAAACTAGTCTGCTTAAAAAATTTATGACAGTGAAAAATAGGATCAAAAACAGTTATTATGAATAAATGTATGAAAACAAAAAGTAGTATTAGAGATATTTATGATAATTGACATTATGATTTTAAATGGTTCGGAGTTATGATCGGTAGTAATAGTGACTAAGTATAAATAGTGACTATTATGATGAAAAATTGTATGAGTAACATTTTCGGAGTTCCAATAATCGGGGTTGAAAAATTATGTGAACTTTGGCGCACCCGTTACGAATACCTCTGTGGCACAAATACATTTGGACGGGCGAGCGAAGCCAGCGGTGACAAATTTAATCTGAATTTCACATATTTTAGCCCCTTCACTTCAACTGCCAGAAAATAAAAGACGACCTTAGCCATGGCGGCGCCCTGGGCGAGTAATTCGCCCTAGGCCTGGTTAATTTATTAGGGCGATGTGGGGCATTTAAACCCTACGGGCAAAAACGATATCGATAACGATCATCCCGCTACCCGGAACTAAAAAAGTGTTACGTTCTCCTTTGTGAAGATGACTAGATTATTATGCGCTATGCGTTACGCATATTTTATTATGGAGTGTAAAAGGGAGGAGCGAAATCGTCACATATCCAAAAGTTTTGAATTGGTGGCGCTACTGTGACTGAAAGTAGTTCCGTTACTTATCAACGGTTTGTTTATATATAAAACTTAATGGTATGTAATATCTATGGCAACAGCCTAATTTGTTATTCGTCATTCGGTGAGATAATTAAAAAAAACTAAATACTTAAAACGTGTCAATGATAATTGTAATCGCGTATTAATTAATTTTTAGCATGTACAACCTTTAATTATGCGTTTTTTTGTATATACTTAAGGGAACTAATTAGGAATTACTCTGACCACCTAAAGTATTTAAAATTTCAATTCGACACAGTTCACTTCGTCTTAAACTTGGAATTTTTTCATACTTTCTGCTACCCTAGCGCTAATGCGGGCGGCATTGGAACTATATTTATTGAATCTATGAAAGATTCCGCTCCTCCCTTTTACCCTTCATAGTTACGCGGCTTGCGCCTAATGAAGATGCGAGACGATAACAATTTAAATTAATTTGGTGTCAACCCTGGGGTAACACGATCTGAATTAGCAACTAACGTAAGGAAGTCGAGTTGAAAGGGTGTGAGGCTAACGTAAACCTCTTTTCTGTTTTAACGAAGTCGGGTAAAACAAACAAAACAAAAGAAAGCGTGCATCGAGCCAGCCTTTTTATTCCATGGTAGCTAAAATAGCAAATCTTCTTAAGATTAGCTATTCTGACTGATAGCGTTGTTAATCAATGCCCATACGCAACAAAAGAAAACATGCATCACAAAATTCAGATTTTTTCGCAATCACAACTTCTCCTGATGGAAAATTAACTGTCAATACAGTTTTATTTTTTATTAATTTGAATAATGAGAACCCATGAAACGCGATCTGGATAAGCAACTTAAGTAAGACGGAAGTCTCGCTGAAAGGGTAAGGCTTTCAGTCCGTAGCCCCGTAGGCGTAGTTAAATGTTACGGTATTAAGTGATTCGGTGAAATGATAAATGCGCTAATTGATGTTTTCACCAAAATATATGACCACTAGAAGATGAGAATTCGTCGGTGTAACTATGCATTGTTATTGACCGTAGTCGGTAAAAAAATACTATTCCTGTATCACAATTGCTTTAAAATAAGCTCTCAATCCGTATTAGATGTTGTGGTACCTATGGTAAATTACATCGATGAAATAATTGATATTTTTACGAAAATCTATACATTTAAAAGCTACTAGAGGGCTGCTACGACTACGTAAATTTTACTTTGCCATATTCGGGTAAATATTATCCTATAACCATATAATAGATCTCCGTACTAATATTGGATACAATCCGTGCAGCCGTTCCGGCGAGATAAGCGGAGAAATATTTTCTAGGATAATATTTGAACCCGACTATGATGAAGAAGAAGTTACCTGCTAGTCGAATACTAATAATATATGTTTTCCCGTTTTAGGTGAAATATGCGAAAAGAACATTATATAAAACAATACATGCGGTAAATAATTTTCTGCCAGGTGAGGGTATCCCAAGCAGCGCAAATGCAGTCTGTTTGTAACGGTCCTCCGGTACTTGGGTAAGAAAATGTACCCGTCGAAATATATTATCTTGCTTTTCATAGTTATACATATCTGTGCATCTCTCTCCGGATGACTGGAGAAAAAAATATATTCTGCGGGCGCATTACGGTCGCGTTTGTCGTGCAATAGATGAACCGTCACTTTTTTACGAGTCTGTGACGGCTACTTTATCGTTTATTTATCACGTTACATATGCGATCATCATAAATACGCAGAAGGCAATACTTGACACAACACGCTAGCCCAATACGCGAAAGAGTTCTTAACTTCAATACATACAAGTGCGTGATTTTTTGTAGTCAGTTATAAATGTTATAATGTATTGAGTTACTAATGGGTATGAACATTTTCTAACGGATCTTGAGTGTGCGTTGGGTTATAAAAAAGTTTTGGTAAGCCACCTCTGCATATCTTAGAAAAGATCGAGTATCGTTTAGAAAGGACTTTTTTTCTGCCACGCTAACCTACTTAAAATGATAGAACCCCGGTAACTCGTAACCCTTCTTGAATTTCTACTTAATAATAATTGGCAAAATTCGTCCAGTCATTTTCTTGTAATGTTAACCACATTCAGAGTTTTTTTTTTATATATAGAGACCTTCATACAATTCTATTAAAAAAAAACATCAAAATATGTATCTTCAGTGTTTTCGAAATAACTTATATTTAAAGCAAAATCAACGTTTTGTTCCGGCAATGAAAACATTTGAAACTCAACCCACACTTCCTTTGTCGTTGCCAACGGGTTTGTAGGTCAGTTTTACTTATTTTATATCAACATAAACTAAGGTATACATTTTAAAACTTTTGTGCTGTGTTTTAGTTTAGCATATACATCCGGTACCCAAATAAAATAAATAAATACCTATGTACACCAACTCATTGAAGATAACGGTGAAATCGCCAAAACAAAATTGACTGGTCTTTTCTTGCCAACGGGCGTTTTCATTCTATTTTCAAATCTCAGTTAAACGAAACTCTCTCTAGAAACAATGTTCGTGTCACAAACTGAATTCATTTTATTTTCTTGACTTTGAAATTCATCTGTTTTTCTTTTCGGTTGGAATGGTAAATTGGAATGCTGTAATCCATGTATTATGTAGATGAAGCATGGACCAACTTTTACTTACTTTCCAGAGTGGTTTACAGTTGACGCCGTGCTGTTGACCGAGTGCGAGGTCACTGAACCTGTATTCTACTGGTTCGTTTCGTTTTTGTTTAAGTAAATTAGTATCAATTTTTCAAGTTTACTATTTAAATATATAAACAATAAAAACCATAATCTGCAGTATCCGTACACTGCATTCTGTAGACTTCAATAATGAAACAAAATTTACCAAATTTGGTTTCAACAGTACTCGGTAGGCAATCCCCATTCCGGCCTCTGTAGTAATGTACTATTATAATTATAATAGTATAGATATATTTTTCAGAACTCAGCCACGTAGCTACCCCACCTTTTTTTCCAACCGATATGACGATACGCGCAGATTGTTTGTTTCATGCTCATGCAGTATCGCGATGGAAATGTTTTCTTTTTGCACCACTCTTGTATGTTTTGCTAAAAAATTCATATATTTCAGACATTTCGTTACGAGCAAAAAAATAATCAGAAGATATATGAATATGTGGGTCAACTGTACAATTCCGTTTTGATTATCCTGTGGTAAAGAAAGTCGAATATAATAGTTCAATTTAAAACCCTTTAAGAGGGACAACAGTTTATTTATAGATAAACAAAAAAAAAACATATTTATAATATTAAAGTTGATAAATACTAAATATACTACTAATACTAAATTAAAAATAAACGGATTATAAAAAGAACACCCATCCAGCAGCTCTGCCTGTGGAAAGGTCCCCATTACACTGGCGGCGTTACCTCTCTGAACTGCAAGGCCGATCCTTTGTGAGAGGTAAGCGCCAGATTTTGGATCCCCCGTGGCGTCGACCAACCGCGACGACAGGGCCTTCACGAAGCTTTCCATATCGGCTGACCAAGGCCCTAAAGTCTCAACTGCCAGTGCCGCAAGCACATGATCCTTTAAAAGGGATGAGTATTTGCGGCGCTTCAGGATCTGGGCCTGAAGAAATGAATATGAAAGAATTGATTAAGATCGTTGCCAATCATCCCCATTAACTGTTTGATTTTCGAATTATACCGATATTATATATTTATTTTCTATTCATCAATAGAGGATGCGACTGATGTTGAATTATACAACATAGTGTAGTTATATGAATAAAATTCTGATATGTCATGATATAAAGAAAAAATATAAAAACAAAAAACTATTCTTTGAAATATGTGACTTCAATGGTACGAAAATTTAAGATTTATTTTTTTAACCCAAAAGAAATTTTGAAATTGTTTTTAGAATCCTCATAATTTAAAAAAACAATAATTGTATGTATACTTACAAATACTGGTACCCAATACACAGATACCGTCATATGTAGGTTGGCCTTTTGTATGAATAGTTATTATAATAGTCCTCTTTAGGAATGTTGAACATTGACAGTCATTTCTGTCTTTTAGAGCAGTCTAAGTGTAGGTAGTCCCGTATAGACATTTGATCCCAACAAAAAATAGAATCAATTGACATCCTCAAAAAATATATATTCATTGGTACATTTAAAGGTAAATAGAGTATATCGCTGAAGTATACATTAAGTGAAGAAGTGATTTTTCGTACAGATTAAATGTCAGTAGAGACGTCGAATTTACCGTCAGCTCCCAGCCAGCCTTTTCTATTTGCTTCATCTTTCAAGCGAATACGGTCACAATATTTGTACAGTGTCCTATAAATATGTCGCTAAATCAATTATTGAGTTCGTGTCCGTTCTCGTGGCGTCCGTGACGTCAGCCGGTGCACTACTACAGTATAAACTGTGACGTACTTTCTGGACTTGTTTTCTGGACCCACTCGTGTGTAATAGAAAAAATATATGTACATTTGTATTCCCTACTAAAACTAATAGAAAATAGAAGAAGAAATATGAGTGGGCACCTGCTAAGACATGAGTTTTTCTTCAAAAATATCATAGAAGGAAAAATCGAGGGAAAGCGAGGTAGAGGAGGCCAACACGAAATTACTTTGAGCAAATAAAAGAAAAGGTTCATGTCTTACCACAGAATAGATAACTTAGTGGTTTTATCAAGAATTAAAGGAGAAAGCCCAAGAAAAAAACGGCTGGCAATTGCTACACTGACAGAAGCGCAGCTCTTAAATTGAAGAAGAGTGGGTGTGAAAATTGTAAATTTCAAAATTGTAAAGCTTTTAATGTATTTTTTGTTTTTTATTTGATAGAATAATGCCAGCGATTGCATGTGGTATTTATCTATGAAGCAAAATGAGGGCAAGTTAATAGGGAATATCAGTGAAATATGTTCCATTTACTAGAATTTGACGCCCACCAGTGCCCACAGCCATTGCAATATGAGGGCGGGTCGAGGCCGGAGTAAACAGATATTTTTAACGTGATTTGATTAAATCACGGTTTTTCCTAAGCAGGCAGGTATATATTTCAAACCGATTTTTTTAATTACCTCGTATGGATACAATTCTTGTTGGAGAAAGAAAAAACAAGCGCCAGAGTGGGAGGCGGGGAAATTATCTCTTCAGTAACAGGTAACGCAAAAACGAATTTTGCGACATCAATTAGATTTATTAAATCTTTAGACAGCATAGGTCGTTTCGTCTTACTGTTGTGAAGCTTTTTTTGATAATTATGTAGATTATTTGGTGATCGATTATTTTTATTACTGATGCAATATATTCTTAACTCGGTAATTTGTCTTTAATATAACGCCTCTCGATCAATACATACTTACCTTCTAAAGGGAAGTGCTGAAAAAACTTAAATAAGTTAATACACCTGATATAAATCTAAAAAACTACCCCCGTCGCAGGTGAAATAAATATATAAAAAAAAACCTGAAATAAATATTCAATATGTGACCAGCCGGCTGTTTCATTATTTCTACCACGAAAACACCCCTTTTTCAAGACTATTTAGGACAGAATAATAAACCAAGCATCACACTTTCAGTTTTTTTAATGTGGGTAACGGGAATATAGTAAAGTTCCATCTCATTCATAGATTGACTTAACAACGCTAAAAGTTCACACGGAACTTTCCATGCATGACCTAACTTAAACAAGGAATTTTCAAAATTCTAATGGGACATGATGTAAACAGCCAAACGTGAGGCGGGGCGCTGGTTGTTTAATATAAATGAAGTGTAAATACTAGGCCCTCCTTTCTTATTAAAAATAGTAGGTACAGTTTTATTAGGCCCCGTACTCATGTGCAGCAAAGCGAGAAACAAAGTCTTTGTTTTGTGTGCATAGGACAAAGCTCATGTCTCCGTGAATAACGAGTAAAATGTTATCTCGGAACGTACGAGCGCGTTTATCCCATGATGTAGGTACACGGCAGTAGTTTAAATGTCAGCCTCGTTAAGAAAAGGTTTCTGCCGAATACCTGTAGCTAAGTGAAACAGAAAACAAGCGACTAGTCGACGACTCAAATTGAAATTGAGACGTCGGATTGGAGCGGGACACAGTGGTCTGGACTATTCTGGATTTCTGAAAGGGGTAGTAGATTTTTGTTCAATGGGGTTCTACAAAACACGGTCTCAAGTCGGCAATATATTTATTTTATTTATTTATTTAAACTTTATTGCACAAAAGAAAAACTTAACGTACAAAAGGCGAACTTAATGCCATGCGGCATTCTCTACCAGTCAACCTTAGGGCAAAGCAGAGAAATTGTAGGCGGTGCATCAAACAACATAATATATTTATTACATCAGAACTCTTTCAGTCAATAAGAAAAATCCTTAGTGAAAAGTTTTCCTATTCGACCCAATTGAATGGATGAATCGGCAGAACATTTCAGTTTGTGTAGGCACACGCGTATAAAAACTTAGACGTTCATTCGACTTCGACAGGTTGTGGTAAAAGCTTTTTGAGGATGTTAATCTTATTTTCATGACAATACTAGCTGTGCCGCGCGGTGTTACCCGTTCATCCCACGGGAAAAAAAAACCGGTATAAAACGTAGCCTATATCCAGGGTGCCAGCTACCTTCATACCAAATTTTATTAAATTTGGTCCCGCCGTTTGAGCGTGAAGAAGTAACAAACATACACATAAACACACTCAAAAACTTTCGCCTTTATAATATTAGTGTGATATTTTTGGCATACGGCTACTTCTGTAATAGGTTACGTCAAAAAAAATTGATACAAGATCTAAACCAACTTAAGTCCTACTTAAGAAAGAAAGCAAGAAAAAAAATGTTTATTCGCTAGAATACGTACATAAGGTGTTAAATATTTTCACATATGGCAGGTTAACCTCTAGCAGTATACTCTCGCGGTTTGAACACATAATTAAAACTTATTGAACCAGGAACTTATTACACATTTCGTCGGGTAGTGATACATTTCGCCGACATCTCCAGTAACAACTCGCTGTTTCATCAGTACGCCTGAGACCACGGCACGTGAAACCGTGTTGAAACGTCAGGCAATGAAGGTAAATCAAAATATCGCGATAGACCCGGTTCAATAAGTTTTAACCTCTAGCAGGTTAAGCTCTACATTGTGTTTTTTTTTTAATATTTTCTTTCGTAAAATGTTGGATGTCCGTTTTTTTATCTAATTCAAACCACTGTGCGAGGGTCGCTCATTAGACCGTGCTCAGCAGAAAATATGAAACAAAATTGGGATTTCAGTTTATAACTCCCCTAAGGACTACCGGATACCGGATTCACAATCAACGGACCGAATTGTTTTCTGTACGCTTTACACTTTTCCCTTAAGTAAGTAATATGACATTTATTTCAACCTTAACACCTTTAGAAAGTTGAATACCTACTCTTATTGAATCAATACGTATAAAGCTTTTTCTATTCTATACAAATATGTTCTATACCTATGTATACTTTTTCGGAGACGAGCAAATTCGCAAAACTAGAGCAAGGGAAGACTCAGATAAAGGACCTTTTCTCTGTATTACCTATCAAAATGTTAGAGGCCTCAATACTAAATTGAAAAGTTTCAAACAAAGTGTACTCGCCCACGAAAGTGATGTTATTGCTGTCACCGAATCATGGTTGTCCGATTCTGTGGAGGATTCGGAGCTTGTGGGAGGAGGATGGAGCCTGTCACGGCGTGATCGAGCTCCTGGTCGTCAGGGAGTTGGTGTGCTTTTGGCGGCTCGTCCGGGTATTACTCTACGACGGCGACACGAGCTCGAGACCTCCGACGGGGAAGACTTGTGGACTTCATTTGTGGTCAACCATACCGTGTACTTTCTGTGTGTTGTATACATTCCACCAAATGCTTGTGAAGGTGTGTATATGCGCTTTTTTCAAAAAGTAGAGTCTTCCATTGACAACTTAACTGGTGTTGTTCTAAGTGTCGGGGACTTAAATTTAAACCCGAAGCATACGTCAACTTATATTAAGTTACTATACCTACTTTAGTACAGTTTGCGATCTGAAAGAGACGAATGAGGTATTGAATGCTTATGGAGGAGTGTTAGATGTGGTGCTGGTGCGAAAGTGCATATCTGTTTGTGTTAGGAAGGCAGAAGACAATGGTTTAGTTCCACATTCTGATGCATATCACCCTCCATTAGATATTTGCAAACGACTTGTGCGCGCTGCTAGCGACTTAGGAAAGGCTGAGCCCAGTAATGTGCTTGCAGACTTCGACTGGGATTTTTCTAAGGGCGATTACGACCTTTTATACCAGCTAGTGTCTGAAGTGTCCTGGAGAGAAATCTTTGAAACTGTCGATATCAATATTGCTGTTGACCTCTTTTACCAGATTATGCGTGGTATATTTGACGCGTGCATACCCAGAAAAATAAGGTCCAGTAAGTGTAGTAGACGGTATCCTGTCTGGTTCACAGGAGACTTAATAAAGAGCATCAAGCTAAAGGCCAAGCTGCATCGGGAGTGGAAATGTACTGAAAACCGTGCCGTATATGCAGATTTCTCTAGGCTAAGGGCTGAAATCAAAGTGAAAACCTCAAACGCGTGACCCTCGGGCTTTCTGGCAGCATGTGAGCAGCTTAAAGTCTAAAGATGGATTTGAGACGTCAGTGAACTACGAAGGGAGGGTTTATGAAGATACTGCTGCGGCACAGGCATTTTCGATTTTTTTCTCCAGTGCGTTTCTCCCGTCTGTACCGCTTCTCAATCATGGGAAAATCAATCGCAATGATCTTTCGTCTTCTGCGAATTATATCCACATCGACATGATATTGCCCGATGACGTAAAACTTGGCATTAAGCGTTTAAAGCCTAATAGTTCGCCAGGGCCGGATGGCTTTCCAGCGTTTATCTTGAAGGGCTGTAGTGAATGGCTATTGTCGCCATTACTACATATTTTCAACCTCGCTTTGTATACCGGAGAGTACCCTCTTCAGTGGAAAATTACTGGAGTCCGCCCTATTACCAAATCTAACGATACGACGAGGGTTGAAAACTACCGGCCAATAGCCATTCTCTCCTCAATTGCCAAGTTATTTGAATCCATTGTGAATAAGCTTTTAGCCCCGCAGGTTAAACCCTACCTCTGTGACGCGTAGCACGGTTTCAGACCAGGACGTTCAGTTGAAACGAACCTTCTGACCCTGGTGGACTCCATCTCCGAACATTTAGATAAGGGGATACAAGTAGACGTGCTGTACTTCGATTTTAAGAAAGCCTTTGATCGCGTAGATAATGACATACTTTTGAGCAAGTTATGCAATATTGGCTTTACACCCAAATTGCTTCGCTTCTTTGCGAGTTATCTACGCGATGCGCAGTATGTGCAGCACGGATGCAATGTGTCGGAAGCTTATCACACGCGGTCCGGAGTTACCCAGGCTTCTATCTTGGGCCCATTTCTGTTTGGCATCATGGTAAATGACTTGGCATCAGTTCCTCAATATGCCAAGTGTTTGCTATACGCCGATGATTTGAAGCTGGTTTATGGTGTACAGCAATCCTCAGACTGTGATTCTCTTCAGAGTGACATTGATAGGATTTATCAGTGGAGTGTTGAGAACAGGCTTCTTTTTAATGCTGAAAAGTGTTCCTTAATTACCTTTAGCCGTGCTCGAAATCCTCAGTGCGCAAAGTATTTGCTAGGTGGTGAGCCAATAGTTCGGGTAGACTCCATTAAGGATTTAGGTGTCACTTTTGATACTCATCTCAACTTCCATGAGCATATGAAAAAACTTGCACTGGACTGCTACCGAAGGTTGGGATTTGTTATCCGTAATGCTCGTGAGTTTGACAATCCAAGAGCCATTAAGTTGGTTTACACGGCCTTAGTCAGGAGTAAACTTGAGGCAGCCTCTATTGTGTGGAACCCGCGCGAGACCACTTACGTGTTACTCCTAGAGAAAATTCAGAAAGCCTTTTTGAGGTTTTTTTACAAGAAGCTTTATGGGTACTATCCATTTCTGTACCCATCTCAGTTTTTACTAGGTGTCCTGGGATTCAATTCTCTAGAGGTAAGGCGTAACGTTGGGCTTTTGATGGGGGCGTGCAAGATTTTAAGAGGAGACTTGGATTGTATGGACCTGGTGGCGCAACTGGTACGCCTCTATGTCCCTTCAATACAGAAGAAGGCTAATCTTCGCCCGCGCCAGTCCCTCCGGCTGTGCCGGCGGCGCGCACCGTGTCGTATCGGAACTCTCCGCTCGTTCGAGCTTTGCAGAGCCTGAATGCTCTCCTCGCATCAGCACCTGACTGCGATGTTTTTGCGTGTAGCTGGGCGGTTGTTTGTGAGGAGTGTTTTTAAGTTCTGTGAGGCGATGTTCGAGAATCTTCTGTTTTTAAATAAATTGTTTACGTTTTCACCAATGTAATTTTGTTTGTTATGTTATATTATGTGTTTAAGTTATTTTATGTTTACATTTTTTCTTTTTTGTCTGTTATTTTTGATACTCACAGTGCCTTAGTGTAAACTGTAATAATGCGTTTGTGTTTGAATAAATAAATAAAATAAAACAAAATAAATACTATACCGTTTTTAGAGTCCCATATCTCCATAGACAAAAACTGAATCCCTAGAGGATCACTTTGTTGTCCGACTGCCAATCCCTTTTTCTTATACCCCGCGGGGCGAACGATGAGTCCTATGACACCTGTCATCTCAGTACATTTTATAACCTATAATTGGAAGAACACTATAATTGACAGCTTGGTAGGCGATCCAAGAGCCAAGCTGTCCCGACATTATACTGAAGACATCCCGGACATCAGTTTGTACGAGATTAGGATGGCCCTGAAGCAGCTTAAGAACAACAAGGCGCCGGGCGAAGACGGAATCACCTCAGAGCTTCTGAGAGCGGGTGGAACACTGGTACTCAAGGTCCTCCAGAAGCTCTTTAATTCCGTCTTGTCCGAGGGCAAAACGCCTGAAGCATGGAATAGAGGCGAGGTGGTACTGTTCTTCAAGAAAGGTGATAATAGCCTATTGAAGAACTACAGGCCCATCACGCTTCTAAGCCATGTTTATAAGCTGTTTTCGAGGGTCATCACGAACCGTCTCGAACATAGACTTGATGACTTCCAGCCTCCCGAACAAGCCGGTTTCCGAAGAAGCTATAGTACCATAGACCACATACATACGCTGCGGCAAGTTATACAGAAGACTGAAGAGTATAACTTGCAATTATGCTTAGCGTTTGTGTACTATGAGAAAGCCTTCGATTCGGTGGAAACATGGGCGGTGCTCGAGTCACTTCAGCGATGCCATATTGACTATCGGTACATTGAAGTGTTGAAGTGTTTGTATAGTAACGCCACCATGTCGGTCCGAGTTCAAGAGCAGAGCACAAAGGCCATTCCATTGAGAAGAGGCGTAAGACAGGGGGACGTTCTATCCCCGAAACTGTTTACGGCCGTTATGGAAGACGCCTTCAAGCTCCTGGAATGGCAAGGACTTGGCATCAACATCAATGGCGAATACATCACTCACCTTCGGTTTGCCGACGACATCGTAGTCATGGCAAAGTCGATGGAGGAACTCAGCGTGATGCTTGATGACCTCAATCGAGTTTCTCAACGGGTGGGCTTAAAAATGAACATGGACAAGACGAAACTCATGTCAAATGCCAAGGTTGTGCCCATCCCAGTCTCTGTTGAAAACTCGGTACTCGAAGTTGTTGAGTCATACATCTACCTAGGAAAAGTGGTCCAATTAGGTAGGTCCAACTTCGAGAAAGAGGTCAACCGCCGAATCCAACTCGGCTGGGCAGCGTTCGGGAAACTACGCAATGCCTTTTCGTCCGACATACCTCAGTGCCTCAAGACGAAAGTCTTCATCAACCAATGTGTGTTACCAGTGATGACTTACGGCACCGAAACGTGGTCTTTCACTATCGGCCTCATCTCAAAGCTCAAAGTCGCTCAACGAGCAATGGAGAGCGCTATGCTCGGGGTGTCTCTACGTGATCGAATCGGAATGAGGAAATCCGTAGACGAACTAAAGTGACCGATATAGCTCACCGGATTAGCAAGTTGAAGTGGCAATGGGCAGGCCACATAGCACGCAGAGCAGATGGCCGATGGGGCCGAAAAGTGCTCGAGTGGATACCTCGGACCAGCAAGCGCAGCGTAGGACGTCCACCTACAAGATGGACAGATGACCTTATAAATGTCGCCGGAAGGCGCTGGATGCAGGTTGCTTCCAACCGGTATACATATATGGAAGTCCAAAGGGGAGGCCTATGTTCAGCAGTGGACGTCCTATGGCTGAGAAGATGATGATGATGAATTGGAAGAATGTACTGAGATGACAGGTGTCATAGGACTCATCGTTCGCCGCGCCGGGTATAAGAACGCTTGCACGGAGGTCTAGGCTAAAATTATTATGAAACACTCAGCCGTAAAAAAATCAAACTTCTAAGTCAACGCAATACACAAAAACATACGAGCCTTTATGCTGCATTTGTTGACGCTTGCAAGGGAATCAGCACCTCATCAGTGTCATATCTATGAAAGCTTAGCATAGACTGTCATCCCTGCCAAAGTCAGATATTGATTTATAGGAACGAAATAAAAACGTGTCAGTTATAATATAACGGTGTTGTTGAGAATCGATAGTTTTTACCCACTGGCAACACGGTACAATGAGTTAGTTCGGGTTGGAATCGCGGGGGGCGCTGCGCTCGCGCCGGCGACGCGTTGTGACCTGACCGCCATTAAGTAACGGTTCTTGGTACATTAGAACCACGCTCTGCTACCAACATTTGTTTCCGCCAGACACGAATCGACTTTATCCCGGGCCCATGTAAGAACAAATTACCAAAGCAATCTTGCCTAGCGCGAAACAGGTGTATTAATTAATTACTACCGAATATAACATTTGGCGACGAGGCAAACGAACGCGCGTGATATAAATATTGTTATATATTAAAAGGAGTAAGTTCGGAAACGAAACAGGCGAAATTTTTATTTTCAGCAAAAAAGTCAAACTGAACAATGATAAATGGAACCTGTTAACTGGTTAATACGTGCAGGAAAAAAAGCGTGGATCCAAACAAAAAGAAAAGAGGAATTATTAATAATTGCCAACAATTTGATTGATGACCCCGCATGTTACTTTTCGGATAAAAGTACAGTTGACGAAATAAGGATTTATATACGAGAATACATCGATGATCATCGCAACCAGCCGCAAAATAATTTAAATGTTCCAATCATGAACCAAATTGCGAACTTGGAAAATTTTACAGGCGATAACTGGAACGCTTATAAACAGCAATTGGAATGTTTCTTTCTTCTAAATGAGATTGCGGAGGACAAAAAGGTACTCTTGCTTATCACCAAACTAAGCCCAAGCGTATTTGAACTACTTACTACACTTTGCACTCCTGGCACACCGGTAAAGGAAAATTACGAAACAATCTGTGATAAACTGCAGAACCATTATCATCCAATAAAAAACTTTATTTTAGAACCAGCGGAATTCAGAAAGCGAAGCCAAAAACGATAAGAAACTATAGAGCAATATGTGTTCGAACTAAAAGGCATATCAAAAAATTGCGGTTTTAAAAATTTAGATGATGAAATTAAAGAGCGGCTATTGAATGGCACTCGATGTGATGCGGTCAGATTTGAGATACTAAAACAGGCGGAATTACCTCTACAAACGTTAATCAATGTAGCTAATACAGTGGAGGCCGCTTATAATCTGGCATTTAAGCACGAAAAGGAAGAAGAACGGCCACAAATGTTTAAAATTCAAGAAAAATCCATAAATAGAAACAAAAACTATACATCGAATTGGAGTCAAAATAGAAATGATCCAAAACAGACAGGAACGGGCACGACATGTTATTGCTGCGGAAAGATAGGGCACATAAGAGCTCAGTGTACCCTGCGGGAAAAATATTGCAGCGAATGTGGAACAAAGGGTCACATTTTTAAAATGTGCAATAAAAAATATTGGAAAATTAATTCACTAAATACAGCAGATACAAATAGTTCAGGAGCTATTGAAATGAAACAGAATGAGGACATATATTTAACATGTTTTGTGTCAGTAACAAAGGAGAAATTCCATCAGCAACGCTAAGTGTGTCTGTGAATGGTACGATGCTTGATTTTGACATCGATACCGGAGCTGATGTAAGTACTATTACACTTTGTGACAAAAGCCAGTACTTCGCGAATTTAGGAATAAAACAACGCAAGGTAATTTTTACCAATTTTGATGCATCAATTTCAACGCCACTGGGCGTGTTGGAAGATTTAGATTTGTCATGTGGGGACAATAATATAAGAAATCAGACGTTATTTATTGTTAAAGACGGATTACCTAGAATAATTGGAAAGAGTTGGTTCTCTGCATTACAATTATGGCCGCCAGTATTTAATCAAAAGGATCACAAATTACTACAAATTACTACAAACTACTACAAATGAAAATCTTGAGAAAATAAACAACAGCGAATTCAAAGCTGTATTTAAACCAGGTATGGGACAACACAAAGATGAGTCTATTGATTTGCAGGTCGAAACAGGTGCCCTGAAAGACAAAGTAGGAGATGATGAGATTGAATCAGACTGTAGTTCAAAATTAAATGCACTGAATTTGGAAACTAAAAATTAACAACAAACTGGATAATACTGATATGTTCTGTGGAGATGGCTGGAAAGTTAATAATAATCTGGGACAAGATGAAAAGTACCGCAGTTTTACCAGGAAAAATGAAAAATCGAAGTATAATAAAGATTATAGAGTGGCTATGTCATCATCAGTAAAGGATGAAACAACAAAAGAGAAAGCACCTTTTTATTGTTGGTGGTCACAAGTGAAAAGAAACATAACTGATATAACGAATAATTGTAGAATTAGTTTACAAAGTCACAAGCAACTAGATAAGGTTAAGTTATCAACAGTCTACCACACATTAAATGCTGATATTCTCTGCCCCCTTTTTGAAAAAATATATACAGTTGTTGATAAAGGTAAATAGTTTGTAGGGATAGAAGTTTTTTTTACGGACTTTTGTTATTATATTACATATTATTATTTGTGAAGAGAAGGTAATGTTATGGATTAAAGACAGATTTATGTTTTACTATGCGTTACAAGAATATGCGTGGACTTCTTATTGAGTGATTTATTGTAGTGGAGACTGTTTTAGTTTATGATGAGGAGATGCTTATTCATTAGATTTTTATTAAGTGGGGGAGAGTGTCAAAGTCAGATATTGATTTATAGGAACGAAATAAAAACGTGTCAGTTATAATATAATGGTGTATTAATTAATTACTACCGAATATAACAATCACCAATCACGAAAATTGGCAAAAAGCAACATCATGTAGTAGAAGTAAATAATAATATCCGAAAACCGTCAATTTTTAGTTACATTAGAATAAAAGTATCTTTTTGTGATAACAAACTAATTTCCAGTTAGTAAAATAACCGTGCTATGTCGATCTATATGGATACAAGTTTTCCAATGGCAAGGTAAAGTTGTTTTTTTGTTAGAGCATTACCCATGTAACACACATGCTTATACAGCCTTTATTCAGCTTATTACACCTATAAACTAAGGCTTACAGCCTGTGTGCTACTTGGTTATTAAAAACTTGGTACTACAACGTAGCCCTCGGTGCGCGAGTCCGAGTCAAGCTTGGCTGCATTATTATGACTATTGAATACAGACAAATAAAATAAACTCAATAGCCTGTTTCCAGTTCAGACAGTTGGTGTCCGTAAATGACGTAAATATAACGACCACTCGTCCGTCCTTCCCCGAGGGATTTGTCTGAACTCTATTCCGGAGTCCGACTGTCACATAGTGACTACACACGGTGAGAGTCAGAATGGCGGGTGTACCATTACGAATTTGTAAAACAACTATCGTAAAAAAAGTGCTATTTGTACCTACTCTCATTCTGGCTCTCACCTACACACCATATAGGGAAACAGGCAATTAATACAGTGAATAAAGGATTTTGACCTTACAAACGGTCCGGTAGTTTTGAATTTTTGATATGTTGTCTAGGATGGTTAGTCAGTGTTTAAAATACAAAATGCACAATTCGCGATTTCCAATTTAAAAACAAACTTTTGGATTATATCTTCGTTTAGGAGCATTTTAGCTCGAACAGTGCATAGGCAATGTTGTAGAGAATTAAATTTACTATAATTTACATTTAAAATTTTGTTTCTAGGACAGATAATTACGGAGATATGTAAAAAATAAAGTCACATTTTCCGAAAATGTATGTAAAAATGGACATGAGTTTTATAAGCAATTATATTTCCTACATGTTTTAATTTGTCCTAGACTAGTCCGTAACTGAATGGCAGCGTTCTAAACCAAGAATTTTGAGAAATTTTCGGAAAATTCGACTTTTCCTGTTTTTTAAATGTGCATATCTCCGTAACTAAATGTAACAGAGCTTTATGTAGAGGACAATCAATTTTAACTACTGTTTTTCATATAACGCAGATAAACTACATCTTCTTGATATAAATTAGTTGACATTTTGTCATCGAGCATTAAATTAAGAAGTTAAATAAAGCTAAATAGCAACCTTTTGTAAATTCAACTTGATCAATCCACTTAGCTGAATTGGTGAAAAAAATCGTAAGCTCTAATTCAAACATTAATATTAAGCGCACGCACATTTTTAACAGATGCTAAAACAGGGCGTAGATTAGCCATGATGACGTGACGTCATAAATGCGAATAAAATAGACTATTCAGAAAACTTGCAAATGTTTCGGAAACCTAATTACCGATAAGATTATTTCGAGGCTCTACCATTGCAACAATACGAACATCGCATGTCACCAACCCTGAACTAAGTAAATCGCCGTGACGGTGCTGTGTCAATCGAAACTAGATAATGAGTATTTACCAGCAGTGGCGCGGAAGCACGTGCCTAATTCGTAACCGCTATCGCCACAGATTTGGTGTCTAATGGACACAAATAGATGACTCTAGTAATTTTGTTCTATTTAATCGTGTTACTGTTTCATTTAACGGTAATATGCTCGTCGGACAGGATATTTTAATGAAATGAATTTATTTACTTCAGGCAACTGTGGCCCATACGTAGGTACATACCTTAAAACTAACAGACATATACGTACGTGCAAACGTGCATTCTGACTTCTGGATCTTGGCTAATGCGCTTAGCATTTTAAACATATACATAATAGCAGTGCAGTCCTATAGCTCAATGGTAAGACCACAACTACGGTCAAGCAAAGGTCGCGTGTTAGAATCCTACTTGGATTGCAGCGGATTGCATAAAATTCTGGCTTCATATTTTTTCTCTGTTTATATATACATAACATACTTACATATATATAAAATAAGTAGAAATAAATACATAGGTAACTAAAAAATGTGTATAACGTTGAAACTTGACATTAGTCTTCATTTGTAAAGGACAGTAATTGGTCTGCCCGAACTCTAATACTTACGAAAGTTGAAGAGATCGGCTACTTTAGCCGGGACACATACACCGTCCTCAGTAATACGTGACGTAGTTTCACCTGGCCCTGTCACTACAATCTAGCTTTTCTGTTAATCCTACAGTTTCAGAAGTATGTTCAGAGAACTTAAGGATGCGTGAACCTCAGCACATTGTTAATACAGACAGATGAAGATGTCATTACTTTCGGTTATTCACTTGGTTTATTCACTAATGGAGTGTGGAGACCCCAGGGGTTCCGTAAGTCATGTCAGAAGGTTCTGCTTAAAAAATGTACCTATTACCACGACAAACCTGAATAATAAAAGTAACAATAATGAAAGTAACTTTGTACAGGCCCTTTTAAATTTTTTTGACAAAATAAAAATCCAATTATTATTATTTTCATTACACAAGTAGTAGGCTCACTTTTAAGTGTTCCGTCGGTTTTGTTTGTGAAAGTTGAGGACCTCTGACGTACACCATATGTTATGCCTGTGCCAAGCAAGGGCTTCGTACCAGTTTGCGGCCGGATAGGTAGTGACAGCCCGTAACAACTAGCTTCCTATTCCTACACCCCGCTGTAATTGCTCTTGTGCCTTGCATAGTTAAATTAATAGTGCTAAGACGAATTTATTAGCGTATGTGTGACTTCCGCGTTTTCAGTCACATGTTGTAATTTTTACAACCCAAAACACGCACGAAATATGTACGTACAATCATGAACACAAATTCTATACGTAGGATATTAGCATATACAATATTATATTGTTCCTATTAAACAATTTATTTCTATTTAGTGCACATAAACAGATAATGCTACTACAAAGGCGAATTTATTCCTAACAGGGATTTCTTCCAAGTAACCTTGTTGTGTTCCAATCAAAATTGTTCCTTAATCAGAGCATTCCGTAATCGTAGCCCACGGGGCTGATGGCCGGTATGTCTGTATTGAACAATTAGACAAACATACACTAAACGATACGCATTATATCGCAAAAAGTGTGATTTTGAAGATAAAATCTAAAATTATCCAGTATAGCATACAACACATTGTTAATGATGCGGCGCGAGCCTGATGGCCGGTAACAACGAGTTTCCGCGTCTCCAACCACCCTTTAATTGCTCTGACGACGTTATTGAACGAGCTCGATAAAATCGAGAATGTACTGAAGTGAAAACAGTCTTTTTATACATGACACATCACATGGCACACGTGTGAATACTACAAGCAGCCAGTCTGATGTTGTCTGTTACGTAAATCCAGAAAATCCTCTTAAATATATAACCTAAGTTCAAAAGTATGATCTAGAAGGCTATTCTTTTCGTAGGTGATTATTAGAACATGTTCATTTACCCCTATCAGAGCAATCAACACACGCCTCCGGTGAGCCTGACGGCCCGAAACATCAAGTTTCCGCTACTCCAACCGCACTTTAATTGCTTTAACGGCGTCATTGAACGAACGAGGAGCAGTCCTTTTATATGCCACTTGATGTGCCATGACACATCACGTGTGAATCCTACAAGTGTGTACAGGAAATCAGCAAAAAATCAAGTGATTTTGTATCTAAATAGCAATTATTTTCGTAGAAGATTATTACATATTGTTCGTGACAATGTTCCTCAATCAGAGCAATCAAAAACTATCTCCGACGAGCACGACTATTATACCGACATACCAGCCGGTACAGGAAGTTTTAGCTCCTCTAGCCACGCTCTAATTACTCTGACAGCTATATTGACCGTACAGAAAAAAACAGAGCTAGCTTGAGTAAAAACGATCCTTTTATACTTTGGGACTAGGAAAACATCCAATGACATGCTTACGAATACCAGTTAAGTTTAAGAGACAATGATAATACGGCCGAAAACAGACAGTCGGACATTATTCCCCAATCAGAGCACTCCGCAAAAGACGCCCGCGAGCCTGACGGGGTGACGAGCGGTAACGGAGAGTTTCCGCTGCTCCAACCGCGCTCTAATTTTATTGTGGGTCAATTTCAACAAGACGCATTTTTGTATCATTTCGGTGTGATTCTTTATTCTGATTATTTTTGAGTTTTTTTAATGTGAAGAGATACTTTAGACTATATTATTATACATATGTAAAAGGGACCCTGAAATCTGAAATAGTTTTCGAGATATTCGAGATCGAATATGAAACACACAACGGAATGATAAATGTACACTAGGATGATAAAATAAGTGCACCGCAATGAAATTTCATACACCGGAATGAAAGAAAAGTGGCATATTATGAAAGCAATTTTATGTTTTATATTCGTTATATATATTATATTGCCATTACATAATAATATAAACATATATCTTAGTCTGGTATTAAAAACAAAATAAAAAAATATTATTATTTGAACAATATCTATGAAAAGTGAAGCTACTTTTGATGTCATTCCGGTGTTTTCCTCATTTTGGTGGGGTTTAAAGTCATTTTACTACACCGGAAACACCGGAATGAGAATGGTGGAATGAGAAACACGACATTTTTATTTCTTAAAAAAAAGTAAGCACTATATTCTAAAACTAATTAAACTCATGAAATCACGAGTATACTTTACCTCATATATATAAATTCCAAACCACGCAGTTAAAAAATAAGGAAGCTATAACAAACTCCGGAATGACATTTTTTTTGTCCCCGGTCCACCGCGATGAAATATTCACGTTTATAAAAGCCAACGTATTGCCACTATACACAACCGGCCTCGTCGAGCGCCGCAGCTTGACTAATTCTTTGAAGTGTGTGGGGGACGGGGGGCATGCTTGATCAAATTTGGGAAATAAATCGGTTCGAAACATTGTCGGCGGTAATGAGAAGTTTTCTCGGGACAAACGTATATGCACTTATTCAAGGGTATACAAAGGAGATATAAAACGGGTATTGTGCTTTTTTCGTTACCTATTTATATGGTAATAAAATAATGGTAACAGATTTTCTTTGTCATGCATAGTATTTGACTTACCCGGCATTTTACAAACAAAACTGGCTTGGGGACAACCCACCTTGATGAGAAATTCGGTCTAAATATATATTTTTAAATTATTATATATACTAATATTTTAATTTTAGCTGTTGCCCGAGGTAGACAATGGCGGGCTGTTTCCGAAAAAAAAATGGTACTTTATTATTCAACCTTTCTGCACCTGCGTTTTCAGTCTTGCCATCAAAAAATACTGCTTGGGAAATTGACCCTGTTAGAGCAAGCAGTGTGTCCTGTACTGGACGAATAAAGGCGCAAAATCAACAGCGGCGAGAACAAAACTTGTATGTGAATCAAGTCAATCATCTGAAGTTTAATATTTTTTCTATTAAAGTACTATTATTTACACTACTATCAGTGAATGCAATTCAACCGACTTTGAAATAAATAAGTAGTCAAACCACGCTAACTCTTTCAAGCAAATGAACTGTCAATCCATACAAACAGGGGGGGTATTCGACCAATTTTAGAGATATCTCCTTTTCATCGCCATCTGTCACTTTTGACGTGTGCCTACTTGACAAGTGGCGATATCGCTAGAGCATCGCAACTTCGTCAATTCGGACGCGCAAAATTTTCGTTTCCTTTGTATGTGACGGCATAAATAACAGGCGCATACTTTAAATTGACCGCGTAGACCGTGAAATTAGTCCGTTACGTTTCGTTCAAAACAGAAATTTATATACATGAATAACATTTTTGACAATCATTATCGCCTTCGTATTTCCAAAATTGAGATGAGATATGTCACTTTTAAGCTCATCGCATTTAAATGACAGTTCAATGGCGATATAACTGTTATCTAATGGAGATTTGACGTTTGGCGATATCTCCAACGGCATTCTCGAATTGGGCCCCTGGTAAATTATTAAATAAACAATAGGTAATATAGGTACCTAACAATCCATAAAATTTCCATTGTACCAACCTCCGACCGCAATCTAATTAGTCTGAAGCCAGCGGCGCGTAAACGCCTGAATATTCGCCTTACTGCCCATGAATGCTATTGTAATTCCAACACACAATTAATTGTTTCTTTCGCTTGAAGTTAAATATAAGTTCCCGTGCCCTCGAGAGTGAAATCGTGTGCACTTTGTATTAAAATTTCGTATTAATAAGTAAGTAGTCGTTTTACCAATATGTCCAATGCGGGCCTAATGATGGTTGCTTTTATCACGCGATAAATAAGTGACAAAGCATCCGTCACGTTTTGACAAACTGCGAGTATGAGTGACAGATGGAGTATAGGTACTTGTTATAAAGTTGGAATTGGGTGTTTGTAAGGATAAAGGTAGAAGAAGTTGTTAATGAACGTTACTGTTTCCCCTAAAAAAAATGTATGGCTTTGTCGCCGTCACAGACAATGGAATTATTTATTGTGTATCCTATCATATCATAAACACTCTTTTAATGAATTTTAATGACTCTCAATCTCAAGTAAGTACCTAATCATTTACTTCACATGACATGAGTAATGCCACAACAAAAAGCCGGCCAAGTGTGTCTAACTCGCGTACCGAGGGTTCCGCACAAACTGTCACTTATCCCATCTTAATTGGCCTGGTTGAGTTAAGTTTGAACCTGAAATGTATGGCGCCACATACAAACGAGGTGCAAACTTAACGCAACCGAGTTCTCTAAATATGATTTTTGAAAAGGACTATATTTTTTATGATTTTATTACAAATTTCATAGTTCTAGGTCATCGGGAAGTACCCTATCATTTTTATTCCCTTGAGAATGTCGAAATGTACGTTTTTTGCGACTTAAACGACCGTATCTTTTTTTCACGTTATCGTAGAAGTTTGATTTTTTCACAGCTTCAAGGGACCGTAGACCTCAGTATATAGTGTTCATTTCAACTCGATACCTTCACGCGTTCTCGAGATAAAGGGTCTTGACAGACAGACAGACGGACGGACAACAGTGATCCCATATGGGTTCGTTTTTTTCGATTGAGGTACGGAAGCCTAAAATGAAAATGAAAATGAAAAATTTATTGATAACATTCGTTACAGGTCATATTCTTATTACATTTGTTTAATATGTAGGTATAATTTAAATAATTATAGTTTATCAGTTATATTAATCATTTTAATAATTATAATTAATGTTTATGTATTTATTCAACCTTTATTACACATTAACACACATAGGTACAAAATGGTGGACCATGCCATGAGGCATTCTCTACTAGTTAACTATAAGGCAAAATATTATAATCATAATTTTATTATCGTATCTGATTGTCACCTAGAATTTACAAAATGTTATTATTCATATTGGTTCATAAGGAAAAATATTCATCTAAAAAGACTATATACCTATAATCAATTATTCCCAAATCAGCTGATAGCTTAGTGATACAAAATTACAAGTTGTTTCTTCCTAATAATAACTTCCTACTTCTATAAAAAAATCTGTTGAATTCGATGTGGATCAAGGTCAATTTCCGCATACAAATCAATTTCCATGATTAACCAAAACCAAATTAGTACGGAGCTATATCGAAATACTAAAATTTTAAATATTTTAGAGATTTTTTTAAGGGTTCCTATTACAAATACCCCTCTGTCCGTCCGTCTGTGACCAGGCTGTATCTCATGAACAGTGATAGATAAACGAAAATTTCAAATATGATGTTTTTCTATTGCCGCTGTAACAACATATACTAAAAAACAGAATAAAATAAATATTTAAGTGGGCTCCGATACACCAAACGTGATCAGTAGCGTTAACTTTGCACCTCATTTGTATCCAGCGCGGTACATATCAGGTGCAAACTTAACTTAACCCGGCCAGTTCAGAAGGGATAACTGTTTGTACGGAACCCTCGGTGCGCGAGTCCGACTCGCACTTTGCCGGTTTTTTAACGTACCTGCTGTTTTGTGCAATCTTCCTGTTATTAATTTTTAATTTCTAACATTCCAATCAAGTTTTTTCAAGTTATGGTTTTAACTTACCTACAAAATTTTATAGATTTTAACCAATTTTAGCGTAGGTGTATCTAGAAATGAGAGGAAAAATCAGTTACTTATTTACTATATTATGGCTTCAATAGTACCGCCACCGATGAAATTGCGGGTAAATTCTATTGTTGACTATGAGGATAAGTTTCTTCCCATACAGAAGCTCGCTCTCTGAACTCAATTCAAACCAAGCCAATTAAGTTCAGGCCAAATTGTACTACAATAACAAGAACTCCGTCGCGATACTCTACGGTTCCGATACTCCATAATTTAATTAAGTAAAATGGCAATACTCGGTCTAACTTACAAGTTATAATGGCTTGGGAGATATTTTAATAAAAATCCAGCCAAGTGGGAGTTGGACTCGAGCATTAGGGGCTACCTACTTATTTACGAGTATATGGTACTTAGGTACTTATCCTTATCACACTTGCGATTTGCGAGCGAGTTTTCTATACAAAAAGCGTCGCGGCGAACTCGCTGCGCGATCGCCTTCATACAAAATAAGAAACGCCGCGAAAACACGATTATAACACACAATATAGCAATATTTTATCCCAATAGCCTTTAATTGTTTATTAATTTTTATTACCTACTTTTTGTATCGACGAATTTTAATATGTAATATACTTATTATTATTAACTAGCTTTTGCCCGCGACTACGTCCGTGTGGAACTTGGAAGTATGGAAGCAACCTCGTACAACACGATAGATATCCTCCTAATCACCTTAATTAATAAAAAGCAAATGTAAGAGCAATTGTGCTATTGGTCTAATCATTACATTTCCTACAAGATCATCAATGTCATCATGAATTACTTACTCACTTTTCAATCTTTTTAGGGATAATTTCCAGGATGAAAACTATCCTATGTCCTTCCTCGGATCTTAAACTATATCCATGCCAAATTTCATCAAAATCGATTCAGCAGTTTAAACGTGAAGAGGTAACAGACAGACAGACACACTTTCGCATTTATAATTAGTTTTCATCAAAATCGATTCAGCGGCTTAAGCGTGAAGAGGTAACAGACAGACAGACACACTTTCGCATTTATAATTAGTATATGGATGGATATGGATGGATGGATGGATGGATGGATTGAATTCCGTTGGTCCGGTTCCAAGTACATACGGAACCCTAAAATATTACCTATACCAACATCGACTGCGCTTCAAATGTAGATAAAAGTTTACTATGCAGTAGCAATATACACTGGTGGTCAGTAATTAACATCCCACCAAAAACATTCTGTAAAAAACTAGCCAAGTCTCGATGGAGCTGCTTGTTTTCTCTAAAAAGTAATGAAATCTAGACAAAGTCGTACCAAGTCTAAGGTTCCTTACTGCGATTTCTTTATTATTATAGTTAATGTTGTGTGACTTGGCCGTTGAAGGGTACACAAGGTTACAAAACCAGGTGCTCCATGACACCATTGCACCAATCTACTGTCGCCAGAACCGCTACAAGTCAATTTTGTTTACAAGTAATGATATATCTGTTGTAACTACCTATGTTTGTTAAGCGAGATAATAGCCCATACTGGTATTGGTAATTTGACGCTAGTGTCTCATTTTAGGCTGATGTTGATTGTGCAACACATGCATTCAGCATTGACAATGCTGACTTCTGCTCTCCTCTTTTTGGAGCGTCAAATCGACCACCGATCTAACATAAAATAGACGTGCAGACGGACTTCTATCAATGATTAGAGGTCCGTCTGGAAATATTTTTTTATACTGTTTGTTTCAGGCTCGCCTATACATAAGTAATATTGAAATACGCAGCTTTCAAGCCTACAATTGACTGGTTATTGAATCAACGATTTCCAAGTGGCAATTTTCCATCGTCAATGGGTAGCGGTTCTGGCGACAGATTGGTGCAATGGTCTCATGGAGCACCTGGTTTTGTACCTACCCTTGTGTACTCTTCAACGGCCAAGTCACACAACATTAACTATAATAATAAAGAAATCGCAGTAAGGAACCTTAGACTTGGTACGACTTTGTCTAGATTTCATTACTTTTTAGAGATAAACAAGCAGCTCCATCGAGACTTGGCTAGTTTTTTACTGAATGTTTTTGGTGGGATTTCACTTCTTTTTATAGAAACGTGGGCATATTGTTTTATAACAACCTGCTAATTCACTTTAGCAAACCTAACGAAATAATAAGCGAAATCAACGAAATGCAAATAATCCCTCCTAATCCCTAGCAAACGTTTCCGAGCGCAGTAGAAGAATATCGTAAACGACTGTAACGCGGCCGGTTGCCACTTCGCCATATTATATTGACGACACGTGTGGCTCGGTTGGTAGACACCTGCCTACTGAGTCGGCGGTCCCGGGTTCGAATCCCGGCCGGGGCAAATATTTGTGCAAAATATTTGTTCTTGGGTCATGGATGTTATCTATATATGTATTTATATATTATTTATATCGTCGTCTAGTACCCATAGTACAAGCTTTGCTTAGTTTGGGACTAGGTCGATTTGTGTATGATTGTCCCTTAATATTTATTTTATTTTTTTTTTTTTTATATCGTTATCGTTTGTGCGATTCCTGTATAGGCTAATGTACGGTTTCTACCCCTTCATGTACCCGTCTCTCTTCCTACTGGGTATTTATTTATTTATTTTATTTATTTAAACTTTATTGCACAAAACAAAAGTCAGTACAAATGGCGAACTTAATGCCTAACGGCATTCTCTACCAGTCAACCATAGGGCCAAACAGAGATGCTTCAAGTGGGTGCAGAGTAGAAAATTAATCGTTCGGAAAGCATCTAAGATACAAGTGAATAAATGTATATTATATAATAACTTTACCATAACTACAATGATACATATATTTACATACTATGAGATGTATATTATATATAATCCATACTAATATTATAAATGCGAAAGTGTGTCTGTCTGTCTGTCTGTCTGTCTGTCTGTCTGTCTGTCTGTTACCTCTTCACGCTTAAACCGCTGAACCGATTTAGATGAAATTTGGTATGGAGATAGTTTGATACCCGCGAAAGGACATAGGATACTTTTCATCCCGAATAAATTTTGTGTTCCCGTGGGATGAGCGGGTAACACCGCGGGGCACAGCTAGTATAATAATAAATACGATGAAATGTCTACTGCATAGGATGATGGACACTATTCGAGCTCTTGTTTGAGCAGGTGCTTACGTAGCAACCGCTTGAAAACTACCTTGCTTGGGGCTTGTCTAATAGAGAGGGGGAGTGTATTCCAAAGACGACTTGCCTGAACGGCGAAAGAATTGGACATGAAACCAGAATGGTGTGAAGGAATCGAAAGTTTGAGAGTTCGGGAGGAACGAAGTTTACCGCCTGGACGGGGAGTTTGAAAAGTGAATTTACTTTTGAGGTATCCTGGAGCAGAAGGCTCAAACAGGATGGAGAACAGAGAACATAGGATCCTGAGGGATCTGCGACTAATGGGTATGGTAGAGTACACGTCCCTGGAGGCTCGGGGGAATATTTATTTAATTATAATATATTTCTTCCAACTTATCCGAAGTCATGTAGACAATCCGCAACTTCTTTCGCAAATACGGGTCCCTCGTGTTCCCACCCTGCTCAGGCGTGACCGCCGCCGCGGCGTTTTCGCCATCCCCCTGGCCAGGACTCGTGCTCTCGCTTCGTCCCCCTTGCACCAAGCCCTATCACTCCTGAATACTATTCTTGATAGTGACAGCCAACTTGACATTTTCTTCACCCTAAAATCTAGATTTTTAACCGCTTCATGTCGTTTTCTAGAGGCAATAGTGACCCCGAGCTCAATTTCAGTAGACAGCATAACCTCGTATTTAAGTTAATTATCTAGTTGTTTTCGTATAGCGTAAGGAGACACGGGTATAACTATAATAATATATATTTTGTTATTAACTGAATAATAGTATGTAAGTTGACATTGTAGAAATAATTAGTTCACATAAATAATGTAATTAAATTTGTTACAATTAGCACGTAAGGTAGCATCAGACACAAGACTAAAGTTCAGGATATAACTCGGAAAATTAGAAGACAAAAATGGAAATGGGCTGGCCACATGGTTAGAGGAAAAGACAAATGGAGCAAAATAGTCACGCAATGGTACCCAAGAGATGGAAAAAGGAAGAGAGGTAGACCACTGCGAAGGTGGGATGACGACATAAGACAGGTCGCGGAATAACATGGGGTAGAGTGGCCATAGAAAGGCCAGAATGGAGAAGATTGGAGGAGGCCTTTGCCACCTGGCAAACGGACATACAAAAATTAAAAAAGGGATATATACGAATTAAAAGCAAAATAATGAAACAAGAAAAAACAGGAAATAATCATTGGAGAATATATTTTTAGCAATCAGAAGCCGATTTGGGTTTTAATAAAATCAATTTAATCTCACTCTCAAGAAATATAACAAACACTCAATTTAACAAACATACATAATTACAGATCCTAAGAAAACTAACAAATATAACAAGAAATCAATAACAAAGCTAAGCTATATTGGGAGCACACAATCCTACGTCTACCTCGTACGACGGTTGACAGCTAAAGAAGAACGAGAACCCTTCCACTGTCACCTTTAAATATCCTACCTATTCTCTGGGTATATTAAAAGGACATAAAATAAAAATTAACTAAGAATCTTATAAAATATTTATTGACTAAAACCGGTACTGTTTTTTAATAATAATGAAATTCTATTTTAAGATTATTCTACAGTTTAAGGGAATGTCGTTCTAATATAGTTCTAAACTTTTAAATTTTAATATAATTCTTAATTTTAAAATAATTCTAATCCTTAAATTTCGCAAATTCTATTATTTAAAATAATTCTATTACTGATTTGTAGCTTTAAGAATTTAGTTAAGTTTATAGAATTATTTAGTTGTAAGTTTAATTTTATTTAGAATATTACCAGGTTTAATTTTAAGTTAACTATTTAAGTAATTAGATTAAGACAAGTAAGGGTCCGATGCCTAGATTTGGGTCTTCCTACTAGAGAGCTGGTCGTCCTTCTGATACCCGACGTCCCTCGGTAGTGCGCGGCGTGGTGGCGGCGGTAGATATGGCCAGTAGTGCAGATGTCCTCCAAGGTCCAAGGGCAGGGTTCCCAGCGCGCGACAGCGCGAAGCTTTCGTGGGCCACTCCAAGGCCAGGGGAGTAAGACCAGCCTCTCACTAGGCTCCAAGGTCTTAAAAGTTCTCAACCCGTAGGGTGTTCCTGGAACGTGTCAAAATAAAGAATTAGGACCCGAGTCATTATTTCGACCTGGACTGCTAACATCTCACGCGCGCACTAGGGATGGGTATTTTATTTACAATTAAGCAATCGAAAGTGTATGATGGGCAGTCCAGGTACATGAGAGGTGAAGCGGTGATATGAGAATCAAATGCTAAGCTCAATTTATATAAAAACGGCAATAGCGAAGTGCATAAGCAACGCCGAAAACGAAAATAGTATATTTTGCAATAACATGAGATTCTCACATCATTACAATAATAACCGCGTAGCATAATTATAATTAACAGTAAGCGTGATAATGAGGCGTTTCAATTATTTAGTCATTCCTTATAGACAAATATTAATAAATCTTTATTTTGGTAGAATATAAGTATAATTATATTAAACATTTAGTAGGTATTTATACTCTTATTTCTTCTTATTAATTGTTATATTACTAAAAAATGTTCCTTATTAATTTTCTATTTTTTAGTTCTTTTATCGTAATATGTATCTATTTCTTTTATAACTAAATAACCAGCTTAACACATTTATATTATAATACTTGTCTATAGGCATAACTTGATTACAGGTTTGCGGCAGGCAAAATCATATTCGAAGAACCATGGTTTGCAATGAGAATTCATCTTTTATAATGATATTTACATGATGTGAAAAGCGGAAATAACTGTGAGATACAGAATGAATGAAGATATTAAAGATTAAAACTAAATAATGCGTGATAAGTAATGAGAAGCGTAATTTAATCCAGAATGTTCGACTAGACAAAGCAAGGTTACGGCAAGGTTAACGCTAACGGTACCATGTTAACGGTACCTCCTCACTTCTATTGATTCACTATTCTAAATTAACACTACAGCTACTTAATTTAAAAGATAATTGCAACACTTACCCAATTTGGGATAATAAACACACTGATTTTAATTTTAAGTGTTAAATTTATATACGTCCGTTCAGTAGCGGGCGTACGAAAATCAAAGTTCTGAAGCAAAGTGGCGCGGGCTCACAAGCGAGAGCCGGCGGCCGAGTGTGAGATGCAACCCGTGCACCGTGCCTGCCCAGGCGCCGCGATTTAGCGGGGCGCGTTCGGATAACTTCGGCTGCGCTTCGTGTCTCGCTGAGATGTGAGTCAGCGCGCGCGGGTTAACTAAATTCATATTATGATTTATTTTGTCGAGATTGTTTGTTATTAAGATTTGAGTTGATTTACGAGTAAGATGCTGTAATTAAAATATGATTCTTTATTTAATTAGGTTGTTTATAATAAGTTAGTTATAAGTATAGTTAAGGCAAGGCTTCAATCAGCTTTCAATTAAAGATGTACTCAAGTTATTAACGTATTAATACGTTACAGTACCCCGTCTCCTAGAAGAAGGATTTTTCCTCTGAGAAAAATCCGTCTTTAAAAAGAACACTTACGCTACCACTTCTTGACAAGCGAGGATATCAACAAGGACAGAAGAAGTCACCACCCGCTTCAACTTGAGGCATTCTTTCAAGGGACGGAATGCCTCTGGTGAAGGCTTTAAATTTAAAATAAAACAAAGTAAAATGTGTAGAACCTGCTCAGTTTATCTTAAAGAAACTCAGGGTACCACTATTAAATATCAGTACAAGGGTACAGTAACTACGCTTGTAAGAGGCCATCAAAAATGAAAACTGAATGAAATGGTTTCTTCAAAGCATTAACAAAGAAATTTAATCTACAGCTGGACTTCATTAAATAATTATGAACGCGGCTGCTCAGTTAGACGGCTTTTACGTCACGCTATCTGGCGGCGGTAGGGAAACGTATTCTTACACCCGTCCCTACACGGGGAACACGAAAGTTAGGAGACATAGGCTTGGTTAGACAATTTAAAGTCTTTGACATGCCAGGCACCTAGATCACGTCCAGACATATCCTCCACAATATACACCAAAGGTGAACGCTTTTCTTTTATACGGCATTTTAGATATTTCGGCGCTAGTTTCTTTGAAAAGAAGGCACCTTTGTCGCTTTGAAAATAGCACCGTTTCCAGACTACATCTCCAACTTGAAATTCATAATCCTTACGTCTAGTATTATACCGTGAAGCATTCTTTTGATGACTTTGCCAAAGAGCTACCTGGACTTTATCAAAAATGCCGGATAAATAACCAAGGTTTTGTGCATACAGTTCTCTTGGTAGAAAAACCATCTCATTAGGGATGTCATTATCAATGTAATGAGACCCACATGTGACTAGCTCTCTTCCATGCACAAGAAATGCAGGAGTATATCCAGTGACTTCGTTGATGGAGTTGTTAATCGCGAAGCGGACTTTGGGCAGATTTACGTCCCAAGTCCTATGGTCATTCTCCACAAATGCCGATAAAGCTGTTACTATGGTTTTATTGTACCTTTCAACCGTGTTTATTTGTGGAGTGTATTTAGGTGTGAAATGGACGTTTGGCACTTGATATTTTTTAAATAAATTTAAAACTTCGTGACTAGCAAACTGACAACCATTATCCAGAATTATAGTTTGGGGCACGCCATGTACTAGAAACATATCCTCTTCAAGGATCCTAGCAGTTATTTCTGCAGTTGCTCGACGCAAGGGAAAAGTGAGGCAATATTTTGAGAAACAACAAGTGATCACTAAAATATAGCTGTGTTGTTTCCTACTAATGGGCAAGGGGCCAACAAAGTCAACAGAAATAACCTGCCACGGCCTGCAGCAGTCCTTAGGCCTACCCATTTTACCTAGAGTTCCATGTGTAGGGTCTTTGTGGGCAAGGCAAACATCACAATTATTGACGTATTTAACTACGTCACCGTACATCTTTGGCCAAAAATATGAAAGGCATAGACGCTTGTGCGTTTTGAAAATACCTAAATGGCCAGCCGTCGGCTCACTGTGGCACATGGACAACGCATCCTGACGTTGTTCTGTATACAGGACTTCCTTCCAGCTGAACTCAGACGTCAGAGCATTTTGATTCTTCATGTGTCTGAACAATTTACTGCCTTGGACGATATAATTAGGATAACTAGCTGGTGAGTGCAAACACCCATTAAAAATCTTTAAATACCACTCATCGCTGGTAGCCGGTGGGGTGGTTGGAGTAGATATAGCAGACACAGGAACACATCTCGATAAGCTGTCCGGTACCACATTGTCCTTGCCCTTTCTGTGCTTGATGATCAAGTCAAATGCCGAGAGCCTGACACCCCATCTAGCCAGTCGACCGGTTGGATTCGTCAAGGACAGGAACCACTTGAGTGCAGAATGGTCAGTGTAGACGGTAAAGGGGCGACCGTTCTCCAGGTAACAGCGCCAATGCTCAAGGGCTGTTAGTACGGCAAGAGCCTCTCTTTCTGTTACACTATAATTTCGCTCAGGACCTGTAAGCGATCGGCTCATGAAAGCAACTGGGTGTTCGACTCCGTTTACTACCTGTGACAACATGGCTCCAACGCCATAATTACTTGCGTCCGTGTGTACTTCAAAAGGAAGACTGAAGTCTGGACAAGCAAGTACAGGTGCGTGGACAAGACATCTTTTTAATTCCTCAAAGGCTCTAGCAGCATCAGAGGACCATTCAAATGGAGGCAAAGGTTTCCTGGTCGATGTAAGTTTATTAAGAGGGCCTGCGATGGTACTAAAGTTAGGGATAAACCGTCTATACCAAGAGGCGGTGCCCAGAAAACGCTTCACTTCTTTCCTACTTTTTGGGACAGGGTAATTGACGATTGCCTCGACTTTGTCAGGGTCCGTTCGTAAGCCGTGCTTGTCAATGACATACCCCAAATACTTAAGTGAGTCTCTAAAGAACTGGCACTTTTCCGAGTTAACAGTTAAGTTTGCTTGTTTAAGCCTGTCAAGGACGCGATCAAGGATATTAACGTGTTCTTCAAAAGTCTCACTTATTACGATTATGTCGTCTAGGTAGCAAAAAACTTTTAACTCGAAATCGGGCATGAAAAGAGAATCCACTAGTCGCTGTTGGGTCGCTGGAGCGTTGGTGAGGCCAAAAGCGGTGACATTGAACATTAATGTTCCTCGGCCTGGGACGAAAAATGCCGTTTTCTCCCTATCTGGCTCGTGGATTGGTATCTGCCAGAATGCCTTCGAAAGGTCAATGCTAGAGAGAAATCTAGCGTTTTTCAAGTTGTCCAGAATTTCTGAGACGTAAGGAAGGCTATAGGCGTCCTTTTTGGTAACCGAATTTAGCTTTCGGCTATCAAGGCAAAACCTAGGTTTGCCATCTTTTTTTCCAACCACTAAGACTGGGGAAGACCAAGGGCTTTCGCAAGGAGAAATGACACCCAGCGATAACATTTCATCCACTTGCTCTGTAATAATGCGCTTCTTTTCTGGAGACAGACGGTAGTATCGCTGCTTTATGGGTTCCGCTGTGCCTGTATCTATGTGATGGGATATAAGAGATGTCTTGCCCAGGCCCTTGGTTTGAAAAGAAATGTCGTTAAATTTTTTAATTAATTTATCAGCTAAGAGTTTTTGTGAATGGTCAAGATTACTATAAGAGAAAAGGTGGGTTTCAATTGATTTGGAAGAAATTTCAGACAAACAAGGTTCAAGGAGAGAAATATAGTCAATACTGCCAAGGAATTTCGGACAAATTTGAAATTTCTTCCAAAAATCAACACCGAGGATCAGATGAGTTTCTATTTCAGGTATTACATAGGCTTTTAGTAAGTGAGTGCTATTTTCGAAACAGACAGGAAGCGAAATATATCCAAGAGATTGGATTTTTTGACCGCCAGCTGCAGTAACAGTGATCTTATCAGTTGGTACTAACTGTAAACCCAATTCAGATAGATGTTTATAAGTGTCGCTTCCAAGGATAGTTATAGCAGACCCTGAGTCTAGTAAGCCGAACATTTTAAATTTAGGACTAGCATCAATAGCAATTTTAATAAATGGCCGAGGATCATTAGAAGGTTTAGAATTGAAAATTGTTGCAACTTTATACGTATTGAAGAAGTGCTTAATCGTTTTAAGCCAATCATTCCAATCAGAATTGTTATGTTGGGGTTTGCAACAATTTTCACCTACTAGTTTTTTGGAACGGAATCTTGACCTACCGTGGTGTTAAGTTCACGGTTTTTTGGAGGATTGCACTGCGGACAATCCGGAAAACGATAGTCTTTAAGGCCACACTTAAAGCAAAAGATGGTACGTTCGGCAGTGCATTCCTTCATTGTGTGAGTACTGACACGACAACGGTAGCAAAACTTGTTGTCGTCTTTTATCTCCGACACATTGTAGGACCTGTTCTGCGAATATCCGGTAGACGCATGTGCAGGAGAATTTCCTGCGCTCACCTTGAAGTTAACCTTGTTACTCTCCTTCTTAGGTTGGTATGAGTATTCCGGCGCCAGCGTGGCTGAGGTAGCCAGAGGCGGTTCCCGAAAAGTATCTGACCTAGCTTTGATTTGCTCATAGTTTTTACACAGGCTGCGTAAACTTGATATAGAGTTTAGGTTAGGACATGTAGCTAAAACACTTGAGTAACACGGGCGTATATTATGTAAGATGATTTCAAGTTGTTCCAGTTCACTTAACTTTCGATCAAGTCTACTAAACATGCCATGCATAATGGCTAGATACACCGTGATCGATTCTGCGGGGCCCTGGCTCCGATTTCTAATTTCCCCTAGCATGCGATAGTCAAAATCGACCACATCAAAATCATCTTTAAGCAAATCTAGCAATTCAGCCCAGGAATGTACGGTTTCTTTTATGCTGCGATACCAGTGTAGAGCGTCACCGATAAATATTTCCGTCGCTAGAGAGAGCATTTTATCGTCAGGCATATCCTTAGCTTGACGAAACTCTTTAGCACGTGCAATAAAAGCACGCACGCAAGATTTTCCATCGTATTTCAGTTTAGAAATATCAGACTGCAGACCACGGTCACAAGTTACCTTAATGTTATATGTACCCTTAGGTGGGCCAGATTGTTCTAGGTTAGAGCAAGGAGCGTTATTAACACCATCTGGTCCAGCTTGTGTATCTGGGACATCTACGGGGAACATCTGATTCCTCTGACTACCAGCAAGAGCCGGCTGGGCGTCAGATTGAGGGAACAAGGACAAGATTTCTTTAAGAGATGAACATTGCTCTGTATAAAACTCCCGAGTTTCTTGAAGCAATGCAATTTTTTCGGGTGCGTTTTCGGGAAGAGTGATCCTATTAAGCCTATGGTGTATATGGTTGAGATACGTCTGAGTGCGTTCGAGCAAACTCTTTTGATGGGGGTCTTGTTTGAGACACGCTACATTAATTGCCGCCTTTGCTAGGGTATGCTTTATACCGGCAATGTCCTCATCAAAATCGTAACATGAGTCAAGTATTTCCTCCGAGGGAAACCTGATCGCAAGCTTAGCTATCTGTTGCCTTAACTCCTCGACCCTATCTTTTGGTTCCTCCGCGCGTATTCTTATTTCGTAAACCAACTCAGCTTTTGTTAATTGTAAAAATTTTATTGGGCGAGACATTTTGCAAGAGGTTTATCACACAACCGAGAAGTGTTGCAAAAATCTATTAAAAATTACAGTTATGAACAAGTGACAGTAAGAAAGTTACAATAAGAAGATATAGAAGGTAATGAGATCAGAAAGAGTTCTAGGGATATAGCTTAAAGCTAAATCTGCGACATGCACACACCAACACCAAGAATGCTAAAAAAAAAAGGAAACTTACCAACCCTCAGGCAGGTTGAAGACCCAAAATCTATTAAAATAAAACACGTTACGGGCGCCAATATGTCACCTTTAAATATCCTACCTATTCTCTGGGTATATTAAAAGGACATAAAATAAAAATTAACTAAGAATCTTATAAAATATTTATTGACTAAAACCGGTACTGTTTTTTAATAATAATGAAATTCTATTTTAAGATTATTCTACAGTTTAAGGGAATGTCGTTCTAATATAGTTCTAAACTTTTAAATTTTAATATAATTCTTAATTTTAAAATAATTCTAATCCTTAAATTTCGCAAATTCTATTATTTAAAATAATTCTATTACTGATTTGTAGCTTTAAGAATTTAGTTAAGTTTATAGAATTATTTAGTTGTAAGTTTAATTTTATTTAGAATATTACCAGGTTTAATTTTAAGTTAACTATTTAAGTAATTAGATTAAGACAAGTAAGGGTCCGATGCCTAGATTTGGGTCTTCCTACTAGAGAGCTGGTCGTCCTTCTGATACCCGACGTCCCTCGGTAGTGCGCGGCGTGGTGGCGGCGGTAGATATGGCCAGTAGTGCAGATGTCCTCCAAGGTCCAAGGGCAGGGTTCCCAGCGCGCGACAGCGCGAAGCTTTCGTGGGCCACTCCAAGGCCAGGGGAGTAAGACCAGCCTCTCACTAGGCTCCAAGGTCTTAAAAGTTCTCAACCCGTAGGGTGTTCCTGGAACGTGTCAAAATAAAGAATTAGGACCCGAGTCATTATTTCGACCTGGACTGCTAACATCTCACGCGCGCACTAGGGATGGGTATTTTATTTACAATTAAGCAATCGAAAGTGTATGATGGGCAGTCCAGGTACATGAGAGGTGAAGCGGTGATATGAGAATCAAATGCTAAGCTCAATTTATATAAAAACGGCAATAGCGAAGTGCATAAGCAACGCCGAAAACGAAAATAGTATATTTTGCAATAACATGAGATTCTCACATCATTACAATAATAACCGCGTAGCATAATTATAATTAACAGTAAGCGTGATAATGAGGCGTTTCAATTATTTAGTCATTCCTTATAGACAAATATTAATAAATCTTTATTTTGGTAGAATATAAGTATAATTATATTAAACATTTAGTAGGTATTTATACTCTTATTTCTTCTTATTAATTGTTATATTACTAAAAAATGTTCCTTATTAATTTTCTATTTTTTAGTTCTTTTATCGTAATATGTATCTATTTCTTTTATAACTAAATAACCAGCTTAACACATTTATATTATAATACTTGTCTATAGGCATAACTTGATTACAGGTTTGCGGCAGGCAAAATCATATTCGAAGAACCATGGTTTGCAATGAGAATTCATCTTTTATAATGATATTTACATGATGTGAAAAGCGGAAATAACTGTGAGATACAGAATGAATGAAGATATTAAAGATTAAAACTAAATAATGCGTGATAAGTAATGAGAAGCGTAATTTAATCCAGAATGTTCGACTAGACAAAGCAAGGTTACGGCAAGGTTAACGCTAACGGTACCATGTTAACGGTACCTCCTCACTTCTATTGATTCACTATTCTAAATTAACACTACAGCTACTTAATTTAAAAGATAATTGCAACACTTACCCAATTTGGGATAATAAACACACTGATTTTAATTTTAAGTGTTAAATTTATATACGTCCGTTCAGTAGCGGGCGTACGAAAATCAAAGTTCTGAAGCAAAGTGGCGCGGGCTCACAAGCGAGAGCCGGCGGCCGAGTGTGAGATGCAACCCGTGCACCGTGCCTGCCCAGGCGCCGCGATTTAGCGGGGCGCGTTCGGATAACTTCGGCTGCGCTTCGTGTCTCGCTGAGATGTGAGTCAGCGCGCGCGGGTTAACTAAATTCATATTATGATTTATTTTGTCGAGATTGTTTGTTATTAAGATTTGAGTTGATTTACGAGTAAGATGCTGTAATTAAAATATGATTCTTTATTTAATTAGGTTGTTTATAATAAGTTAGTTATAAGTATAGTTAAGGCAAGGCTTCAATCAGCTTTCAATTAAAGATGTACTCAAGTTATTAACGTATTAATACGTTACACCACCGCTTCCACCACCCTTCCCATACTGTCAAACGTCGTACCCGCACTCTTAACCTAAAAAATGCCTAACACGGCCTCTCCTGACATCCTGACGTCCCCGTCAGGTTAGTTCGTCAACTTCTGACACATCGTTGTTATGTAACGATTCTGATTCCACGTCGTCTGGTCTTGTTGAAGGCCCTGGTATTGGCTCATCAGCCAATATAAGCTCTGGCTGGATTGGCCGCGAAGGAAGCTCTGATTGAGTCTGCTCTGGGTCATCATCCTCATGGTCATCCTCTGTTGGAACAAAAACACAATGAGAACATTTTACTATGCACTATGAACATTAGCCCCATGCTGGTTATATTGGGTTAGAGTTAGGTTAAAATTAAGTATACCACTACCAAACAGTGACTTCATGTGAATGTTTGTGATCTACAGTATTAACTTGTTGTTAGTTTATTACAAAATAAAGCTAAATAACTTGACAATAAAATTCATCAGTCCTCCAGAACACCATACATTCACATAAATATGAAATAATTAAAATATCATGCTTAACAATAATAATAAAGGACACCGTGTGCGCACTTCACACGGTGACTGGTCGGTTTGCAAAGCCGACCAGTTTGAGAGGTCGTGTGTAGGTACACCATTAGGGTACCACAACGACAGAGAGGTCGGTAGTATCACCACACTTGGACACCACACCGACTAACAAAAAGGTCGTGGGCTTACCCATCAGTAGGCCACAACGACGGAGAAGGATCCAAAACTCCCGCGTATATCATCTCGAGGGTCACTCACCCTCAAAAAAGGCGGAACATGCTTCGGGGGTCCATTCACCCATCCAAGGTACCATATACTGAGCAGCAGCATATGTCGTTTTCCCGTATGACCCAGCCAGCAGCTTTAATTCATAGCGGCCGTGAGGCAGGACTCTAGCCACACGGTAAGGGCCGCGCATTCCATGATCCAGCTTGCCCTTGGACTGAGCATATTTGATCACGAAAACAACGTCTCCTTCCTGAAACACACGAGGGCTGCATCTGTCTCTGTTAGTGCGGGCGTCCATCGCCGCCTGGTTTCTAGACAAACATTCGGCCGTCCTCTGTCTGACGATCTCCCTTCTTGACTCTCGGTTGGCTAAAGCAGGCCCCAACGCGACGTCTCTTATTAGAACCCGGATTGCTGGAGTTGTATTTTCGTGTCCCACTAACAGATTCAAAGCAGATGTTTGTGTAGTTTTCTGCTGAGTTATGTTGAGGATCAGTTGAAGCTGCCATAACTCATCAGCCCAGGCATGTTTTTTGTAATTCACCTCAACCCTGAGCATATTTAAAACAGTGCGAGCATAACGTTCAACTTGGCCGTTAGCATGATGCATCTCAGCAGTAATGAAATGGAGCTCAATTCCCAGGACTTGCATCCAGGACTTGAAGCCAGAGGATTCAAACATTCGGCCTCTATCGGAAACTATTAACCGAGGTGTACCAAACAGAGAAATAACAGTCTTACAGACCTTTTTCAGCCCCTCGCAATCTTTTCGGCGGATAGGTGTAAGTAGACAGTACTTCGTAAAAGCGTCGACGACTATCATCACATGTTTGAACCCTTTTGACTCAGGCAAAGGGCCTAAAACGTCGAAATGCAAGGTATCGAATGGGATGTCAGGTTTAGGCCAGGAGTTGATAGGCTGAAGGGGTGCTCGAGGGACTCGTTTGTGCGCAATGCAAGTTATACAATGGCGTATGTATTTTTTTACAAATGCCCTAAGGCCAGGGAACCAAAAATGTCTCAGTATGAGCTCTAAAGTTTTATCGGCACCAATGTGACTGTGCTCATCATGAAAAACCCGGAGAAGACTTAAACGCTGCTCCTTAGGAATGTAGCATAGGAGCCTTGGCTCTTCTCCAACATGAGTGTACTGGTAATACAGAATGTTGTTTTGAACACAGTAACGTGAGGAGTCCAACTCTCCGCGTTCTAAAGCCTGAATCATATTCCGAGTCTCCTCATCCCCAGCTTGAGCAATCTGGGCCCAATTACGTGGTCTTTCAATATTACTAACCGGGTTACTAGGATTGCGACTTAAATAGTCCGCATGTGGCAACATGGCGCCTTTGCGATAAGAGATTATAAAATTGAAATCTTGCAAGTAGACCCACCATCTTGCCACACGCGGTAATAGGTCCCGTTTGTTTTGAGTGGCTTTTAATGCGTTACAATCCGTAACCACAGTGAAGTGCAAACCGATTAAGTAATGCCTAAAGTGTCGTAGTGCTCTTACCACAGCCAGGGTCTCGAGCTCGTATGAGTGATATTTAGGCTCGGCACCTTTGGTCACCTGGCTGTAATAAGCGACCACGCGTTTGACATCATTCTGATGGATTTGTATCAAAACTGCACCATAACCAAGGCTGCTAGCATCGGTGTGCACTTCAGTGGGTAAACTGGGATCAAATATATTTAAGACGGGTGCGCTTGTGAGACTCGAAATAATTTCTTGTCTAACACGCTCTTGATCATCGCCCCAACTAAACGGAACGTCCTTACGTGTCAAACGCGCTATACATGCGGTTCTAGTTGAATAATTTTGAATGTATTTACGGAAATAACCCGCTAAGCCAAGAAATTGTCGCACTTGTTTTACATCTTTTGGGGGGCGAGAGTTAACTAATGCCTGTACTTTACTAGGCGAAGGTCGTACTTCCCCATTTGATGACACAAAAACGAGCATTTTTTTAGGTTAATCGAGAAACCTGCCTTGGTCAAGGTACCAAGTACCTCTCTCAAGGTATGGAGACCCTCATCAATTGTATCAGATAGGATTAGACAGTCGTCTATATACACCAAAACTTTTCCAGCATCTATAAATTCGCGCAACGTGTTACTTAAGATCCTCTGGTACACTATAGGAGCATTGGCCAAGCCGTAGGGCATTTTTAAATATTCAAAATGCCCTTCAGCCGTCACGAATCCGGTGAGTGGCACAGAGTCATCATCTAATCGGATTTGGTGGAATCCCGTGGCCATGTCTAACGTCGTAAAGTACCTACACTTGCCTAGTCGATCAATGTGATCATCGATCAATGGTAATGGGTACCTATCCTTGACTGTTATTTTATTAAGAGCACGGAAATCTACACATAAACGGTCAGACCCGTCTTTCTTTTTGACCAATAAAACAGGGCTGGCATAAGGTGATTCCGACTCGCGGATAATACCTTTAGTCATTAAGTCTTGAATTATATCGCGGACTTTTAGTTTTTCGCTGTGTGACATCTTATAGGGGCGATAACACACGGGCACGTCGCTGTTGAGTTGAATACGCATGCTACCAGTGCTAACAGTTGATGTGGCAGTCCCAGAAATCATGTGTTCTGAATACTCTTCCAAAATAGTTTTTAATTTAGTTAACTCGTCACCGGTCAATGGAGTTTTAATTACTGGCTGCGCATTCGACTCCACAGTCGACACAGTTAGCGGATTCGAGTCGCGAACGATGCGCTGAGTATTTTTAGTGCGTATATAGATAACACCATCCCTATTAAGCACATCGGTACCAATAATTAAAGGGGCGTTCATACATTCGCTAGGCACTACTAATAGATCTACCTGTAGTGAAATACCCTCTAATTCAATGGTCAGTGTCACGTATGAATTAACTTCAGTTATCGACTCACCTACTCCTTTTATTTGGCAACTAGTGGACTTCCTAGCACACGAAAAATAATCTACAACGGAAGATGATATTAACGAAACTCCAATAGCGCCACTGTCAATTAATATGTCTACGGGGATGCCCTGAATAACGCCTACAACAATATCACTACGCTTATGCGAAGGAGCAGAGCAAAAGTTAACTTTTTTATTTGTGCTACGTTGCTGATCAACACGTTGTTTGGCAAAACACGTTTTAATATCATGGCCTGGCTTCTTACAATAACTACAAGTCCCGGCATTTGAACTAGTCTTAGTTTCAGCTGGAGGCTGTTCTGATCTTGTAGAAGAGTGCTTTGGTTTCTTAGGACACGATGATTGCCTATGGCCAGGTTCACCACAACTATAACACTTGGCCGTTTGTAATGCCTTCTTAAAACCCTGTGATTTGTCATTCCCATCACGTCTAACGTGAAATTGACGGCCTGTTCGGTTATTTATATTTGCTTGTTTAGAGGGTTTCAAAAAGGTGGACAAGTAATTTACCAAATCAACGGGTTTTAAGTTTGCATTTGTTGCAGTCGCTTTTATATGGGGGTCGGTTATACCTCGCAGAACTATCTCGGTAGTCAAATCATCGCCAAGACCCTTTACTACACGTAGCCGTAGCAATGATTTACGCGCATAATCAGCATAGGTACAAAACTGATCTGAATTTGTTGACATAACCTCAAATAAAATACCCGCAGAGTCTATCTTTTTAACACATAAAGGTTTAAAGTCGGTTTTAAAATTAGTCCACGTACGATCGACAGACACCCACTCATTGAGCCACGATTTGGCGTCACCTTTCAAGCAATTCCCGATACGCGAGAGACATTCACGATCATCCCATTTGTTTACGAGTTTAGCCCTATCGACTTCACTAAACCACGAGTCTACATCGTGAATGCTAGGATCAAAATTGGACACGTAGTAGTGATTGGTACTCACAGACTTTAATGATTGTATTGCTTCTACGATTTGATTTGTAACTGGCTGCGGGGCGGTCTCGGCTACTACAGTTGCTTGCGAGCGCTTTTCTAAAGCCTCCAAGCGTGATACTAAGCTATTTAACGATCGTGTGAGCGAAATAGAAGGCGATCGCGAACGTTTCTCTTCGCGGTTGGCATGTCGACGAGCCCTTGTTGGTGAGCGAACACTGCGAGATCGACGGCTATCCGAACTCGACCGGCGGCGACGCGAACGCTTAGATGGCGGTGATGGAGTACGCGAGTGGCTACGCGAGCACCGGCCTCGGGAGTGCCTATCACGAGAGCGTCGGTTTCGCGAGCGCTGATAAGGCGGCGTATAATGACTACGAGAACTACTGCGCGAGCGCCGGGTGTAAGGCCATCGATCACGCGAACGGCTATTATAACGTCTGTCTCGAGACCGTCGACCGGGAGAATGTCGGTTACGTACTCGTCTATTGTTCGATTCGGATAATCGTCCGTTACGAGAACGTGAACGACTTGACCTATCCATTTATCGAAAAATTATAGTCACAAAAGACAAATAAATTACAGTTTAAAAATGTCAACCAAAAGAGGGTAAGCTAATGTTTATTTTTAAACACTATCACAAGTAGGATCAAAATATGTAACTAAGAGATGCTCCAGTTAAAAGTGGGAATGTTTTCTTTATCCCAACTACTGATTTTAGCAATCAGAAGCCGATTTGGGTTTTAATAAAATCAATTTAATCTCACTCTCAAGAAATATAACAAACACTCAATTTAACAAACATACATAATTACAGATCCTAAGAAAACTAACAAATATAACAAGAAATCAATAACAAAGCTAAGCTATATTGGGAGCACACAATCCTACGTCTACCTCGTACGACGGTTGACAGCTAAAGAAGAACGAGAACCCTTCCACCGCTTCCACCACCCTTCCCATACTGTCAAACGTCGTACCCGCACTCTTAACCTAAAAAATGCCTAACAATATTTATATTTAAAAAATGTCCGATAGAAGGTTTAAATAAATAAAATAAATAAATAGCATGTAAGGTTTAACTATCAGTGTTAAATTGTAATTAAATAAATAAATAAATATAAGATTATCGGAAAAACACGCGCGTTTTAAAATACAGTCAGCGCCATTTAGCGACCTGACGGGTATCTCCGCCACTCTTAGTCCAATGCATTATATTTTGACCAAATTTTGAGCGAAATTAATATTTTAGTGTAATTTGTTTATCGGGGACAGGTCTGGATGGCCGGTGTGGTGTGGCACATTAGATGAGCTAATCGACATAGTTGTGGACGAGGAGGTAGTTGCGAGCAAGATGAAACAATACGGATGCAATTAACTTGATTTATTCCTTATACAATGAAGCACAAAATAACAGTTCCTGGCACAGAGGTCTGTAAGCTAGGTTATCAAAGTCTCACAATAGTCTTTATTAAATTAACACAGTATTGTTGAGTTATAACGTTTCACTGATTCTAACTTGGTATAGCACAACGAAACGGGACAGTTCCAAGGCAGTAGTGCACTCGACGGCGACCCGGAGTGAAGTGTCGGTGGGTGTTCGCTGAGTGAACCGCCAAGACTGTCTAGCGCGCCAAAACAGGTTCAAGGGGGCGCCACTGTCGCCTTCCGATGGCGCGCCGGCTTCGTTGAGCTACCGTACTCATGACCGTCTCCGACACGGCCATCCTGCGATGACACACGTCCTCGTGTGTTGCTCTGAAACAATCAACAACCAAAACAGTATCCACTCGGTCAGTCCTGACAAACACGTCAAAATGGTACCTAAGACATAACAAAAACTTCATCTTTCCTTTCGCATCAAATAGTTACTGACACCAAAACAAAAAAAATATCACAAAAATAATTTTGACAACTAAGTGAAAGTTTTTGTTTTATAACCGCAATATTTCAAAAGATACAAATCGAATTATGGTATCTTACAACCAACTACCAATTGTAACATTATTTATTCTTTCAATAGTGCAATACTTTTTAAATGAGATTGTACTACAATGTTGCTTGTTGTGAAACAAACTAGCTATTTACCACTTCTACCTTAGAAAACACATTAGGAACCATGTACCACCATATCATTTCCTTTTGGCTCACCTTATTGACAATATCAAAACAATTAAATCAACGAAAATTCGTTCAACAAAACAGGTATCTCATTCGTGGCCTAGGGCTAACTTAGCCACCCACTACGCGCATCCCCACGGGATCGCCGAGTCAACCCTATGACTCTACGGTCTCTGCGAGAGTGACCCGACCTCCGCCAGCACCTACCGCGCACCGCGTATCCACGGACTGCTTAGAGCAGATGCCGACTTCTACCGGACTACGGCTACGATGAAGTGACTGGTATGGTCGACCAGCCGAACTGAGAACCTCCCTACCAGTCTCACAATATATTTTTTTTTCGTCTACTTCAAATGGTACGTAGCTCCCGGGCATTTCCCTCAACCTATCGTGCAAGTATGCGCATGTTTGGAAGTCAAGTTTATAGCCAATGGTCTTGCAATTTACAATACTACATGTCAACATTTCTAATAGGCTCGCTTCAGTAACTTTATTTATTGCACAGTACTAACAATTTTCTGATACAAGTCATACATAGTCACTGAATTATACAAGCAATTGCCATGGAACTTATTGGAAATTAACTCTTCCATAAGCGATCACTCGGCAACCAAATCACAATAAAATGAGAACTCCTCACCAGATTGCCTATTATGGTGTGGTGTGGTGACGTCACACGTCAACCCTCTTCCCCGTGGTTGAAGGCGCCCTGTCGCTCGCCTTCGCGCAGTTCTTTACGCGATGTCTTGTACCGTGGCAGCCGAAGCAGATGGACTCATGGCTTAGCTGTTAGCTGCTAAGTTCTTGAATCTTTTCCTGAAACAAAAACTTCAAGCACAGTATCACAAAGCTCGGTCATTCTAACCTTAAATCCAACAAACTCAACTTCAATTCAACAACAACTGAAGTTGGATTTGTAATTACTTATAGTCAAATGAATTGTTTCTTTTGTTATCTGAAATAACATGCCAAACGAATAATAATAATCCAACAAAAAAAAAGGAAACTCAAATAAATCTAGCAAAGTTAGGTAGGTACACTGAAATTATGATTCGTTATTGTGAACAAATAATCTACGACGTAGATGCAAGAAAAGATTTAAATCAAATCATTATTTGCATTTTAATAACAAACTTTACTTTGTATGATAACCTTTGGTTTACCAAGGCTTTACCGATTATGAAACATTAATGATAAAAATCAAATTTCAATTTCAAATTCTTGTTCTAATATTTTCCTAATCCTAATAGTGTCTCCAGTTTAAATATTTTAGGCTAAAGCGATCACCACAGTTAAAAGTAACATTAGAATCGTCAAAGTAACAAATCTCAGGCTCACCAGTTCTTACGGAAGTTATAGGCGCTGAACTATACACCAGCTAATGTACACCGAGCAAGAAACTATTCAAGATGTCAAAAAATTAAATTCTACAGAATGATTGCAAAATCATGAACAGAGGGTAGATTATTAAAGCAAGTTCCTAAGCCCAGCCGCTCCTACTACTAAGTACTGTGTATGCTTAGAATAATAATTCTAAGTGTGTATGATTGATGCACCTTCACAGCGCAATTTTAAAATGATAAACTTTTTTAAGGGTAGGTAAACTGCGTAGTGGTCATATTAATCAACACTAAATCTCTGTAGAAACATTTCGCGTTTATATCACTACGAAAATAATCGTTACAAAACGTGCAATAAACTTTGTTGCAGATGATTATTAATTTCTATCACGCAATATTCAACTTTACTTGGAGGGTTGCTTTTACCAGTACCCGTTAGTACTTTTTTTGACAAATACCCACTAAACTGAATAAGTGCGACTTAAGTCTACCCCAGAATCTAGCTACACTTTTATTTGTGAACAAAATATCGGAATCTTAGTGAAAAGTTAACGACTGACCTGATGTGTTTTTCAAAATGTGTCGGTGAAGCCATAGTGCCTACGTTCACGCGTCGCTTGTAAGTTGTAGTTGACTGTCGCTTCTGGGTCACTTCTACTGGTGCAACAACTGACGATGTGTCCCGCTGTTCTTTAAGTAAACAATGAACTTCGATGTATGTAGTTTGTATTGTAACTGCTGGCTTTTGTCGCTGAGGTGGTAAGTTGTAGTTTTCTTTTATACGAAGTAAGCAATCGAATTTTTCATGTCCGTTTCTCTCGCAATGAAAACAATTTAAACAGTGCAATCTTCATTTGTTTTCATACGGTTTTGTAGGTCTCCGTGACGGTGTTAGCTTGAGTTTCAATAACGGAAACGCTTGTAGCTCCTGTTCCTTGATTTTGTGATGTCAGGTTCGTTGTATTTCAAAGAGTAACCACAAACTTTTTTTCTTCCGTTTTATTCGCTTCGTGTTCCATCATTCTTCGTGTTCGCTCATGGGCCGTAGATACCATCCCAACTTCTGATATCGGGGACAGGTCTGGATGGCCGGTGTGGTGTGGCACATTAGATGAGCTAATCGACATAGTTGTGGACGAGGAGGTAGTTGCGAGCAAGATGAAACAATACGGATGCAATTAACTTGATTTATTCCTTATACAATGAAGCACAAAATAACAGTTCCTGGCACAGAGGTCTGTAAGCTAGGTTATCAAAGTCTCACAATAGTCTTTATTAAATTAACACAGTATTGTTGAGTTATAACGTTTCACTGATTCTAACTTGGTATAGCACAACGAAACGGGACAGTTCCAAGGCAGTAGTGCACTCGACGGCGACCCAGAGTGAAGTGTCGGTGGGTGTTCGCTGAGTGAACCGCCAAGACTGTCTAGCGCGCCAAAACAGGTTCAAGGGGGCGCCACTGTCGCCTTCCGATGGCGCGCCGGCTTCGTTGAGCTACCGTACTCATGACCGTCTCCGACATGTTTATTTAATTGGTGTAATTATTTAATTCGTTGTCGCTGTGGAGTAACGGTAGAAGAAAACGGCCATCACGGCCTCAGCTGTCAACGGTGCGCCGGTCGGTTCCCAAGGCACCACTCAATTAATGAAATCATCCGATACGCCATGGTTTCAGTTAATGTGCCTTGTATTTTGGAGCCACCAGGTTTAAGCCGCACAGACGGTAAGAGACCAGATGGCCTAACCCTTATACCTTGGCGCAGGGGACGCTGCCTCCTATGGGATGCAACATGTGTCAGTACATTTGCTGCATCCCATTTGAGACAAACTTGTCGGTATGCAGGCTCCGCGGCGGAAAATGCTGCAAAATTAAAACACACCAAGTACTCCGCTCTAGAGTCAGCATACGAGTTTGTGCCAGTCGCTGTGGAGACAGCAGGACCATGGAGTCTTGAAGCCCGCAATCTGTTTAGGGAGCTTGGACGACGACTAAGGGACAGGGGCTGCGATCCCCGCTCTGGCTCCTATCTGGTTCAGCAGGTGTCCATAGCCATTCAGCGGGGCAACGCTGCTGTTATTATGGGGACCTTTGAGCCAGGTATAATGCAGGGCGGGCTCTTTTAGGTTAGATTAGTTTAAGTTAGGTTAGTCTCCATCATACTTGTATATATTTATAAATTACTTTAAGTATTTTTTATTTATTTTTATCCTGTTATTTTTTACCTTTAGTTGTTGTACGGAATTCCTTGCATGTATTATGAGATTAATTAAATTTGTGTAATGTTCGAGTAGAATAAAGTTAATCGTTCGACTATTTCTTCTTGTAAACTTGTAAGTATAAGTATAAAAGCCAGTCTAGTCTTATCCAGAGTTTTCCTTTAATTTTATTTATATGCGTATTAAAACCCGAAGGGGAGGCATTCGCCCAGCTGTGGGACGCTATAGGCTAGATTAAATTAGAAGATGTGTCCCACTTTGCTGGATTTTTGCAATGGCAGTTGATTTTTTTATGTACCAATAGTAGAAGGGGGCATTACCGTATCTGTAATACAGCTGAGACCAGCTGAGGGTTCTTCGTCAGATAAATAATAAATAAATAAATATCGAACAACCTCGCACAAATCGATCTAGTCCCAAATTAAGCTCAAGAAGGCTTGTGTTTTGGGTACTAGACGACGATATATATACTTATATAGATAAATATATACTTAAATACATAGAACAACCATGACCCAAGCACAAATATTCGAGTTCATCACACAAATATTTGCCCTGGCCGGGATTCGAACCCGGGACCGCCGGCTCAGTAGGCAGATGTCTACAAACCAAACAAATGAAGCGGCCCACCAAGTTGAATATTAAAATACTTAAACGAGTTTACTCACGTCGTAGAAGTCGAATAACGCTCGACATGTTTCGAATCGGTACGCGACCCATCATCAGGAGAGACGATCAGTCGCGGCGGCGGCCAACCGAACACAACAACAAGTTGAATATTTTTTGTAAAGGCGGTATGTCGATCTCTAATAGTTTGGTTGGGCTCTTGTGTTTTCTAATCAGGGTACTCCAGATCTTCGATTACCCTAGTTTTTAGGGTTCCGTACCCAAAGGGTAAAAACGAGACACTATTACTGAGACTTCGCTGTCCGTCCGTCCGTCCGTCCGTCCGTCCGTCTGTCACCAGGCTGTATATCAAGGACGGTGATAGCTAGACTTGAAATTTTCACAGATGATCTATTTCTATTGCCGCTATAACAACAAATACTAAAAATGAAATAAATTAAATATTTAAGGGCTCCCATACAACAAACTTGTTTTACGGTACGAAACCCTTCATGCGCGAGTCGGACTTGCACTTGGCCAATTTTTATAGTTTTTGCTTTATGTGGCCATTAAACCCTAACTCTGTACCAAATTTCAGCTCTCTGAATTAATGGGAAGTACTAGTTCTTTACTGATGATCATGAGTGAGTGAGTGTCGTAAATGCGAAACTTTGCTTTCGCATAACTTCGGAACTAAATGACCTACAGACTTGAAATTTTGGAATTTAAGTGTGTGATTATAGCTTGCTAGATGACGACAATTTCTGCGCTCTGGTCTTATCCAGAGGTTCTCAAATAGGGGCCTGAAAATGCGGCGAAATGGTTCCAGTAAAGGATGGTACGGCAGTGTTTGCTTCGCGCTCGACTTGGCGGGGGCACTGCCGTGCCCCCCGATTTATATATAATTATGGTCTATGTCGTGGGCAGAACGGTTGACCTTTAGGTACGGTAAAAAGTTACGAGACAAGCTAAACTCTTAAATATATGGGTATCGTAAAAGAATATGAGATCATAGTATGCTATTCCGGGATATAATCCTGATCCACCGGGAAACAAAATTTTTTATCATAACAAATTTATTCAATGGGCAACGAAAACGTTCTTTGATATGTACTCAGTAAATAATCACACTAATATTATTAAGGCGAAAGTTTGTGAATGTGTTTATGTGTATGTTTGTTACTTTTTCACGCTCAAACGGCTGGACCAATTTTGATAATTTTCGGTATGAAGGTAGCTGACGCCTTGGATTAACACATAGGCTACTTTTTATCCAGAAAAAAATAGTTTTCCCGTGGGATGAGCGAGTAACACCGCGCGGCGCAGATAGTAATAAATCAATATCAGACATCCTCACGCTAATCGACCTAGTCCCACAGTAAGCTCTAGTACGTCCACGCTTACTTGTGTTACATGGGCACTATAGTCGGCGAGAGACATACTTATTTAGATAAATATATAGGTAAATACACTGAAAACATCCAAGAATCAGGAACAAATATTCGAGTTCGTCACACAAATATTTGGCCTTGCCGGGATTCGAACCCAGGACCGCCGGCTCAGTAGGCAGTTACATTACCACTGCGCCAACCAAGTCGTCAAAGTTAACTTCAGCTTACTTACTTTCCCATAGTTCAAGTTATTGCCTAGTTTGAAACTAGGCAGATTTGTGTAAGATTGCCTCTTAAAAAAATAATAAGAACGTAGTGTTTTGCTTCTACATTAGCAACATAATATAGAGTGGATTTGCCACTAAGGTACGAGTAGATACGACACAAAGCTAAATATTAAATTTCATCATTTACCACCCTCTTAACAAACCCCTTTTGTTTTGTCAAAACTGGCTGTGCGCTCGCCCCGGTAAGACAAAAGATTCGATTCAAGTCCGGTAAGATGGTAGGTAATTTTACATTGTGTTTGATCCTTGTATCGTATTGTGTCTATCGAGCCAGATCATTAATGGAGTATCTATAACTATGGAAATATTCAATAACTTTGTCATATATTTACACTAAATTATATTTACATTATAGTCACGGTATAAATATTACACATTTTAGGGCCTTATCATACTTGCGAGTTGCGAGCGAGTTTTCTATACAAATATCAATCGCGGCGAACTCGCTGCGTGTTCGCCTTCATACAAAACCTTACGTAGAACACGCCCTGGAGTCTCAGACACATTGAAATGCATATGAAACAGGTTTACTCACAAAACATTGCCCGGAAATCGCGAACCGATTCGAAACACGAACAACATATAACACAAACACAGATTTATATTTTTCATAAATATAGTGACACCAAATAAATTAACCCACTTATTTTTATATTATATTTCATGATCTTGGGCGGTAGAAGAGTTTGCGAGACTTGCTATTTTTTTACATGTAATGTTTTTGTTGGGACTGATTTACTTGTTGAGCAATCAGTATTTTTAATTAGAATCTTTACGATCGTGGGTATAGAAAGATCACTCAACCGTGGAAACATCTCGCGAAACAATCTGTGACTATTCTTGGGTTACCAATAGCCTTTATTGGTCACGGTACGATTAGTTCCGAAATTACGAAATCTTTCGGTCACCGTAACCGCCACACTCACCGTACCTATCTGCAAGCACTTACTTAATTGGCTACACTTCCGCAACCGATATTTTTAGTAAGATTCCGAAAATGTGTCATTCGATTATTTATTACGGTCGTGCCTAACAAATAAATTAAGATATAACTCCTTATTAGGCAAAATCATGATTATGGTTAATATTCATTGTGGTTAGGTGATGTAGGCGATTACAGAATTTGGTATTCAATTAATTGTTCCGAATATACATAGCTACTGTTTGGTACAAAGTTGGTTCAAAGAAAACAATTCCGTGATTATTTCAAAATATTTTTTTAAATCATTTAGGTATAAAAACAATATTATGGCAACAATTTACAAGAATTTTAGGAACCATTAACTACAATCATCACTTAAGTTAGGTTTAAACTTCTTAACCATTTATCTTGGCTAGTTTTAACATTTTTAGCTCCACTCATACCGAGTCCAAAGGGAGCACTCCCGGAAGTGCGCAAGTAATATAAACCCCGACTAGTGGAAGACGACCCATAACCTAACACCGCAAAATCGTTTTCTGCACATTTATTGGCCATAAAAGACTGCCAGCTCTTACATTTAACAGCAACAATAGACTTTGGTTTTCTAATGCTCTCCGTGTACACTTGAGCCGCGCGCAGATGACTGCACGAGGGCGAAAAACAACCCGGTTGATTCGGACCTCCACCGTTCACGTAAAAGTCCGCATGGCCCAGTGACTCGATGACACCTTGCACTAATCTATTCGAATGTACTACGTCAACATAATTAGCGTCCATTTTATCCAATCTCTGGTCGCTATATGCATACGAGAAACACGGGCCGGCAGGATCCAATCCGGTAATGCGACCTAGATTGCGGCCTTTGTATCGTCGAAAATATTTCCCGGCCCATCCGGCGATGTGCGCTCCAAGACTGATGCCAAGAAGATGAAAATCCTCTGCATTAGCTCCAAATTTTTCCAAATTGGCTAGAATGTTAGCGAGCCGCTTTCCGACCAGACGAGAATTGTGTACGGAAAATATATATCCTTTATTTATCATTTCTTCTGCATCGACCATTAACACATTAAACATAGCTTTCTCGCTGTACGCTTTAGCCATCTCCAGTGGCACTTGTGACTGTGAACTGTCTTTATATCCGTGGATAATAACCTTGGTCTGTCTAGTGATATCGAACATTAAACCTGTCGTCAAGGCTTTGAACGATTCATCTACAGGAAAAGTCTTCGTTTTATTCCCATCGATCCAAACAATTTTCATTGTCTTCACCAATTCATTATTAATATTCATTGCACTGTATCGCAGATCCATGATCGCTCTACCTGTAAAAAACAGGAATTATGTAGCACTTATGTAAATAAATCTTACATATATCACTGTATCATTAACACTCACATGCGCCGGATAGTTTGACATAGACGCTTTCGGCGAAAGATAGATCCGAGTCGGTCGGAGTTTGCGCGGCGGCACGTGGCACTGACGCTACCGAGTACAAGTACACTGCCAGTAGCGGCACGAGGACACTATTGTGGTGCATGGCATAGGCCCTGCAGTAACACGGTCACTGTGTCACTGGCTGGCTAGCGGAGAAAGGTCTCTCGGTCGACCTGGGGAGGGGGGATCTGGAGCACTTACACGCACCGCCACACTCGCTCTCGGACAACTGTTTCTCCGTTACGTAAACGAGTCACAATATACTCGAACTGCACATTTTTATTGCCAACTGCATATTGCTCAATTAGTGGAGTACTTTGTGAAATGGTAAACGCGACTCACATAATAATATTGCGACGTTAATGCGGTTCGGCTGTTTTATTTACAATGCACTCTAATTGATGCGGAAGACAAGTTACTTCACTGGTTTAATTTATATGTAAAGAATAGTGAGTTACAACATTTTAGACGCGTTTGGTGTTATTTAGATATTGGTTTTCGTATCGAAATGGATGGACATAAATAACGTAATTTTTTAAATAGGAATATCCAAATATTTCAAATTACGTAAGTTGCCATATTCGAAATAATTAGTATATAAGATACATTTATTACAACACAATAATAACATAGCACCGATTTACGCAGATTAAAAGATAAATTAAGAAAATATAAAATTAGTTGGACGACAAATTATTTCGGTACTTACTGAAATAAGGATGACAAAAGGACAAAGCTCAGCAATGTGCTGGAAGGCGAGCCGCTGTTATGCGACGCGGTTTCAGCGCTGATGTTCAGCCTGCCCAGTGAGTGACTTTAGCGATTAATACACTTCTATTTATAAACATTTTACACTTAAACACAATAAGAAAGCTGGGTAAAATACAAAACAAAGATAATAAATCTACTATGTGTCCTTTCCTTGCTGTCAGTCTGTAACAACATGCTTTTTAGTTTAGACTTAAGTAAGTAAGTAAACACTATAGTGTACACAAAAACAGTTAAAAAATACATCTATTACAAATAACATATATGTGCAAAGGTGAACTTATCCCTATAAGGGATCTCTTCCAGTTAACCTTTACTTAAACAATAGTTGGGACAGAAATAACGTCGCGGTGAAAAAATCATAGTGATCGACTGACTAAAAGTGTCACTGTGTTGTCTCACAAAGGAACAAAGTTACCGTCGCCGTCGTCGTCGTCGCAAGATGGGCAGGCTGAGAACGCTCCGTGAGCCGTGCTAATAGCACAACAGCCCGCACCAGCGTATCAGCGCCATCGGGTGAAATCGGGACGCCTTTATAGCCAGTCGTAGCAGCACTCGATACGTCTCGTTGTACGCAAACAGCCAATAAAATAACGGTTGAGTTCTGAGAAGGTTTTAAAAAATACCATAAGAGAGAATCTTGGTGCTCTTTTATTCTTTGGTCGTTATTTGGAATTACTCGTACTTATAAACGCTGTTAGTTATGGACGAAACTAAGCTTATCTATTTGTAAGAATAGAACATAAAATCAGGCATATTGAAATGTACCTTTTTTTACGCAATAACGTTGTTCAGTAATAATTTGGGAACATGTGATTTGAAGGGATTTCATCAATTACGGTGTGAAACCTCTAAAAGTAATTATGCCTAGCACGCATTGCCTGCATAATTATTTTCAAAGGGATATTATGTTCTTGTATTATATTTATTTATTAATTATTTATTAATATTTTTTATATTGCGTACTTTAATCTGTCAATTATAATTTGACAGACAAAATCACAATAACGCACTTTTTAATCCTGTACTGTAATATTCATAAGAAATCTCTCTACTCAACTCTAATAATTTAAAAAAGAGAACATCAGCATAATATTTGATTTTAAAAAAGCACGCTACGGTTGGTTGGTTAGTTGAAATTACTTGTCAAAAAATTTAACCAATCACGAGGCACCTGCCATGACCATCGCGATCATGTTTTTTTTAATAGGTCAGTTTTAGTTAACCGAAAAAGGTTACCTTAAAATAAAAAATCATAGTAGGGAATAACGATTAAAGTAAAAAATGTTTTTCTGCGTTTTGTTCGTATAAAAAGTATTGTATGCAATAGTTACACAATTAGGACATAAAATCTCGTACCTTACTTAGACCACTCGGCAAGCCTAAATGCGGTACTCGACTTTAAGAACCTTCATTGTGCAACGATTGCATAAAATACTATATGAAATCAAAATTTAACGATTCAATGCTGCTCAATGTATTTCATGACAACTGGTCTGAGAATTGATAAAGCGTTTTACCGGCTTCAAAACAGGAGGAGATTCTCAATTCGGTTGTATATTATCAAAAAGAGTGTACCGTGATCCTACTTCAACTCTGCGAGGTTACTTCAATTCATTAAAATAACGACACGAAACGCTTATACAAAAGCAGATAAATCATGAATGTGTATCGTTTTTAAACATATATTAGGTAATTTAATAGTACAAGTGGACAAAATAATCTAGTAACTACCCCGACCTCTTACAATACAGTAACTTATTTTTAAATAACAAGAGCAACAGCGATCCATATATTGATTATTTGGGTTTATTTTACTCTGAATCGCCTGTACATTAAAACTTCATGCAAGAAAGTGCCCTGAAATCACCTTGGTTTAACGCATTACAAATCAAAGTTTCAGTCTAAACTTCAAAATATGTCTACAAACAAGTTTTATTAAGTCGCACTTACAGGGCGTCATGGTTTGACAAATCACTGTACGTAACACCTTAATCTCAATGTTCTCATGTGCCTCTTTCTCAACTTTACAACTGAATAAATAATAATTTCTTATAGGGAATACATATGGTGGGGATTGTATTATATAGACATTTATAGATAATAAATGTACCCTCGTTCCGCCAGCTACCGGTCATTACATTGACAGACGTCACCGGTGGCGGACGCACTGCAGGTTTATTGAAAGCCCGATTAATGTTTGTGAAAAATGAATGTTTATTAAAGTATCCCACAACAAAGGAAACCCTAGTGAACACCACAGTGATAACCTTAACCTTAGGTCTTAGAATTATTTTAAGAAGTAGCTCCATGCCTAATAATTATGAGTTAGCAACAAAGTACACTGAAAAATTACGAACGCAACTAAACTTATCCAATTTCCAGCAACTTCAGTATTTGACGAGCTCCGTGTAGATTAATTATTAGCCGAGTAACTAATTAACTAGTTTAGTTACGCACGCTGTACACAATACAAGTTATCCAAAGATTAGTCAGGTACTGAGCACCATTAGCGAATATACCCCCAAGAACTTAATAATAAGGGCGGGATGGAGTGCTCCTACAACCGGCAACCCATTGTACAGTACAGCCGGCCCACTTCCAAGGTAATCATTTCCAACAACCGATTATTTAGGCATAGCCAGTAAGTACATGCCACCCAAGGGAACACTAACATCTAGACTTGCATAATTAATTTTAATTAGGTATATACTTAAAATTTTAAAACATTTATGAAACTAAAATAAACTTTGTACGTAAATGTTTCAGAATTTGTGCGTGTTTAAGAGATGAATTTCAGATCAGATTACGACTTACTTTTGCTTTGTAGCTGACGTCTTGTAAAACGAATAGAATGAAAACATTCTGAGTTCTTATGAATGGATTTAACATCTTTGCAGGGTTTATCACGCATATTTATGCTCAACTTCTTGTCATGACTGAAATATATTTCGAAGGTACTTATTATTGAAATAAATAATATTTTAGGATTCGTAAAAATTATGTTGTCTTCAAGCACAAAGTCACGTCATTATTTATGACAGCCTTTATAAAAGCGATAATAATCTATGAAATTAAATCGCGAAAATATTTTACGCAGATAATTTTAATCTTAGTGTTGGACTCTTGGCTCTTGGGCCTATGAGTTTATATGCATGTAATTTTTGACCGAGCGAGCGATGTGTTTTCGTTTCAACTTGGCTAAAATTGTCCTTTGTCCAATTTTCTGGACGTCCTCGACTACAGGTCGCAATTGTCAACTGATTATTTACAGTCTGGCTAGAATATCTTTGCCCCAGCTATTTTAGTTATTTTATCTGTAAATCGGTATATGACAGCACTGATAAGATATTAAAAAAATCTAAATTAAAAAAAAAACAGCCAAGAGCATGTCGGGCCCTGCTCAGTGCAGGAATCCGTAGTTGCCTATTCTTCACAATAGACGGGCTTAAAACAGCGGTTTTAAGCCCGAGGTTTAAATAACGGGAAAGATTTCAAGCTCTATAAAAAGTTCGTAAACGCCAAAGTAACTGCAATTACTTGTTACCTTCTGGAAGTTATCAATTGTACGCGCCAGATGAAGCGGAATGTTTTAATGCAGTATGACACTTAACTAATATGTGTAACGTTCGAAGTATAAGGACACCGCGCGGCACTTACGTCATTTTAAAGAAAATCATGAAATTCTGTGATAACTCAAAAACGGCTCTACCTATTTTAATCAATATACCTAGTTTGCATTGAAAGTACTTATAAGGCCTCATTTTCATGAATTTTCCCATAATTTTGTGACCCGTGGTTGAAAAGTTAGAGGGGGGGACGCAAATTTTTGGATTTCCGGAGCGAATATTTACAAAACTGCTAACTTTATCAAAGAATAATATTTGGAGACCCCTATTACAATTTTTAAAAGACCTATTCAACGACACCCCACACTAGTGTTGGAACGAAAAAAAAACACCCCGCTTTAGGTGTACAAGGTACCCGAAGATAAGTTTTTAGGGTTCCGTACCCAAAGGGTAAAAACGGGACCCTATTACTGAGACTTCGCTGTCCGTCCGTCCGTCCGCCCGCCCGTCCGTCTGTCACCAGGCTGTATCTCAAGAACGGTGACAGCTAGACAGTTGAAATTTTCACAGATGATGTATTTCTATTGCCGCTATAACAACAAATACTAAAAATAAAAAAAAAAAAATATTTAAGGGGGGCTTCCATATAACAAACTTACAGATAATGGTACGGAACCCTTCGTGCGTGAGTTCCACTCGCACTTGGCCGATATTATTTTATTTGGTTTTTATTTTACCTTTTTGTCGGCGTGATACATACACATTCTCATACCAAATTTTAGCTTTCTAGTACTAATGATCAATGAGCTAAGCCGCGGACGGATGGACAGACGTATAGACGGACATGGCGAAACTATAAGGGTTCCTAGTTGACTACGGAACCCTTAAAAGTCTAGTATATAGCTTTAACTAAATGGCATGTATGGTGTGCCTATTATGTTTATACTCGCATCAACTGAAAAACATGCCTGGATCTTTCAGGATCATCAAATAAGTACTAATATTGTTGGTTACTCTTACTGGCCAAAGATTTGATGCAATGCTTTTTAGCGATAATTGCCTCTAGCTGTTGCTTTAAAGCATCAAAATGAGTCATTATGCAGAATTTAACAGTTCTCGCTCGCCACTTTTATAAGGTTTCCCATAATTAACACTTTTATTACAAAAAAACCCGGCCAAGTGCGAGCCTGACTCGCGCACCGAGGGTTCCGTACGAATTCTTATCCCACTTTACTTACTGGCCGGGTTAAGTTAAGTTTGCACCCGGTACATATGGCGCCGGATACAAATGAGGTGCAAAGTTAACGCAACCGATCACTTTTGTTGTATGGGAACCCCCTTAAATATTTATTTTATTCTGTTGTTCAGTATTTTTTCTTATACCGGCAACAGAAATACATTATCTGTGAAAATTTCAACTTTCTAACTATCACGGTTCATGAGATACAGCCTGGTGACGGGCCACATCAGGCGGACAGACAGACAGACAGACACACGGACGGACAGCGGCGTCTTCGTCATAGGATCGCGTTTTTTACCCTTTGGGTATGGAACCCTAAAAACTACAGATATAAACATAATGATTACTTATAACACATTGACAAATCTGTGTCGAATATTATAACAATCTCAAATATAACACTATACTCTCGCGGTTTGAACACATAATTAAAACTTAAACATAATTAAATCTCAAATAGTTTTCGATTGCAAAGTTTTCGGAAAAATGAAACAATAGACGAAAAATATTTCAAGGAGCCAATTGACTTGTCAAATAACAACAAAATTTATTCTGCAAGTAAACTAAAGACAAATCCGTGGTCTATTAAATATTTAATAAATAATTCAACAGTAAATAATGCATAAGACAAAGTGTAAAAGTCAAATCGGCAACGCAGCAGGCATTGTCAGAGAGAATACAAAATGTAATTAGCGACAGGCTTCGTCAAACAACACAGCAATAACGTGACATCCGCAACAGGCTTTGTCTAAGTTGTGGATCACTAACAAATATCTTAGAAGGTGAAGAAGGACTTAAAAAGGCTCGCCCCAAGTCTATTAAATTACTAGTTACTTATCAAATGTTACCTGACATAGTGCCAGTGCGGGGGCACCTCCTCGGGCACGCCGGGGTTCCGGTACATGCTGATGTAGTCCAAGGGGTCTTCGCCACCCAGCCTGCAGACATCATGTCATGTTGAACACTTTGAATAACCTTACGCTTGTACAAGTATTTATTAACTATAATAGGCTTAGTTTTTGTGTTTGACAGTTCATTTGCTTGGAAGAGTTATTGTAGTCCGACTCTAGGCAAAATACAAAAAACTTAATAAACCTGAAAAACACTGCCGTGCAGAACTTAAAGTACAGTAAGTGCAATGAGAGACGTATAGCACTTACTGTACTTTAAGTTCTGCACGGCAGAACAGTTTTCATTTCATACCTTTAAACGAGTTTATTTTGAAACTGGTGAATTAAATAAAGAAAACACAATGATATTTTACTTAATATTAAAACCTTAAAGATTTGTCTTTTGGAAGTTGGAACATGGTTTCACGATCATGAGTCATGACTATTATTTATTAGTACACGGTTGGAGAACTTTTTGATATAAGATAAAAATGAACAACATGAACATTAAGATTAACAATATGATCACTACATAGTATAAAACAAAGGCGCTTCCTGCTGTCTGTGTCTGTCTGTCTGTCCCTATGTATGCTTAGATCTTTAAAACTATGCAACGGATTTTGATGCGGTTTTTTTATAGATAGAGTGATTCAAGAGGAAGGTTGATATGTATAATACATGCATAATTTATCAGTATTGCACCCGTGCGAAGCCGGGGCGGGTCGCTAGTGAATGTTAAGAGGAAATACCACTGCTAATTTTATCCATACAAATCGAGGTTCTAGTATGTTTTCCAAACTCCAAACTTAACCAATCGTTACGAATTTTAGAAAGTTCATTAGAAGAACATGTTCTAAATCGGACTGTTTCGATGTTTGCGCTTCTTGTTATAAAAAATATGTAAACTAGGCGTCTGTTTTTGGCCAAAATTCCGGCGCAAACGGACGCGTACTACACAAACTCTATAAAATACGCGCAAAAAATCTAAACGGTCTGATACAGCATATACAATTCCTATCCAGTAACAAAATTTTGTTACGATTAGTAAAGTTTCGGAGGAGGAAATAGTCTAGAACGAAACCCCGATTTGTTTGACGTCATTTATATCCGACTCCACAGTTACCAGGTCCAAACTTAACGCAAACTGTGTAAGGATAATTTCTAATTTAAATAGATTACTAGTGATGTAGACGCATTTATATTAAGATTATCAATGTTTTATTATTATTTAAAAGTAGTTGCAATGAACGATCACGAAATTCGAAAGCTATGCACTCTGTTTTCTGTTCTCAAAAACCCAATATCTCCCGAATATCTCAAAAACTTCTTTCACTATTATGGTGTAACCCGTGACCGTCAATTTCACTCTTCTGGCAATCTATCTCTCTCCATCCCTCGTCACCGTACTGGTTTTATGTCTAAATCGTTCACCGTCCAAGTTTTCCGTCTCTGGAACCGCCTTCCCCTCAAGATCAAACAAGCTGCGAACAAATGCGCTTTCAAAAAATGTTTGCGTGACCTCTACGCTAGCAGAGTTGTGAATTCTTAGGTTATCTGATTAGTATGTTTCATCTGTATTTATTTATATGTGTATATATTATATGAATATATGTATTTATCTAAATATTTATTTATTAAAACTTGTTTATGTTAGTTGCACCGCCCACAATTTCTCTGCTTTGCCCGAAGGTTGACTGGTAGAGAATGCCTCATGGCATTAAGTCCGCCTTTTGTACGATAAGTTTTCTTTTGTGCAATAAAGATTAAATAAATACATCACGTGATAGTCACGTGATCGTCCCTCCCACTCCGAGCAATGGCGACCGGTCACGGGGCTGGGAATCGAGGCATTCGCTAACGGACATTGTCAGTGGTCGGTCGGTTTCTCGACGTGGAAGCATGTGTTGGTTAATTAAGTACAGGTCAGTGTCGCTCTCGTATTGATTAGGTATAATCAATATTAATACCTACTATTTAATGAAGTCTATGTCTACTCATAAGTTGTATTCATTGTGCAAATAAACACCATTTGTTATCAACTGTCGTTATTTAAATTAAACGAATCGATTCCTTATAACAGATAGAGTATGGAAAAAATTGCTTTGGTTTATTTGTCCTTTTCACGTGTTCACATTGAGGTCGCTATGAAGCCTTTCAAATAAACAATGCAGAGATCAACACACAAAGTATAAGAAAAAATTGAAAGGTCTCCTGGCGTTGGGATGGTGAAGCGGTTGACACGTTGGACCGGTAATTTAGAGGTACCGGGCTCGATTCCCGGTCTCTTCCGCTAGTTTACGCATTTCAATGTTTATTTGTGCTTCGTATCAATGGTTCAATAAAAAAAATGTGGTGTTTCCACATTAAAACATAATGAACGATTATATGTTTCACAAATGTATAAGGGTAGCTGTTCAAAAGTGGTTTCATTCACAAGATATTTTCATTCCCATTACACTACGGGGAAAATAAATGAGGGCTACGACTTCCCTAGTATGAAGCTACGGACTTCTAGTATCTGCCATTTAAGTCCAAGTCGCATAAATCTCCTATTTGCAAATACGTTTCTGTAAATTATAGTCACAACAAGTTATCCTACAATAATGGCGGCTGCCGCGTATCGTAATAAAGAAAATATTTCTTGGAATGTCGATAAGGACATATTGGTGATCGCTATCGCGGTATATATTAATGTCCGAAGTTTTCTGCGATGTACGGCATGCGAGCGCCTACAGTGAGCAGTCGACACATTCAACGTATCGGGAACTGTATCTTGATTTGTATAGTTATTTATAGTTTTTGCTACATTAAAAAAATACGAGATAAGGAGTGAGATATTGAGTGGGTGTCAAATAAATAATAATATACAGATTATTAATATTAATCACAGTTAATAAAATACATATTTCTTAAAACTTTGCTTCTTCTTCCGCATAACCTTCCCTTACTTCCGTAATTGTGTAAACGTATAGGGGGAAGTCCCCTAACGCCGGACGGCACCTAACGCCGGACACTCGAACTATCTCGGCAACTAACAACGCGAGCGAATCAAGGACAAGTGGAAGGGGCGCGGGGGTCCCCCGCGTCCCTTCCACTTGCCGAGTTGCCGTTGCCGAGCTTCCAGTTGCCGTTGCCGAGCTTCCAGTTGCCGTTGCCGAGCTTCCAGTTGCCGTTGCCGAGCTTCCAGTTGCCGTTGCCGAGCTTCCAGTTGCCGTTGCCGAGCTTCCAGTTGCCGAGATAGTTCGAGTGTCCGGCGTTAGGTGCCGTCCGGCGTTAGGGGACTTCCCCCTACTATATCAAAGTTAATAAATCGGGCCAGGTGTGATATGACGAAACAGCAAAGCAATTCCGACCAACATATGGCGTTGTTATCAATTCCTATACGAAACAAAAGAAAAGATGCACTGCACTTTCAAAGTTATCCAACAATCATGACTTTCTCCCCATAGGAATTTGGTTTTCTATGCAATTGTCTGTAAATTATAGTTACAACAAGTTGACTACCAACATACTCTCTAATCTAGGCGTGGAATATAAAACCAACATATAAAATTAAAATATTAAAATCACTTTGCTAATAAGTAAAAAGAAAAATAAATATAACAAACCACCTCCAAAATTACAAAACTTACTCGACACGTGTTTCGCGGTTTGGAATCCAAGAACTGAACTGAACTGACGATGACGCTTCAGTTGTCGGACTCCAGACCGTCAATATCCCTAGGATTTCTTGATGATGCCTCGTAGAGGGCCGAAACACGTGCCAAGTTTTTTTTATTTTATTTTGGTGGTGGTTTGTTATATTGATTGGCGTATTTATTTCTATGTTGGCGTTTTGAGGGAGGGAACATTAAATTAAATGCATGAATGCATGAAAAAATACGCAAATATGTATAACGGATTGGCACTAATTGACTGAAACGTTATTATATCGCAGATTAGCAAAGCAGTATTTTTGTTTTAATATGGATTTCCGCTAACTAACGCCTGATTCAATTAATTAACATATATAAATAACAAAGAAGTTAATGAACTTATTAAAATAGGTTTACTGTGATCGAGGCATGCCTAGAGAAACACGAACCTGATGAATTTGCCGAAGCTAAAACTACCAAACTAGTCCTGAAGTTTCCATAGCTGTAGACAGTAACTATTAGAAACTGTTAAGTTGATTGTAAGTACTTAGCTCTGTGCCACTTGTGGTATTTTTGTGCTGCGATCGATTGCAGTATTTATGTTCAAATATAATAAATACCGCCACATATATGCGATGTGTACGATTGTAGGTCTACGGTACATCACTAGCCTTCGGACAAGCGGTAACAAAATTTTACACAGATGATATTGGAGTCGCTTAGGTATTTCTACGAATAAATGTAAAGAAATTAAATGAAATAGTATCTCTTTGGGTCGTTCTCAAAATATTTGCACCGCTGCGGTACTTTTGCATTTTTTTTTAAAGTTGCGATTTCTTCTTTTATTTTTCATAGGGTCGCTAGAAATATATTCAGACAATTGATATCACGTCGAGGGAAGTAAATAAATTGAATATCTTAGAAGATATAGGTGTTTGAAATTTTAGGTCGACAGGTGAAAGACATCGATGTCAGGTAAACGACATTTGTTACCAGGTTATCGACAATGGGTGCAGGTTTGCGACAAATATTTTCCAACTTAACTGAATTTGTTAGCAGGTTAACGATGACGGTTGCAGGTAAATGACATTTTAAATAAAACCTACGTTGAACTGTTAACTAGTGCTTTTTTGATTGTGTTTTATTTTTATTTTTTCCTTATGTTAGTAATTTGCATAAAGGAAACAAGCATTTAATTCTCATCTCATAGGACATTTTTCAGGAGGTTTTTTGAAGCCTGTACAATCCAGAAAGGTCATAACCGGCAAAAAGATGCAAAACTCAAGCATTGGGTATGATTGATGATTGACATGATTTTATAAATTTCTTATGAAGGTTCAACAGCGAATCATTTAAATAACGTTTCTGCATCCTAATGCTGCCTCTTTTGAGATATTGTTTCTTACCCGCTGAGTTACCTACTGCTGTTTTCGTCATCTTCGAGGATTTCCTTCACATCTGATTACCAGAAAGCCTTCGGCTGCGTTAGGTAGGATAAGCTATGGGAGGTATTGTCTGAAGCTGCCAGCATATCTGGTAACACTTTATAAAGCCTTTACGAGTCTGGATACGGAATGGTGACGGTGGGAGATGTCACATACAAGAACTTTAAGTTCCGGAAAGGCGTACGAAAGGGATGCATCATATCCCCAACACTATTTAACAGATATGGAACCCTTGAAGGTACGTGGTAGACATCGCCTATTTTGCATCACCCGAAGCAGAAGTGGCCCAACTTTTGGAATGAGTCAAAACAACCAGCCTCATGGGTCTGGATATTAATTAAACAAAAGAACGAGCTGATGATAGTCGACCATTTACTAGTCGACAAAGTACTAACCTGCTTCAAGAGTTCGAAACTGTTGATCACTTCCAGTACCTTGGCTCCATTGTCACAAATAGAGGCACATGTAAACCAGAGATTCGCAGACGAATCGGAATAGCCAAAACAGCGATGAACCAACTCGGCCAAAATATAGAAAAATAGAAATATCCCTAACCGGACTAACATGCACCTCGTCTGTGCACTTGTCTTCTCTATATTTCTTTATGGGGCTTAGACCTGGACGGTCAAAGCCGCTGACAGGCAGAGGATTGATGCTTTCAAAATCTGGTGCGGGCGCCACCTGCTAACGATTCCTAAGACAGCTTGAAAGTAAAATGGAATACTCAAACTAAGCTATTTCGGTAATATATATGTTTTTATAACAACGAAACATGAGTTCAGACACGGGGAGTGACCGATAAAACCTGGTTTTTAAATAATTTTGTATAAGTGTTTAAATAATTGTCGTTCGCCTGCCGTATGTGTCGTTCGCCTGTTTTTTTATAGACAAGTGAACGACATACAGGAGATGGACAAAATGACAGTTATGTCATCAAAACAAATAAAGTATTTCGTTGATGAATTGCATATTTATACACATAAAAGTAGACCATACTTTACGCGTTATAAGTTAAAATAAATGCAATAGTACACACGTCAACCAAAATATGGAAGGCAGAATATAGACTACATACCCATTACAAACTCCCGTTCGCGTAAGTGTATGTATCATATTTTTTTAGTGGAGCACACTGACGACGTGTCACTCGGGACAGTGTTAGGTGGCAACTGAAGGTCTCGATTTATGCGGTGTGAGGCAGGGGAAACAAAATAGTAGTCGCACAATTGTAATGTTTGTCTCATAACAAGTGAACGACAAAAAATAGCGTGGACATACTTAAATTGCAAATAATTCGCAACATAGGCATAGTATTAGTATTCGATATGGTAGTATTCAATCCTCATCATATATGAAAATAAAATGGAGTACTGAACTTAAGCTAAGTCGGTAATGTATATGTTTTTATTACAACGAAACATGAGTACCTCGCGTTGGGACACGGCAAGTGACCGACAAAACCTAGTTTTAAATCGTTTTTTTGTCTCTAAATATACTTTAGTTTTAATTAAAAGCATTTGGCCTCTATGTATAAAGTGTCTATCGATATGTGTTGATAATTGGATATTTAAAATAATGCGGTGTAAAAAACTTCTTCTAAGTCAAACCTGTTAACAGGTGGCGGTGCAAATATTTTGAGAACGACCCCTTTAGTCTTCATATATTTTTTTACGAGTCTTACTAAAAAATATAGGTACTCACATTTTTTGAGGTATTGTCATATGAGTTTAGGTAAATGAGTATTTTTTTCACCCAATCCGAAAAAGTTATTAAGATTAGCAACTCCATTACCCTTCTGTCCGAAATTGGCCACCACTTATCCGACCGCTATACAGAGTTGGGCATTCAATAACAAATCATCATTTAAAATGACGCACAGCAAGAATAAATCAACTGACCGTCATTCAAGAATAGATTATATTGAATGGCGAGTTTTACAATAAAAAGCAGAAGAAATTGAGTGAAACTAATTTAATCGTCATTCAATAAAATCAATCTGTGATTGATTATTTCAATAAAATTGTTTGAACTATGAATACAAAGATCAAAGCTTAATGAAAAATTCCACCAGGTAGCTCCTTTTTCAATTTTTCTTTAAGCTTTGATCTTTGTATTCATAGTTTAAATAAAAATTGTGGTGTACCCACATTAAAAAATGAGACATTACATGTTTCATAAACTTATAAAACTAACAGCGCCCTCTCTCGCTTGCTCGTTCACCGCTGTAAAGTGGTGCGGTAAGATGTGAATATTAACGTATTCACATAGAGGTCGCTAAGGTGTAAAAAACCTTTCAAATAAACAATGCAAAGATCGACACACAAAGCATAAGGAAAAATTCGTCAGGTCTACGTGGAGCGAGGGTAGCGAAGTGGCTAACGCGCTGGACCGGTAATCCAGAGGTACCGGGTTCGATTCCCGGTCCCTTCCACCAGGTAGCTCCTTTTTCAATTTTTCTTTAAGCTTTGATCTTTGTATTCATAGTTTAAATAAAAATGGTGGTGTAACCCACATTAAAAAATTAGACATTACATGTTTCATAAATTTATAAAATTGTTTGATTATAATATATTTTTAACCTTCTTCAAAAACAGGAAGTTCTCAATTGGACTGTACGATTTTTACATGTTCTTTTTTTATAAACCGATACGGAAACTTATTTTTATGTTTTAAATTTTAAAAGAGGGTCCTCCAGGATGGGCCCATATAATTTTGGTGAAATATTCACTACGAAATACCTAAGACACGAGGAATTGAAGAAACTCTTCAAATATTATAGGCACAAATATATAATGTCGACTTCTCTTTGAGGATCGAGTTGTTCATGCAAAAAGCGATCCTTGCTATCTTCAGAAGCCGTTTCTAGGACCACATTCCCATGGCGTCTAAATCTTTCCAATCACACCGCTGCCGACCCCCCATGGCAAACCCCCGTTTAATTTCGACTTTTCAATAACTAAAGTAGAATGCATAAAAAAATACTTATACTAATCAATCACTCTTAATCAAGATAATCGCCATTCAAAAAAAACGTTATTTTAAATAGACCTCTAACAGACTAACTCAATCAACGCGTTAGCGGTAATCAGATTGACGTATTTTTGATTTATTGTATTTAACGCCATTCAGAATGACGCGCTCTTGAATAAATCATATTTGAATTATTTTGAATGTGAATGACGTCTGGCCGTTCATTCTTATTCTCATTCAAAAGGAAATTTGCCCAACTCTGCCGCTATACATCACATTTGGCGCCCAACGTGGGACCAAGTGTAATGTATGTAGCTTAGACCATCAATTGCATATCCCTTGGCCGTGTGAAAATATGGCCGAAGAATATGCGATTAAAGCTCTAAGCTATATTACGTTTTAGTAAGATGTCGACTTAAACTACAACATTTGACATACCTATTTGTTTCAATTACTTATGCTTTCACATTTATATATTTTGTTGTGGTGCATCATTATTATCGATTTTAATATAGCTTGGAATATTAGTGCTGTGACTTGACGGAGGATGGCGCTATGCATATCGCTATCAAAGTTTAAAAAAATGATTCTTTACTTGATGAGAGCGCCCTGAGTTTGAACACATCGATACCCGGTTTTTTTTTTATCGACGTCGTTATACAATTCTACATAATTATCGCAGGTTCGAAATTTCACAAAATTTCACGGGGATTGGTTGAGATAAACGAACTTGTATACGGGAACAACTGGAACTGGACATCTATATTCTGTATATCCGGTAGGATGGTCCACTATTGTATGGAGAAAAAAAAAGACATTCAATCTTAGCTCCACATGGCTAATTTTGTTTTGTTATCAAGTAATAATCATTGGCATGTATTTAAATCGATATCTGTACATTCCCTTTTTTCAATCAAAATATTTGAAAGTTTCACCAAAAATGACTTGCACACTAATTATGCACACTAAATAATGCGAATTAAATATACTATTTAAAAGTATTTGCAAAACTGTTTTACTGGATATAAAAAAAAACTAACCTAACCTAACCCGGCCGAGTCGGATCTTAGTGTGCAGTGCGAGGATAATTAGTGTGCAAGTCAGTATTTTTGGTGAAACTTTCAAATATATCCGATGTACGAACCATATTTTTGGTGTGAATTCGGTTAAAAAGGTCATCTCGTTTTGTATGATGTTTAAGTTTTTTTTGTAGGACATGTTCAGTTATTCAATTGTTTTTTTTGCACAGCATTAGTTTTTCTGGTATGCATTCAGTTAATTAGTGGGGTTACCTAGTGTGCTGAAAAATTATACAGATGTGCATTTAATAATATCCCATAATCATTGTACCAAATTAAAATTATTTTGGAAATGATTTACTGCTCACTCTAATGTGAGCAAAATTTCTAATGTTCATATATAAAGTGCATTTTCAAAACAAAACCAAAAGATAATAATAAAGAACGTTTGTCTCACTCTTGCGATAGTTGACAAAAATGCCAATTTTATAACTTTTTAATTAACTTTGCCCTACATACGAGTACCTATGAAGCTCGTTAAAACTTGTTCCATTCTATTTTCTACATAAAAAAATCTACATTTAGAGTGGCCTCCAAATGTCATCGGATTGATTTGTGAAAGTGGTGTGTATCATTTTAGTGGGTTTGGACAAAAAATAACCCTGTGGCGAAATAATATTAAAAAAACTTTGACACAAAGGTAAATTAAGAAAGAAAAATATAATGTGATCTATTGCAATGTAAACAGGACTCGAACCTTTTATCTTAATTTATCGTAGTGCTCTCTCAACTGAGCTATCACATCGTTACGTCAATCACCACAAATCTTTGATTCCATAATTCTACGCTACTGGAGCGCCCTCAGCGTCATATTATGTGTTTCAAATGCTAATGCGCATTATTTCAATAATATTCAAAAAAAAATTAGGACCACCCTCATGTCCTGGCATTTGAAAGCATTTTTGCGTAAGCTGCAATGGAGACGCTTCTCTCGCTTGATATGATGTCGCGGCATAAAACTAAGTTTACGTGAGCAATGGTAATAATTTTAAATACAAAAAGGAACGTTTCACTCCCATTTATCGTCGTCTAGACTTGAAACTAGATAATAATTAATTTAGGTACTTACATCGACGTAACCGTAATTATATTATTATTATATTATATTATTATTATTATATTGAGCCCGTAATATCCCACTGCTGGACAAAGGCCTCCCCCTTTTCTTCCAGTGATCTCGGCTTAAGGCTATTTCCGACCAATCCTTCAAGAAGAAATCCAAGTCGTCCCGCCACCGCCGGCGAGGTCTGCCACGTTTCCGGTTTGAGTTTTTAGGCTTCCACTCTGTAGTGGTCTTGGCCCACAACTCATCCGGCATACGGCAAACGTGACCAGCCCATTCCCACTTTAACTTGGCCGCTTTCCGAGCTACGTCAACAATTTGGGTCTGGGAGCGTAGAGTGGTATTCCGGATTCGATCCATTAATTTGACACCTAATAGGCTACGCTCCATGGCCCTTTGGCAGACCCCGAGTTTGAACTTCTGAACTTCTGTCAGAGACCAAGTCTGAGCACCATAGGTGAGAACAGGAAGTATGCATATGTCCATGAGCCTCCTTTTGAGTGATAGCGGGAGGTCATCTTTCATTAAGTGTTTCATGGACCAATAGCTCCTCCAGGCGTTAACCGTAAAAGTCAATAAAATTTTAAGTCTATTCGTATCGCGTGTCAAATTTCTGCCACCATTTAGTGTCACTTTCAATAAATTAAAGGGGTATATTTCGTTCTTATGGTATTTGTATATATTTTTCACTATCCGAGATGTTTAAGTCTCCGGCCTCGACGCGCAGGGCGTGCACGGCGCGCTGCAGCCCGCCGACACCAGGCCCTTCCACGAGGTAATCACGCCCACTTGTGGGTTTCCAATTAATCTATCTTTTTGATAATGCTGCTACTGCTATTTCAAATGCTGTATTCAGTCAACGAATATCTTGACATATGTCATTTTTTAACGTTGTTTGATCTTATATATGAAATTGTAACTTGATTATAAATATTATTATTGATTATTATTCTGAATTTGATTATTTTGTTTTTAATGTTGACGATTACCCTTAAGGCGACGGGTAATGCGAAACTAGCGCCACTTTCGTTTTTTTTCTTATACTTTCATAATCTGATATTTTTTAGAAATAGCTGAACTCTTGGAGCTAGCAAAACACCTTTCATATTTATTAAATCACTATATACAATTTGTTCACTGTAGTTTAACTTACAAAACTTGTTCACGTCAAAAGCGGCCACAATAGTTTTGGGCAAGTTTTTAGAGACAACTAAAGAACAAGAAATTGTGTATAATGATTTAATAAACACTAAAGGTGTTTTTCCAGCTCCTAATAATTATCTTGCAATTACTGAAAATTGATCTGGTTTGGAAGGTATAATAAAAATTCGTAAGTGGCGCTAGTTTCGCATTACTCGTCCCCTTAACATTCGTATAATTTACCATGTGTAATTTATTGTGTAACTATATTTGTGAAATAAATCTACTATCCTAGTTAAAAATACGCTCATTTGTTGTGGTACTTACAGAAAACAAAAAACTATTGTTTTGTCTTTATAATTTTATAAAAATGTCCTGAAAGATGTATGAGAAATATAAATCAGGTTTTCATTGACTAATTTATACGGAGTACCTATTGAAAATAAACCATTTTTAGGGAACAATGTTTTGCATGACTTACTCGTATGCAGCAAAATTCAAATAAACACCATCAAACCCATCACAGATGTGTCATACTCGTAAACCTACATCCTGACTCACAGAACATGTTTGAGTCATTCAACATGGAGTGACGATGCATGACATGAAATCGAGTCATGGATAATCCGGGAAGTACATAGGTTTATTACCATAATTTAAAGAGGAAGTAACGTACCCGAAAATGCAATATATTAGGTTATTAGCTATTACGCCGAATTATGTTTATAACACTTTATACTATCGCGGTTTCTACATGAGATCACGGCGTATGCAACTACGTTGAAACGTCAGATAATGGTAAATAAGAAATATTGCGATAGACCCCTCGTTATAATACGAGTAAGTATTAATTCTTAAGATTCGCCAATCGTTAGGAAGCAAACTTTAAGTTTTTTCTTACGTTAGAATGGTTTCATATATGAAATAAGAAGTACATGGCAAAGGTTAATCCATTATTTAAAATTTATGATTCTAGTCATGTAGAGGTCCATGACTAGAATTATAATTAACTTTTCTGGTATTAGCTACCAGTGACGTCGAAATAATTGTTCTACATAGCCCGAATAATCGCCAAACTAAAGTGGCTTGAACGGAGGACATCGCTCATAGAACCGACGCGACGGCCACTAGGACAGAAAGGTTCTCGAACAGCCACCACGAACAAGAAGACGCATTGTGGGCATGTCCTACAAGGTGGGTCTACGATCTCGTAATTTCTGGAAAATTTTATGTGGAGGGCTTTTTAGTTTTCTGGGGGTGAAGTCAAATCAAAGACGTCCAGTACAATCAACTATTTTAGGGAATCCTATTCTAACTGGAATGAAAAAGAATTCTAACCTCCTCTAAATTGGGCATGATGATTGTCTATTTATCTGAAAGTCCGTCCGTGGCTCAACAGGCCAGGGACTGTTAATACTAGAAAGTTGTAGTTTGGTATTGTAATCGTTAAACAAGAAATGCTACCGTACTATTCAGATTTTACATAGAAAATTCATGAAAATACCCGCTGGTTTTTTTTTTCTATTTTATTAAAAGTTACAGTCATTAAAAGTCTGATAGGTTTTGCTATAGTAGTGGCCAATAGAATAACGAGAAATTTAGAAATGAAAGTGTGTGTTAAACACAGTGCTGTAATTTGCCGCCAGTCGGTAATTTTTCGGTTTATGAAAACTCTCAGTGTAAATAAGGGGAGTTTAAATGGTAACTTGTGTTGCTAGGATCGCGATGGCTGCCTTTTGTTTACAAAAAGCAAGTCGTTCATGTAACTTTATAAATAACTTTAAGGGTTCTGCCCTTTTAAGGTCGAATAGGAATCCTTATACGGTGTGACTGTTCGTTTGACCGTGTATCTAACAAAGTTTAAACTATTTTAGTAACTCGGTAGCTACCCATGAAACCTTAGAAACGGTTGGATTCCTAACGAAATTAATGTGCTTGAAACGGAACATTTAATAATAATATGTAGTCGACGATTAAATTCCCACCTTACTTAGGTTGCTACAAATAACGACGGACAAAAAAATAAAACTCCTTTATTAAGCTAAATAAAATGGTCTGAACCACGTACGTACCTCTACCTTCGTACCTCTTCACTATAAATATGTATTGTATGTTTGGTTTAGAAGTGAAAATAGACCCGAACAGTTTTGTTTTATTCATGACAAGTCGGCGTTATCCTGCATTTCACCTCAAAAAATGTGTCGAAGAGGTTGTGAATGGGACACGCTTGGCCAGTAAATCTACTTGTTCCATTTTCGAGATGACATTAGAGCGTAGACCTACTCGTGCATACAAAAATACCTTCTTTTGTAGGAAAAAATATACTAGAGCAATAATACCGTACGTATTTATTCGCCACACCAGGAAAGAATTCGTATTTCGTCCTATGTTTATTTGGAAGAACATAAATGCGACAGTTTCGACTTTACATTCGATTGTTATGTGACCAAAAATAATGATGGGATAGAATGTCACCGAACACATATAAAAGGGTGATATAATTTGAAATGGAGATGGCAATGTCGATTTTAAGATTGTAGGGTAGGTGTGACGCGTGGCGTGGCGCTCGCTGGCGGTGGCGGTGGCGACGACGGCCGGCCGTGGGCGGCGCGCGCTCTCCGCCGGCGCGCCGCCCCGGCTCCAGTACCTGCCCGCCGCCGGCCCGAGAGCACGTCCTGGCAGAGAGCCTCCTCCCCGTCGCCGCTCAGTCGGCCACACGCGCCCCCAAAGCCTCCACTACCAGACTCACGCCGCCGGCACAACAAACTCTCGTGCCCTTGTGATACTGTGTGCTTCTGATCTGACTTCGGAAGACGACTCCAAGCGCGACAAGTAAGTTTTAAATACGATTATTATGTACTTCTGTCACAAACATGCATGAAATATGGCTGTATTCGGATATTTTTGTATAAAAAAAATATTTTTTTTGTTTTTTTTTAAGTAGCAAATTATAAATTTCAACCGTGACGATTGAATAACAGAAAAGAAACAAATATACTGCTCATTTCAACATTACATAATACGTTTTTAATTGATAATGCAACAATGAATTGAAAGAAAATCGTTTTACTTATTTCGAATACAGCGCTAAAAAATCGGCTGTCTTGTTTCTCTAAGCACTCTACTTACCCTCTCGTGAACACTCCTCGGTATATTGACGTCATACAAATTCAAGACAGCTCATTTCATGAAAAGCGTAAACCAAAAAACTGCAATTTAAACCTTCTACATAAAAAGAAAATGTTTTAAGTATTTCAGTTGTAACTAGGTTTTAATCGCATAAAATACAGAATTTTTCAACTTGGAACTGTTTTTTGTTTTAAAAAGTTCAAAACAAAGAAATACTTAAGTAGTCGGGAAAAGTCATTAATTATTGAAAAAACATATTAAATAAAAAATAAAAACAGTTTAAATAGAATATCTTATATAAAAAGATCTGTCTTGTAGATATATCTACGCCATAGTACTTACCATAAGTATTATCATAGCTGTTCAAGGTACAGTATGGTCATCGGAAGTCAAGCCGAGCACAGCATTTGATCGCCTACATTGGTCCAAGGTACAATTTCGGATCACCCGACGCCCCAGGCCAAATTCAATAGCTGCCTACCTCTTAAAAATAATGTATGCTGAATCCTGAATGCTTACTGTCGTGTTCCTGTATAAACTTGAATATGCGACGTGTAAAACATCGAAATGTTGTCCTGGGCACAACTATCAGCCCCTTTAAATAAAACAATTTAAACGGATTATATCGCGTATATTAATTACTAGCTGTGCCCCGCGGTGTTACCCGCTCATCCCACGGGAACACTAAATTTATTCGGGATGAAAAGTATCCTATGTCCTTTCCCGGGACTTAAACTATCTATATACCAAATTTCATCTAAATCGGTTCAGCGGTTTTAGCGTGAAGAGGTAACAGACAGACAGACAGACAGACAGACAGACACACTTTCGCATTTATAATATTAGTATGGATTTGAGCCTCCCTGACGTTTCAGTACCTTTACAGATACCGTTGTCAAAGGTTGACTGAGAAAAACACAATTTTTCTCTGTCAAAGTTACATTTGTGCAAACTACCCATTTTGTAAATATTAATTTAAAAATAAAGGTGTTCATACATGCCAGATGGGCCTAATGTGTAAAGACAGTTACACATGTGCCAGAAGGGCATTTATTATTTATTTAAAATATCTACCAGCGGTTCACTAAAGGCTTACTGAGGAGAAAGAACCGCCAAAGAAAACTCCCAGATTGCCTTATTTGACAACGGTATCTGTAAAGGTACTGAAACGTCAGGGAGGCTCAAATAATTAATATACGCGATATAATCCGTTTAAATTGTTTTATTTAAATGTGTGACAGTCGCGGAAACCGAAGAAAATATTATATCAGCCCCTTTCTTACGGAGTTATAAAGAATAAATGAAATAATTGACTATTCAATGAAACTTGGACCCCTTTACTTTATTTATAATATGAGCTAGATATACAAAATATATGAACTAGCTGCTTCTGCGTTTATCTTTCGGATGGTTTCACCGGTGTAAGGATTATTGCTGTAAAATTTAGATTACGCACGTACATATTGCTAGATTTTCATGAATAAATCAGCGTGAATACGCCCGCGCCGTGACGTCATACATAGCCTTGAATCGGACCAGCGTGAACGCCGAAGATCTGATCATGATGATAATGTATGGCCAACTTATGGGTCTATCGCATCCGTGGGGTGCCGCGATCTCCCTAGAAACTTATCTATTTAATGGTAGCAGGGGCCCGAGGCTTGAATGCCCTAAAAGTCTCTATTTGGTTTAATACGGCCTGGAAGTGGAGACAGCGCGGCGGTTGGCGGCAGCACGCACCGCGCAGTTCACATGGCTTACAGGCTTACGACGGCACCATTACTACTCGTATACCTGGTGGTTTTCAGAAACGCCAACAGTACCTATTCAGATGCACATCTTCTGGAGGACGTGGCCATCATCAGTCACAACACGTCGATTGCTTGACATAGGCTTCTCTCTAAAAACAGCGCACTCCAGCGATTATCATCAAGTCATCAGTCCATATTGTGGAAGGCCTATCCACGCTGTGTCTACCGGTGCGTGGTTGTCACTTAGGTACTCTTTGGCCCCGGTGGCTTATAATCTTCGTCACTAATGATATGATTTTAAAAAGAGTTTTTTTCTAACTAGCCTGCGTTGTAAAAAAAGATAGACTCCGTTGTGGTATTGCAGCAATTAACCAAGCTGAACTAAAAAAAAACTGATTGATCGATGCTGCTGACAGTGCCGACGGACACCGAAAGTCAGCAAATCCGTCGAGTAAAATCACATTACAAAATGAATGTAACAATAAAACGATGACTGGCTCCACACATGGTTCGAATATGTTCTTTTAATTTTGAATGGAATGAACTAAAGTTTTTTTCTACATACTGAATAATATATGATTATTTTAAACAAATAATTATTACCTCCACATTTTATTTACATGAAAGTTAGCCATTTTAACGACCTAAATTTGGACTTTTAGGTTATTTATACCAAATTTCTACTTTGGCTAGTCAACCTGTACGTTAGATCTAATGCCGTGATAAATCTGAGATATTGAAATTTGAGATATCACAGAACCTTGGCGAATTTGGGCCAAGGTTCTGATCGTATAATATTTAACTCCTCTATTCAGTTCGGATTACAATAGGAATTCATCTGAAGCTCGCAAAATGGCGAGTCATTCGATTTGTAAAGCGATTGAGCCCTTAGTTATGAATTGCGGGCACAAAACAACAAGAGCAGTATGATAAGTAATGTTAAGGAACAACTATATAAAAAAGTATTGTCAATGTGTCTTCGTTAAGTCATGTAGTGAACCTTTGTTGGAAATGGCATTTTTACCATTTAGCCTTGCCACAATGCTTCCAAAGCTCATTACTTATATCATACGCTTTTCATTGTAATGTAAATAGACCAAAAAAAATTTATTCCGTTCTTGAATTTCTTCTGTAAAACTTCAACGAATATATTATTTGAGCATAATTTACGCTTCTGAATTAGGTATTACCTAATATTAAGATTTTTATTACGTCGAAAAGTTTGTGCCTCTTATCATTGCCAAATTTGATTACATATTCATTTTGATTGTAGATTATTACTTCTTCATTTCATCATAGCGATTTTGGCTTATTTTTCGTTCCTTTTCTTAATTATTTTGGTTAATAATAAACTTTCAGTTAATTACCTCGTAAACTTCCTAGAATTGCAAAGAACAAAGTATTATTATTATTTTTTCTTTAGTTCAGCAGTCATGCATAAATTGAAATTGTAAATATGCATAAAATGGGGACTGCCAGCGAGCGCGCGAAATTCATAATCATGATAAGCAGAAAAACTACAGCACACAGTATGTTTTTTGGGTTGGATTGATATAAAAAATAAAGATCCGCGAAAGATGAACAGCGGACCCATGGAAATAGCATCTCGTTCACCCCCTTTCGGAGCAGAACCTGAAACATAACCTGCCGAGCCATTTTAGCTCTTATCCCTCTTGCTTACTCACGGCGATTTTCCATTTCATAAAGTTGCCGAAACGTTGGGAGGCTCAAATAAGGAAACATACGCGATATAATCCGTCCAAATAGTTTTTCCAAATAGTTTTTAGGTGAGTATTTGTGAATAATCAGCAGTCTCAGTCAATAAGTAGAAAAAAATATCTCATAACTACAATCTGGGTAATAACCCAGACATTACTATTGAAAACGAATGTAACAGAATGTACAACTATCTTCAAATTCATTTATGTAACCCCTGCCACTATTATTAAAGCGTTTAAATCGCTAAAGTTAAAGAAGACTGAGGATCTGTGGGGCCTATCCTGTGAAAGTGTTACATTCAATTTTTGAATCTATTGCACCATATTTAGCTGATATCTTTAATAAATGTATTGATACTGGAGTATTTCCTGATTTGATGAAGCATTGCAAAATTATTCCCTTATTCAAATCAGGTACAAAATCGGACCCCACAAATTTTAGACCAATATCGCATTAAGCAAAGTTTTTGAGAAGATTATTCTAAATCAACTTATATATCTCATTTCAATCGGAATAACCTACTCCACAGCAATCAATTCGGGTTCACTAAAGGTCGCTCTACCACTGACGCTGGCGTGGTACTAGTTATCTTTGATGCCTGGGAGAAGGCTCAAGATGCTATTGGAGTTTTTTGTGATCTATCCAAAGCATTTGATTGCGTTGATCATGAGAATTTAATTCGTAAGCTAGAACACTACGGAGTCAAAAACAATGCCCTTGACCTTGTCTCGTCATATCTTTCAGGCAGAATGCAACGGGTAGATATCAACGGGACTTAATCGACTAGGTCAGCTGTTGCTATGGGGGTACCTCAGGGTTCAATTCTGGGTCACTTTCTTTTTCTAGTGTATATTTATTTTATTTATTTATTGCAATACCCACGGTTATAATTACAAGGTGTTAAATATTAACGATTTACCAAATCTTGTGCGAGATAAACATGATATAGTACTATTTGCAGATGACACATCTCTTCTTTTTAAAGTAAAAAGGCAAGAAAACAACTTCGATGTGATAAATGATGCACTGTCCTCTATTTTGGATTGGTTTACTGCAAATAATTTACTTTTAAATGCCAAGAAAACTAAGTGCATTAAATTTACATTACCAAATGTGAAACAAGTAAATTGTGCCAAGGTAAAACTGAAAGGCGAAGTACTGGAATTTGAAGAAAAAACAGTATTACTGGGTGTTACTTTAGACTCTAAACTGCAATGGAGTGCGCATATAGCCACTCTTGCAGGTAAGCTTAGCTCCGCGACCCATGCAGTTAGGCGAATCAGGCAGCTGACAAACGTCGAGACGGCAAAGATTGTATATTTCAGTTATTTCCATAGTGTTATGTCATATGGAATTTTATTATGGGGAAGAGCGGCGGATACCCAAACCATCTTTGTGCTACAAAAACGAGCTGTACGCGAAATTTATGCACTAGGAGGTCGTACGTCACTAAGAGAGAAATTGAAGGAAACAAACATTCTCACCGTAGCATCTCAATACATTCTTGAGAATATCATGTATGTGCGGAAAAATCTTCATGAATTCAAGCTCAACAGTGACATTCACCACTACAATACGAGAAGTAAGGACAAGCTCGCAATACCTGCCCACCGTCTCCGTAAGGTTAGCTCGTCGTTCGTGGGGAACTGTGTACGCTTCTACAATAAAATACCTATTGATGTAGTAAAATTGCCCTGTAGCAAATTTAAAGCGCAAATAAAACGTCACTTATTGAATAAAACTTATTATACTGTCAATGACTTTCTAAACGACAGTGATGCCTTTAAGCCAGTAGTTTAGTGTTGTGTGTCAATAGTAAATTTTTAAATAACCATTATTTTGGTGGGTAATTTTTAATGTAACATGAGAGCACAATTTGTTGTTTCTCACCGGGCAAATAGTATTAGTCAAGTATGCCCGGCAGCTTGAGCATGTCATGCTCGCATAAAGGTCTTTGCTTACGGTGGCGTCGTTGATCGGGTCGCAGCCTTCCCTATAATATGGTTGAGGGAGGCGATGGCTGAGATATGCGTCATACTCGTGAACGGGTGCCGTTTGTGGGGTCCGGTCTGTTCATGCTAGCAAGGGGCCATATTTAAATATGTAGGAACTGCATACTAGTGTTAAATTAAGCAAACGTGAGAAACTTCATCCTATACTCGATTGAAGTTTATTCAATGTTGATTTTAACTTTTTGAACTCTTAGAGACTGTGTACATCTCTAAGAAACAGCTTAGTATAGTATGACACTCAGAGACTTTATACATCTCTGAGGAAATTAAATAATTTTAAAATATTTTATTGCATGTTATGATGCCTAGAGACCATATACATCTCAAAGAAATTTAGGTTTAATAATTATTTTCTATTGTAAATTATTCACGTTGACGCCTAGAGACCTTATACATCTCTATAGAATTCAATTAATTAATTAATTATATTTTATTGAAGAAGAAGAAAGACATTTATTGCCACAACAAAAAAATAAAATAGGTACATAGATTGAACAATAAAAACATTGTCATTATATTGTCCACCCAAATTATTCTGTGTGACAAAAGGAGCGGACTCAGCATGTGCTGCGACAGACAGGCGTCTGCGCAGCGCTGGTTTTCAGGCCGTCCCTTTTCTCACTCTGAACCACATTGTCATACTTGCGGGTGCGACCAAGGTATACATGCATGCATGTGCGTGCACAACACACCCACACATACATGCAAGTACATGAGTACATGCTAAAAGTGACATCAGCTAATTTAAAATATATAAAATATATATATATATATATATATATATATATATATTATATGTAACAAATAATGTTCCAAAGCGAGAGGATTTATTATTAAAAACTACTATTGAGAGAATACCTGGTTAAATAATTCGATTCGATAAACTTTAATTAATACATTTACATTATATTACTTTGAACTAAGCACTTAAATGGCGATAGCATTACATTAGTGCATTAGACACACAAATCAATATTGTAATGCATGCAATATATCAAATATTGCATGTTGTGACACCCAGAGACTGTATACATCTCTGGGTATATTTAATATTTTTTAATTTATGGTTAAATTTTCATTTTAATGTTCTCCTTTACGTGTACCAGTGTAAATAGTTATAACACAAATGTATTATGTAATTGATTTAAGTATTATTTACGAAAAAATTACTTACTGTTGAGTTTCTTTCGGCTTTCTTCTCAACAGCGGTCTCCTTTTGCGAAATGCCGGTAGATTCACAATCTGACTTGTAAAAGTGCCCCTGTGGCCTGCTGACTGAATAAATTATTTCATTTCATGTCCTTCGACCAATTTATTAATAAAATAATCAGCAAATAAAATTCAGAAACTGGTTTTATAGTCCTTGCTCAATTGGCTCAATTGTCAATAAATACCACATAAACATTTCAACTAAAATTTGAAATTTGAGCTACGAGTATGAATTGAATATTGGCGTTCTTCAGTGGAACTATACGTGAACCGACAAATCTTCGCCAAAAATTGGGAAATTTCGTTGGTTGCGAACATTTCGGACAAAAATTATGCACGCATATTTAGTCACCCGTGCCGGTACAGAAGTTAAATGATTCGTTGCCGCCGTAATTGTTTGGTTGATTCTCAAATTGTGTCCAGACTTCATTGAAAAAATTAATAAAAAAGTATATACTAAAAGCATGAATAGAATATTGCCGGGACGCAGGGCGTATCATCTAAGCATTTGGAATCGAAAATAAAAAAAAAAATGTATTTTTGAGAACCAATGAACCTAATCCTCCTTTTATAGGTCAGTTAAGAATAATGATAGATCACTAGTCCTAATACCTGCCAAGTTATCATCACAAGTTTTTTTGTAATTTTTCCTCCTAACTGCGTAAGTTGCTTTCATTTTGTAAGTAGATTTTCCTTCCCGTACAACTCATAACATTCGTTCCCGACTGCTATGCAATTTGTTTCAACTTGTTTCTTAATCGAGTTCTTATCGTTCGAAGAATACTTTTACCCACAAGGATGTGGATTCTTATCTTATTAAGCAGTTAAGAACAACAAAGTTTTAAGTGCATTTTATTATACCTATACACAATTGTTAGTATGAGTCTTTGCTTCAATACTGAAGTTTCATTCAATGTCATGGCTTTTCGTCTTCGTGAAATTCAGCTACATATATATAAATAAGGGTGGGGATGTTGTGTATCGATCTAGTGACCATATAAGGACTTTAGATAATGTTTATTGCGATGTGCTCTATTTATATTGAAATAAAAACTTGACAATGTTGAGGAGCACACATGCAGGTCGAATAGCACTCAATAGGTTGGCCATATTTCGGCGATGTGTCTTTATATCACGCAAATAGCTATATTCGTATATCAACGTCAATCGTATTAGGAGCCGCTTTCAAAACCAACAGTCTGACGTATTACTCACCGGGTACCAAAAATTGTATTGTATTGTCCCTGCATTTTAAATCTGTAATATCTTCGAAAACATTTATTTAAATTACATTCTGTAAATGGCCATATTGATCTATATTAAATTTACTATGTATTTAGTTTACCTAATTTGATAAGAATTAATGCTGTATTGCTTAAAATCGCTTTGTAACTAAGCCATTATTTCTCGTAAAAAGTAAAGGATTAAAAATGGTTATTGTGGGTTATCACTAAGAGATAGATATATACCATCGCGGACTTTTTTGTAGACCTTTTACACATTATTTTGATCTACATATTTAGTAGGGTTCAACCAGCGTTTGTAATGTAAACGCAAAAAAAATGTATATTTACGACATCACATTTAGTACTGGACCTAGACTGGAACCCCCAAAGAAAGCGCAAACGTGGCCGCCCTAAGCAGACCTGGCGGCGTACGATCACAGCGGAAGCGAAAGCGATAGGAATAACCTGGAGCGAAGTGAAGCGCGAAGCTCAAGACCGTTCGGGATGGCGACGTACTGTGGACGCCCTGTGCCCCATCCAGGGGACATAGGACTCTTAGTCGTAAGTCGTACGACATCAATTAGAAACCTCTAAAATGATCAGTGCCTCTCTACTATATTATGCATATATTATACAAAGAAACCTTACTCTTGAATCACTCTATCTATTTAAAAAGACCGCATCAAAATCCGTTGCGTGGTTTTAAAGATCTAAGCATACATAGGGACAGACAGACAGACAGCAGAAGCGACTTTGTTTTATACTATGTAGTGAAAAACATTGCATTGTGGCAATATTGAGTTGTCAATTGAATGTCGAAAACGTGTCTAATCTCTTTGCCTATAAACTTAGCACGTAAAAGCTGCAAACATTTTCTTGATCTGATCAGATCAGTTTTTTTATTTCAGATAAAGAATTAATAAATTATAGTTTAGATTAAAATTTCTTTGAAATTAGTATTAACAGTTATATGCTGTGGACGTATGAAATATTAAATACTACCTTTGTGCCGACCGGCACCGTACCTGAAACGTGTGACTTCCGAGCCTTGTGGAACACAACGTCAATACGTCATAGCATATTTAAAGTACTTATGATTCCTAAGGACTTGTTTTTTACGACAATTTATTGTACCTGTTTGTATTGTATCCACTTTATTGAACAAAACGTTGCAGCCATTTTTAAGGATTCCTATTTACATCTTATACAAAGAATTCTACAACATTCGTACATTTGTTGGGAATCTTATGGTAAATTCTTTTGTTTAACAAATTCAATAGAATACAAAGCGAACCTTGCCTTTCATTGCCGATTTAAATAACCATGTATTCATAAGTGAAATGAGTTCTAGCATCTAAGATTTTTACGGTCACAAACAGGTAACAATGGCTGGACTAATTTTCTAAGCAGTTATGCATCCAATACCAATCCATGATTACGTAATTTACGTATAATATAAGTATAGGATACTTTTTCTCTTTCTTCACCTGAAAGTTTTTGCTTTAAAGAATTCTGAAGCCTGGAATAAATAAGTCTAGAAACTTGGTTACCTACTTAGTAGCTAGCTTGAAAGTGAAGCCAGTTTTGTTTAGCTTTTATGCAATAAACTTTTTATTTCTTTCTTTTAGCCACGTGGCAAGCACAGGGCCCACGGGCTAGGTTTCGTCCGTGTGCGCATCTGTCACAACGTCAATGTCACAAGCAACCCGTCTCTATGATTGGTTCGAGAACACGCACACATAAAACCATAAGCGGCTTCATCGTTCGCAAATCAGTTGTAAGAAGACGCTCGTTCGAGGCGTACCTACTTATTCTAAGGACTGAGACTCTGAAGTCAATCGAAACTCATGCAAGTGATTCTACGAGTATCGAGTATTAATAAAAAAACCGGCCAAGTGCGAGTCGGACTCACGCACCGAGGGTTCCGTACAAACACTTTCCATCCCTAAGCGGTTAAGTTAAGTTTGCACCTGGTATGTATAGCGCACCATAAAAATTAGGTGCAAAGTTAGGTATTAAAAAAAACTACTTACTAGATCTCGTTCAAAACAATTTTCGTTGGTAGTTTTTATAGTAATGTACATCATGTTTTTTTTAGATTTTTCATTTTCTTATTTTAGAAGTTAGAGGGGGGGGGACCAACTTTTTTCCACTTTGGAAGCGTCTGTCACGCAAACTATTCGGTTTAGAAAAAAAAAAATTTAGAAACCTCGATATCATTTTTGAAGACCTATCCATAGATGCACGTATGTGTGTGATGAAAAAAAAAATTTGAGTTTCAGTTCTAAGTATGGGGAGCCCCCAATATTTATTATTATTTTTTTATTTTTGCTTCAAAATCTTAATGCGGTTCACAGAATACATATACCTACCAAGTTTCAACAGTATAGCTCTTATAGTTTCGGAAAAAATGGCTGTGATATACGGACGGACAGACGGACAGACAGACATGACGAATCTATAAGGGTTCTGTTTTTTGCCATTTGGCTACGGGACCCTAAAAACCGGCCAAGATCATGTCGAGCCATGCTCAGTGTAGGATTCCGTAGTTGCTCATAAGATTTCAGATCCCTTATAGGGATAAGTTCGCCTTTGTACATGTTTATTTTTATTTTTTTTTAAGTTTTGTGAATTGTTTTTGTGTACAATAAAGTGATTACATACATACATATTTCAAGCTCTATAAAAAGGTCGTAAACGCCAAAGTAGGTAACTGTAATTACTTATTACCTTTTGGCAGCTATCAATTTCAAGCGCTCTATAAAAAGGTCGTAAACGCCAAAGTAACTGTAATTAAGAGTTATCGATTATACGCGCCAGATTGAGCGGAATGTTTTAATGCAGTATGGCACTTAACTAATATGTGTAACGTTTGAAGTTTATGAACACCGCGCGGCACTTACGTCATTTTAAAGAATATATGAAATTTTGCGATAACTCAAAAACGGCTCGACAGATTTTATAATTTAATGTTTTGAAGACCCCTATTATTTAAAAAAAACCTATTCAACGATACCCCAAATACTGGGATGGACCGAAAAAAAAATCCCCCCACTTTAGGTGTACGAGAGGTACCCGAAAAAAAGATTTTTTTTAGTCTTTTTTTACTGTTTTGTCGGCGTGATACGTACACATATTCATACCAAATTTCAGCTTTCTAGTACTAATGATCACGGAGCTAAGCCGCGGACGGACGGATAGACGGACATGGCGAAACTATAAGGGTTCCTAGTTGACTACGGAACCCTAAAAAACTGCAAAGGGCGGGGAAGAAAAGAAAAAGAGCATCGCCTATTTAGCCGTGAGCAAGGGGGATTCACTCCGCGCCGCATGTCACGAAATATACCTACAAATTTGTGACCCGGCCCGCCCACTGTTCGACCTTTATTCGGGTAGGATCGGCACGTTCGAAGCGAAGCCAATCAACGATGATATTTTTATTATTTATATGATTATTTATTATTTTTAACCAACTTCGAAAAGGAAGAGTCAGTTTTCGTCGGTATTTAATCTTTTTGTACGTGTGTTCACCGAGTTCCTCCGTGAAATGTAAAGTAAAGCGATTTTTTATTTATTGAAAAGAGCATACAACTGCAGTTTTCCCATTGTCGTTAAGTCAGGATCTAATGATGAGATAATTACCTAAGTACTAGATCTCAGGATTAGTTCACAGCAGACATGTGTGGTTTTCGTTTTTCTACTCACCTCAATGAACATTTAGAGCCAGTATCACAAAATTGACCTGATGATGGACCCTGGAAATGTCCACTGGACTGGATCTCAAGATTGGTTCAACGCAGACATGTGCGGTTTTCACATATCACCTCAATGAACAATTTGACCTCGTTTATCATAAAATTGACCTAATGATGGACCGTGAATTTTCAAACCACACATGTCTGCGTTGAACCAACCCTGAGATCCAGTGAACATTTCGAGGATTCACTCTAAAGCTCATCAAAGTAAGACGTAGTTTCCGTTTTATTGGTTTAGACAACCCTAGGAACATGACACTTCTACATCTTGCTACAACCAACGATGTTGCACGTCATTCAAAATTACCAATCAGATACCTAATCAATATTTAATTATTGTTTTATTTATTTACCTATTTTATATAATAAAAAGAAAAATAATTATTTTTAAACAATTATCAAGCCCATATTTTGTTATTACATAATTGCCAATAAATGCCTCTCAACGAAGTTCATACTAAATGTATGGAAGCGTTTCTCTTAATATTTGAGGTATTTCTAAATTTATTAAAAACTTGCTTTTGCCCGCGGCTTCGCTCGCACAGGGTCTAGAAACTTTATCTGTGTAACTTTCAACCCGTTTTATTGTATCTTAAAATAATACAACTAATAGAAATCTGCGTGGATACATAATTTTTTGGGTAGCACATTTATATATTTCTAGATCACGTCGTGGTATACACATGGGACAATTCATTTTCCGATGAACCGAACAAAATCATAGTCAAAAGTTTAATCTCCTTAAGGATAGGAATTTCCTCTAACGTTTAAATCAGTATTCTCAGTTAATACAAATAGCCGGTCAAGTGCGAGTTGGACTCGCGCACAGAGGGTTCCTTACGAACTATGAAAACACTGCACATTACTAAGGAAAATTTAAAATGTACTCATTGGCAAACCTCACATTACCGTTGGAAAACTGTTTTACGTACTTTAAACACAGACTATTTTTTATGGGATTTATTTAAATGCACATCTGTATAATTTTTCAGTACAGTAGGTAACTCCACTAATTAACTGAATGCATACCAGAAAAACGGGTCTATATTGGAATCCATAATTTCCTTTGTCCTATTTGTAAATTCCATAATAACTGTGGTCATAATGATCTTTTGCCATAATAACGTTTATCCTAATGTAAATGTCATAATATTGATCATCCTAATATTGAATATCCTAATGATTATTTTCACTATTATCTTAAGTACTAATGACCAAGTGTCCTATCAGTTACATATCCTAATACTAGTTGCCATAATCATCATGTGTCTTAATAGTTACTTATCCTAATTATTATCACGTGTCCTAATAGGTACATATCCTAAATCATAATATCCAGCCTACACAATTTTAATGCTGTATAGTTTTGTACGCATAGATTTTCAAACTTTACTTTTCGGGGTTCAGCAAGTCTGACGCTCCGCTATACGTGGTCACAATACAAACCTAACCTAACCTACAGTTTTCGGGGTTCAGCGAATAACCCAACCTACAGTTTTCGGGGTTCAGCAAGTCTGACCTAACCTAACCTACAGTTTTCGGGGTTCAGCCAATAACCCAACCTACAGGTTTCGGGGTTCAGCAAGTCTGACGCTCCGCTATACGTGGTCACAATACAAACCTAACCCAACCTACAGTTTTCGGGGTTCAGCAAGTCTGACGCTCCGCTCGCTTCGCTCGCTCCGCTATACGTGGTCACAATACAAACCTAACCTAACCTACAGTTTTCGGGGTTCTGCCAATAACCCAACCTACAGTTTTCGGGGTTCAGCAAGTCTGACGCTCCGCTATACGTGGTCACAATACAAACCTAACCTAACCTACAGTTTTCGGGGTTCAGCCAATAACCCAACCTACAGTTTTCGGGGTTTAGCCAATTCGATATTTGTCCAAATCCGGTTTTCTATTTTTGTTTTATTGGTAAAAAAAAATATCTTTACCCAAATACTCCGAAATATTTAATTCCGAATTTACTAATTCCGATTTTTAAAACTCCGAATTTCATAATTCCTAAGAAATAAATTTCCGATTATTGAAAATACGAATGTCATTATCCCGAATATCAAATTTCGCTCCGCTCGTCGTCGTACCTAACCTAACCCAAGTCTGACCTGCCTTAAAGTAGGATATTAGGTAATGTTATTATAGCTTATGAACATTATGGCAAGTAATCATCATAGCATTTGACTTTAGGACATGTGATTTATGGTTTTGTATATTATGACTCGTAAGTTTTATGTGTTAATAGATTAGTACAAAACATATAAGGTATTTAGAGCATTAGATAATGTAATATTATGGTTTATGATCATTAGGATGTAAGATCATTATGGCAAATAATCATTATGACAAATGATTGATATGTCAAAAGTGTTTAGAGTAAATGTGGTATGGCATTTGACTTTAGGACATACGATATTATGGATTGCGAAGGAGACCCCAAAAAAACGTATGCTGTGCAAAAAAAACAATTGATTAACTGAACATGTCCTACAAAAAAAACTTAAACATCATACAAAACGAGATGACCTTTTTAACCCAATTCACACCAAAAATATGGTTCGTACATCAGATATATTTGAAAGTTTAACCTAAAATACTGACTTGCACCACACCTCGGACAATGGCGATCAAATGTATGAAAGAAACGCGTTGCTCCGCACACAGTCTAAGCTCGTGTAGGTGAACGCGTACCATGCTTGCGTGAGTGAGATAAGACATGCTAGGGTTGCCGCCATTTTGAACGCACGTGAGTCGGGAACACAATGTGCAGCAAGCAATATGAGATGACCTTGTAATAGCGGCGTCGAATTAATTTTGTGTGCTTATAATTAAACTAATGTTAAACTACGATTTCTAATTCCACCCGCGTTCAAATTCGATAACCTCAATGACTAAAAACTCATTGCGCGAATTAGGAAGCAATAAGAGTCATATTACGCTGTAAGGTGGGTATCTAAGCTCGATTTATACTGAAAGGTGGGGCGTCCTTTAATAGAAAAACTCTGGATATCTTCTTAATTTTGTATTTTAAGAGTAAATTTTCACAACAAAACTTTTTTTTTTTTTTTTTCCTTCTGTGGCTTTCACTTCTTGCTGGGTTAGCAAGATGTATTTCGCCAAAACTTTATTTTCCATCAAACGTCACAACAGTTCTGGCGGGTCATCTGTCTATTTTTTGATAGCAATGGCGCTGACAATTCGTCCAGAAACATTTGGAATGATTAAAGTACTATTTAAATTAACATGTCGGTAACGTGAAATCCTACATACAAATGCTAACAATTAATAAATTTATTAAAGTAATAGTTTCACAAAAAAATATTCATAAAGAAGGCGACTATTAGACTTTACATTTCCTTGGTGTTACCATGCATAAATAGAGTGATAACCAGATATCTAACAATCGGCCTTCCTGATGAAAAGTGTTTGTCCTCAAACAAATCGTTAAGTAAATATCGTCTGTCGAACACCAAAACTCACCACGTATCAACTACCTATTTTAACGAAATCTCAGTGTCAATCCACTTACTAAATACTAGCAGTCAAGGAAATCTTAGTGAGCGCTGGCTGCCACCAGACGATATGTACATGTTACAATTTAATGAGAATTTGTGAATTTCAGCCATTCATCAATTCTCAACCTAAACCTTATCCACTCACTTGCTTTGAAATTCTAAATGAACTTTATTTACATAATAAAATAAGAGCGTTGACAGGAAGCTGTATTTACCAAAATCAATTGAGCGGATATTGTCCACATGAGATGCAATGTGATCTTCATCCGCTACCTATTAGCGACCAATCACATCTTCCACCCCATGCAAGAAGCAAGGCTGCACCGAGAGCTTCGTCAATGGTGGTCACCCACGACTTCCAGCATAAGCTGTACCGTGGACTTTACCAGTCATTAACCACCCATCGTCTTCCAGCCCTACTATGCTTATTATCGGAAATGCATATAAATATTCGTCAATGGTGGTCACCCACGACTTCCAGCATAAGCTGTACCGTGGACTTTACCAGTCATTAACCACCCATCGTCTTCCAGCCCTACTATGCTTATTATCGGAAATGCATATAAATATACCCAGGGATCGGATACCATCATTCGGCTTCATACAAAATACTTATTCAATTTCGGTCTTTCGTCTATTACTAGTTACTACACATTTTTATATTATAGTGGGTTGATTTCAATGTCCTATGAATTACAGAATTCTATTTAATAACATCAGCACTTAAAGTAAAAACACGAAACAGAAAGATATCTTAATTAGTACCGGTATCGATCCCTGCCTATACCTATAGTGAATAAATTCGATCTCTTCATCATTTTAAAAATAAACTTTGCACGCGTAATAACAATTTCTTGATACTATCAACAACAATCATTTTCTTTAATGAACTCGAATTACAAAACAAAACACCAGTAAAATTCTCGTAGTTATCGGTATTATTATTATGTATATCTATTTAAGTTTCGCTCTCTGATGCGGAACTGAGATCATTAATATGTGCACCAATCCACGGTCGGATCTGATCGACGGCCCAGACATTACAGTATTTTTTCTTGCCAATAGATGAGCCTGGTATACTTGACACTTCGTACCTATCGTTGTCGAGAATTTTAGTTACTCGATATGGTCCTGAAAATACGGGTAAGAGCTTTTTACTTTGTCCCTCATTTTGACCAGCCTGTTTTTGGATTTTTACCAGATCACCAATAGAGTAAGTATTCGGTTTCTTTCGATTTTTATCAAATCTATTTTTCTGTTGTTCTTGATCATTCTGTATATGTTTACTAATATCAGCTCTAATTTCATTAATGTCTTCACTTTGCGTCCTTGTATTTTCGAATATACTATTCAACAAATTTTCACCGCCATGACACATATTTTGCCCAAAAAGAGCTTCAGCTGGAGTTCTTCCGATACCTTTGTTCAAGGTATTATTAAGACCCCACTGGATCCTGCCTAAATCTACGTCCCATTTATTTTCTCCGTGCGTTCCGGCGTAAGCACAAAGAGAGCTCAATACAGTTCGATTATAGCGCTCTACCTGGCCATTGGAACGAGGTGAAGCAACTGCGTTTAAAATGTGTTTTATGTTTTCCTTATCGCAATACTTTTTGAATTCCTCCGAAGTAAATGATGTTCCCCTGTCTGAAATAAGTCTCTTGGGGAAACAAAACGACGTGAATATGTCATGTAGTGCCATGATAGTAAGTCCAGACTTTAAGTTACGCAGAGGTTTCAAGAAACAGTATTTTGTAAAGCCATCCACAACTAAAAGCAAATAGCAGTATCCCCGTGTGCTCTTGACAAAAGGACCTAGGTGATCTACGTGCACTGTATGAAAAGGTTTGTCTACTTTGGGGATGGGATGGAGATATCCCTCCTTCTTTCCCGATGGTGCCTTTCCATATTCACACGCAACACACGAGTTTACATATTTTGAAACAAACTTTTTCATTTTCGGAAACCAGAAATCTTTTTTAATTTTGGACAATGTCTTTTCTACCGAAAAATGACCTATGTCATCATGATTTTGTCGACAAATTTGCCATCGCGCTCCTTTTGGCACGACCCACTTTAGCTCATTGTCGCTAACCTTTCTGAATAATTTATTATCTTTGACAACAAAATTTTGTTTGATGTCCACAATTTCATTATACTTCTCATCCTCAAGAACGTCCCGAATATGACAAAGTTTAGGATCTGTTAATTGTACGCTTAATAGCCAATCCTCCTTTGTTATGTGTAAAACACGTGTGATTTCACCTAGTGTATCCGATGTGTGATCTATATCAATGGGATTTCGACTAAGCGCGTCCACATGAGCCATGGAAGCGTTTGGACGATAAATAATATTACAGTCGTACTCCTGTAGAGTTAACCACCAGCGGGCTATTCGTGATAAGATATCGCGCTTTGAGAACGTTGCTCTCAATGCGTTACAGTCGGTTACTATAGTAAATTTAATCCCTAAGAGATAAACTCTGAACCTGCTTAGCGACGTTACCACAGCTAATGTCTCAAGATCGTACGCATGAAACTTTTGCTCGTCTATGGTAGTTTTTCTACTATAATAAGCTACTGGTATCAATGGAGCATCGTCACTTTCCCTTTGTAAAAGTATTCCAGCTAAACCGATCTTGCTGGCATCAGTGTGTAACTCAGTCTGACTCATGGGGTTAAACAAGGCGAGAATGGGGCGTTCAGTTAGATTTTGCTTAAGTGTGTTAAAAGCATCCTCTTGGGTGGAATTCCATTCCCATGCACGATCTTTTTTTGTCAAATCGGTGAGGGGCCTTGCAATGACAGAAAAGTTCCTGACAAATTTCCTAAAATAACTTGACAAGCCTATAAATTGGCGCACTTCGTGAACGTTGTTCGGTGTAGGAAATTCTTGCACAGCCTGTATTTTTGATTTACCTGGCCTGACACCTTCACTTGAAATCTCATATCCTAAATATTCTATGGTTGTCTGAAAGAAATTACATTTCTTTATATTTAAAGTAAATTTAGCTTCATCTAATAATTTAAACGTTGACTCTAATTTGTTCAGCCCTTCATCAAAGTCCTTCGACACTATTATAACATCGTCCATATACGCTAGAGCCAACTTGTTTTCTACTTTGGTATTTGAACCAGCCAATGCCAATGCTTTTGGCATAGTTCTTTGGAAAACTGATGGCGCATTGGCTAGTCCAAATGGCATCCGTTTGAACTGGTACAAGCCATCCGGAGTGATGAATGATGTTAGATATCTCACACTCAGGTTTAATCGGTATCTGGTAATATCCGCTCATCAAATCAAGCGTACAAAATATTTACTGCCACTTAACCGATCGATTTGATCCTCAATTAGGGGCAGCGGGGAATGATCCTTTACAGTGCGACTATTTAAAGCCCGATAATCAACACAAAGACGCTGACCCCCGGTCTTTTTGGATACTAATAGTATCGGACTCGCATAATCGGAAGTAGATTCTTCTACGATATCATTTTGTATCAGCTCACCCACCATTGCCTGTACAGTTTCACGTTCTTTATAGCTTAATCTGTATGGCCTGTAGACAACCGGAGTATTGTCGGTGAGTTTAATGTCCATTTCTACTAAATTTGTACACCCTAGCTCGGATAGATTCTGAGCGAAAGTAGCACGATGTCTGCTGATCAAATCGTAAAGCCTATTAATTTCTAATTCACTCAAATTAGGGTTAACATGTATTTCATCACGCGTAATTGGTTGCGTATCTACTTGAATTCGAAAACAACGCGGAGTATCATCAGTTGGGGCGTTTTTGCAAATTTCAGCGCGAGCTAAAAGAGCGTCTTTTTTTACAGTAATAGGTTTATTTGACGAAGTTATTAATATCGTACGAAGATTATCATAAACGCTGTAGACTCCCTCGTGAATGAAATACTCACATCCTAAACCGCTACAACGATATCTACCAGATACAAACAATTTGCCGTGAGTCAAATCAGGAGTATTACATGTAACTTTGTTAGTTCCATTCAACGAAATGTCATCATTCGAATATAGTTTCATAACACAATTTAATTCGTGATCAATTCTAGGCAGGTCTGATGGCATTTCTCGGTTTAATATTTCTAAAGACGTACTCGATTTTATGACGAGTACATGAGGTAATTCTGTAAAATTTTGTCCTACTAAGATTGGCACATGCAACTGATCAACGGATACTACATAAGCAGTAATTAATGCCTCTACATTACTAATTTTCAATAAAAATTTGAGTTTTACCAATAGGTGTAATACGTGAGTCACCAATGCCTTTTATGACTGGTTTTGAGCCCGTTTCGATGATCAAGCCATGAGTTGAAACTAAATCTTCCCTTAGCAACGTGCAATCACTGCCAAAATCTATAAAACACGTAGTAGTACAGTCTGACTTATTAATATATGCTGATTTGTAGAATTTTGAATTGCTCTGTGAGTCGCACGGTAACTCAATCGCACAAACACGTTTATCAGGGTTCAGTAAATTTTTACCCATAGCACCTTTATTTACAGGACATTCGTCAATTTTATGACCAAATTTATAACATTTTTCACACTTAATCAAAGGTTTTGGACATATCGCAACACGATGTCCAGCCTGTTTACAATTATAGCATATCAATTGTTTTTTACACTGATTCGCATGGTGACCTACCTGATTGCAAGTTAAACAAGTGATAACAGTCCTATTTTTCATTAATCTAGGTTCCCTATTGTCACGGTTCATTTCTTTCAGGTATGCTCAACTGCTCAGGTTGAGTAAAACGTGCCGAAGTTGCACTAGCTCTAATTGTTCTATCATCAAGGCCATGAATGATACAATCAACCGCTTGTTTGCCCGAAATCTCACAAGCGTTCAATAATATCATCTTTGAGTAGTAATAATCATCTAACGTTTCAGTTGATTTTAACCGCCTTTCTAACATATCACTTAATAATGAACCATAGTTAACATCCGACGGAAAAGCAACTTTTAATTGTTGTTGCCACTCCGGCCATGTATAATTGACCGTTGTTAAACTTTCATACCAAAGTTTTGCATGTCCAAATAATTTAGGCAACGCATAGTATGCGATCTGTCTATCAGACCAACCATAGATTAGCGCACATTCGTTAACCTTTGAAATCCACTTTTCAATCTTATGACTTTTGACAGAAGGATTAAATTCAGGTATTATATTTTTATCACATTGTATCCTATTGTGTTCTGGTCGTACAAAATTATTGATAAAAGTCATAAAATCTTGGATATTGCACTGACCTGGAAACTTCGGCATATTTGTTTCGCCACCAATACAATCATAATGTTCATTATTCTTCATCTGATTATGGCCAACAGTGTAGGTCGGGTTCTCGGTCATAACTGGCACCACCGCTCCTACCACCGAAGAGTTTCCATTGACTTGCGCTGCTACACTACTAGCTGTAGAACCCGAAACTGAATATTTTGTATTTTGTGTACCTGTATGCGGTCGTTGCAGACATGTTGTTGTCTCTCTAGGTGTATTCCATATGGGTAGTCCTGAATTTTGTATGTTACTATCATAGTAAGATTCTTTTATAATCTCATTCCTCTCTGGAGAGCTGCATGCAACTGCTGGGGCACTATTACCAAGCAGAGAAGCACGTCTTGAATTTTGTATGTTATTGTAATCATGGTACGGTTCCTGCATAATTTCATTACTCTCTTGATAACTGTGTGCAACTGCTGGGCCACTATTACCACTCAAAGAAGCGAGTCCTGAATTTTGTATGTTATTATAATCATGGTAAGATTGCTGCATAATCTCATTACTCTCTTGATAACTGTGTGCAACTGCTGGGCCACTATTACCACTCAAAGAAGCGATTTCCAGTGCCTCAGTGCTCCTTGGTTCTCGCATCGGTGTACTCACAATATCACGCACGTTCTCAGTATGCACCTGTGCTTGCACGGTTTGACGGGTAGGAGGACTAGTCATAGGTGTATATAAAGATAACAAACTCGCAGATTCGTGCACACGACTATTCTTATAAATTTTCATCTTTTTCTCGTGACGTTGGCGGGACTTCTTAGTCTCCGGAGTACTTCTACGGCGACGTTTAGATGACGAGCGATGACGTGAACGACTTCTTCTATGTGCAGATTCATCAAATTCACTGGATGTCATTGTATCCGAGCTGGAACTTCGTCGGCGCCGTTTATGACTCTTTTTCTTTTTAATACGTTTATGTTCACGCTTTTTCTTCATTTTTTTTTCAGGGATAACCACTTCTGATGAAAGGTGGGGCGTCCTTTAATAGAAAAACTCTGGATATCTTCTTAATTTTGTATTTTAAGAGTAAATTTTCACAACAAAACTTTATTTTCCATCAAACGACAACAGTTCTGGCGGGTCATCTGTCTATTTTTTAATAGCAATGGCGCTGACAATTCGTCCAGAAACATTTGGAATAATTAAAGTACTATTTAAATTAACATGTCGGTAACGTGAAATCCTACATACAAATGCTAACAATTACTAAATTTATTAAAGTAATAATCCCAAGCTCTTTATACAAATGTTCACCTCCCACTTTACCCCATTGGGGGTTGAATTTGAAAACGCTGAAATACATGTTTTCAGTTTTTAATGATCAGTCTACACGCAAAAAAATGCACTCCTTACTCAAACAGACCACGTTTTTCTTACAAAGTTTCACTGTGCATTTAACCCCTTTCGGGGATGAAGTTCGAAAAATGCTGAAAGGAGTTTTCTTACTTTGTATAGAAAGAGCTGTACACGAAATAGTATCACTTTTACTCAAAGAATTCCAAGTTTCTCATACAAACTTTCACTTCCTATTTAACCCCTTTAAAGGATGAGTTTTAAAAAATCCTGAAATTAGTTTTCTTGTTTTTAGACCGAAAATCTATGCACAAAGTTTTATTACTCTTACTCAAAAATTACGCGTTCCATACAAACTTTCAACCCCGATTTGACACCCTTAAGGGATGAATTTTCAAAAATCCCTTCTTAATGCTTGCTTGCATCGTATACCTGATCTATTCCAGAAATTTGAAGTTCCTAGGTTCAGTAGTTTCGGCTCTACGTTGATGAGTGAGTCAGTCAGTCAGTCAGTCAGTCAGGACTTGTCCGTTTATATGTATAGATATATTTTTGATTTAGTTTTAGTCATTGGGTAACGTACTTTCGATATCCGTTTTAATTTTTTTGATATCTCACGTAGTCACGGAATAATCAACTGGTCATACTCTTCACTATTCACATATTTGGATAGTTCCACGTGCGTTCCAACTGCTCTCAGTTTCCTGTCGCATAGGTATGTTAGAAAAGTGAAATATAATGATTAATTTTGAACATTTTTGTAAGGTTGAATGGGTTGGAACCCTTCGTGGACGAGTCCGACTCGCACTTGGGCAGTTTTGCTCTCTTTACTGCTTTTCCTCGGCCCGAGTAATAAAAATATTTCTTCATCTTCGAGTATGTGCCGTGAACATGTGTTCTAATTAAAAATAAAATGAAAAATCGAAGGAATGGAACTTGAAAGTAGAATTCCACGCTTTTAATTAATGTTGGATCGTTAGTGTTAGCGGCGACTTTTTGAAAATAATATCCATGTGCAATACAGTCATTATTTGGCAAATGCCCTTTTATGGTTTAGTATAAGTTTACCTTTAGCATAGTCAGGTAAAAAGTATCCTATAACCATCTTTGGATGTCCAGCTAGCTATTTGTGTACTAAAATTGATTAGAATTCGTCCAGCCGACGCGATGAGAGAACAAAGAAAATTTTACTAACTGATGGCGTTGTACGGTAGGCGCCACGCCGCTGCTGCATCGCACTGTTCATATTATTCCTAAAATAATTACCCTTCTCCGTCAAAACTAACCGTAATTTCATCATCACTATCAGTTAGTCTTACCTTCAATCTCACTGATGAAATGTATGAATCCCGTGTGCATGCCTGCGTCTTCCCTCGTAGCGAAGAACTAATTCCAGCTAGGTACTGGAAGCAAGGTAATAGCCAAGCGATAGGTCTTATCGATTTGACTCACTATACTATAGGGCGTAGAGTAGAGGCACATCGTATTTGTGTATTTATGGCAATCCGTACAACTTTGGTGGCAATGGGCGGAAGGGAACTAGTCTTTTGACATCCCGATTAAGGCTCTAGCTCAGTTCTGCATTTTAACACTTTTACAGTTTGTTTACGTTTGACAGGCTTATATGCAGGGACGTATATTGAAATCTGGCGCCCCGGGCCTAAAAGTTTCGCCGCCCCAGAAGTCAATTTTTTTTTGTATAATGGATAGTGGTAGTTGTGTCAATCAAGCACTTAGATATAGCAAGTGTAAGGGTTGGGTCAGAGAAAAAAAAAACATTATTGGCCATAACATAATCAGATGTAAGCGCGAGCGCAGCGAGCGCCAAATTTTTTGGCTATGGGGTGCGTAGCAACAAACAGAAAAAAACGCAAGCGTAGCAAGCGCGAAATTCTTCGGCGCTGGGGTACGTAGTAACACAATCAGAAAAAAACGCGAGCGTAGCGAGCGTAATTCCTCGGCACGGGGTTCTGTAGACTACGTAGTAACACAAATAGATGTTAACGCGAGCGCAGCGAGCGCGAAATTTTTCGGCTATGGGGTGCGTAGTAACACCATCAGATAAAAACGCGAGTGCAGGGAGAGCGAATTTTTTTGCGTAGTAACAAAATTGACCTATATAGTGTAAAATTCGATCTGGCAACGCTGATGCAATGTATGGCCTATTGCCCCTGCCCCTCTCACCGCGCCGCCCCGACCAAGCTCGGCGCCCGCACCCCGCGCGCGCCCTATATTTGGAGCATGTTCTTACTTACAGACGCGCCCCGGAGATATTGACGAACTTATAAGCTAGCGTGTTTCCAACCAAGACTTAGTAGTTCTTGTTATTTTCATGCTAATTTTTAATTTTGGATTGACAAAAAAAGGGTGAGAAGTAATAGTTGCTTGAATGGCGCCAATACCAAAACAAAATGCGTCTACGCCGCCCCTGTCGGTTTGGCGCCCCGGGCCATAGTCCGGATGGCTCTAGGGTAAATACGTCCCGGCTTATATGTTGAGTGAGACATCCTACATCAAAGTCGCGGAAACCGAAGAAAATATTAAATATTAATAAGTAATAGTACATTACTGCCGAGGCAGGGAAAAGTCAGTTCGTGGATGTGTATGATTTTGAAGGACGAGGCGTAGCCGAGTCCTTCAATAATACGAATCTGCGAACTTACATTCCCGCCGAGGCTTGTTTAGTGTGTCTCCAAATATGCTTGGAAATAATCATCAATCTACATTTAAATTTAATATATCAGTGCCATGAAGTTCATTGGGTACTTATCTTTTTAGGAATAGGAATAAAAATTCGGGTCCGAATCATATGTTTGATTTAAAACAAAACATATTAAAAATAATTAAAATTATATGAAAACAATAATAAAAATAATGCACATAATTATAAATTTTAGTTAAATCAATAACTTCTAAACGCACTGTTTTTTTAAAAACCATACCATTCGGAGAAGATTTCAAAATAACTTTTATATTGATTTAAACACAATCATTTCTGTTTTTTTACGATTCTTATATGTTTACGTTTGGTACACTTATTAATTTTTAACTTGATGAAATAGCATCATATTATTAAAATTAAAACTGTCGTGAGAAATCTCTTATAAATAACTAAGAATCATGAAAATAAATTAACCGCATATAAGATTATTATGAAATAGTTTGTCCGTTATTCGAAATTTGTCGAAATTTAAAATACATTGACAGTACCAGAGCAGAAAAATGTTCAGTGCAAGATCTAAACGCAGAGAACAATTAAAAAGTTAAGACTAGTTTTTATTTTTTTAATTGAGTGGACAATTGGCTGTGTGGTGAATTATCAGTCTTTGAAAAAATTAAAAGTAAAAATGCAGTAACCGGCCAAATTAAGTGTACCCTCATTTGTATGAGACGCCATAAACGGAAGGTGTGTTTTTTACTTAATCGTCTTATTTAAATAATATTGATTTCCCGGCCGAGGCCAATAATTTTTTTTTATTTGTATTAACGCCTTATAAAAATAACGAACGATTTCGCGGTCCAGTTTTACTACATTAATGGGAACATTTCCAAGCAAGTTGGAGAAAAATAATATAATATCCGTTCGAGCGGCCCTATATTTTTTTTATATTTCTACTGGTCTATATAACTATATTTTACGATGAGCCATAATAAATTCTACCTTTGCTTCTGTACGCCTCTGAGACGTGGTGTTTATACAAAGGCGATATTCGGCGCCTTGACACTTTCCATATGAGATGTCTCAGGGCAATACTGCGGATACGCTGGCAAGATCGGGTTCCTAACTCGGAGGTTCTTCGGCGCACTGAGTCTGCAGTATGGGAAGTCTGCTCATGAAGGGCCAGTTGCGGTGGTGTGGACACCTTGTGCGCATGGATTCCATTAGGCTGCCCAAAACCATGTTCTACTCAGAACTAGAGCTTGGAAAGCGCAAGCTTGGAGGGCAGTATCTGCGCTACAAGGACGTCTTGAAACGCCATCTTATTGGATGCAGGATACCGTGTGGTTCGTGGGAGGAGCTTGCGACGCATAGGCCGGAATGGCGGAAGGCTGTGAAGACAGGCGTGGAAGGCTATGAATGCCTCCGCCTTAAAGACCTCGATGCGAAACGCGATCTTCGAAAGGCGCAACCCAGGCCTTCCTACAGCTACACGTACAACGCAGACGGACAGCTTCACTGTCCCACTTGTGATCGTGTGTTCGTGAACAAGCTGGGTTTCACGAGCCACGTGCGCGCGCATGCCAGAAACAAGTGACAGGGTGTCGCCGTTGACGGATACGTCAAGGAGGACATCATCATCATCATCATCATCATTTTACGATTAAAAATATAAATTTCATAATTAATGAGTTTAACTTATTAAGGATTTATAATCCATATGATGAAGCTATATACCATATTAAAATTAATATTTACATTGTTATTTATAAGAGTGGAAGATTTTTAAGATGAATACTTTTTAGGGTTTCGTACCCAAAGGGTAAAAACGGGAACCTATTACTGAGACCGCTGTCCGTCCGTCCGTCCGTCCGCCTGTCACCAGGGTGTATCTCAAGAACGGTGACAGTTGAAATTTTCACAGATGATGTATTTCTATTGCCGCTATAACAACAAATACTAAAAATAAAATAATTATTTAAGTGGGGCTCCCATACAACAAACTTGTTTTATGGTATTACGGAACCCTTCATGCGCGAGTCGGACTCGCACTTGCCCATTCTTTTCTTATCCTTATATAATATATTTACCTTTTAATTTACATGTAATAGTTATTGTGTATATCATATGAAATAGGTTATTTAGTTATAAAAACAAAAAATCTGTAAGTAAGTTTTTGATTACTTACAAATCTTATAATTTGAGGTTTTTTTAAGTTTAATAATATGATTTATGCCTTATTTATCAACTTATAGTTTAAGATATTTTTTTTTTAATTTTGGTCAACCTATTGAAATTGGTTGATATAGGTTGAAGAGAAACATATAGAAGCGCGGTTCTTCAAGAGGGGAGTAAATATACTCTTATAGGGTCGGCAACGCGCGTGTGATGCTCTGGTGTCGCTATCGTCCATACGCTGCGGTAACTTCTTAACATCAGGCGGGCCGCATGTTTGTCACCGTCGTGGCGTGGTATAAAAAAAACCTAGTTGTAGTAAGCTAAGGTGTCGCGTCATTGGATCCCGCAGCCCGCGAGGCTTTACGCTTACCCGTCTCACGTATAAATAGCCGCGCGTTAAATAAACACGAAAGCTGACACCAGTCGCAAAGGTGAGCCAGAAGTCATTAAGACAGACACGACAGATGTGTACTCTCGCATGACGTAGGGAGTTAAGATGTGAAAGGAAATCTTAGAAGACACGATCATCATTTCAGGATTAGTTTAGTTCATAGGACGATAATCCAGAGACTAAAATCGAAGTCTCTAATGATATCTCGTTACTATGTCTTGGACAATAATGAAAAAGATGCGACAACCGTGTACGTCTGGGATCAAGAAGCGACAGATGTGTGCGATTCCGATATAGGAAGTTAAGGTGTGAGGGGAAATTTTTGGAAGACACGATAAACACGTTTGATCAGATATCAAATCAAATATCTATCCGATATCTGGTGGTGATCCGTTAAGATTTAAGAGGAAATATATAGAATACACAGTTAATGTTTTGGATTCGTTTGTATTTCATAGCACGATTCAGAGCCTAAATTCGACGTAATGACGTAGTTCTAATATTACGTCACAATATCGTTTTTATTTAATTTCGCTACCCAAAGGTTGTCTGGAAGAAATCGCTCTTTAGCGATAAGACCGCCTGTTGTTTACCTCTATTGAATGTTACTTGTAATCTGAATTTGTTTGTTTTTATTTCCTGTTGAGGTGTGCAATAAAGAATATTGTATTCTATTCTATTCTATTCAATATCATGAACACTAGTGAAAAAGGTGTACCAGACGTCTACGTCTTAGATTTAGAAGCGCCAGATGTGTACCCTCACGCGACGTAGGGATTTAAGGTGTAAGATTAAATCTTAGGAAGACACGATGAATGATTAATCAGATATCAATCAAATATGTATTCGATATCTCTCCACTGTGTTTTGGATCCTAAAGAAGTTGCGCCAGATGTCTACGTCTTGGATTTAGAAGCGACGGATGTGTGCTTACACGACAGGGAGTTATGATGCGTAATGTAAGAGAGCAATGAATATGTCTCAAGTAGGGTGTTGAAATGCTATTTCAAATTATAATTACGTTTAGGTCAATTATATTAACATTTAACTTTTCTTATGATATGATATGATGTGTTTCACTTTACTTCTGAAGCCTCATTCCGGAAAGTCATTTTCCTAAAAACTATAGCTTGAATGTCTTTCAGTCACGAGTGAATAGGCATTTTCTGTGCATGTGTGACTACATCTTAGTCTTCATCGGCGCTTCACACAAGATGAGGTATATAATAACACTTCACATAAACACAGTGAGTTGCGCCAGGGATGATCTCGGCTAGATGCCGCACAGCACGCGGCAGGTGAGAAACGAACGGCCCCCTAAAAGAACTTTAAAATACAAGATCAATTACAAATACAAAGATAGAAACAGCGTTTTTGTTTAGATCCTGACCAGTTTTGAATTGGTATCTTATGCCATACCGGCGCGATAAGCTCTGACCAACTAAGTTACGGAGTCTAGTAAGGGTTTCATCGAATTTTGTCACTGCTTGATGTTTTTTTAAGATTTTTGTATTTTTTACATTTTACCGGCTTAGTATGCCGTTAACGCCTCCGGTGAGAAACTGTGAAACTACTACTACATAAATGTCGAAAATTATGGTAGTAAAACATCATGATTTTCGTAAAACAATCAGCACAAGATCACAGACAAGATTAATGTTTATATAAACACCAACCACAACCCAGACCGTCGAGGTCTTGAATTAAGAATGAGGTAAGAAGCGACAGGTGTGTATGTCACTGCACAAGTTCACACAACGAGATGTGATGGGAAGTATCTGGAAGAAACTTTAAATTAATGATTAACTTTTGTGAAAGTGCTAAGTAAAAGGTCCCATTGTTCAGGTTTCCATAAGGACGCGACGACAGGTATACGGTTATTGGAATAAAGATACAAATTAATTTTGTCTCTATATGGAATCACGAGCAATGGGATCTTTCACTCATAATTATTATCTATAGGTATATTTACTGTTACAATACATGGAAGATTTCGTAGCGCTTCTCTCATAGCTATTGACATGGAAAGATGCGTGTATGAGGCAAAATCTTGCTACGAGCATGGGCAATATAGGCATAGTCATGAAAATGTTAACAGCGCAATGCACATTTACTTTTGTTTCAGTGGGCATTCATCAAAACACCGTAGGCAGCCGTAGGTCGGAATATTTATTTATTATTTATATATTTATTCAAATGTCAAGAACATACATACATACATGCGGCCCGCTAGCGATAGAACGGCTAGACGGATTTTAACCAATTTTTGTACAGCGGTAGCTGCACATCCAAAGACGGTTATAGGATACTATAATATAATAGAATAGAATGATGAATTTATTCGTTAACATACACAAAGTGGACAACACATATTAGAAACAAAATAAAATAAAATCGCCGATGTGTATGCCACAAAAAGGTCACACCTCAGCATAAATGCTGGCTCGGGAACCAGCGCTGGTCTTCCGGTGAAACCTATACATACTACTACTACTTGCTCAATAACAGTAAATACAAAATGATTACACGAATTTGCGGGCACATTCTAGTATTCTATATTCTAAACATAGAGCGACAGCAGTAGGTAAATAATTATGTGGACATCTACCTGACATTACGGTACAGCGGCTTTATATACGAGTAGCAGAAGTTGTACATTACATATTAATATCTAGACCGCCGCCCGGGCGCACTCACTGCCCATTCATTGTATTACCATGAATGAAGTACTAACGAACTGTTTATAATTTAACGGTTTGAGATGAATGCGCGGTAGACCAGCCGCCCTGTGATGACTGCGTTAATCACACATCAGCGATAAGTTCTATTGTTTGTACATTATGCAAATATGACTAAGCCAGTTCTTCCCTTAGCTCTTCATATATTGCATCTGAATGTACCTATGTACATAGCGCTGTTATTTTTTTTCTTGAAATTATGGTCCGATAAGGCAACAGGATTTTGCCCGACCGCACCCATTCACGGTGCTGCAATGAATGGAACACTAACGAACTGCTTATAATTCTGCTAACATATGCGACATTATCGTGGTATAATATTTCATTTGCGTTATTTTAAGAAATTCTCCTAGCTAATGAAATAATGGTGTTGCGCGGATTTAAGTAGTTGTTAACACGTAAAGCTTACATGGTTTCCACGAAGTTCAAGTTATCGGTCTGAATTGCTTTTATGACTTTTATTTGTATGTTTTCTAAAACTACAATAAGCATTTGGATTCCTATCTTGATATCAGTATAAGCATCTACTTTATATAATATTAGCAAATCCATGATGTATCAAAAGGAGGTGCCTGTAGGAAAAAGGGAGTTTACGATTTCCCGTATAATTTTCTCTTTATAAAAACCCTCCTCAAACTTCAAGGAAAGTGAAATAAAAAAAAATATATACATAAAAGTAAATACCTACTAAAAATACACCATACATGTATTATCTACACTCTACAGGTACAATTATAAAATTCTAAAATTGTATTGATAATTAGCTTTCTATAGAGGGGGTCATTATTTTAGGAAAAATCTAAAGAGCGCGACGCAGGATTGCTTCGCGCAGGGCGCGGCACCATCTCCGTAAAATACCGCTATCTGTTGGTAAACATTTAATTAATACAAATTTTGCTACAGGGACATCCAAAGATAGATGACATCCAAACTTTTTACCCGATTACGGTAAAGCAAAAAAATAAACGGAGGAAGGGGCACCTAGCATTACGAGTAATATATACGTACAACATTAATTCGATCACGTCATATTCGGGATTCAACGCAAATTGCTAAAAGCTTATCTTAGACTAACTTAGCTGTTTAAACATTTATGTGAACTGAGATGAGTCAGAATTAGAGGTCATTTTTCTCTTTATGCCATTTTTATGTTTACGAAACTTTAAAAGCTGAAACGGCGCCACATAAACAGCGCGCAGCTGCGAGAGCTACTAAAATTACGATTTTTCGCACTTTCATCATTCTAAATGAATAAACTTTTAAAATAAAGATTCCGATGAACAGAGAACCTCTTTTTTGGCAAGCGAGCGAAGCGGACAAAGCGTGTACCCGTCTCAGCTTGGCCTTATACTCTAGATGCTTTCTGGCTGATCTCGCGTAAAGATTCTCATGAAATATTATATCGATTTTTGGTCGATTCAGTTTTTCGACATTTATCAAAATGGAAGATATGAGGGTTGAAAACGTAATAAATGACAAATTTCACAAATTTCGAAACGAACGAACAAACAGCTCACGGAGCCACTAGATAAGTCAGGTCGTAATAAGTGTTAGATATGAGTGTATTAGGTACGGACTATTTACTCGTAGCGTATGTTTCATTAAAAAAAATCCAGCCATCTCCTACCTGCAAGAGCCCAAACTTGGTATGTTTCCATAATGTGTTTCAGTTTTTTTTTTTTCAAACAAGGCATAGTATTGTAATAAATAATGCAGTATATATTGGGGATCAGTTCATAAAGCCCTTTCATTATGTACCTCACATGATAGGACTCAGAACACAAAATATCAACATTCCATACAAAAAATTATGAGGTCATAACTCCTTCCTGCACTAAAATTCAAATTGGCATTCCTACTTAAAAGGTTCTCAGGGTTCATCTTACTAAAGGAAACCTTCTGATCATCAAATACCGTTTATTTAAGCAAACACCGCCAACTAAAAAGGACTAACTAATAATTATTACCGTTAATGATTATTCTTCAAGAGCGTTGGTATTTTGTTTCTGAATATGATTTACGTTGGAAGATTAGATATAGAAGACGTTCTATAACTAATCTTTTCCACGGGAACCACAGCGATTGAAATGACCTTATTTCTAGTTTTCTATTAAGTGGGCAATTCGGTTACTCTCTAGTCGGGCCGCAGAGCCGGCGTCTAGGCGAACAAACGACCTAATAGGAGTTTCCGTAACAAACTTGTCCCCAAGCGCCTCGGTGTTGCGAACTAACAGAGTGCTGAACGTTCACCGACGCGTGCCTTTCCAGGAATTATTACTTTAATTTCCAAGTACCTTGTTTGTAAGTAAGGAGTTAGTTTACGATGTAGGGTTCTGGGGCTAGATTCGACACTTCTAGACACTCACGTTTGAGATAAATCCATTACCACTGCAAAATGTGCAAATGTATTATTATATGTCCGTGGTTGACATCGCTCTAGTGATAGGGCAATGTCCAAACTGAAAAGGATATATATTTTTAAAGCACTGTATATATCTTATTTCACTTGACTTCAGTCTTAGCCTAATCAGATATTGACGAACCGATCCTAGTTATTAAAGCTTGATATCGCATATGTTAATAGTACCATTAAATAGTTCAGTTTAAACACAAAATACCTACAAAATAGTATTAATGGTAAATTGTCTCGCAACTGGATCGCTAGAAGGCAGGGTCGGAAAACGTTCCGTCAAAAGTTAGACCCCTCACGAGGGACCGACCGGGCGTACGACCCTGATACATATTTTGGGTTACTATTACACAGCAATAAGTATTATTAACGTCGGTAAAATTTTACTTAAACTGAAATTATAAGGGTCGTGTATGTAGATTTTAGGTATTTAACTAACACAAATTTGGTATTTATCTTGCCTGTGGACAATATACCAAACAGGTAATGGCTAGTGTACAAGTCGCATATTTTGCTTAAATAAAACAGAGGGTAATAAGCAAAGTATCCTCCTCCTTTTCCTTCTTCGTACAACTTCTAACTATAATCCAAAATAAATTTTAAATTCTAGCCTTCTTGAGCTTAATTTGGGACTCGATCGATTTGTGTGGGGTTGTCAGATATTTATTTATTATTTTATTATATAAAACATTACATTAAAAAGATTAAAAAGATAATACAATTTCAGCAATGAAATTTTAAAACATTTTTTATTGGGAGGAGTAAAATCTTAACAGGCGCGATACACGGTATCTTTTGTTTTGGGATGGCAATTAATTGCAATGCCAACTCTTATCGATATTAATTTCCTTATCAAAATTGTTTGCTGCCTCATCGCTGGACAGTTTTAACCACTTTCAGTACAAGGATCGCTGGCCGTTCAAAAATGGCTATAGCATAGCAAAAAGAGAAGACATTCGAAATTTGTACATTTCGTGGTACGAACACTTGTATTATTACAAACTTGTAACATGACACTTGTAAAGTTGTAATTGTAAGTTTTGTGGGATAGGCCACTGCAGCCCTAACCACCGGTAGCCTGGGCCCTGCACCGCTGCCGGCAGCACCCTAGGTTAGGTTATTTTAGAATGTGTTTATATTTGTAATGTATGTATCGAGTCAAAACTGAATACACGTTTTGTACCATCATCATCCGATGTATCAGCATACGGGATAATATTTTTCTGTAGGGCATTTCAAATTTCCTCCTTATTTTTTTTTGCGGGTGGATCTCCCTATGGGCTAGTACTGGAATGGCATCGTTTCCTAAAAAGAAAACGAAAAAAAGAAGCATGTACAAAAAGTAACCACACACCAAGCTCAAAGCGGGAGAGTTGAACCACTGGTCATGTCTCCCTACGACGGTACTGGTCAAGTCTCCCGCACCCCCCTTTACCACGTGCAGCCAAAGATTACCTATGTACGTAAAATTTATTTACAATTCACTTAAAACAATATCGAATAATAAAAGAGCATTAATCCACCAATAGAATAAGATAGAGCAACACCACTTACTTAGAATATTGTCAAAACAGCACGAGAGTACAAAACTACTAAGTTTTTACTTTTTAACACCGAAAACACCTGTGCGGGAAGCTAAGTCGTACTAATGGCGGACAATATGGCGTCGCCACTAGTTGGAGCGAGCGCGCGGGCATGACATGAGCTGTCAGCGCGGGCTGTGGCGCGTAATTTGAATTAAAATATTTGAGGTGGTTCAAGTCTCCCACCTGGGCAAATCTCCCGGACTCCCCTACATGTAATTGCCCAGTATTCGACCGACTAAACTTCAGTTATAGCGTGCAGGGACTGAATTCAATGTTCTTATATCTTATATTCAATTTTAGTCTAGTATTTTGTCAGTTACTTAAAAAATGCTCGAATGGCAATAAGCAAAAAATAATCGAGTTAATAGAAACAATCGTATGTTCGAGAACAACTACTTAAACGAGTTACTATAATATCCAATTTTACACAAGAAAATAAACGACGAAAACGAAAAGAAATTGTATGTCCGAACACAACTGAACGAGTTACTCGTATTATAACAACTAACGGTCTTAACCTACCTATAATATTTAAAGAACTAGCTGTGCCCGCGGCTCCGCACGCGTGGAAATCGGTCTGTGTCAGTTTTGCTTGATCACAGTTTCTTGATACCCCGCCGACAGGACTTTCCGTGGTGTCCATAATATCTATTGGGATCTTGAAAGTTGTGCGAGCTGTTTTGCCACCAGGCAGCAACGTAGCAGCGATTATTCAATTAAATTTGTTGATATCCGTACCCTCTTCCAAACTTGTTTCCGAACTAATTTGGCAAAATCCTTCATCAGTAGCTTGCTCATGTCACAACATATTCAGCAACAACTTCAGCGCCATCTGTTAATTATCAGGGTACTTAATAGTCGTAGCACATGATTGAAAAAGTGTGCCATGAGATTCAGGTGCAAACTTAACTTAATCGAATGTAGTGCCTACCTCCCCTTTTATTGGTATTTTTTGTTATAGCCTATGATATGGCCGGGGATTTTCTCGACAGATTAATGAAGTTTTCATCAACATCCGTTTAGCCGTTTTCACGTGATGCGCGGTCAAATAAACAGAAAGACAAACAGATAAACAGACAAACAGACAAAAAATCTAAAAACTGTTGGAACGTGTTCTGTTATCGATTCTAAGAATTCCCCGCCAACGTTTTTTCGAATATCTTCCATATTATTCTAAGTCTTCCATATACACTTTCGACCCTCTTCAGCTTTATTATTATGTACAGACTTCCCTAACTCCTATCCATTAAAGAGTGTATTTATTTATTTTATTATTTATTTAAGTTCCTTCCATCAACAAGTATAATGAGATGATGACTACCAGGCGCAAATACCTGAATAACTTTATAAAATACATGAAAAACATTAGTAGTGCTTATAATATTTGAGGATTGCCCTCGATTTCACTAAGGTCCCGTCATCAGACATAGTGCCAATGGGACCACCTCAGACCACCACCTTTTTCCGATATAATCAAACAAAGGATAAAAAAGATTATGCTACCACATTTTGACATTTTCAAAATCATCGCAATTTATGTATGATTAAAAAATCCATTTGAAAAGTTCCTCATTCTAAAAGAGCGTAGGCGACAAGTAACTAGTCACAGCGCTTAAAATCTTACAGTCGGACTATTACCACTGTTTTTTTTGTAGTTTGCGACTGTCATTCGACGTTGGTTTCACCTTTTTAGGGTTCCGTAGTCAACTAGGAACCCTTATAGTTTCGCCATGTCCGTCTGTCCGTCTGTCCGTCTGTCCGTCTGTCCGTCCGTCCGCGGCTTAGCTCCGTGATCATTAGTACTAGAAAGCTGAAATTTGGTATGAGTATGTGTATGTATCACGCCGACAAAACGGTAAAATAAAAACTAAAAAAAAAATTTTTTTTCGGGTACCTCTCGAACACCTAAAGTGGGGGTGATTTTTTTTTTTCGTTTCAACCCTAGTGTGTGGGGTGTCGTTGAATAGGTCTCTTGAAAATAATAGGGGTTTTCAAACATTACTTTTTGATAAAGTCAGTAGTTTTGTAAATATTCGCTCCGAAAATAAAAAAAATTGTGTCCCCCCCCCCTCTAACTTTTGAACCACAAGTCAAAAAAATATGGAAAAATTCATGTTAATGCGGCCTTATAAGTACTTTCAATGAAAACTATATTGAACAAAATCGGTCAAGCCGTTTTTGAGTTATCGCCAAATTTCATATTTTTTCTTTAAAAGGTCGTAAGTTGACTTCCAGAAGGTAATAAGTGATTACAGTTTCTAGGGCGTTTACGACCTTTTTATAGAGCTTAAAATCTGTCTTAACTTAAACCTCGGGCTTAAAACAGCAGTTTATTGTGAAGGATGAGCAACTACGGAACCCTACACTGAGCGTGGCCCGACATGCTCTTGGCCGGTTTTTTTTATATGTTCAAAACTAGTCCGTATAACGAAATAAAAAAAAAACCGGCCAAGAGCATATCGGGCCACGCTCAGTGTAGGGTTCCGTAGTTGCTCATCCTTCACAATAAACTGTTGTTTTAAGCCCGAGGTTTAAGTTAAGAAAGATTTTAAGCTCTATAAAAAGGTCGTAAACGCCCTAGAAACTGTAATCAATTATTAAATGACCAGTGATACTGTTAAGCTGTTAAGTTTGTTCAATTAATCTTTTCATTTGGTCAATATGTTCCTGGAGCCTACCCGGGTAGGTGTAACTAGTAAAACCTGTTTAGATAATATTTTTTGTGATTGTGATTACTTAGAAAAGGAAATATTTAAGTGTTTTAATTCAGATCATAGAGGGCAGAAAGCTTCTTTTCCTAACACTTTACAGGAAACACTACAACCACAAACTATAACATGCAGACCCATAACTAGTTATCGTTTGGAATCATTCAAAAATGAAATTCATAATGATCTTTGTATGTTACCTCTTTCATGTAATGACTTAAATAGTACTTACAAAGATTTATTTGGCATAATAATGGATCAATTTAATACACATTTCAAAATAAAAACTATTTCTGGGTCGACTACAAAAACAAAGTTTAGTGAATGGGCTACTGTAGGTATTCATAGAAGCAGAACCAGGCTTTATGAACTGTATGCAGAGAAGGAAGTGAACAAGGACGCAGATTTTTTAAACTATGTTAAGAACTATTCAAAATTGTTTAAGCAAGTGTGCATAGCCGCAAAAGCAAATTATATTACTTCTAAAGTCAAAATGTCGGACAACAAAGTAAAAACTATTTGGAATGTTATTAACAGAGAAACTGGTAAATCCAAAACTCGCAATTGCCAAGTCAACATTGTCAGTGAAAACGGGCAGACTATGTCAAATCATGATGTTGCCTCGGCATTCGAGGATTATTTTTCCAACATTGCAGTTAATACCACAAAATGTTTAAAATCATCTGCGTCCGAAGCCCATACCTTACTTTGTGCTAATTGTAAGAAATGTGATGTTGAGTTTCAATTTAGTCCAGTAAATACAGTAGATGTTATTAAAACATTTAAATCACTCAATTTAAAGAAAACAGAGGATTTATGGGGAGCATCAGTAAAAATAATTAATCATATCATAGATTCAATTGCGCCTTACCTAGCTTTGATTTACAATAGTTGCATAGCAGAGGGAGTTTTCCCAAATCTTATGAAAATTAGTAAATCCATACCTCTTTTTAAATCGGGTGATTTGAGTGATCTGACTAATTTCCGTCCGATATCTATACTACCTGTTTTAAGTAAAGTTTTCGAAAAATTAATGTTGAAAGATCTACTAGGACACTTCAATAGAAATAAATTACTCTCTAGTAAACAGTTCGGCTTCACAAGGGGACGTTCCACGACTGATGCAGCATCTGTACTTATTAAACACATTTATGACAGCTGGGAGGAATCTTGTGATGGGATCTTCTGCGACCTTTCTAAGGCATTCGACTGCGTTCATCCTGGAACACTCATTTTGAAATTAGAACATTATGGTCTGTCTTCAAATGCTTTAAGCCTTATGTCTTCATATTTCAGTGATAGAATGCAAACATTGGATGTAAATGGAACCCAGTCCAATGGAGCTATAGTTAAGCTAGGAGTGCCACAGGGCTCTATTTTAGGTCCATTTCTATTTTTGGTTTATATAAATGACTTACCATCTATAGTAGATAATTTTTGTAATATAGTACTATTTGCTGACGATACATCATTAATTTTCAAGGTTCACCGGAAATCAACCGACTATGCGGAAATTAATGGCACACTAGAGAAAGTACTTAACTGGTTTACTACTAATAATCTTCTATTAAATGCCAAGAAGACTAAATGTGTTAGATTTGCTTTACCGAATGTTACGGCGGTAGATTCTACTATATTACTAAATGGTGAATGTTTAGAAATAGTGAATAAGGCATTATTCTTAGGTATAACATTGGACAGTAATTTGCAATGGGGTCCACATATAGCAGTGCTTGCAGGTAAATTAAGTTCAGCGGCGTACGCCGTTAGGAAAATCACAATTGAGTAATGTTGATACAGCTCGCTTAGTTTATCATAGTTATTTTCATAGTGTCATGTCATATGGTATTCTGGTTTGGGGCAAAGCAGCTGACATTCAGACTATATTTGTGCTACAAAAAAGAGCCATTCGTTCTATATATAACCTAAATTCTCGTGACTCCTTAAGAGACATTTTCAAAGATATAAAGATCTTAACTGTAGCGTCCCAATATATTTATGAGAATATTATGTATGTTATTAGAAACCTAGATTCATTTACAAAAAATTCCGATGTCCACAGTTTTAACACTAGAAATAAAAATAAAATTGCTATCAGAAAGTTTCGTGTTCGTAAAGTAAGTAAATCATTTTTAGGCCAATGTATTCATTTTTATAACAAGTTACCTGATCATGTTTTAAAATTAGCCTTTCCATCTCTCAAAAATTATTTAAAAAAATCTCTAATGTCAAAAGCATATTATACAGTAGAGGACTATCTGACAGACAAAAATGCATGGCCTGAACCAGAAACCGCGTAGCTGACTCCTTCATAGATTGTACCTAACTAGTTTAAGGGACACAGTTCTAATAAGAAAGCATATCAAACGTACATATATTGTGATAAACCGTCAGGCTTTCTTGTAGTTTCTATTTTATTCTTACAGTTTTCCTCACTTATGTCTTAAATTACACTTTTAATATGTTTTCTTGTAGAACTACGTATAGTTAAGTACATATCATTGTAATAGTTAAGTACTTATGCTTTCTGAAAAAATGACTGACTGTTGAGTTTCTTTCGGCGTTTCTTCTCAACAGTGGTCTCCTCTTGTGAAATGCCGGTAGACTCAGACATGTAAAAGTGCCCTTGTGGCCTACTTGCAGAATAAAGTTCATTATTTCATTATTTCATTACCTTCTGGAAGTCAACTTACGACCTTTTAAAGAAAAAATATGAAATTTGGCGATAACTCAAAAACGGCTCAACCAATTTTGTTCAATATAGTTTTCATTGAAACTACTTAGCCTCATTAACATGAATTTTTCCGATTTTTTTTGACCCGTGGTTGAAAAGTTAGAGGGAGGGACACTATTTTTTTTGTTTTTGGAGCGAATATTTACAAAACTGCTGACTTTATCAAAAAATAATGTTAGAAGTCCTATTATTTTTACAAGACCTATTCAACGACACCCCACACACCAGTGTTGAAAAGAAAAAAATCACCGCCACTTTAGGTGTTCGAGAGGTACGTACCCGAAAATAAAATAAAAAAAATATTTTTCACTTCTCATGCTCTAAAAGTTCGACTTTATGCTGTGCTTAGGCGACATAAAGTAGCTTTTTATGCTCTAGAGCATAAAATAAAATCGTCGTCGAAGACCAAGGCGATCGGTCCAACAGCCACATGAACAACATAAAACTTTATAGAATAAACTATTTTTTTTTCGTTTCGTTAGTATTCTAAGACCAAGGCAAAAATACCAACAGCCAAAGTACACAATAAAACTTCTTGAAATAAATTTGTAATTTTTAGTTACCATCATTTATTACATTTTAAATTTAATATTTAAACTACAAAAATAATTAATCGTAGATATAAAAAACTAAATGATTTTAAATTTTAATTAAATTTGTTTTTAAGTAGGTATAATATTTACATGATGTAGTTTAATTTTCTCGCAATCGAAGTGAAAAGTAGATTGTACAACTCGTCCATAAAACGCATTTACGCACGCAACTACTATTATTTTACCGTTCTGTCGGCGTTATACATACACATACTCATACCAAATTTCAGCTTTCTGGTACTAATGATCACGGAGCTAAGCCGCGGACGGACGGACGGACGGACGGACGGACGGACGGACGGACGGACGGACAGACGGACATGGCGAAACTATAAGGGTTCCTAGTTGACTACGGAACCCTAAAAATGTTTTTGGGTACTGTGACGATGACGATAAAGTAATGAAACTAGTTTAAATTTAACACAATTTTAAAATTTAATGGTGGACAAATCGCGTATACATACTTAACAAAAAAATTAAATTTAGACGAATTGAGAACCTCCTTCCTTTTGAAGTCGGTTGAAAAAAGACCGAAATCGTCATAGAAGTGCCTGTACTTAATACTTATTTGAGAATTTCCCTTGGTTCCTCATGGATCTCGTCATGAGATCTTCGTACAGTCTCCATACGACAAAGAACTTACAACCAAATTGGATCGGAGCCTAGACATAAATCAATTAAGTAAGTCAATATTACGAAACTCTGAGTCGAGTCTCGCGTAAAAGGGGATATTAAGTAGACTCTGTAGACCAACTCTTCAAAAGAAAATTTCAAACTGCAATGAAAAGATCTTTCAGAAAATTAAATCCCGTTACTGGAGTCTCTTTTTAAGTAGGTAAAACGTTGCGGAAAAAGGACATTTCATCGAGGGGTAGGCCTTCGAGGAAGAAGTATATTGAGGAGCACTTTAGATTGGGCATTGAAGTAGTCTATAAAACATTAGAATTGCGATGTTCGAGAGCGAGTTCAAATATTTGCTTGTAAAACTGTCCAATTTCTGTATTTATTGACTTGGCAATTGAACAGCATTTACCCACATGAATAACATTCAGAAGCATTAGTGAAGGTACTTCGAGTAAATAGACCGACGGCCAACATAGAGCTTGTTGGAGTCTGTTAGAGTTGAAATTTTGCCGTTGCTTAGCCAGTTTTAAAGACGGCTCAAACGCAGCCGTAGTCTCAATCAAAGCATATTTTACGAATACTTTCAGGACCATTATTTCCTATACATTATAAAGTTACGAAAAAGTACATTACATGCCTAGGGCGGTGAATTCCTGAAATTCCCACATCGCAGGTGCTTGTAATAAATATGCGAATTGGGGCTTTACGAATTACCGCCTGTGGTTCGCGTAAAGTGTGTACGTCTTGGCTTGTCCAGGAAGTAAGATTTTCTCGTAGCGAGCAGAACTTACGGCCTAGGGTGATGTAAATATTTATATTTATAATCGTGAATTTATAATTGTTACTAATGTAAAAAACCAGCCAAGAGCATGTCAGGCCACGCTCAGTGTAGGCTTAGGTTAAATTACGAGAAAGATTTCAAGCTCTATAAAAAGATCGTAAACGCCAAAGTTACTGTAATTACATTACCATCTGGAAGTTATCGATTAAACGCGCCAGATTGAGTGGAATGTTTTAATGCAGTATGGCACTTAACTAATATGTTTAATGCGTTCTAATAAGAAGTATATGGACACCGCGCGGCACTTACGTCATTTTAAAGAAAATTATGAAATTTTGCGATAACACAAAAACGGCTCGACCGATTTTATTCAATATAGTTTTCATTGAAAGTACTTATAAGGCCTAATTTTCATGAGTTTTTCCATCATTTTTTGACCCGTGGTTGAAAATTTAGAGGGGGGGACGCTATTTTTTGGGTTTCCGGAGCGAATATTTAGAAAACTGCTGACTATCAAAAAATAATGTTTAAAGACCCCTACTACTTTTAAAAGAACTATTCAACGACACACCACACACTAGATTTGGACCGAAAAAAAAAATCACCCCCACTTTAGGTGTAGGAGGGGTACCCGAAAAAAGTTTTTTTTTAGTTTTTATTTTACTGTTTTGTCGGCGTGATACATACACATACTCATAGGTACCTAATTTCAGCTTTCTAGTGCCAATGATCACGGAGCTAAGCCGCGGACGGACGAACAGACGGACATGGCGAAACTATACGGGTTCCTAGTTGACTACGGAACCCTAAAAAGGATATACAACCTCTAGATTGTTCAGTCAAGAATTTAGTTAAAATAATGTCACAGATATGTGTAACAATAGCACCATTAAAACAGCGTACAATGTAAATGTTTTCGGATAGCGCTAGTCGCTATCGGGTGGCATATAAAATATGTAGGGATCTTAACCTCAAGCGATATGACAGCAGGAAAGACGAAAGACAAATCAAATCATGTCTCGGTAAGATGCGCTACTTACTTACTAAGCGTAAGAAGAATAAATATTATCTCCTGAAACTCAGAGATATTGTTTTATTGCTGGAGTAATTGTTTTTTCTCAAACATGCAATGAAATGTAATAACAGGCTTCGAAGTATCACGTTTCTGGCGGAACAACTCGGTAGAACTGTAAAGGAATTGTATGCAAAGTAGAAAGCCTAGACCGGGAAGTATTTTTTTTTAATGGCGTATGTGTTCATGAGCAGGCAGCAAACAGCTGAATTATATATTTTTAATACAGTTGCTCAAAAAGTGGTACTTTTCGTAGCTGCAAATCGTGCGAAAAGTTGGTTATTTCGAACTAGTGCTTTTTACTGTTCAATTTTTTTTAATTTTCTGTTGTACTAACACGTCATACCTCATACATCCAAACAAAGGTCAATCACTTTCTGACTTTATTTATTACATCATGCAGCATTGCAGGTGTATATCTCATAATTATGCTTAAAATATTTAAATTGCATATTGGATCAATCAAAGGGTTATCTATTAAAAAAAACTCAAAAGTGGTGTTAATAATTTGTTTGAGTGACTATTATTTAATGACCAAATGAGTATTATGCGTGACCTAAAAAAATTAAAAAGAAAAGTATTGTCACAGATTAGAAAATACAGTAGTAAGCGTGACCCACGCGCTGCTTTATAAATTCATAATAATTATGAATAATCGCTATTTTTTTGTATTAAATAATATATTTATTTACAATTATATGAAACGTAAAGAACTAAAAACAGATTCACGATATTTATTGTTTGGAATCATTGAATTACTGTGTAACATTATCATACATATCTCTTCTGAAATATTAAAACAATTTCTTTTGATTTGGCTGAATGATAACAGCCGACGCCATCTTGAAAAAAAATATTACAATTAAAAGTAAAACTTTCTTTTTCATTCCAGATTGTTTTAATTATGTGTAAATGACACGTAAGATTTATAAAATAAGAGTTTTTGATAGAGAATTATGGATTCTGATGTTACCAGAATAGATTTAACACCACCCTATATACGAGCCAAGGCAAAAATTGCAAGTGAGAGTATTTTACCCGCAAAATCGAAAGAAAAATTACATGGCCGTCTATGAACATTTTATTGGCTGGAAACGAGAAAAAGAGAATTATTAACAAATTGAATAAAACTTTAAACTTACCAGCAAAGGCCTTAAATGCGACCCTTGACAATTGCTCTTAAAATTGTAGGTATGTACTCTTAATTTTTATCATACAGAAATAAATATAATTGCCTCTTTCAATTACTGTTTTAGATTTGTATTATTGCAATTTTTCGCAAATGTATTAAAAAACGTTGTTTGGTACACGTGTGGAAGTGTCATTTTAACTCGTCCCGAGTCTTGACCCTCGCCTTGCGGCTCAGGCCAAGACTCCTCGGGACTCGTTCAAAATGACATACTTTCCACACTTGTATCAAAAACTACTTTTTTTTAATGGTGTACCTCACTATACATGCCTTAGCCGTGAAAAGGGCTTGCCGGCTTGGTATCTCTATCCAGCCTTCCTATGGTTGGCCGTCTATACCTACTCAACCGGCCCTTCTTTCTCGGCGCCTACTGATGCTTTGGAAACAAAACTATTCGTAACCTTTTGAACCAAACGGCGAAGCGATTCACGGGGCACTAACGCCATAGCAAAGAACCGTGTTTTGTAATGCTTCAACAGGAATTGGCAAAACACTTGCAGAGAGAGGTTCGAATTACATAGTTTTTGATCACTGAAATTTGGACGTCTATATGCGACGTTGGCGTCAGTGAGATAATTTTTCGATGTCGCGATATATAGGTTGACTGTGGCGTTCAAACGTTTGATGGAAGACATTACTGTTGCCAATCATTTTGCCATCATAATGAATTTCTGTTATCCAACATAAATGCTAGTGTAAAACAATATTACAGGCACGTCGCTTTCTTAGTTCTATAACTGAAAATATCAAAGTGAAAATTTAATAAAATTTAGGCATTTATAAATATGACGTTTCGGTAACTTTCTAGATACCGTTAGGGAGGCTCTATTAATTAATATAATCCGTTTAAATCGTTTTATTGAAATGTGTGACAGTCGCGGAAGTCGCGGAAAATATTAAAGTTTAGGTAGTAAAAAACGTAATTAGAATAAAAACAAAAATTCGCCCATGACAATACTCGTTTTTTCGAGGGCTAAGACCTGAGTATAAAGCTAGAGCCACATCTGCGAGTATCCAGGCCCAGAAACAATTTATCCAGTCTTTAAAAAAATATCCCAGCATTAGCCATGCCTACATACTCATACAAAAACCTCTCCCCGACCTTCAGGGACCGTGCCAACTTCTTTCATTGAATCACCTTGGAAAAGCGACGTTACGGCCTTTTTTTAGAATAGCAAATATATATGCGTTTTTGCCAGTAAAAAGACAGATTCAATTTCCCTATTCACCTATATATCTCCTTATACCTACTTGAATAGCTTTACACCAGAATAACAGCCATTGTTGGCAACTATTGAATCACTTACTGGTGTTGAAGCCTCCCACATTCGGGTTTTTACCCGACACCCGCAGCCCACTGAACAGTATAAATTTGCGTGTTACCTGAACACCCGTTTTAAGGGTTTTTTTATTACATTTTATTAGCCTTAATGTTATTTTGTGACCTTTCAAATGAATTCATAGATAACGGTTTGAATTATTTATCTACATGCCATTAGGTGCCCACGTTTATATTTAGTAATCCCGAGAGCATTCATATTAATTGAAGGAAAAACGTCTGCAGTAAAAATCAAAACTTATTTTATAAGGGTTTTGGTACTATTTTAATTAAGTATGTATAGTTTTATATAATTATAATTGTATAAATCTGTAGGTTGCTTTTTCTTCACAAAGAAACTGTTTCGGGCGAAACAGTAAAAACTAAATATTTATTTTTAGTTTATCTGTAATAGCATACGGGTAAGGCCGCGGAAAGTTACCAATTTGGACGTTTCAAATTTACCTAGCGGATTAAAAAAAAATGGTAACCCCTACGGTTTCAAAAATATTTTTATCATGTGTAATATAAACCCCTTTATAAAAATACTAAAATATATTGTCGTCCAAAACGTAACGAAAGTTGGTTAAATTTTTCGACCACGAGTACTAAAAGCTCTGTTATTTTTATGATATTTTAACTTTCATGGGCATACTTATGATTCAAACTAAAATTTATGATATAATGATAGTTCTACTGATTACGGAATAATGATAATAATATAATCATTTTAATTTTTTATCTTACATTATTTTAGTGGATCAGCATTCCACACTTATGTTACAATACTTTCGTGACGCTTTATGTAGCTTGTTTTTAAATACATTTTGGTAGAAATTAGTTTTCATGCACTAGCAACTCATATTCTAGTAGGGCAACACCGATGAGCAAGTTCAAACCCGTCAGTTTGTCAAAAAACGCAATTCAAAGTAGACACAGTCATAGTTTCGTGAAAGTACCCCAAAAGTGTCGTGTGTGATTTTAAAGGTAAGGAGTGATTGTTTTTAATCAGTTTTTTTTATACGATAGCGTAACGGTTTTCACGCAAGTGACACGTATTATTGTATCAAAAATGTCTTTATTTCCCCATGAAAATCCACTTTTTTTTTCAAAAATACGTTACACTTTCGTTACGAATATGTTACATTTTTGCAAAATGTTACGTATATTCTACGTAACATAACGAATAAATGTTGTAAAGGGAAGTACACACAAAATATACTAACTTAAATGAGTTTTATTAGATTTTTAATGACACGAAAATATACAAAGTGGAACAAAACTCCTGTACGATAATAAAATAAATAAAAACAACATCTTAATAAAAAAAACTGTTTTAAGAAGAAAGTAATTTATTTTCGACCTCAAGTCACAGTAGAATCCTTAATTCTAAAGCTGTTTTATTGTTATACGGTTGTCTTGTTACTAGTATTGGGTACCTGCAGTGAACAAATAGTAGGTAATTACTGCCACCTGGTACAAAATGAGAGGATTTAAAACACTAGAGCGGTTTGAGTTTCATTAGTTCCATCACACGCGTGTTTGATTATATTGATTTTAATGTGCCATGAAAATTTTGTTTACAGGCAATATAAAGCTAATCATTTTATAACTTGATTTTTTTTCTTAGCTACGTTATTTAATGGGAATATTTTCCAGTATGATCTAAGCTTTATAACGACTTATGTTACGTTTTATGATAACATAACGTATATCTTTTTATGTTACTTCTATGTCACATTGGTAAATTCCCGCGGCCTTACCCATACATTTTAGAATGAAAAAGAACAACGAACCGAAACATTCGGTAGTCACTGAGCAAAGCCTTATAGAAGAAGAAGAAGAAGAACTGATTAGTAGGACCAGTTATGAATGTAAACAATATTGTGTAACAAACGGCGTAGTATTTTGCGGGGTTCACTCCGTATTGTATTTTTCATACTCGCGTGATTACAGAATCTTTCAATTATAATTTCACAGACAAAATCACAATAACACACTTTTTAAACTCGTACCAAAATTCTATACTCTATGGTACCCGCTACTGAACTTTAATATTCATAAGACTCAACTCAAATAATTTCCAAAAGAGAATATAAGCATACTTGATTTTAAAAAAGCACGCTACCTATCCCTGATTAGGTGAAATTACTTGTCAAAAAAATTAACCATTCACCCGCCATGTATATACATCGCGATCATGATTTTTAAGAGGTCTGTTTGAGTTGAAAGATAAAGGTTACATCGAAAATAAAAATTCATTAGTTTTTCTGTGTTTTGCTCTTATAAAAAGTATTGTATGCAATAGTTACACAATTAGGTCTTAAAATCTCGTACCTTACTTAGGCGGTACTCGACTTTAAGAACCTTCATTGTGCAATGATTGCATAAAATACTATAAAAACCACATGGAGACAAAGCAAAATCGTAAAAGCGGTAATATAATCACTTAAGAACCATTAAATATATTGCTGCAGCCTTGAAACTCATCGTGACAATTTTTCTCCAAAGCGTAGAAAATGTTTTCATAGCCTGATTGAATTAATTCGTTCTGGTACGCTGATGTAACCCACGCCTTGACAGGCGACTTTAGGTAAGCAGTAAAGCTTAATTTTAAATCCCATGAACGTTATTTAAATCGAGCCGGGTTATTATTTAATAAATCTTAAACCTATATAAGTGGATTCTGAGGGTCGTCCTGTTCCAACATGACTGTGTGCAAACATGAAGGCGTGTGGGATATCTCTCATCGTTGGCGTGTAATTGGGGGATAGTTCTACCGGATTTATACTATACAAACTGTAAACGAAGCAACAGTGTGGCCGGTTAATTTACATGCACACGAACCCTTTTATAATTCTAAATGAACTTTGTTAACTGGTTTCAGTGTAAACTGTTCATAAAAGGAAAAAATCACGAAATTGATCTCTGTCTAACCAAAACTAAAGATAGAGTGAGCAAATGAAAGGAATAAAAACAAACTTTTTCTGGTGCTTTTTTAATTTTATGGTATAATATTGCGTAAGTAAATGTAAGATATAAGAACTTATACTATAATATTCATATTATATACGCTCATATTGTATAAGCTTGTTTTGCATACCGTTCAAGGTGTATAACGAACGTTAGATATAACATCAAAATATCTATTTTTGTTAAGTATAACGTTATTTAAGTATAATATCATTGTATATAACAATCATAACGTATAACGTTCATAATATCTCAGATTTATAATGTATATTACTCAATACATCTAACACCAAAATGCATAATGCTCGTATAGAATAACCGCCTGGACATCAATTGTGATGTACACAATATGTCCAGGCGGTTATTCAATCAATTGTAGCGGAGCGTCACGCGTCAGAATGCTTGCTTGCACGGAGGTATTTTTAACATTTAACAGCAAACTATTGCATAAGTATGTAATTAACATTTAACAGCAAACTATTGCATAAGTATGTACTTATGCAATAGTTTTGACGCTCCGCTACCCATGGTCATAAAACAAACCTAACCTAACCTACAGTTTTCGGTTTTTGACCCATATTCCATTTTGTTGCAGTTCTTCCAAACGGTATTACTCTTACTTGCCAGTATTTCATCTGCCATTATCAATTGTGAACATATTTATGCAATAGTTCGCTGTTAAGTTTTAAAATACTTCCATGCAAGCAAGCATTTTGACGCTCCGCTATCCATGGTCATAAAACAAACCTAACCTAACCTACTGTTTTCGGTTTTTTACCCATATGCCATTTTAGGGGCATTAGGGGTAGCAGTTATAACCTATTTTGTATATCATACGCTATTATATTTTCTAATCATTAAACTAAAAGAAAGTATATACTATGGTCGATATACGTTATGTATGTTATATCAACAGAATTTAGAGTATTCGAGTGTTATATAAAAAAAACATTCTACAACATGAGTATTATACTAATTGACCGTTATTCCTAATAAAAACATTGATTTTGATGTTATAGCAAAAGTTCATTTTATCTTGTGAACGTTATTAATATGAAATTATATATTATGTAGTTATATGTCGTGGGACGCACCCTATAATATTTTATGGCATATCGGAACGTGTTTTTATTTAAGGTTGGTATCAGCATGTTTGAACTGTTGAGGTGAAAAAAATATTGTGCGTGTCTCCTAGCAATCACAATTCAATTGGTACAGCCATCGATTACGATTTAGCGCGTGTTTTATGTTATTACACTAAATTTGTCCTACCCGCGACGTCATAACACCCTATTCCACCCCCTTAATCGTGGATTCTTGAATTATTTTGAAATCTCTCCCTTAGTATCCTCTATATTTAAGTGATAGGTGTATTTGTCTGTCTGCCATTTTAAGGCAGTTTTGCGGCAGTTTTGGGTATTTCTCGAACGGGCCATTTTCAGTTTTCCAGAGGGAGTAAAATAACTTATCTTTTTAGTTTACTTTACAAGTGAATCTTATTGAATCGAATCGTTTTCCTTTTTAGTTATAGGTAATACAATCATTCGCAGAAAATATGAAACACCTAATAATTAATACCATGTTGTGTTCCTTCGCGAATTGTCACCAAACTACCCCGAAACGAGCATGTTATAAATTGAAATCGAATATAGCTTTGAGTTTAATCGTCAGATTATAAGTTTATACTATATATTGAAAATAAATAGTATGGTTTCTATGTTTATCGTAGACTTTTTGTAAATCTATGAAGAAGGTTTGCCCCCATTTAAGATATTTTCTGTGGCGCATCATTAAACAACTTGCACATCTGCACATCCCAACATATTCCGATCCGATGCCCCGGTCCCCCTTGCACTGCTTGACTAGCATTAGTAACGCTTCCAACTCACAGGGAGAGCTCTCGGCCCATCGCTGGAGCTCTGAATTATGAAGGTAAATTTATCATTTCCGTGGCTTTGGTTCACTGTGATTATCATTACTATGTATTTTTTTATATAATTATAAATTACCTATGCTCATAAATAGTTCAGGTAATGTTGCAGTGTTCGATACTATCACAATATTTGACATTTTTAGTTTTAATCCTAATTCATAACTTTGAGGTTGGCATTATTGCTGTCAGTTTTTGACATTACGCTGTAAAAACATCAGGACTTTTCTGAGTCTAAAATAAGTGTATACACTTGTATACAAGCGGCGAAGCGATGAACATTCACGCCTGAGGCTGAATGATGGCAGAATATCTGTCCAATAAACATTACGAACAAATATAACGCTAGCTAACACAGACACATTTCTATCAGAACGCAATCAATCTTGTCTAATCACAAATTAACCGGGGACTGTCGTAAATATAACTTAGCTCTTTGTTCTTCAGGAAATAACTTGTATTTCTGAGGAAGCTCTCTGACCCACAGAGCCGCAACGTAAAGCGATCAACGTACAAGTGAGTCGCTTAACAGTCAACAATTTTGTCTCTTCTGGTTCGATATTTTTGCAATACCGTAAAACGGGGTTACTAAAATGCAGGGGCATGTCCTTTTTTTTTACCATCTGTGGCAATGAAATACCTCGGTCGCTAAGGCGTAAAAACCTTTCAAATAAACAATGTAAAGATCGACACACGAAGCATAAGGAAAAATTCGAAAGGTTGGTTGGAGTTCGGGTAGTGAAGTGGTCAACGCACTGGACCGGCAATCCAGAGGTACCGGGTTCGAATTCCGGTCTCGTCCCCCATGTAACTCATTTAAGTTTTTCTTTGAGCTTTGATATCTTTGTATCAATAGTTTAATGGAATACCTGCCTTCATAAATGACCTAAGCTTTTACTTCATTTGCTCAACCGAGCTATGAATATTTTTATAACCATTTTATAACCGTTTTAAATCTATCAAAGTACCGATTTTGTACCGATTGTACCGATTTACGGTACATGATATTCTTGAATTTAGTGGAGGAGTTGCCATATTATTTCAAAGTGCTACAGAAGATTTCCTTAATTTCGGCAAACCACTTATAAAAGCGATTTGATGACAGATTGCCAATACCTACGTTCAATAACGATTTCAACCAAAATCCCCAATCTGTTAAAAAGAGTTTAAAGCTAACTATATTTTACAGATCTTTACTCACCAGACCCAGCGACAATAGACAAACGTGGCCATAGTCGTAAAATTAGCATTTTGCGAAGAATCGTCGCCAATTAGGTTAGCGGCACGATGTCTACGCAGCCCGGTCTCCTACTGTCGGCCACTTCTCGACTACATTAACATATTATATACATAGTCCCGTCAAATAGAGTAAAATCTAACGACAAACTTTGACAGTTTTAAAGCCTTCGAATTTTAGCGCGGTGTTAAGTGATGATTCAACATTCAAAAAAAACCCATGCATTAGCTTTTGGTACAATTTAAATAATATAATATATAAAATAATATATAACTCGGCTGGGCAGCGTTCGGGAAACTACGCAATGTCTTTTCGTCCGACATACCTCAGTGCCTCAAGACGAAAGTCTTCAACCAATGTGTGTTACCAGTGATGACTTACGGCACCGAAACGTGGTCTTTCACTATCGGCCTCATCTCAAAGCTCAAAGTCGCTCAGCGAGCAATGGAGAGGGCTATGCTCGGGGTGTCTCTACGTGATCGAATCAGAAATGAGGAAATCCGTAGACGAACTAAAGTGGCCGATATAGCTCACCGGATTAGCAAGTTGAAGTGGCAATGGGCAGGCCACATAGCACGCAGAGCAGATGGCCGATGGGGCCGAAAAGTGCTCGAGTGGAGACCTCGGACCAGCAAGCGCAGCGTAGGACGTCCACCTACAAGATGGACAGATGACCTTATAAAGGTCGCCGGAAGGCGCTGGATGCAGGTCGCTTCCAACCGGTATATATGGAAGTCCAAAGGGGAGGCCTATGTTCAGCAGTGGACGTCCTATGGCTGAGATGATGATGATGATGATACAAAAACGTATGACATAAAAGAATATGAGGGACTAACCTAAATAAGAATAAACATTCAAAAAATTCAGATATGTAAAAATACGAACTTAAAAAATCAGTACCGCTTTTAATGTAATGCACGTTGCTAATAAAAAACATGTATAGGTAGTGTTTCTTTATATTTTTATTTTGTACCTAAATAGGCGGGTTTATGCTGGAAATAACTGACTGCCATCCCATCAGGCATTAGGAAGAACGTAAAAAAGCAGTAGTAGTTCAACCTTGTAACTTTTGAACATGGATCTCAATTGACATTATTAACGTACTCAGCGAAAAAATCGGAGTTTTAAAATTAACTTGAGTGAGTGTGAGAAGGGATCTCTGCCTTTTCGTCGAATTGTTTTTCTTCGAATGTTTAATTTCGCCGAAGAGTCATTTCGTACAAAGCTTTCTATCTGTAACCGTAAACTACTTGGGATTATTAAAACACAAACCTAACTTAACCTAACCTGATCAATAGGATATTTTCAAGAATTATGAAAAGTGTTTGACTTCAGAGGGAAAAAAGACGGCAAGGTGAAAATTCGATGAAATGAAACATTGTAACCATGAAGAGGCAGAACATCGTGAGGTGGCCTTTCCCCAGTAGTAGGACATTTCAAGCACTCACATAAATAATAAAATAAAACTACCCTTACCGGACTAATACATCAGCCATTTCCTGTGCAACTGTGTAGCTCGACAGCGCACAGCTTGACTGCCAGGCAATTAATTTTAATACAACTGCATGTGCAAGTGTCTGTTTTCCCTTATCTCCGTTGGTGCCCCAATTTTGTTTCAAATTTTTTGCATAATCGGTTTTTGGATGCGAAATTTTTATAACGCTCTTTTGTTTACATTTTAATTGCACTCACAAAAACAATTGAGTGTGGTAGTTGTAATAACAGTCATTTGCGGTCGCACATATTAATAGAACTTAAACACTGAGTCCCCTTTAGGGTGTTTCATTATAAATGATAACTTAATGAATAAGCGAGTTTCAAATTAATGATGATGCCACTTTCTGCGAAGGCCTTGAAAGGGTACGTAACATTTGTTGCCTATTATGATAATGATTAAATGTACACTATATTTAACTGCAATATTAAATACCTCAAATACAATAAGCGTCTTAATTATACACTCCAGCATTTCAGTATTACTTGATCAACTATGCATTTAATTTTGCTCCGAAGTTAATTCCAAAACGAAGACTGAGAAAAGAGACACGCTGCGCAATACCTAATGAAAAATACTTTCATTTAGAATGGAAATAAATTCAGGAAAAGTTGCATAACGTTACTTTCTTGAATCTTTGCATAAAGAAAAGATTTAGCGCCAAGTAGGTTGTGAGCACAATGTAGTGGCCGCGGCCAGCGCAGCGTCGCCTCGCCTCGTTTGTATTCAGAAAGGCGACCTACGTATTGTATTTCATCTTGAGCTCAGCTGGCTATAAACTCTGAACTCTTTAAATGAGGCTAAAGTTGTAACTTTGAGATTTTATTTTTTATATGAGCGCGTATAATATACACCCCCGCAGTGAAAATAACCCGTCAGATAACATCTTAAGAGGACGTACAGTCTGACACAAAAGAGTAGAAATTAAAAAGTGGCAATACTGTATTGACGTCCCTGTTTTCTTAGATTGATTAGAAAGGGACGACACGACAGTATTGCCACTTTTTAATTTCTACTCTTTTGTGTCAGACTGTATCACTGATAATTTTCTCGTTACGAGATTTTACCAATGAATACTGCATACCGACTTTTCTTTGTGAATGTTTCTAAATATTAGGAAGCTCCTGTAAATGTTTCTTTGTTTTGCTTGTTTAAAATCATTGACGTATACGATACTAAATATATTTATTGCTGACGTGTGTGTGTGTGTGTGTGTATGTACAATGATCTGTAGATTTCGGTAACATATCTTCTATAGTACCCATTCTACATACAAAGCAGTTCCGTGGCAGATTATGCACAGCCTAATCCACGGAAGACAAGAAGAGAAGACATGAGGATTTTAAGTCACATGTTGTCACAAGAAATATTTTTCAGAAAATCGGGAGGTAAACTTGTCATAAAAAAACTGTAAAACCTCCTGCATATAATATGACAATGTATATTGAGAAATCTTGTAGAATTAATACTTTTTCCGTTTATTTCAAACAGGTTAAATATTAAAAAAGGACGGATGTCAAAATTGATCCGAAAAAGTTTTTCTTTTCAAATCGCCTTATTATTTACGTGGCCTGAGAAGTAAAACTCTTATTCCGTAACATTCATTTCGTCGTCATCTGTTGACGGTTTCTTTAATCTTCTCTAGCTTGATTATGAGATGACAAAGAATTTAATATTAACGGTTTTAGCGAACATTTTGCTTGTGAATTTTCCGTGTAAAAATTATTAATTTAATTACTTAAGAAATACGCAGTAATTATATTTACGAATAAATGTTCGTCGATAACACTATGGAATATTGCAACCGAACACGTAAGTTAACTGTTAAGAAAAAATAAAAACCAACTTCAATGAATAATAATATACTATTCGTGTTTTATCGTGAGAGTCAATAGATTCATGGTATACTGGGATACACCCTCCATCCTTACCTTTGCATTGTAATAACTTTATGTACAGACTACGGAGCAGTAATTTTTGTTTTTAAGTTGGTACAAAATAGTAAATTTTGAGTTCCTTTTTATGGTATCATTTTTTTCAAATTCGTGATGGTACACCCGCCATTCTGACTTACTTTTTATCGGTTTATAAATTAGGAAGTTTTGAGGGAACGTACAAAAATTACTAAGTTTTATGTTTAAATGTCCGGACACATAAATGTTAGGTACTGCCACTCGTAGGTACTTAGGTCTAGCCTGTAATTAAAAGAGTTGAAAGTTGGAATCAAAAGAAGTATTTTTCACACAGTTTAAATATTAGTAAGGCAGTTCTGTGGTTCGTTTCGTTTGACGCAGCTAGCCAAAGACCACGCAAATCGCCGCGCTGTTGATGGAAGCGACGCGCGTGGGCGGCGTTTAGCTCGGCTCCCAAGCCAAGATAACGCCATCAAAGGTCGCGGATTAGTGTCTATCTACTCGTACGGCATACCTGATCAAGTTAATTAAATAACCCGTACCACTTACGCAGAGGTTCCCGACAAAACAAATTATACCTTTATGTTGCCAAGCCGTAAGATACTGCCATGAAAGGCCGCGGAATAATACCATACCATACGTGATCAAGCTAATTAAATAACTGGTACCATTCTTCGTTTCATATCGAAGTTTGAAACATATATATTTGCCATCAACAAATTAAATATTTGCTCAGCTTTTCTTTCAAGCAAGAAAGACCGCGGATGCGTGCGATGCAATACCTAATTGAAATAAATACATATTCCGTATCCATGCATACGCTTGGGCCCTACGGGCCCGCAAGCAAAGTAAAGTAAAAAAAAAAAAAAGACATGCATACGCTTGCGTCCTTCTTTCTCTGGCATACATTTGTTTCAAGCAGGAAGGGACGGCAATTAACGATATACAAAAATACTTACTATAGTAAGCTATTTTGTTCAGTGGAATCCAAGTTTCTCAAATAAGACATGCAAAAATGCAGCTGTCCACATAGAGATTTTGTATAAAATTTCAAACCTACCTAAATAAACGTCAACTTCTTCAAAAAAAATTTTTAAATAGCCTTCAACACCCTACAATAAAAAATCTAGTTTGGGCGAAAGTATTTTTCCAGTCTATTCGTAAAAATGTTCCGTTCTTTATTAAATTTGAAAAAAAATTGCACTTGTTTTGTATCAAGGCGCAAATCGAATACTTTTGTTTCCGTAAATACTATTCTGGAAAAACCGTAGCCAAAATAATAAAAACTTTTTGCTATCTAATCTCGCAACTTGTAACTCTCGGGACTCATCGATTCAGCGTAATCTTTGAATATATGGCGTGAATAAGCGGATTTATTCGACCACATTTTGCCAAAGTGTACTTTCTATGAAATATATTGCAATGTCGCATACAGGTAGTTCTGGGCAAAAAGGGTTCAGGGTTTTACGCAACAGCGTACATTTGAAGTGAATAGATGTGTCTCTATTTCTTTGACAAGCGTTCAGGCCTAAACTTTTGGCATATGAGGTAATAAATATTATGTTTCATATAACTGAAAAAAGAGCAATTCTAGAAAAACTAAATTAATTAAGGTACAAAGGCAACTTAGAATAGATAGGCAGAAACAATGGAAACAAAAAGAGGAATAAACATGGTGATAGCGATATTCATTTGCGTGCCGAACTATCATATTTGATTGGTTATTAGAGAAGGATCATGGCCTGTTAATGACGCGTAAATAATTTATATCGCGATTTTGTTGCTGACTACTTATTGACTTGTAGCATTATTAGATTGATTTAAATTTAACACGATCTTCACACATTATTATAACAAAAGTTCCTTAGGTGGAATGGATATAAGGGTGAACTGCCGGCAACCCAGATGGACGAAAGAGAAACATCCGGACGTAGACAACCAGCGTTCATGCCTTGCCCATGCCATGCCCCGTGAAAGGGGTAACGGATAAAATTGGTAGTACTAGAAAAGTTCTCTATAAAACCGAGTTTTCGCCGCTATCCAAGATCGTGGGGCATGTTAGATCACCTCCTTCCAATCGCCGATGCGTATACAACATCGATTGCAGCGACAGGAGTTATTAAGAGGTCTAACTCCTTTTAAAACTGATTGTTGGAAGTAGACATTTTTCTGTATGATCAAACATGTTTTTTAACATACTATTTCACTGTGTACAACAGGGCTATTTTTTGGTATATATTTCAAACCTATAGTATGAATTATTCAATAATATTTGTTTCAAAAACTACTCGAAATTGACAAAATTCATGCGGAAATTTTATTCATCTTATTTTCGAATGCACGCAATTAAAGCATGAAATAGCTATGTTACTACCAAGAACTCGGGGAAAAGTATTATTCACTTCAAAAAAATGCTTGAAATTATCAATATAATATGAATATATAATTTTTAAAAGGAATAAGGCCTCTTAAGTTGGACCTACCAAGCGGATTATAGCTAAGAGTCAAGGAACATATCGTCTGTTATGATATGCGCGACAGCCGCGCCGTCAGGTGAATAAGTCCGCCATAGTGAAACATGTGCTAGGATCAGGGGGGGTATTCGACCAATTTTAGAGATATAATGGAGAGATCTCCTTTTCATCGCCATCCGTCACTTTTGACGTGTGCCTACTTGACAAGTGGCGATATCCCTAGAACATCGCAACTTCGTCAATTCAGACGCGCAAAATTTTCGTTTCCTTTGTATGTGGCCGTGGAATACTGTACAGTTGTTTATCTACCGCAGCTCAACAAATTTAGTGCTTATCTGATTCTAGCCCTTGGAAAATAAAGATGCGGACGTGACCCCCAAACTGGTTTGATCCGGCTTGAGTCAGCTTTTTAGGGGTTAGACCAATTAACTCTTAATGGTTGTAGTGAAACGTAGTAGATTACAGCAAAACTTTCTTCTAGCGATTACAACCGTAAACTAGATATACATATTAAACTAATTAAAAAAAAACATTATTTTAAATCGAAATCAAATTTGAAATGTATACCTATTCCGTAAGTAGGCCACTTTACATGTCTGTATCTGAATTTAACGGCATTTCACAAGAGGAGGCCGCTGTCGAGAAGAAAGCCGTAATTAAATCTTTTTTTCATTTTTTTTAATCATCATGCGAGCGTTTGCTCGTATCTTTTGATTGCCTTTAAGCTGAAGATAAGCAGACCTTTGATGGTATTTGATGTTTATTCCAGCTTTAGACCTCCACGCGTTCCTGAGAAAAAGGTCTCGACACATAGATAGACAGGCACAAAAGTGATCCTATTTAAGTTTAGTTTTTGGCGATTGAGGCACGGAACTCTCAAAGCTCGCCTCGGCATAAATAACAGGCGCATACTTTAAATTGACCGCGTAGTACGTGAAATTAGTCCGTTACGTTTCGTTCAAAACAGAAATTTATATACATGAATAACATTTTTGACAGTCATTATCGCCTTCGTATTTCCAAAATTGAGATGAGATATGTCACTTTTAAGCTCATCGCATTTAAATGACAGTTCAATGGCGATATAACTGTTATCTAATGGAGATTTGACGTTTGGCGATATCTCCAACGGCATTCTCGAATTGGGCCCCTGGATCCAACCAACCACTGGATTAACTCAATTATGAAGCTCAATCCGATTGCAAGTTCAAATAAGTAAACACAAGAATTTCAACCGGGAGAACGGTCCAGTGATCCGCAAAAGTAAATCACATAATCGTCGTTCTCAAGCTACAGATATCGTATGTGTTGTGTGTCGGTCGAATGGCAACCACAGTGAGCAAACTGATAATAAAAACCAAGTGCGGGTAGTTTGAAATACACGCGTTACAAGAAGACGTCGATGCCCGCCTCTTCAGTCCCTTCGAGACCATATACGTAACATCACTGTCGAAACGTCGAGGTAATTAAATTGATATAATAATGTAGCATTATATGGTTAACTAAATATTATGTATAAAACTGGGGTTAAATTTGACGTTTCTAATAAGGTTCATAGTTTTCTCCTTGAGACGAATATACTAAACAGAATAACATTCATATCGCTAATAACAAATGACAGGAGCGAATACCTGTTCTAATTTTACCTTATCTCCCTTAAATTGTCACTTGTTAAAATCACCCGTCACAGCAGCCTCAGCTCCATTAGTAATCCCGTGAGAAGTCAAGGTATTACTAAATTGAAATGTAAACTCCGTCAAATTAGCGCCCTATTTTACATACTTATAGTTCAAGAAAATTAATAAAATCAGGGGAAATAATTCGTGTAGTTTTGAAAATTGGTACAGTTATACCTTCTGGTGTCTAGATGAACATACTAAAAGTCCTCGAGGGTGGGGGCTGTGGTAAGGGTGTAGGGGGAGGGTTGAAGGTACCTTTTTTCTGATTCTGGCTCATATCTCAAATATTTGTAGAAATAGCGTTATGATTACTTCGAACAAAAGTTTTCATATAAAATTTTCTTCAAATTTGGTTATATTCATTTTTACCCTACGATCAATACTTTGGGAGCTACAGGATGTTTAAGTTAACAGAAATATCAAAAAATGGTCTTTCAAGAAAACGTAGTTTTTTTCGTAGTTGCTCATCATAACACGCGAACGTGTTGCAACGTTGTGTAGTTGAGAAATTCCCGTTACCGGCAAATTCCCATTTGGGAATATTCCAAGTAAATTCCCATGGTTCCCGGGAATATACGAGCTCGGTGGACCCATTCCTTTGTTATTTAGTTTTCAGCTAATTAATTGAATACAAGCAAACCGTTTTCGCTTATTGACTCATCCTGAATCACCACTTAAAGTGAGTATCATAAAATTTACCTGATGATGGACCCTGGGGGGGTATTCGACCAATTTTAGAGATATAATGGAGATCTCTCATTTTCATCGCTATCCGTCACTTTTGACGTGTGCCTACTTGACAAGTGGCGATATCCCTAGAACATCGCAACTTCGTCAATTCGGACGCGCAAAATTTTCGCTTCCTTTGTATGTGACGGCATAAATAACAGGCGCATACTTTAAATTGACCGCGTAGTACGTGAAATTAGTCCATTACGTTTTGTTCAAAACAGAAATTTATATACATGAATAACATTTTTGACAATCATTATCGCCTTCGTATTTCCAAAATTGAGATGAGATATGTCACTTTTAAGCTCATCGCATTTAAATGACAGTTCAATGGCGATATAACTGTTATCTAATGGAGATTTGACGTTTGGAGATATCTCAAACGGCATTCTCGAATTGGGCCCCTGGAAGCCCGTAATGGATCGGATCTCAAGATTCGGGTTTGGGTGGGTGAAATAGGAGAGGTTCTTATCTCAATCACATAAGAGCGAGCGAGACAAGTATACAATTGGAACCACATTCTGACAGGTCACGTACTGTACAAACGCATGCAGCGTCAGCTGTTGCCGTATTTACTCCCGCATATTACCTATACGTGAACCCTTTCATAGTGACGCTGTAAAAATGCTCGAGATTTCTTGCTTCACTCGCTGCGTTTGACACATTTGACGCGATGATATTATAAAGCTAGTGAAGCGCTGAGATTGCAGAAAATATTTTTTTCTACTCCAGTACTTTTTTCTGTCATTTATATAGTTACTAACTCTAATATAAAGACATAAATTATGAAAGTCTGTAAAAGTCTATACTCTACTGCTCAAAAACACACTGCTAACCGATGTTATAATGTCGCCAAAAAACCATCACTTAGTACCTCAGATTACATGATGAACAGCTGCATTCAAACAATTTGCAAATTAAAAAAAAAACTTTTGTACTAAGGCATTGGTGCCAACTTAAAAAAGAAGTTTTATCTTCAGTGCATGGCTGTTTAGTATAGTGAACGATACCTTTATGCATAAGTTAAATTTTTTTGACAGATGTTTAGTATGGTGATCGTATACCTTTATGTATAAGTTAATATTTTTTTGACAGATGGATGTCAATAAAAAAAAAGTTTATCAGAGACAATTTTTCTTTTTAATTTTGTTGATTCCGAGCGGGAACATTTAATTATTTTCTTTGTTGTTTATTTGCATTTTATTTATGAAATGTCGAGTCGTAGAAAAAGTATTGTATGCAACGTTGTATAAGTAGGTCAAAAAACGCTCGTGGCATCTTTCTTACGATGTTCGCTGCGCTCACATCGTAACCCATGCCACTCGCGTTTTTTGCCCCCTCTTATACAACGGTTGCATAAAATACTATTTAGATTGTAACGGCTTCGTGTAGGTAATAACGAAGTATATACAGCAAATTGAATGATACACGAAAGTTAGATATTAAAATACAATCTAATAAGAACAAAATGTAAGTAAGTAAGTAAGTAAACACTTTATTGCACACAAAAACAGTTAAAAAAATACATCTATTACAAACAACATATAGGTACAAAGGCGAACTTATCCCTATAAGGGATCTCTTCCAGTTAACAGTTAAAGTTTAAATGTAATTGCTTGTCTCCGGTATCAGTTCAATTTTATTAGTAATGTAATGAATGAAGTAGTTATTTGTGTGATATTTCGGCCATATTCGAGCTACATTAGGTGAAATTGATAATTTATGTATTTTAAAGGTAAGGTAAATAGATCACAACTTCAAGGTATCCATTTGGAACTATTCGGTATCGAGCGTGTATCTCAAAGCTCCAAGACGACTTAATCCATTTAAGTAACAATTATTCCGTGAAACACAAAACTTTTAACCATCGAGTTTGATTCTTTTACTTTTATTGCTGTAATAGACCAAATAAAAATAGTCGCAGGTTTCTTGGGTAGCAGCAGGGCGATTAGGTGTAAGGTGGTAGTTTGCGTGATAAGTATAATTGAATTGAAACCCACATCAAGTGGAATTATTTTGTTGACACGGAACAAAATTATTATAACAGCAGTACACACGCACCGCGGTTCGACTGTATCCGCACAGAATCAAATCGTACTTGACGACATGTTATTATTTGTTAAAGGCAAACCGTTACATGCAATACTCTTAATTTTATTTTAATTACTTAATTGGATCGGAAAGTGTATTTTCTGTAGTAATATGATTGTACTATAATAACAGAGTATCGGCACCTTTTAATTGTCAGACTTTTTGTTGTAATTGGTTTGGCACAGCGTAAATTTGTAGTTATTATTTTTACGTTAAAAATATGTTAAGGTATGTTAGGAAAGTATGAGGCTTGTATTATTAAGGTATATATTATTTATTTGCCGGCTCATTACTTATCCGCGTCAGGGCCCGCGTCTACCACCCGCGGCATATCTGCGGTATTCGTGTTCCGCATGAGACACGCGTTTAACATACGCCACACAGTGTGAAGATGACATATTATGAGAGAACCTCTTTTAGGACGCCGTTTGGTGTTCAGGTCAGGCTTGTGTAAATTCAGTGCTCGGCTGAGGATAATTTAATTCGTTCATTCATGGAGGTGCGAATTTGCGAGTGCGTATCGGAGGGCGCGCCGCCTGCCCCCTCCCCCACGCCCCTGCGGGCGCCCGCGATGACGTCAACCGCCCACCGAGCTCCGCCACCCGATTATAAATAGCCATGCCGATAACACGCTACAGGTTTCGGCCCGTTTACTTCCCAGAGTTATATTTTGAACTAACTTTAAAATACTTTACAAATGACCATGGCGATTGAGCTAAATGTAGGTTATCGCTAAGATTGTTTTAAATATAGTTTTCTGTTAATACACGAAATTAACATTCCTTTTTCGATTTAGATACTGAAAAATATCACTAGAATCATACCGCTTGTGCGCAGCTCTGAGTGTCACCTGCGTTGAGCGCGCCGGTGGCCCTCGCTGAAGTTTCACGCGGCTAATGATCTTGGAACATGTCCACCCCAACACCTACTCCGCGAAGACGTTTCCGACACGTTTGGCTCGGTTTGTAGACACCTGCCTACTGAGCCGGCGGTCCCGGGTTCGAATCCCGGCCGGGGTAAATATTTGTGTGATGAACTCGAATATTAGTTGTTCTATGTATTTAAGTATATATTTATCTATATAAGTACGTATATCGTCGTCTAGTACCCATAACACAAGCCTTCTTGAACTTAATTTGGAACTAGATCTTTAGAAAAAAAAACGAACAAACTCCTCACACTGCTATTCACCATTTACTCAAACTCATGCTCATACTCATTTATTTATAAAATGTTTTTAAATTTTACATGTCACATATTGAATTATTAAATTATATTAGGTTACAGTATTCCATTCAATTACACATTTCAAATAATCAATCATTTAAATAACATTAACAATTTATAATCTTTATCTTCGATATAGTGGAACATGTTGCATGTAGTTCTGAATGTCACCTGCGTTGAGCGCGCCGGCGCTTGCTGAAGGTTCACGCGGTTAATGATCTTGGAACATGTCCTCCCCGACACCTACTCGTCACACTGATATTCACTATTTATCTTCGATATAGTGGAACATGTTGCTTGTAGCTTTGAATGTCACAAGCGTTGAGCGCACCGGCGCTCGCTGAAGGTTCACGCTGTTAATGATCTTAGAACGTGTCCACCCCGACACCTACTCGTCACACTGCTATTCAGTATTTATCGTCGATATAGTGGAACATGTTGCTTGTAGCTCTCAATGTCACCTGCGTTGAGCGCGCCGGCGCTCGAATGATCTTGGAACATGTCCACCCTGACACCTTCTCGTCACACTGCTATTCACCATTTATCTTCGATATAGTGGAACATGTTGCATGTAGTTCTGAATGTCACCTGCGTTGAGCGCGCCGGCGCTTGCTGAAGGTTCACGCGGTTAATGATCTTGGAACATGTCCTCCCCGACACCTACTCGTCACACTGATATTCACTATTTATCTTCGATATAGTGGAACATGTTGCTTGTAGCTTTGAATGTCACAAGCGTTGAGCGCACCGGCGCTCGCTGAAGGTTCACGCGGTTAATGATCTTAGAACGTGTCCACCGCGACACCTACTCGTCACACTGCTATTCAGTATTTATCGTCGATATAGTGGAACATGTTGCTTGTAGCTCTCAAAGTCACCTGCGTTGAGCGCGCCGGCGCTCGAATGATCTTGGAACATGTCCACCCTGACACCTTCTCGTCACACTGCTATTCACCATTTATCTTCGATATAGTGGAACATGTTGCTTGTAGCTCTGAATGTCACCAGCGTTGAGCGCGCCGGCGCTCGCTGAAGGTTCACGCGGTTAATGATCTTAGAACGTGTCCACCCCGACACCTACTCATCAAACTGATATTCGCATTCACTCATCATTTATATCTTTGCCGCGAATTACATGACATTGATTATTCTTATAATCACACGTTCACGTGCACACGCGTTCATACATCACAAATATCTATATTTAAACAAAAAGCCATGACAACATTCTTGCTCTTTACGAATTCCAGGCATACACTCAGATGATCTCTACTTAAACAACAAATAAGATTAAGAACAAACTCACTCGGTAAGTTACGGAGAAGGTAGCTGACACTTACTTTACTAAAACTTGTTTTTATTGTGAAACTTTGAACATTTTCCTTACTATACAGTCAACAATACATTGCATCGACCCCAATGAATTCTATGTTTAATATGTTTGGGTAACCAAGTTGCAACATTAAACAAATCACATTTACCAGTTGTAGTTAAGGTAACTTAAAGGCCAGTTAGAACCTCGAGTGCATGGCGGCCTGGCGGGGTTATTTCGTGTAATGTGTAACGGTTACCTATCTGAACAATTTTTTTTCTTTTAAATCTGTAAAGTTTCGCCAAATTTTAATTGTATATTACAGAATAATTATAAAAAAAACCTAACCTAACCAAATGGGTTCTTTAAAACAATATTTGTAAAATCCAGAAAATATTACGGGTTTCAGGAAAATAATACTTTCGGACAAATGAACATTGTTCGGAGTTGTGATAAGAAACCATGTGTAACTGACCGGCCACGACTTCACGCGTCCAGCTGAGTTGCAGGTGTGAGCGAAAGGTCCGAGTACGGTGTCTCGGTCACTCCTATAGCCGCCGCTCGCTGCTCCGTTGGTTGTGCCCTCGGGCACGCAAGCAAAAAGACTAAAAAAAAAATCCATTGGTTGTGCGAAGTCGTGGCCGGGCCGCGTATTTACAAAGGCAGGGTAGGTACTGATAGGTTTCAGATGCGAACTGAACCAGATTAGCTTTTGCTTGGACAAAACTTAACAAAACCCTAATCTGATACAGTACTGAAATTTACTGAAATCGTATAGACTTTTAACTAAATTCATACGGATATTGCTCCTACAATTATTTCAGTTGATAGGTACTTACTTCTTATTAGGCCATATTTTGTGTGAAATCGTGATGAAATAGTTGAATTTATATCAAGAGGCGCGCTGTTGTGGTCGCAGTTTTAACCTAAACTACTTTACTGGTAGCAGATCGGTTTTGGCGCTTCGCTGCCGCGGTACACTCGCTTCGCTCGCTCGGCTCGCGCGCTGTTGTGGTCGGAGTTCTAACCTAACCTAACCCATTAATCTAGTTTACTGGTAGCAGTTCGGTTCAGACGCTTCGCCGTGCGCTACCGCGGCACGATTGCTCGATATAGACGTTACCAAACTCGACTAAGTTTTGTCGTGAATAAATAATACTTGAAAATATGTAAGCAAAAAGCTAATACATTTGAGTGACTACTTTTTACCGTAACGGTGTAGATATTGTTAACTAATATGCATAAACAAAAGCTCACCGATTATAATGAATCGTGACTGACATATAGTAGGTAGGTATATATAGCATTTGTAAATTCTTTTTTATTAAGACATGCGTTGGGAGGAGTTTTGTTTTGGAGTTATAATGTATTCTGTGCTTGTTTTGGATATTTGTAATGGGATCGTACGGCTTTTCCTTTTAAAGGATGCTAACTCTAGCGATTGACTGATCTTTGTATATGTACTTAAATATTTATTTTTAAAGGATTGTGTTTTGAGTGTTTCATTTGTTTTGGATAACAAATATAAGTGGACTTTCACTGTTTAAAATTGAATATTTTAATATTAAAAAGTGTAATAAGTTTAAAGTTGAAATAATATAAATTATATATATCTGGAGCGCGTTTTTTATTTATAGTTAGGTTTAGTTAGGTTTAAATATTTATATTATGTTCTTAGTTTTAATTGTTTTTCAATTAAAAATATAAAATATCTAGTAAAAAAGCCGTCAGGTGTTTTAATTATTTTGGTAGTAACTTTGCTTACCTTTTGCATTATACAATTCTAATTGTTAGGTTTCAATCAACAATTCATCGATTCTTTCCTATTTCCCACAGTGTTTTCATAATCCACATTGTTTTAGAATAATTAACAAAATTAAATTTCAGTTTGTACATAGGTACATGTTACTTTTGATATTAAAAGCAAATATGTAGTAAGGACCAAATGTATTCGCCACACTAAAAAAAGAAACTTTAAATTCAGATAGATACGATTAGAAATGTTTAAACTTTAAAACTTCAGAGATTGTTTCAGAATACTTATGAAGTTTTCTGTTGTTTCAGATCGAACGCTAATCGCAAATATTAAGCGTATTAGACAGCATATCCACCTGAAACCTGCGGTAGAGGTCTATAATGCGGTCGGGCGCGCGCCCACGGGGTGTGCGTAGATTGTGTACTTAGTGCGCGCGAGTGGTGGGAGGTGGGAGTCATGCGCGTGTGCTATATGACGACGGTTTTAGCGGCGCTCGCGCTGCGATCAGGGGCGGAGCCCGCGTCGCGTCGGTACGCAGAGGAATGGCGCGGCGCGCGCGATCACGAACTAACGCGCGCGCGTCCTTTACACGATCTTTTCGAACCAGAACCGGAGACTCCAGCCCTCGCGCCCGAAGCCCCGGCTCCGGCGCAAGCGCCCCCGCCGCTGCCTCCTGGCGCTTTACACAAGGAGCGCCGACGCAACCGCGCCTGGTCCAAACGTGCGCCACGCCTGCCTTCGGAGATAGCCAACCAGATGATGTTGCGTGCCTCGCGATCCAGTCGACCTTATGATGTCCCACAGATAGGTGAGTTTATTTGTTCTAGATACTTACCTCTTCCGGCTAGTTGTTGAGGAATACCTTTGATGGATCCCACCATCAAAGTCTAGAAGTACCCTGTCTAATACGATGTCCGTCTTGCTTGACGTCACCACTTTGAGGTCACTTTGTCCTCTTACCGTACCGCATGCATACGTGGGCAAACTAGGCGGCCTGGTATTACTTAAGCGCGGCGGTCATTTTCTTTTATCGTATTTGAGCTTAAGCCGTTTTTAAACTTCAATATTTGAAATTTTTCTCGAAGGATAAGTTGACGGTGGGGTTAAATACAGACCAAAATAAACGCGGAAGATTTGCGTGTATATATTATGCAGTATAATCGAATGCTAATCTGAAATGGACAAGCAACGCCCACCGAAATGGGACCAGCAAAAGGAGGAATGGCCCAGGCCTTAATTCGACGTTATCCGTTCGTTACCGTGATGAAATTTTTCTTGAGATGATATAAATACCATAATTTGATATGGGTAAAATTCAAAATGGCGAGTCATATAGCTTAAGTAAAAAAAAATACAGAAGCGAGAAATTGGTCTTACTGTACCATATCTCTTTTTAAATATCATCTTGTTGGTCGTTCCGTTATAATCATGCGATGAAACCGATAAAATACATTGCTAACTTTAAGATATCACTAAGGTCAGCCAAATTAGGGCCCAGGTGAATAAAATCAATCACAAAATATTCGTAGTTAGAGTACGTAGAGAGAGACTCGGGAAGAAAAGCATACCGGCAGCAGCTTTTTGAACTAGCGCAGCGAGCAACCTTTGCATACACCCCTGAGCGTATACTATCTGAAGTGCATTTCAAATGCATTATCCGAGATAGGAATAGTTTTTATATTTATATTTTATAGTTAAGCGATTCACTATGGGCTGGGCTACGGATTCTGCTTTTGTCACAATCATTTTTTTCGTTTTCACAGGGGGTTGAAAAGTCTCTTAAAATGCATAATATGAATCCTTGTTACCATTTTCTGTGAACGAAGCAGCGTCTGAAGTAGTCAGTACAGTTTTCTTTTAGTTATGCAAAAAAAATATCTCATAAATCTGTGTTAAAATACGAATAGTTCTACTATTTGAACAGAGAGAGAAAATTTCACACGTTTTAGTGCTAAACTTGTGATGTATCTCTCGGGTGCCAGGGATCTTGAGAGGTCTGAAAATGGCAACAAGTCTCTATTAGATATTGTTGTAGTATATTATTTTCACTTACAATTTATTCAGTCTGGTAATAAAAGGGCAAAGATCAACTCCTCTTCAAGAACAACCAACAACAACAACTTTGTGAACAGCAGTGGTTTAAAAATGGTAAGGAAATTAGGGATTACCTCGCAGAGCTGTTTTCTTCTGCTGCATTGATTCGGAGTCCATTCAGGATCGGGCACAATCCATGGACACCACGCAGAGAAATCACAATTCACTAGTATTTTTTTATACATGTTAGAGGTTTCTAGCATAGCTTTTTAATTATTTAGCGCAAGAGAGTTGCGCGCGCGTGGCAGAAAATGTTTTTTTTTCAACTGGTGTTGTGAAGTCAGTCGCCGCATTGCCAGTGTAAAACTTTGAGGTAAGGGGATGCGTTCAGTACCCTCACTATGAGTTTACAGTGACCGAAATCGCTATCGACCGCGTAAACGACTTAATAGAGAATTGCAGCAGTTCTACAAAGTAACCGCTAGGGGCGCTGTACTGTTTTCCATACAATTGTTTACGCTGTCGCTAGCGAGTACGGTCACGTTAACTCTGGTAAGGGTGCAGGAATAAGGAGAATTGAACGATGGGTAAAGGAAAGAGATTCACGCCTATTTTTTTTTTTTTTTCACTATTATCTTTGTAATTGTGTTTGTCCCCGAATAAATGTTTTTCTTTCTTTCTTTCTTTCTTATTTAAATATTTTCAAATATTGAATATTTATTCGTACTCATGAACATTTCTACACGTTCATACTATAGTTTTGCCAATTCGTAACAATATCAATTTATCAGTCAGTCAAAATGCAGTCAGTGTTCACAATCGCAGCAGAACTCGAGCTACAATATAGTCACGATTTTGCTCCAGTGAAATCTGCCGCTGTCGGACATGCGAACAAGCTAGCGGACATTAAGTGGATGTGTCGAGTGCGGATAGGCGGCAAATGCCAAAAGCTAACAGCCCCTCGTAATGGTGGCGTGCTCACTGGCTCACCGCAACCTGTGATCTGTTTAATACGTATGGCACGGTCGCCATTGTCAGTCAGAGCTAGCTACCTTTGTGCCCAACTCATATCACCCTCATTTGCCAAATTACACGGTCATACGGTTACTGGAAACCACCTACGCAAATTTTGCGTGCCACTGTTTTACTATGTATGTAGACCCAGATTACTAATAGAATGTAACGTTGAATAAAACATTTATGTGAGGTGTCCCACGGTAGAGCGGTTCTCAGAATGTGTATAATTTTTTCTTATATATTTTGATTAATTTGCATCTTTCTTAGAAGAAACGAAAGCGTGTATATACTGTGATGTCTTTCACATTCGTCTTCTAGTCGGTAGACGAAAAGTATTCTAAGTGGCTGAACGCTCATTGTTTACATATGTTGTTACCATTATCCTCGCATAATATAGCAATATTTTATACCTACTTAATCATTTATTTTTATATATGGTTCTTCATTCTTAATGTCATGTCCCCTGCGAATTCCTAGCCAATTTAAAAAGAATATGGGTACTACTATAGGTACAAGTATTGGGTTTCTATTATCTATTATTACTACTAGGCGAATCACGACCATGCTCAAATCAAATCATAACAAATATGTCTTAATGTTTTCATGGAATCTAATCTTAATTTATATAAAATCTAAATACCAAAAGAACAAAGTGCGATTTATTCAAAAAAAATAACACGAAAATTAATCTAAAACTCAAATCATTACATATACGCCGGTCTTGACAAATATTATTAAATACATTTAATTACTATTAAAATTTCAAAATAATAATTTGCAGCCTAGCGACGGCAGTTGTTATCTTTCGTTAAAAATAATTGGATAAACCCGTAAATAGGGCCATTCTATCTTGTCTCTCGACTTTATTTACCGCTAAAAATATGTTCTCAATGTTAAGGCAAGAGATGAGAAGGATAATAAGTATATAATAGAAGGTATAGTAACACCGAGGGTCGTCAGGGGTTCGGAACGAAGGCGCAATGTAGACTCAGGAATATAGCAATGAGGCTCAAATTGTAAACCCAGGGCGAACATTTCGCCCGCCCTAATATCTCGCTGATATTTCAGTTAATTAAACTTGCTCTTCGTTCAAACAAGCCGTCTTCGTAGGCTTAAGGCTTATTCACTTAATAAAATGGCATAATCATTAGTCGGCTATTCACAGGGCCTATTTTGGTCACGCTCTTTAATGTTTATTCCCACCACTATGCTCTCGTGCTACGTACAATAATGTTAGTTTTAAAACGTTACAATGCGTTTTTATGGTGAATAATAAAATAGCAATGTGTCTATCGAGTCCAATTAACGTGGAATACTGTAGTTCTCTACTATCGCGAGCAAACGATGACGATATATTACTTTTCACGACACTGCTCGAAAATGTGGTTATAGATTACCTGAATCCAGTACACAAAACAGCTCTTATATGTTCATTTGTAAACTGTATATCTATGTTAGCTCCCAACACGACAACAATGTAGCACCTTACGGTCACAGTTCGTATCTACACATGAATTTCTAAGATACGACTTTTTAGAGAAAGAAAATATTTCAGAGTTATTTTCTCGGCCGGCTCAAACGACAAATTAACCAATCAAAGCTTAATCATCTGCTGCATGTCCAATTAAATTGACCAATGAGAATGCATCATTTATGAAGTGTATTTTTATCTTAAACTTATAAATACCCGCAAAGGAGTTTATTTTCTTAAGTAAGATAATACTCCTCAGGTTTACTTTTTAATACGTTTTCGTTAAAAAGGTTTTACCCCGAAAATCATGAACATTTATATATTTTAAAATTAGGAATGGGGCGTAACACAATTTCCTAATTTCTACAATTACTTATTTATCAACAAATTAAGAGGCCTTATTCCTTTTAAAATGCTGATTGTTTAGACATTTTCCTCTATGATCAAACATGCTTCGTAACATATTATTGATGTTACTACCTAGAACGGGGCTATTGGGATCTATTGGTATATATTTGAAACCTACAATTTGAATTTTTCATTAATAATTTTTGTTCGAAAAACTACTCGAAGTTGACAAAATTCACGTGGAAAATTAGTTTTTTCGGCTTATTTTCGATTGCACGCAATAAAAGCATGAAATAGCTACGTTACTACCTAGAACTCGGGAAAAAGTATTATTCACTTCAAAAAGTTGGTTGAAATTATCACTATATTCGTCATAATGTGAAAAAAATCAATTTTAAAAGGAATAAGGCCTCTTAACAGTTTTCAACAAATAAACACATTAAATTATATATTTATTGACTTCATAATATTTTTTTTAATTCGGCTTAAAAGCCATGACTCCATTGCGATGCGCATGCGCTACAAGGCAGCCGCCATATTTTAAAAAAGCAAATGTATTGTTTAGTAAATATTAAATATTGGTTTTGTGATGTGCTTAATTTAATAACGTTCTCATTGACTCACGAAATAAATAATATTAGGAACGTATATTAATATTGACGTAACGTTACAATGATCTTTCAGTGTAGAATGTATAGTTGAGTTGTTTACCTGAGTGTAACCTAGACTAAATGTTTAAATTTAGTTGAAAGTGAGGTAAGTTTTAATATTTTTGTTATTTCTTAATAAATGCGTTTAAAATCGTCGTTGCGTCGTTTGAATCTGGGGGCACAATCAGCTTTACGTATAAAATAGCTCAAATATTTACAAAAATGAGACTGCAACAAGGCGCCTAGTTTACATATATAAAATACTCGTATTTTAATGTATTTCCTCGCAGTAAACGTGAAAAGCACTTTGTTCAGTCTCGGCTGAAAGTAAAATCACATCTATTGCTTACTTTACAGCCTCTAGGCTGTGTAGTGAACTATAAACTATAGTGAATTATAGTGAACGAGTAAATTTATGTTGTAGACAACAATGTACTATAGTTGTTTATAGTTCACTATAACATTTTTACGGGTTTTTTTTTTACATAATGTCCTATTACTAACGTGAAAGTGATAATCTTTGCGTGTATTCGATTAGCATCGTATTCATTGCCCCTATAATACCCAGTTATATTATATGCTTGAATTGATACATATATGACATCATAGTGGGCACAAAATATATGAACAACTTGACACACCCATTGTCGAAAATAAACGTAAGAATCACTATCTATTTACCCATTGTAACCGCCTGTTAATGGAAACTAGAATAGTAACTGGTGTCGAAGTCACTTGTGTGTTGTGGTTGTAAGGGATGTCTGATTTATTCGATAGATAACAAATTACTGATATAATAAAGGAATTATGTCATAATTTCAAAGTTCTATTTTTTAATAATGAACTTTATCCTGTTTTGGACGGACCGGAATCGACGATGACAAAATTGTCTGCTTAAGGATTTCCAATTACCACGATCCACAATAATGAAAGACTTTATTATGAGTTGGAATTTTCACCTTAATGTGTGATTAGTGTGAAACTATCAAAATAGTAAATACGTATCTACATCTTGTCTCGTGAAAGTGTAATGCAAGTGTATCTAATACATTCCCTTACCACAAAGCTAGATTGCGGTAGATTAGTACACGATGCACAATGGTAGAAACCTTCTCATAAGATTAGTGCTCGGAATACGGTGCGGCAAAGCGATTCAGACGGCAGCTGCCGTGCATTTAGAATAGGTTTTAAAGTCCAATTTAAATCACTCAGTGCATATTCTAATGCTTCTTTGGCTTTTCATATTGGGAATTCAGAGGATGCCTGAAACTGCGTAGATCAACTACCTACAGGAAATTAGGCTATAAATTCGGAGTTCACATTCTCAGTGTTCTGCAGTTGCATTAATAGCATTTTGAGGAAGAGCTCTTTAGATCTATGGCTGCTCATTAATTGGTTCTTTTCAGAAAAGAGACATAGGTAAATAAGAAGTGACTATTTTAGTTTAAGTGCCAAGGAAAGTCCGGAAACTGAACAAATCCTACTATAATTGTTTATTTAAGTTTATAAAAAGTGTATGCACGGGAAACTCATAATATATCACACTAACATTACTATAAATGTAATGGCGAAAGTTTGGAGAGTGTGTTTATGTGTTTGTATGTTTGTTATTACTTCTTCACGCTCAAACGGCCAGACCAATTTTCATAAATTTTGGTATGGAGGTAGCTGACACCCTGGATTAACACAGGCTTATCATCCCGAAAAAAATTTTTGTGTCCCCGTGGGATGAGTGGGTGAAACCGCGCGGCGCGGCTAGTACATACTTATATTAATAACCATGCAATACATAACGATCAAGCGACTTAACGTTAAGATTTCGTAAAACTACGCCTATTTATTTTTGGGAATACAAAAATGGCACAGAACTTAAGTCCTCATGTAGGGAGATGAGTGTCAGGATTTCTGTTTCATTCTTCAGCATTCGCGTGCATTGTGGTAAACAAATTAAAAAAAAAAGTTTCTCAAAAAAATAGGACCGTCTTAATTTACAACCACGTATCTCCTATTTATGCAAAACACTACGAAAACCCTATTCGCAACCGAGCAAGGTTGCATTTCGTCAATCATTAAGTTTATCTCGATATCTCTATCGACGGCGCGTCACGTACGACTTCGGACGTGCGACACTTACCAATGTCTGTGCCCGTATATTTCCGTTCTTCCGCGGCCTTTTGTCTAAATATAAGTCATAATGTATTTTCGGAAGACCCATCCTTTTTACGGGTTTATGATCAAACATTATTTCGTCACGTCCGCGTTTCCCCAATATGCTGATTTCACTATCTTTAGTATGCGAAATGATGGAAGTAATTTGAATGACTCTGATGCGTTTCACTACTAGAATACCAAGAAAATACATAGCATAATCGCAAGTAGGTTCTTGTTTATTTTTGGCTGTTATCTATACAGGTACCTACAACATTTGTACATTGAAAACAATTTGGCTAAACATATTAAAATATGCCTTTTGAAAACCCCTAAGTCTTAAAGGTTTTATTTAAATTTTAACAGGTATTATTCTAATTTAATTTAATTGCAATAAATAAATATCAGAGAACCTCACACAAATCGATCTAGTCCCAAATTAAGCTCAAGAAGGCTTGTGTTATGGGTACTAGACGACGATAAACATACAGCTAAATAAATACTTAAATACATAGAACAACCATGACCCAAGCACAAATATTCGAGTTCATCGCACAAATATTTTTCCTGACCGGGATGCCAACCCGGGACCGCAGTTTCTTACAAACTGCGCCAACCGCGTCGTCAAAGCAATACCATTAAGTTAATATGCGTAATGTGTAGGTGGTATATAATTTCACCGTAAGATTATGAACACCGTCAGTTTATAATTTATCTAGTATAACCTAACCTTTCCGTCAGTTTACAATATCACTATCTATAGTTAGTTTATAAATTAACGATAGTCACAATTTTACGGTGTCATATAAATCAAAACTGCTGAGTGTAGGCGGGCAAGGTCGTAAAATTGGCCTTATGCCACATAAAAGTAACATAAAAGTGTATGTAACAGAGTTACAATAAGTATCAGAAAAGTTATGAAAAGGCAAATCTACAATGAAACGAAATTGTTAATTTCGAAATTGTTTATTTTTTATATCATTAAGTTCAACTCTTGTTGTTTAATGTCAATGTATAATACAATAGTGAGCTGGCCTTTATACCACTTTTATGTAACGTTACATAGAAAACCGATTCATATCGTTACATACGTTACATAAAAGTCACATAAAAGCGCTCTATTTCGACATTAAAATCCGAATTACATGACACTGCAACGAAGGAAAAACCACGCACACAGCCTCTTAGCACTAATCTAACATTAATATTACTATGTAATTTCACCTTTGAACAATATAATGCACAGTTACCTTTAAAATTTGTTTTTAAAAAGTCCGCAAACACGACCGTTCCCTTTGAATAGGCGGCACACGACTTAATATGGCCGGCAAAATAGCGGCGGTGCACAGACTAAGTAGAAGATAGTGTTGCCATTGAATACATATGGATTCTTCTATATAATTGCCAAATTTCAATAATAATTATGGTTACATAAAAAGTGTTACATAATAGCGTACAATACGATGACATAATGTGTTTTAATGAAATAAGTATTATTTTAACGTGCCATTTCGTTGCTAAGGTTGTAAAACTCTTCCATGATTAAGTGACATACGGAAAACCTATTGAAACGCCCGATGAATTATATAAAACACAAAAAAAAACATTGCAAATAGGCAGGAGATCATTTTGCACACTTTTTTTTTGTACTGGGGACGTTGTGATCACACATTATTAAAATACAAAAATAATATTAACAGACAATTTAACGGATTCCTCTACATTGAAACAAATAAAACAGATATTGCTTTTTCCAAAATAAACATTGGAAATAAATAATATGAAGCATTTTTTTTAAACTAACAGCACATGTTGCTACTGACGAAATATTCCTTTTTTGGCGGCCTTACCCTGCATGTCATTCATATTTCATTATAAAGTTCGTTTCACGCAATAATAAATGCCGTTAAAGTGGGTATCGGCCATAAAATTAAGATTTCTAGATGAATAAACAATTAACGGATGATAAACGCTGAAGTTCAAAATATCGCTCCGAAATTAACTATTTAACCGGAGCGTTCTGAAACTTCATTAAAAATGATCAGATCCAATCTGCTCATCCGGATAAACGGGCGGCGATCTCGAGCAAAGCCGTATAAATCCCTCAGTCGAAACCAAAACCGGTTTAAGGAAAAACCTTTTTAAAATCCAAGAAATTATCTTAATACTTTACGCTGAGTTACTGTAGACTAGTCCATTTGAGATCTTTGAACAAAATGACTGCATTTCACCTGAAATTTGTATGTACGAGAACTGCAAGCCGACTGCACTAAGGTTAACTGGTAGAGAATGCCTCATGGCATTAAGTACGCCTTTTGTACGATAAGTTTTCTTTTGTGCAATAAAGATTAAATAAATAAATATATAGCGCAACTTGGTAGGTCTGTTTAAACCCTTAGTTAATTTCGCCTAATGTTCTTTTTAGAACGCAGTAACTCAGAATCTGATATTATTATAATCCATCTCGTACAATACATTTTATGAGAATAAATACAAATATAAACATATTTGCTACATTTATTTAGGCAACATTTATTGGCTGCTTGGAAACTGAGGTCCTTGTTTTATCAAGAGTTACACACATAAAAAGACGAGTCTGTATCTTACCAGCGCAGAATCGTAACGCTAGATAGAGCCTTGAAAGGGCACGGTATTTGAACGTTTATATTATTTAAATGTCAAGTCTGTAAACTTACTATATCAATGATATTTTAATTCGAAACTCAATTATGTCTTTCGAGATTATTTTAGATCGACGTCCAAAACTAAGCAAAGCTTGTACAAGCCTAGTACCTACATATATCGTCGTACATATACGTCGTAGTAAATTAGTTGTTCTTCGTCGTCGTAAATATATTACGTCGTAAGTATATTTATATATATATATGACCCACGAACAAATAAATAACAATAAATTAAAATAAATATCGGACAACCTCACACAAATTGATTAGTCCCCAATTAAGCTCAAGAAGGCTTGTGTTATGGGTACTAGATGACGATATACGTACTTATATACTTAAATACATTCTAGAACAGTTTCTCGAGGCTCTCAGTTCCTCTTCGTATCACATGTCCAAAGTATGAAAGCAACCGTTGTCGGCAGATAGTAGATAGACGAGTTTTGATGCCTAGTTAGGAAAGAAGTGTAGTAGTTATAGGACTAGGACTAGGTCAATTTATCCGAAAACGATACCAAACATGCCATAGTCTCTATAAATACGATGATAGGAGGACCGAAAGAACGCGCGGCGGAACGTAACTTCATCAACTATAATGAATAAGCTGCATGAAAATGACATCAATAAGATTAAATATAATAATGACACCTACTCTGATCCGACTAAAATTTGTAATATTTTTAATAATTATTTCATAGATTTAACACAAATACAAAACTTAACTTTGGACAACTCATCATACAAATCAAATTTAAATAATTATAACCCCCATACGATGTTTTTACAGCCGGTTGATGAAAAAGAGACCTACAACATTATCATGTCTCTAAAAAATAGCAAAGCCAGCGGTTACGATGATATAACTACAAAAATACTGAAGCGTTGTGCGCCATATATAACCTTGCCATTGACGCACATAATAAACCTTTCTTTATCTGATGGTATCTTCCCACAAAGGCTAAAGTTTTGTATTGTAAAACCTCTATTCAAAAAAGGAGACAAGCTTGATACTGAAAACTATAGACCCATCACATTAGTTCCTATCTTGTCAAAGATTTTGGAGAAAGCAATGTATAAAAGAATAAATAGTTTTCTGGCAAAACATGGTACACTTTGTGCGGAGCAATATGGTTTCCGGAGGGGACGCTCGACCACTCTTGCTTGTTTTGACCTTGTAAAATGTGTAACTGAGGGTATAAACAGCGGAACTCCAGTTGTGTCGATATTTTTGGACATGTCAAGGGCTTTCGACTTTGTCAACCATAAGAAACTTCTACATAAACTTGAAGTATATGGGATAAGAGGAAAAGTCTTGGAATGGATAGAGGGCTACTTGATTGACAGAATGCAATGTGTAGAAATAAAATCAATCTCCGTAGGTAAATCAAGTAACTCAACATTAAAGCAAACTTTCAGATCTGTCTTTAGAGCTACTAATAGCGGAGTTCCACAAGGAAGTATTCTGGGGCCCTTATTATTTTTACTTTATGTCAACGACCTACCTGGAGCCACCATACAGAAGAGCATAATGTTTGCTGATGATACAACGCCTATAGTAAAGTAGAATAGAAATGATAATTTTGAATTAAATGCAAACAATGCACTAATAGATATTATAAAATGGATGACATTAAATAATTTACATATCAATATTGACAAGACAAAATTTATTCAATTTAAATCCTATAATTCAAATCCAACACCAATTAAAATAGAATATGAAAAGAATATAATTGACAAAGTAATTTCTAGGCATAGTGATAGACGAACACCTTAGTTGGAAAGATCAAATTGAAAACATATGTAATAAGTTAAATCGTTTTGTATTTGCTTTAAAAAGACTGAGAGAAACCGTCTCCAAAGAAGCTGCTTTAACAGCTTACCATGGCTATGTGTCATCAGTACTAACTTACGGCTTAATATTATGGGGTAACTCTGTACAGGTTGAAAGAGTATTTAAAATTCAAAAAAAATGTATAAGGGCTATAAGTAATGTCAAATTGAATGAGAGTTGTGTCCCACTCTTTAAAAAGATGAATATTCTTCCGTTACCATGTTTGTACATTAGAGACGTATGTGTTTTTGTCAATTCTCATAAAGAGCACTTTGATAAACGTAGTGAAGTCATACAGAGGCAGACAAGACCACATATCATGTCTCTTTTGTACAAACCTCGCTGCTACAAAGACATGTACAAAAGAAATATAAATTTCTAATATGAGTATAACAATTTATAATAATTTACCACGTGAATTACGATTATTGTCGGGACCAATATTTAAGCGAAAATTGACGGAATGGTTACTGGATAAATGCTTTTACAGTGTTAAGGATTACTTGAATTATAAAAATGTTTGACATGTGCCATTATTGTAATATTAATTAATAATACCAAATTGAAATGTTATTTTAGCCTATTTACATAAAAATATTTGTACGCATGCTTGCATGCTGAATACGAGGACTTTTATATTATACCAGGCGGGGCGCACTCCGCGATTAACGTTTCCCGCTACAAGTACATGCCGGTGGCCTCATGCATGGGGACTATTCAGTGGCTGCCACGCACTGTCTCGGAACGCACGTACACGAAATTCGCGCGCACGCTCTTCCGATTTATGTACGTCGCAAGTGATCGTTCCTCATTCATCTGTTGATACCAGTGTTATATTATAATATAAAGTGTTTAAATGAGTAAAAAGACAGCGAAAAGATATTGTATCGCAGCGGGTTGTAGGAACAATGATCGAAATTGGAATCACGCGTTTTTCGTTCTCCCAAGCTCCCAACACGTCCGAAGGATGCCGATAGGTAAAAAAAATAACATAATATATAATAAGTAGTTACTGAATAATAATAAAAAACATATTGCAGGTGTATCTACTTCCATATTTAACACTGGTTACACAGATCAATTTTAATTGTTAAGTACTTATGTAATTTTGAATTGATTATTTGCTGATATTTGTCAATTTAAATTCTAGTAAAATAAGTATGTCTACTACTAAATTAACAATCATAGAGGTTTTTATAATAATATTTGATAGTAAGTTTGTAAAATTACTTGTAAGTAATGAATAAACGATTGAGTGATAGTTTGATAGGTAAGTATATAAAATATATAAATAAAGAGTTAAAAGAAATGTATTGGAAGAGATCCCTAATAGGGATAAGTTCGCCTTTGTACATGTTTTATTTGTAACTAGCGACCCGTCCCGGCTTCGCACGGTGCGTCCGTGCGTATTTTTAAAGATCTAAGCATACCTACATAGGGGCAGACAGACAGCCAGCAGGAAACGACTTTGTTTTATACTAGGTGTGTAGTGATGAATATAATATATGAACAAATAAATAAATATCGGACAACTAAGCAAAAACAAAATGAAGCTCAAGAATTTAATTGCATGTTAAGGTAACGCATTCGTTGCATTATTTTATTATATTATATAGAAATAATTATTTTGGTTGAGCGAATCCACTTAGCTTTGTACCCGATGAACAATACCATTATCTGTATTGTTAGCTGCGGCCACAACTGCCACTTCAAAATGTAAGGCGTTATAAGTGCAAATTAATTTTACACTAAATTAGTCTTTAAGTTAAACGAAATAAGGTTTACTCTTAAACAAAGAGAACAGAGATGTTGGTCACTTCATTGTCATTATAAGCATCAAAACGAGCTTCACTGCTCTTTCACTTACGAAGTGACCAACATCTGATCTTATACGTATTAAAATGTTTAAAAATAAAGCTAAAATGTTTTGCGGCCTGGTTGTGGATTCAATTCGTCCAAATTCTGAGATTGATTATTTTATAGTTAAATAATGAAATAATAAATATAATGTATGAAGAATATAAATATATTACTATAATATAGAGATATATTGAATGCAAGGAATAAATGGGAAATACATTTTTATTTTTAGCCGAGAGCGAGGGCTGTCATCCTCGCTCTCGGCGACGCGGCAAGCGAGCCAATTCATTTTTACCGTTGGCACGCAGCTTTAACGTTCCGTTTGGCTTGCGCTGGGGACGACGACTTTAGAAGGGCCATAAATCATATTTTTTCGGCTAAAAAAAGCGGCTTTTGTAAAGATCAAAGTAGTGTGCCTTCTGTACTTGTACTATTATCTATTCTGTGATTATACCTTAAGACCATGTATATAACTGTATTCTGACAAATAAATAATTTTGAATTTGAATTTTGAATTTTGAATTCCCCCCCTCCCCCACCCCACCAGCGGGGCGTCCGCGCTCGTCTCCCGGGCGTTTTCAACTCTCGTCCACCTAAGTAACAAGTGTGCCAAGGCTCATGCTTTAATGACAAAAATATTGGTTCCCATACATGGATGTCCTATAAAGTCCTAACTAGTGACACATTTGTGCGCTTGGCCGTCCAAGGTCAATTCTCTGTCTTTCTCTTGCCAGTATCGTCCACGTCTCTACTCCATACATAAAAATGGGGAAGATCAAAGCTCTGACCAGGTGGGTTCTTGTTTTGTTTTAGGTGAAATTTGGGGTAACCATTAGGTAATCACACACTGGAACTTTAATTGTTTTTGCAGATAATGAATGATAGTTAAAGATAGCTAATTTTAAGAATTGACTTAAGAGGCATTCAAATAGTTATTCGAGTAATTGTCCTCAAAATATTTTTGACGTCAACCGTAAAGAAACAACTGTATATAAGATCTTATCGACTAATAAATATTATTATGTAGATCGGTGTGAATGAAATTGAATTATCATTAGGTAGGTACATTATAAGGCAACTATTTCTTCATTTTCAAATGCAAGCCAGAGAAAAATCTAAATTCAACGCACTTTTGCACTTAGCATATTAACATAAGTACTTTCATAAACGCAATTGGACAAAGATCCATATAGCAGATTGCTTTTAAATTATTCCTTTTTGGGCTTCTAGAGACGATAAATACACGCATTTTTTTCCCCATTACGATTACTAGCTTACTACTAGATTATAAGCCAGCTTTGAGTGCTCAGAGATTCAAAAGTGTAACGGGTAGCAAGCTAAGTATATCTCATTGGAATTATACGAATGAATAATCTTCTTTATATTTATTTATTGATTCTCCATTCATTTCATTCATCATTAACGCTTAGACGTTTAGACTAGTTTTTATATTTTCTTAAGATGAGATCGTAGAAGACTGCTGTTGCTTAAAAATAAAAGAAGACAAAATTGTACGCGTCAGCGCATTTCACCTTTCCAGATGTCCACGCATCATACTCGCATGTCCCCAAGGTAGCAAAAAACATTAATTTACGGTACATCCTATCCTGGCGGTAAGTTGCATGGCTGCAGTCTCGCCTTTTTTCCGTCCTTGTTAGTTTCGCTGTAACGCGAGTTATTTTAAAGCGCGAAGTGGGAATTAGTCACCTGGAATAATGTGTTTGAGTAGGTGTGTGATTCTGAAAATCCTTGTCAGTAAAAAAGTGTCTTATTGCGATATAAACGGGCACGTGAACTAGTGGATAAAAATACCAAATAGTCAAGCAGATGGTATAGACTTCACCAATTGTCCAATTGCGTTTATGAAAGTACTTATGTTAATATGCTAAGTGCAAAAGTGCGTTGAATTTAGATTTTTCTCTGGCTTGCATTTGAAAATGAAGAAATAGTTGCCTTATAATGTACCTACCTAATGATAATTCAATTTCATTCACACCGATCTACATAATAATATTTATTAGTCGATAAGATCTTATATACAGTTGTTTCTTTACGGTTGACGTCAAAAATATTTTGAGGACAATTACTCGAATAACTATTTGAATGCCTCTTAAGTCAATTCTTAAAATTAGCTATCTTTAACTATCATTCATTATCTGCAAAAACAATTAAAGTTCCAGTGTGTGATTACCTAATGGTTACCCCAAATTTCACCTAAAACAAAACAAGAACCCACCTGGTCAGAGCTTTGATCTTCCCCATTTTTATGTATGGAGTAGAGACGTGGACGATACTGGCAAGAGAAAGACAGAGAATTGACCTTGGACGGCCAAGCGCACAAATGTGTCACTAGTTAGGACTTTATAGGACATCCATGTATGGGAACCAATATTTTTGTCATTAAAGCATGAGCCTTGGCACACTTGTTACTTAGGTGGACGAGAGTTGAAAACGCCCGGGAGACGAGCGCGGACGCCCCGCTGGTGGGGTGGGGGAGGGGGGGAATTCAAAATTCAAAATTCAAATTCAAAATTATTTATTTGTCAGAATACAGTTATATACATGGTCTTAAGGTATAATCACAGAATAGATAATAGTACAAGTACAGAAGGCACACTACTTTGATCTTTACAAAAGCCGCTTTTTTTAGCCGAAAAAATATGATTTATGGCCCTTCTAAAGTCGTCGTCCCCAGCGCAAGCCAAACGGAACGTTAAAGCTGCGTGCCAACGGTAAAAATGAATTGGCTCGCTTGCCGCGTCGCCGAGAGCGAGGATGACAGCCCTCGCTCTCGGCTAAAAATAAAAATGTATTTCCCATTTATTCCTTGCATTCAATATATCTCTATATTATAGTAATATATTTATATTCTTCATACATTATATTTATTATTTCATTATTTAACTATAAAATAATCAATCTCAGAATTTGGACGAATTGAATCCACAACCAGGCCGCAAAACATTTTAGCTTTATTTTTAAACATTTTAATACGTATAAGATCAGATGTTGGTCACTTCGTAAGTGAAAGAGCAGTGAAGCTCGTTTTGATGCTTATAATGACAATGAAGTGACCAACATCTCTGTTCTCTTTGTTTAAGAGTAAACCTTATTTCGTTTAACTTAAAGACTAATTTAGTGTAAAATTAATTTGCACTTATAACGCCTTACATTTTGAAGTGGCAGTTGTGGCCGCAGCTAACAATACAGATAATGGTATTGTTCATCGGGTACAAAGCTAAGTGGATTCGCTCAACCAAAATAATTATTTCTATATAATATAATAAAATAATGCAACGAATGCGTTACCTTAACATGCAATTAAATTCTTGAGCTTCATTTTGTTTTTGCTTAGTTGTCCGATATTTATTTATTTGTTCATATATTATATTCATCACTACACACCTAGTATAAAACAAAGTCGTTTCCTGCTGGCTGTCTGTCTGCCCCTATGTAGGTATGCTTAGATCTTTAAAAATACGCACGGACGCACCGTGCGAAGCCGGGACGGGTCGCTAGTTACAAATAAAACATGTACAAAGGCGAACTTATCCCTATTAAGGATCTCTTCCAATACATTTCTTTTAACTCTTTATTTATATATTTTATATACTTACCTATCAAACTATCACTCAATCGTTTATTCATTACTTACAAGTAATTTTACAAACTTACTATCAAATATTATTATAAAAACCTCTATGATTGTTAATTTAGTAGTAGACATACTTATTTTACTAGAATTTAAATTGACAAATATCAGCAAATAATCAATTCAAAATTACATAAGTACTTAACAATTAAAATTGATCTGTGTAACCAGTGTTAAATATGGAAGTAGATACACCTGCAATATGTTTTTTATTATTATTCAGTAACTACTTATTATATATTATGTTATTTTTTTTACCTATCGGCATCCTTCGGACGTGTTGGGAGCTTGGGAGAACGAAAAACGCGTGATTCCAATTTCGATCATTGTTCCTACAACCCGCTGCGATACAATATCTTTTCGCTGTCTTTTTACTCATTTAAACACTTTATATTATAATATAACACTGGTATCAACAGATGAATGAGGAACGATCACTTGCGACGTACATAAATCGGAAGAGCGTGCGCGCGAATTTCGTGTACGTGCGTTCCGAGACAGTGCGTGGCAGCCACTGAATAGTCCCCATGCATGAGGCCACCGGCATGTACTTGTAGCGGGAAACGTTAATCGCGGAGTGCGCCCCGCCTGGTATAATATAAAAGTCCTCGTATTCAGCATGCAAGCATGCGTACAAATATTTTTATGTAAATAGGCTAAAATAACATTTCAATTTGGTATTATTAATTAATATTACAATAATGGCACATGTCAAACATTTTTATAATTCAAGTAATCCTTAACACTGTAAAAGCATTTATCCAGTAACCATTCCGTCAATTTTCGCTTAAATATTGGTCCCGACAATAATCGTAATTCACGTGGTAAATTATTATAAATTGTTATACTCATATTAGAAATTTATATTTCTTTTGTACATGTCTTTGTAGCAGCGAGGTTTGTACAAAAGAGACATGATATGTGGTCTTGTCTGCCTCTGTATGACTTCACTACGTTTATCAAAGTGCTCTTTATGAGAATTGACAAAAACACATACGTCTCTAATGTACAAACATGGTAACGGAAGAATATTCATCTTTTTAAAGAGTGGGACACAACTCTCATTCAATTTGACATTACTTATAGCCCTTATACATTTTTTTTGAATTTTAAATACTCTTTCAACCTGTACAGAGTTACCCCATAATATTAAGCCGTAAGTTAGTACTGATGACACATAGCCATGGTAAGCTGTTAAAGCAGCTTCTTTGGAGACGGTTTCTCTCAGTCTTTTTAAAGCAAATACAAAACGATTTAACTTATTACATATGTTTTCAATTTGATCTTTCCAACTAAGGTGTTCGTCTATCACTATGCCTAGAAATTACTTTGTCAATTATATTCTTTTCATATTCTATTTTAATTGGTGTTGGATTTGAATTATAGGATTTAAATTGAATAAATTTTGTCTTGTCAATATTGATATGTAAATTATTTAATGTCATCCATTTTATAATATCTATTAGTGCATTGTTTGCATTTAATTCAAAATTATCATTTCTATTCTACTTTACTATAGGCGTTGTATCATCAGCAAACATTATGCTCTTCTGTATGGTGGCTCCAGGTAGGTCGTTGACATAAAGTAAAAATAATAAGGGCCCCAGAATACTTCCTTGTGGAACTCCGCTATTAGTAGCTCTAAAGACAGATCTGAAAGTTTGCTTTAATGTTGAGTTACTTGATTTACCTACGGAGATTGATTTTATTTCTACACATTGCATTCTGTCAATCAAGTAGCCCTCTATCCATTCCAAGACTTTTCCTCTTATCCCATATACTTCAAGTTTATGTAGAAGTTTCTTATGGTTGACAAAGTCGAAAGCCCTTGACATGTCCAAAAATATCGACACAACTGGAGTTCCGCTGTTTATACCCTCAGTTACACATTTTACAAGGTCAAAACAAGCAAGAGTGGTCGAGCGTCCCCTCCGGAAACCATATTGCTCCGCACAAAGTGTACCATGTTTTGCCAGAAAACTATTTATTCTTTTATATCTCATTGGAATTATACGAATGAATAATCTTCTTTATATTTATTTATTGATTCTCCATTCATTTCATTCATCATTAACGCTTAGACGTTTAGACTAGTTTTTATATTTTCTTAAGATGAGATCGTAGAAGACTGCTGTTGCTTAAAAATAAAAGAAGACAAAATTGTACGCGTCAGCGCATTTCACCTTTCCAGATGTCCACGCATCATACTCGCATGTCCCCAAGGTAGCAAAAAACATTAATTTACGGTACATCCTATCCTGGCGGTAAGTTGCATGGCTGCAGTCTCGCCTTTTTTCCGTCCTTGTTAGTTTCGCTGTAACGCGAGTTATTTTAAAGCGCGAAGTGGGAATTAGTCACCTGGAATAATGTGTTTGAGTAGGTGTGTGATTCTGAAAATCCTTGTCAGTAAAAAAGTGTCTTATTGCGATATAAACGGGCACGTGAACTAGTGGATAAAAATACCAAATAGTCAAGCAGATGGTATAGACTTCACCATCTGCTTGACTATTTGGTATTTTTATCCACCAAATAGTCAAGCAGATGAGAATCTAGAGGTTAATTAATATTAAAGAGAAACTCGTGTAAGCAGACTTTTTTTTACTACGTCTAGATTACGATTAATAAAGAACGTTATGACTTAGATGGATGAAGTCTGCTGAATGCAGGCGTCAACATCTTTAGAGTCCAGCAGTGGACGTCCCCTGCTTGATAATACCTAATTATATCGTTGGTCGCATTATTATGTACGATTAGCTTTAATAATAACTGTCAATTTTACAACCGGCTTATGTCAAATTGCATACTAATATGGTTAATTACTTATGATACTGACTGTACCCACGCCACGCCACCTACGGGGGTTAAGAAAATCATTTTTCACTTCTCAGAAGTAGTTAAAGTAAGTAGTAGAAGTGAATTATGACACAATGGTTTATTTTAGCCCCTTGTCAAACAATCTACTATTCCATTTATGACGTAAATATAATTCCATTAATATTATAAGAGATAACATTTCGCTGGCCCAATATTACAAGGTTCTATGTTACATTTTCAGCGGAATTACAAGTTGTAACTACTTCATGCTGAAACGGCTGGACGGATTTGCATGAAATTTGGATCAGACGTTGACACTTTTTAAAACATGGTTCCGATAGGATAGTATACCCCGATTTCAACGCACGCTAAGCCGCGGGCAAAAGCTAGTATACAATATTAACAAAACAAACGCGTTCGCTCGAAATTACTAAGTAAGCATGCAATACATACGTATACATATATGTAAATGTTTACTTTTTGTAACTAGAATCCGTCCACACAATAACTTATTTAATTCTGAAGCATCTCATGCATTTGTAATGCATAGGTTATTATGAGTACAATATTATTGCAGACCGCCGGCGTTATACGCTGGTATTGTTCAGTGTTCGTAAAGAACGTCAAAAAGTAAATATAGTAGAAAAATAGTTGGTGGTAACAGGAATAAAGTAAACGAGATTAGTAGGTAATTGTATGTTGGTGGGCGCATGTAATGTGAACAAATGCGAGGCGGCCACTGCGACGACGCCTATTTCACACTCATTCACTTACTCTTTATTAATCTCATACTTTCGCAGAAACTGCACACATTTATTAACTTATTGCACATGTGGGATTTGCTGCTGCTTAATGAATAACTGTTTTCTTTTTTGTGAATTACGAGGCTGTAAATTGCAAAGGTAAATCTTCGAAACTAGTCACATCACATCACGTACGTACACTTGCAAGTAATATTTAAATTATATCTACATTATTACAATATACACTATTCTAGCTTCTATAATTCTAAATGATTTCATCATAAAACACTCGCAATACCTATTAATGATTTATTCACCAACTTTGTAAGTCTTCTTATTACGCAGATAGTCGAATAGAGAATAAATAATAAATTAAATAAATTAATTAAAATATCATTTATTATCACGTCACAAAGGACATACAAAACAGTTTGACAACTAGTTGGTAAACATGAAAGTGGTACAAAGTATCCTTTGTGAGGGACTGGAGTCTGAACTAGGTATTGAAAAACCTGTAATACAGATCTCCAGGCCCTCACCCTGGAAAGCGACACAATTTAGTAAATCTAGTAAATACCCGTTTTGCACTTATGGAAACTTATGAGGTAGATAAATGAAGTACTATAAAAAGCTTTAGTAGAAAACTTACAATAAAAATTTGGAACAAAGCAATGAATAAGGCACGCGCAGTTGCGCTTTTGCATGTGATGTGTGTGTGTGTGTGTGTGTGTGTGTGTGTGTGTGTGTGTGTGTGTGTGTGTGTGTGTGTGCGTGCGTGCGTGCGTGCGTGCGTGCGTGCGTGCGTGCGTGCGTGCGTGCGTGCGTGCGTGCGTGCGTGCGTGCGTGCGTGCGTGCGTGCGTGCGTGCGTGCGTGCGTGCGTGCGTGCGTGTGTGTGTGTGTGTGTGTGTATGTGTGTGTGTGTGTGAGAGAGAGAGAGGGTGGCAGAAAGTGGGTCACCGAAACTCGAGGAGATCCTCGAGCTCATTATATGTTAATGTGACCAACCATTTTGTAATTTTTGAATAATAAGTATACATAGGTATAAATATCGCCTTGTGATTTGTGCTATATAAACAAATGTATTAAGGAGTTAATAATTATAAATACAGTGGTAATACTGTGATAAGCAGTATTATAACAAAACGGCACTTAATAGCGTTCAAAAAGCGTTTATTTGATTATTTTGACGTCTCGAACGTGATGTTACCTTCATGGTCTTGCATGAAATTGGTGGTAAAAATCGTGTAAGTTTTAATCAATATACGGTGATACGGATTCAAACAAAACTTAATCGAATTAAATGTCATTATATCATCGCATCAAGGTTTCAACCAAAATATTCGCCCTTTGTGCGACAACCAATTTATATAATTTAAAAACTGGATTATATTGGACCAGCCTTTGAAGGTTTAAAAGGAGGGCCCGGGGCCGACCACGAACAAGAATGCCAAGACGTCCGTCCATCAGTCACAGCACGCAACAGGTTCATTAGGATTTCCGACAGCTCACTAACACCTTGACAATCCGGCAATGAACAATAAATAACAGCAAACAAGAGAAATGCATCGGAGAATACCTTAGCAAACGAATTTTCTATAAGACGGTTTGTACCTTATCTTATCATCATACCCTGGCGTTTTCGATGCACTAATGGGGTTACTAATGTGTTGCACAAAACTGATTGGCAAGTCGGACCTGCGCGGCTCGCTCACTTCGCTCGCTCGTTAGGGTCATAGTTCAACCTAACACTCCTTCTCGCTTCGCTCGTCGTCGTACCTAACCTAAGCCAAGTTGGATCTGCCTTAAGGTGAAATAGGTAATGTTAGGAATCGTAAGCAAAGTCGGACCTGCGCGGCTCGCTCGCTTCGCTCGCTCGTTGGGTCGCAGTTCAACCTAACACTCCTCCTCATTTCGCTCGTCGTCGTACCTAACCTAAGCCAAGTCGGATCTGCCTTAAGGTGAAATTGGTAATGTTAGGAATCGTAAGCCAAGTCGGACCTGCGAGGCTCGCTCGCTTCGCTCGCTCGTTAGGGTCGCAGTTCAACCTAACACTCCTCCTCGCTTCGCTCGTCGTCGTACCTAACCTAAGCCAAGTCGGATCTGCCTTAAGGTGAAATTGGTAATGTTAGGAATCGTAAGCCAAGTCGGACCTGCGAGGCTCGCTCGCTTCGCTCGCTCGTTAGGGTCGCAGTTCAACCTAACACTCCTCCTCGCTTCGCTCGTCGTCTTACCCTAAGCCAAGTCGGACCTGCCTTACTTGAATGAATGAATGAATGAATGAAAATTTATTCGTAAACATACACGAACTGGACAACACATTAGAAATTAAATACAATAAAATAAAATTCTAGGTGTGTATGCCACGAAAAGGTCACACCTCAGCATAAATGCTGGCCCGGGAACCAGCGCTGGTCTTCCGGTGTAACCTATAGGTGACGCCACGGGAAACCGTACACACACGGCCGCACTCTAATACTGAACGCAGCTTAAGCGCAGTGCCAAGACAATGACATTGACAGAAAGTGCTGTCAATGTCACTGCAGGTGCAGACCGTTAGCGAAGAAGAGAAATGAAAAAAATAATCTAAGAATGCAATGCCCGTATGTGTACAGCACATTAAAACATTTAACAAATTACATTTTACAACTTAGGTACAAAAGTGAAAGACAGTTACTAAAATTACAATAAATGTGGATGTGTAGGGAAATAACTAAATTTTATATAAAAGAACAGGGAGAAACGAAACCCTGTACAGTAAAGCCAAATACTAAACAAGGACATGAAACATAAGGCGACAAATAACAATACAATGATGCAAAACAACACAACATATAAAGGGACAAAAAACCTCGGTAAGAAAAATCTTAAAAAAACAAATCATTACAAGCAGCTCGTGTCTAGCCTCAAAGTTTCTTGATTCCGCTGATGTTCAAACATAAATTTTCGTACATGGATTTTAAAGGTCTTGATATATTTTAGGTTCCTAATTGGCGGCGGGATGTTGTTCCAACATTTTGTTGCAACATAGCGGAAGCTTCCCCTGAAGGCAGCTGAAGCATGTTGTGGAGTGGTGAGCTGCACACTACACTGGCGAGTTTGACACGACCTATTTCTGGACATCCATGACAGCTTCTCGAAAAGATATGATGGTATCTTATGCTGAATTACACCGAAAAGTAAACATGCCAAATGAAGCTTGCGACGGTGCTGCATTTTTAAGATGTTATGCTCATTTAGATAAGGGGTAACATGGGCCCTAAACGGAATATTGAAACAATAACGAGCACAGGCATGTTGAACGCGTTGGATGAGCCTCTTCGTTTTAGAAAGAAGTCGCGGACCAAACACCACATCCATATAATTTAATTTTGACAATACAAGTGACTCAACCAGTTGAACACGCAGTGATTCATTTATGAAGTGCCTTATTTTGTATAGAACCTTAAGCTTATAGAAACAACTTTTAACAGCACTCAAGACATGTTTTTCAAATCTAAAATCACAATCCATTATGAGACCAAGGTTACGTGCCTCATAAACACGTTCGATAGGTACATCCATCAATTTAACATCAGTTGACAGATTGAGTTTATTCAGTTGATGTTTAGTACCAAAAATAAGATATTTGGTTTTGGCCGGATTGAGTAACAGGCTATTATTTGTGGCCCAAGTCGATATTTGCGACAGGTCAGTGTTAAGTTTGTGAATAGCATCATCAATTTCTGATGGCTTACATGAAATATAGACTTGGATGTCATCGGCATAAATATGGTACTTGCAGTGTGTTATGTGTGATCCGATGTCAGCAGAGTACAATATAAACAGAATTGGGCCAAGGATTGATCCTTGAGGCACTCCTCTAGTTACACACATCCTTTCAGAGACCCGCGTGGAGCCATCGTTAAGGCTCAGCTTCACACACTGCTGACGATCGCTGAGATAGCTGGCAAACCAAGTCACTGCATAGTGGTCGAAACCGTAGAAACTTAGTTTAGATAGCAATAAACTAATATTAAGACAATCGAAAGCCCTCGAAAAATCGAGCAGTACCAGCAATGTACACAAACCTTTATCCTGAGAACATAATATGTTGTCAGTGACATCCAGCAGAGCAGTGACTGTACTTCGCCCCTTTCTGAAACCTGACTGGACCTCCGGCAACATACCATTATTCTCAAGATACTCTGTCAGTTGTAAGCATACAGTTTTCTCTAAAATTTTAGATAAACAAGGCAGTATACTAATGGGTCTAAGATCCTTAAGCTCAGATGGATTAGGGATTTTAGGCAGAGGACACACTATTGCCAATTTCCATAGGTCAGGAAATGTAGATGTAGCGATGGAGGTATTCACCAAATCAACTAGTATGTTCAAAGTGTATGGAAAAGTGGACACCAGCATATTTAAAGTAATACCGTCGATACCTTCAGCATTTGATTTTAGACAAGTAATAATTTTCAACAATTTATCAGCGCTAATTGGTTCAATATGGAATGTAGAATGGCAAAACCTGTGAAATTCAAAATAAGACAGTTGAGAAATGGTAACTTCTGTATTGATAGGTAAGGTTAAAAAATGTTTATTTATAATATTGGGATCACTGAAACAAGAAGGCAAGTCTGTGTTATTTCTAGGCAGCAGAGTAGATTGTAGATTTTTCCATAACTGTTTTGGATTTTTTAATTGATTATTTATATTAGGTATGTTTAAAGTAGGCAGATTTTTCATGGTAAAGTGCTTTATTTACTGTCGACTTTAGATCTTTATAAAGCTGCTTTTTGCTATCGGACCCGGTTTTATGGTAGTCTGCGGCAGCTTTATCTCGCAAACTCATCATTAACTTAATTGTATCAGTTATCCAGGGGTGAGAATTGTTTCGAATAACCAGGGTCTGTATAGGAGCATGCAGGTCAAATAAACAAACTATATGATTGGTGAACGCCTCAACCTCGTCATTAACATTAGGCAAAGTTGACATCAGATCCCACCTCACACTCTGCAAGTCCCAGTCAAAGAGTGATATATCTATATTTTTTATAGGCCTGAATGATGTAGTATACGGCCGCGGTTTCTCCCTCACAATATTATACTCGCTTACCACTATACAATGTCCAAAAGGAGAACCCACGTGAACAATATCTGTAACCTTGGCTTTCATGTCTGTGCAAACTACATCGAGCAATGTCTGACTAGTGTTAGTGAAATGTGTAGGTTTAGTTACTAACTGTGATAGCTTTAAACTAGATAAAAAATTGTTAAATCTGGTAACATCTGGAACAGTGGAGTTCTGAAGTAAATCTATGTTTAAGTCGCCCAGCAATATCAGGTGTTCGCAGTTAGGTATCGAGCTGATTGAGTCAGTTACGGCATCAAAAAATACATCGAGATCCATCCAATGCGGTCTATAAGCTGTACCTATCACTATTTTCAAACCATGTATCGTTATATTAACCCACATTTGCTCCACCAGCTTATGCCGCGGGTCTACAGGGTGAGGCCAAGTCGATACATTCAAACTACGTCGAATGTAGAACCCGACACCACCACCACGCAGACGCGTTCCCAACGGTCTAGGTATGTGACGGAGCCTGAAACCAGGGATTACCGGCGCCCGTCCCTCCTCGTTAAGTTGTAACCACGTTTCATTTATTGCTAGTAAATCAATATCTAGACGAGTACAAGCCGCTATAAAATTGTCATGATTTGTGCCCAGTGAACCCGCATTATACAAACCTACCCTTAGTCTATTATTAACCATATTGTGAAGCTAAATGTATGCAATGAACGCAGATGCAGCAAACCGGTTCTGCGTTAGAGATAAACAGAGAGATTTCTCGTCCTATCGCGTGGAGGTCATTTGAGTTGTGTATCTGTTGAGTGCGGTTGTCGTAAAAAGTGATGTAAAATAATAATTTTGTTATTAATTTGTGGCAGTGATAATAGATAATAGTGGTACGTGTTAAAGAATTATGTGTACGGTTGCTACAGTAAGAGTGCAGTTTTGATAAAAGAACAGGAACTTTGAGACTAGACAGAATGTTTTGGCTGCAGGAATAAGACAAAAACAGAACATGTACATAAAGCAATGCGTGAAAAACCGGGCAATCAAACGCTTCGTTGGCCAAAAACACGCTCAAGGTCGTCTTCTGTTCGGATGCGGTGACGAGGTACATCCGTGCCTGGGCGCTGACGCACGTAGATCTTGCCGTCCCTGGTCCACACATACCGCCAGTCGAAATGCTGCTTTAAAGCCCGAGCTTTCTGGAATAGACGTCTGTTGTGGGGGGTCAGCCGCTCGTTTACGTAGAAACGCGTAGTCGGCCCCGGTATTCCGGTGCCTTCCGTCGTCGCCCCACGCCGAACCCTTGCCGCCTGGAGTAAGCGGTCACGCACGGCGCGGCGCGCCAGGCGCAGCACAAGCAGCCGAGGCCGCGGCGCCGGCCCCTGGACGCCCTCGTCAAGCTGCGGCGCCCGACCAACACGCGTAGCATCCACGATATCCTGCTCCGTTAGCGTGATCCCCAGTTTCTGGCCTAAGGTAATTACCAAATGCGTAGAATTTTCCCCGCTACTTTCGGGGACGCAGGATATCTCAAGATCGTTAGCCAATAAATCCTGGTCTCGGTCGAGTAGGTCCAACTTGAGCTGCGAAATTGTCTCTAACAGCACTGACTCAGCACCACCATCGACGTCGCGAATATGTTCGAGTGTGTGAGGCTGGGCCTCCAAGGCTTCGACACGGGCACAGAGCGCGTCAATGCGCCCATCGCAGCCGTCGATACGTGACGTCAAGCTAGCCATGGCCGTGCGAAGAGCGTGAATCTCCTGGCTCATCGCCCGCATCTCTTCACGAAAGAGCCGGAGTTCAGCGACGAGCAGCTGCATGTCAGTGGCACGGGACATATCCAGACCATTGTCGGGCGGGGTAGCATCGAGTGAACCGTTGCCATGCGTGTACGAGACATCCATGATCGTGCTGTCTTCAGAGGGCACTTCAGGGCTCATGACAGCACGAGATCTCGTGGCCCCACGCTGCGTATTCACGTTGCCACTGCCACATCTTACTGGAGTTTCAGTGTTGTCCTTCCTAGGGCCTGCACTCGCACACTGCACACAATTCCAGGTTCCGGGCGGGATACTGTGGAGCGTCCCTTCAGGAACATTAGCGCAAAGAAGATCATATGAATTCCGGCAGTTACCGCAGTTTAAAAAACTACCGGTGATTTTATTTAGACAGCCAGCACAGGTTGACATTTTAAAGTGGCTTTGAGTACGTAAGGAAGAAGGTTTATAATCGCACTAACGCGGCTGAACGATGACAGCCAGTCAGCTGACCCGCAAACTGATTTTATTAACTTAGCTTTGTTGCTACAAAACCGAAATTAAATCACCGATAATATTCACTGTAACAGCTATTTGACACAATAAATTAATTGATTTGGTAGACACTGTTTATATCCTTAGGTAACCAACTCTTTCGAGCGTAGATATTCACTTTTTCTAGATAATTTATTAAATATAAGCAGAGCGATGTAAAAGAACGTATGTCAGTTGAGACTTCCGATGACTCACCCCTTACTTACCTGCCTCGCCTTCGTTTCTGTGAGGGACGCAGTTTCAACCTAACCTAACCTAGTTTTCTGGCAGCGATTCGGTTCTGTGGGTATGGTATGCTATAGTACAATTATGCCGCAAATAATTCGGCGGAACTTATATTGCGCTACATAAAATTCTGCGAAATAAAAGTTCTGCTATACAAATTTGTGCCAAATGAATATTATGCGACATAACAATTGTGGTAGGTATATAATTATGCGATAGTATCATTCGGTTAAAAATTATTGTGCGTTAACGATTATGCGAAGTGTACGAGTATTTCGGACAATAGAGATTGTGCAAGATAAGGGTACCCGCACTAATGATATAACACTGGGCGGATAGTAGGCATCAATCTGGCACCAAAAACCCGTTATCATACGTGGTTAGGGTATGCTTATCACACGTGTACAGTCAACCAATTTGATTTCTAGGCCACTATAGAACCTTGTCACAATGACAATGATATGAGATTTAAAGCGGATTTCATATTGACGTTCACTATGCCAAGGCACGCCAAGGTACGAAATGGACTAGGAATCAAATTAGTCGACTGTACAGTTGACCTATGAATTAGATTAGCCTAAGTTGGGTTAGGTTGGGCTAGATATTTTACTAGTTCCAAAACCCTAAATTAACCCCCCCGACACAAATCATAGTCATTAGAACCTCATTCAATAAGTGATATAGAAAATGGTACTAAAAATGAACATAACTACAAAATTGGGAATTCTTAGCTTCAATATTGGCTGAGAGCTTGTCACTTGTTCCAGTTAAAACTGAATATTTTGATCTTGGAAACTACTGATCCAATTTCCACCAAACTAGGCTATATAGCTAAGAACTATCTCGAGGAACAAGTCTTTCGATTTGCTCCATCCGTTTGGGAGCTACGATGCCACAGACAGACACACAGACACACATATTAAGCTTATAACACCCCTCTTTTCTCGTCAGGGGTTAAAAGGCGTTATATCAAACGTTAGATTACTATTACAGTAGATAAAAAATAGTGCGTGGACTCCCTCCGCGCGGAAGAAGTGAAACTTCGTAATGTGGAAATGAAAATAGGAAGGGGTAGAAATTGATTTTTAGTGAACTCATATTGTTTCTTTAAGACAAACTTCTTCACTATCGCTCTGTCTCTTTCTATTCCCCCTCCCCAGGAGCGTTGAACGTTTAACGCAACAGTGCTTTCCTTACCCCCTCCACGGTAGCGTTAAACGTTTAACGCAACCTTGTTGGAAGTCGCATTAGAAGTTTCACTTCAAAAAAATATATATTAAACATTACGGAAGCCTTTTGGACATATGCGTGTTTCCAGACTGTTCGCACTATATGCGGTTATCACCTTATCGGTGCCACTTTTCATATTAATTTGATAGTTATAATCACACGTTATGGAACTCTCCCTACTTACTACGAAAATATTAAATACAATCCTAATGATGATTGATGACAAAAAAATTACTTCTATAAAATTTACCACAAGTGATTAAATAGTAAGTACTTAATTCTCGTCGTTCTTAAGTCGAATTGTGCACCTCTTTCTTTTTTAAGTCGGTTGAAAACAAATAATTAAACCGCATGTGCTGTTAAGTTTGATAGACTGAAATTCGCCCACGTCATAAGTGTACGCTTTTAGTACTGTACTCATACAAGTGAAGCGACCAAGGCTGTCAGGATCATGAGAAATAAACTCGTTTATTAAATATGTTTTTGTAAATGGCAATGGGTTATCTCGTTTGCCCCAAAGTGCAAGCATACGTGTACGGCTCTTAAATATATTGCCTGTGGAATGAAACCCTCCATACCATAAAATTTCATTTGACTGAGATGAATGTCTCTCGACGGCTATAAAATACAAGCCCTGCCCGTTACCGTCATTTATATTTGTTAATGTGGAACACACCTAGAAGACGCGTTATTTATGAAATCATAATTCAAAGTTTGCGTTATGATGAGGCTGAACTGTAAAGTTTTACCTTTTACCTTACTCGTAGGTACTTACAATAAATAATTCTGTCCAAATTCGGAAATCAAAACATGGAGGTGGAGTTGAGTTGCGGAAAAAAATATTATATGCCTATTAAATATATAAATATTTAATAAAAAATCGGACAACCTCACACAAATCGATCTAGTCCCAAATTAAGCTTAAGCTTGTGTTATGGATACTTAAATACATACAACAACTATGACGCAAGCACAAATATTCGAGTTCATCACACAAATATTTACCCTGGCCGGGATTCGAACGGACCGCCGTAAGCAGGTGCTTTACAAACTGCGCCAAATGCGTCGTCTATAAGTCGCCTATTACGTCTGTATTCCGAATACTTAGTTAATTAAAGTTAAATTTTTACATTTGATAACAATGAAAACCTACACTTAGGTACGAGTATAAGTACCCATACCCCTACCGCGCAGGTCCGACTTGCTAATCAGTTTTGTGCAACACATTAGTAACCCCATTAGTGCATCGAAAACGCCAGGGTATGATGATAAGATAAGGTACAAACCGTCTTATAAAAAATTCGTTTGCTAAGGTATTCTCCGATGCATTTCTCTTGTTTGCTGTTATTTATTGTTCATTGCCGGATTGTCAAGGTGTTAGTGAGCTGTCGGAAATCCTAATGAACCTGTTGCGTGCTGTGACTGCCTATAAAACCTGAACGTAATGTACCCCAAAAAAATGTTTCTGCACCGTTGTCACTCGAAAGTTCATGTTTAGTAAATTGTTCTTATAATGCGGATAAAAAGACGTTAGACGTCTAAGTTTATGGTTACAAAATAATACGTTATTACTATGAGTCATAAACATCCTTTAAATAACTCACCTGAAAAGCGTAACGTTATGCAAAAAATTATGCTGTTGTTTTAGCTATCCCCATGCCCTGGGGCCCAATTCGAGAATGCCGTTGGAGATATCGCCAAACGTCAAATCTCCATTAGATAACAGTTATATCGCCATTGAACTGTCATTTAAATGCGATGAGCTTAAAAGTGACATATCTCATCTCAATTTTGGAAATACGAAGGTGATAATGATTGTCAAAAATGTTATTCATGTATATAAATTTCTGTTTTGAACGAAACGTAACGGACTAATTTCACGTACTACGCGGTCAATTTTAAGTATGCGCCTGTTATTTATGCCGTCACATACAAAGGAAACGAAAATTTTGCGCGTCCGAATTGACGAAGTTGCGATGTTCTAGGGATATCGCCACTTGTCAAGTAGGCACACGTCAAAAGTGACGGATGGCGATGAAAAGGAGAGATCTCCATTATATCTCTAAAATTGGTCGAATACCCCCCCCCCCCCCCCCCCCCAGGGGTACCAATTTTAGATAGTTGTGAAATATAAAGAAAAATTGTTTATTTTTATAACGATATGGCAATTAGGAGTTATTTAAAATTGATTACGATATAATTCCAAAACTAAATGATATCTAGAGACAGTCTCCTCGAAAGTATAAATTAATATATTAATATATAAGCTCATACAAGTATCATAATAATATATCAAACGTCGAAATAGTTACATCAAATAAATACGCAGTGAAAAGATTGCAAAAATACCTATGGTTTTACCAACGGAAATACTCCTTCTAAATAACCGGCCACGTCGGCAAAGAAAATAGCCCGGCTTTGTGTTTTATTACTTGGTTATTCAGCACATTACGATGTCGCTGCCCAAAATAAACTATAATACCGCTAAAGATTACCCAGCCTTCAATTACCCAATTTGATAGCTCTCTAATACCTAATTCCCAGGGTACTTAAAGTACCCCTTAAGATGTCTACTTTTTGTATTAGAAAAGTTCAATAAAAAGTGGTCAATTTGAAACAAGTAGAAAGTGAACTTTTAAAAATTTCGCATTGTTACCCTTTTATACGGGCTAGAGCGTGATATAGATTTATTAACCCAAAGCAGCAGCAAAATTGTCGAAGGAAAACGCCCCAAGCTAACACGATATAGGTATGCTGGCGCAAAAAGGTACCGTTAAACAGTCCACACAACTATGGTCCAATTTAATCCGAAAATTACTCATTAATATATGACAATTATAACGAATAAACTCTAAGAGTGAACAACATAAAACAACCTTAAATAAAAACGTATAAAATCACTGATAAAATATTATTATGTACTTTGATAAAAATAAACGAGTTTTGTTTTGGACCATAGTTGGATGATTGGACTATAGTTGGGTAGTGTTACGGAAGTCAAAATGACCATTTGTTTTATATGCCTTGCAGAAACATAAAAAACAGAGAAAATATTTTATTTCGAAACACAATTGTTTGTGTTCTTCGAAATGATTTTTTAATGTGGGTATGTTACTGTTCTACTGCAATAGCCCAAATAAATAGTCCATCTAAACTCCATTTGAATAGCCCGGTTTCTTTTTCATATCAATGTAATAGTTCAACCACCTGCTGGAACTGGTTCATTGATGTATCATCTTATTGATATGATCAGAAACGGCTCCCAGCAGGGCTACAGCCACAGCAAATTTCTCCAAGGGGCCTCTACAGGTTGGATCCATATCCCCAAGCAAGCCTTCCAAAAGACCGGGACGTATGTATGACCTCGAGATTCGATAACGAGATACAAATAATAATGGTGCGCCCACGCCTCCCAAAGGTCCGGGACACTATTGTCCCATGAGTGGGTGCGACATAATAGTAATAACCCAAAATAAAAAAATTAAACACCCCCGGCGCAAATAGCTGGTCATCATGAGAACGGGGATAACTAAAACAAAACATAACTACAAAATTTGAAATTCATAGCTTCAATATTGGCTGAGATCTGGTCACTTGTTCCAATTAGAGAGAAATATTTGGAAAATACTGGTTCTATTTCCACCAACTAACTAATAACCGTCTCGACGAACAAGACTTTTGATTTAAAAAAAACTGCACTCAAATTGGTAGGTAGGTACATCCGTTTCGGAGCTATGATGTTACAGACATACATACAAATACACAGATAGGTACACACTACTCATGTTAAACTTATAACACCCCTCTTTTTTGTCGGGGGTTAAAAACATGTACATGTGATAACATGGGGAACACCCAAATATTCCGAATTTATTAATTCCGATTTTTAAAACTCCAAATTTCATAATTCCTAGGAAATAAAATTCCGATTAATAAAGAATACGAAATTTATTTAACCGAATTTCAAAATTCCGCTTGTATATTATTCCGATTTTTATAACTCCGAATAATGAAAAGCTCGAAGTGTCATAGGCCTGAAAAACAAAATTCCGATTATTAATTTTCCGAAACTTCATTACTTATTCGGAAATTTGATATTCGGGATAATGACATTCGTATTTTCAATAATGGGAAATTTATTTCTTAGGAATTATGAAATTCGGAGTTTTAAAAATCGGAATTAGTAAATTCGGAATAAAATATTTCGGAGTATTTGGGTGAAGATTATTTTCTTAACCAATTTTTTACGTTAAAACGAAAGTAGAAAACCGGGTTTGGACAAATATCTAATTGGCTGAACCCCGAAAACTGTAGGTTAGGTTAGGTTTGTATTGCGACCACGTATGTATAGCGGAGCGAGCGGAGCGTCAGACTTGCTGAACCCCGAAAACTATAGGTTAGGTTATTGGCTGAACTCTGAAAACTGTAGGTTAGGTTAGGTTTGTATTGTGACCACGTATAGCAGAGCGTCAAAAGACTTGCTGAACCCCTTATTACCTATTTCACCTTGAGGCAGGCCCCGTTAGCCCGAAAAACTTTCACATATTTAGGTTTATATTTTATAGTTATTTAATAACAGCAATTCGTAATTTTGATGTTTCGGACTTTTGATTAGTCGGGTATATTATTGGTCGGTGTAATGATATTCGGAGTTTTGAAAATCGGTATTTTTATAATCGGAATTCGTATTTTTGATATTTTGGACTATTATTCATTCGGACTTCTTATTGTTCGGTGTATTGAAATTCGGAATTTTGTAAACCGTGATTGTAAACGTTAGACATTTTGAAATTTTGGATTTATAAAAATCGGAAAAATGAAAACTCGACATACTTATATTCGGAGTTTTAAAACATTCGGAATTATAATAATCGGTATTATGAAATTCGTGATTCCCATAATCGGAATTTAGTTTTTCGTATTTATGTAGTGTATCCGATAACATGACGTACCTAGTCAAGAACTTTCTACTTTATAAAAAAAAATATTTTATAAAGTAGAAAGCTAATTTATAGCGTTATTTAGATTATTTATAAACAACAATTCATATCAAAGTTTTATGCGTTTTCCTAACTGCATCATTATTTTATGTCTCGACTCGTGTCATTTATGATCAAAGATAAGCCATTTAGTTGTCTGCTTTGAATAAAAAAGTTGTCTCCCTTGTAATAAATATTTATATTTAATATTTATAATATAGATAAAAAGCTGAACCAAAACACCTGTCAGCTGAGATTTCAGCCGAGCGCTCCTGAAATTTCAGGTGAAAATGAAGGAGTGCACCTTTGTGACTGGGTATCAAAAACTTTGCTTTTATTTCCGTATCAGGTGTCCGCCTTAATTTGAAAGAGTATCTTTCCACGACCTCACGGCAACAGGTGAATAGGGGGCGCATGCGCGCCGCGCGCGTCGATACCCGTCCCCCCGTCGCCCCCCCACCCGAGCCATTCACACCCGCACATTCATACCGAACACATAGCCACAAACTACAGCAACTACACATAGACTACATAGCCGCAACTATCCTAAATCCAGTATAGGCAGTTTGTGTCGTAAGGCAACTGAATTACAGAGGTAGTAATAAACTTATTATACGAGTATGTCAATGGACGTATCAAAGTATGATTTCCAGTCTCGGGAATAATTCGACACGTCTAATGACATTTGTCTGAAGTATCACATCCACAGACCATAAGATCACATCTATTTGTCAACATATACGTAGCTCAATTGGCTAGATCTCAATGCCAATCGAAGCAGGCCTCTGGATTCATATCGGAATGATATCGGATCAATTATGATCGGGCATAATCCCTAAATCGCCTTATTGGAAACTCATTTAAATTACGACGCACGCTTTCCATGCGATTGCCACAAATAAAATAGCTTATCGGACCTTTTATTATTTTCAAGAACAAAATATTTATTATGACATGCACAGCTTAATTCTAATAATGATATTCATTATGAAAACGTAGTCTTTAACGAGAAGCTTTCGAAATAAATTTCAGTTATCTCAAATGGCCACGACAATCTTAGAGTACCTAATGCTACGACTAAAAATAAAACGTTTGCAATTAACCCAAGATAAATGGGGAGGCAGTTTAAAAATACCAAGGCATAACTTCAATACCTAGCGCCTCAGGTGACGTACTTTCGCTGTCGTTATACCCCACAATAGCAGACAGCGCGCAATAGCACATATACAAAGTAACAATTTCGCTGTTGTGAAAGACACATAGACCCAACGAGATAAACTTTAATGGTGGCATTAAAAAAGAAGGTAAAATGCGAGAACAACTCACAGTCTGTTCCATCTGCCCCAAATTAGCTATTCCAATCAAGTGGGATAGATGTACATTTTTATTTCTTGCACATTTTGTAAGTGAGCGAATGCATGCCACGAGCAAGTGACTCTACGCCGTAAAGCGTACAAGCGCGTTTGCTCGACTTGGCGGGGGCACTGTCGTGCCCCCAGATGTATTTAATATATTTGGATATTTGTGACTTCATAACACGTCAACTTACCTTGATTACCTTAATTTTTGAAATTACTAGGTAAATAAAAATGTAATCCATGTCAATTGTGACTTTATGAATCAATTCGACGAACGACGATGATGTGTTAATTTCTGCGTGTGTCATTTCAGTAAATAGTGGCGTATACCTACTTACATAGAATGCCTTAGTTCCTTGTAACGGCAGCGAAGCTATGAGTAAATGCGAGATCAGATAATACGGTAACGAAGTATCTAACAATAACTTTACATCAACATGACTCAACATCAATGCAACGAGCTAACTTAGAGCAACCATGCAATTGGGTCGGCAAACTACTAACACGCGTGCCCTAAAGGTACGTGATAAAATAATTTGGACATGTGAAAAGATTCAACTAAAAAAGTATGTTTTTGTTTTCATATGAAACTACCACGACACTTGCACGACATTAAATAAGATTTTTAAATAACAACATGCGATACAACATGGTACAGTACTTTTATCTCACGAGCGCGGGTGAGCCATGTTTGTGTGAGTAATGTACATGCACATTGGCTCTGTGTGGGTGAGCCGGCACTGAACGCTCCCGAGCTTACCCACACAGAGCCAATGTGCATGTACATCTACTCACACAAACATGGCTCACCCGCGCTCGTGAGATAAAAGTACTGTAATATGCTATCGGTATCCCGATATACAATGTGGAAAAAAATAATGGGGCCTCGATGGAAACTGCCCTATTTTAAGTAGCTCCTTAAGTTAGCTCATTTTTACTTAAAGGAAACATTCTCTTCTCAAACATGCAATGAAATGTATCCATAACGTGCGTTGTAATGTAACAGGCTTCAAAGTATCACGCTTCGGGCGGAAGAACTCGAGAGAATTGTAAAGGAATTTCATACAAAATTGAAGGCCAGGAAGTATTTTTTTTTAAACATGGCCTGAACAGGCTAAACAGCTGAATTATATATTTTTTAGTTGTGTATTTTTTTGTTTCGTTGTATATGTTTGACCTACGGTCAGCCGTCTAACTCACCCGGCAAGCCCATCTTAATGTCCAATTACTTTTAAAAAGAAACAAAATTGCATTCATAGTTTTTTTTTTTCAATCACGTTATATATATTTTTTCGTGTTTTTCATGCCCTTCGTATTAGACTAAGTATACGGATGCTCGAATGCACCGAGGTTATCAACTTCCAAACATAAGTGGATCGTAAGAGAAGTCATCCGAGTATTTTCTCATCGTAAACTTAGACTGCAAAGTACTTACCTACTGTAAAGTCGATGAAAGGCCGAACGAGGATATATCAAAGTAAAAAAAAAGTCAGAATTAAGAAGCTAATTTATTAATTTTACTATCATTTTATTGAACTAGTATTTGTATAATACTTTTATTGGTGTCCCAATTATTTAACTTGAAATTTAAAATTATTAGGAACCAAAAGGTGTCTCGTCATTTAGATTTAAATCAAATAGGTACCTACCTACTTAGTATAACGAGTATTCATATTTCGATATCGCACTTCATAAAAATAGCCGGACGAACCCGTACGATACAAATCAATCAATCGAATTCGACATGTAGCAGACGATTAGTTTTGATTGGTCAAATTGTACGCCAGCACGCCAAGAAAATTATTCTGAAATATATTCTAAAAAGTAATATACTATGAAGACCTGTAACAAAACGTCCTACATTGTTGTCGTGTTTGCGAGACTCATAGATATACATTTTTTTAAATAAATGCAGTTATGTACTGGATTAAGACCATGTTCAGATGACAAGCGCTCAACGCGCGTTTTTGGCTCCATACATAAACGCGTGTTGGCATGTGTAGGGCCTGAACAAAATGTATGTAGTTGAACGCTTGTCATCTGAACATGGCCTTAGGTCATCTATGATCTATATTGCGCGTATGTTGCGGAGTTAAAAGATAAAAGGAGGGTCTTCAGCTCATGCTGTTCGGGGTGTCCTAATATTGACGTTAAAGGTCAGGTCGACGCGATCGACCCGCGGAGGCGTCAGTCACAAGTGTCATGCGATTGGTAATGATTGCCGTATCAACGCAGCGAACATTCCACCGCGTTCCTTTGCAATTAACATCCATGCGCCCGCCGCAACCAACCTCCCCTATAATTCCAATCGGTGACCTCAACTAAGCCAGTAATCACTACATAGTATAAAATAAAGTCGCTTTCTCTGTCCCTATGTCCCTTTGTATGCTTAAATCTTTAAAACTACGCAACGGATTTTGATGCGTTTTTTTTAATAGATAGAGTGATTCAAGAGGAAGGTTTATATGTATAATACATGCATAATTTATCAGCATTGCACCCGTGCGAAGCCGGGGCTGGTCGCTAGTTGATAATATATTTTGTCATGAATTTAGGCTATAAAGGTGTTAATATAAATTCGTGGTGTACATCTTTAACGCCCTAAGTATATTATATTATACCGAATATGTTACGCTTCTATACCTAAAGCTAACGTCTAAAAGCTAACGTCTTAAAGGCGTGCTTTGGCTTAAATTTATATACAGGGTGTCCCTAAAACCAACGCCAAAATGAAGAGGGGTGATAGAACAGCTCATAAGCAACCATATTAAGTTAATTTGACCTTAAAGTTCCTTAAAAAGTTCATGGTTTTCGAGATATTTGCATTTAAAAAAAACTCGTGACTTTTGATGCCCTGCGTCAGTATGTCGATTGCCACCACTGCAAATTTAGGTATTTTTTAAATCTGTTTTTTGCAGGATGTTACTAAAAACATATCCTATCGAATGTAATTTCAATTTATTACACATCATGATGCTTTGTCGGTAAAAATAATAAAAAAAAACGAATTATAGCAATTTATTAAATTTAGCCAGCGGTTTTGATCGAGTTTCATTTAAAAAAAGTATTGTAAACTAACATGGCACACAACATAAAAAGATAGTAAATTTATTGTAGTTTTCAAAAAGTTACAGCATTTTCTAATTTACGCAGCAGTTTACGAGATATTGATATTTTACACCAAAAGGAGCTCATACTGCAGTTATTCCATAGTATGGTACCAGAGCCCCTACTAGGCTCAGAGTTTGAATTTTGGACAAAAAATCGATTTAAAGAATACTTTATTTAGAATAGGAACACAATTCAATTTTAGAATAAAAAAAATGAAATGTTCATAGAGAACCTGGCAAATAACGTAAAAAGATAGCAAATTTAGAGTTGTTTTTAAAATGTTATTGAAGTGACTTAATTATTTAGCGGTAATAAAGGTTATTATAAGATAATGCAAAAATAATACTGGTTGCCATTTTTATCTGTTAAGTGAATAAAAAAACTAAAAACATTAAAAAAATACGATACCTGTTTTATGTAACTAAATTAAATGTTCAAATTGTCCGCCATTGACTTGAATACAAGCTCGGCATCTCCTTAAAAATGCTCGACTGATGTGACGTGCACTTCTTGATACGTCGTTTTGAGCCTCTGCGTAAATGCGTTGTCTCAGCTCCGCTATACTGTTAATCGGTTCATTGTAAACTTTTTCTTTAATATAACCCCAGTAATAGAAATCCAGAGGATTTAGGTCTGGAGATCGAGGAGGCCACAAAATGGGACCCAGACGGCCGATCCATTTCTGTGGATAAGTTTGGTTTAAATGTAGTCGCACTTCGCGTGCATAATGTGCTGGACAGCCATCATTCTGCAGCCACATTGACCTCCACGTAGCTAAAGGTACGTCGTCGAGAAGATTTGGCAACTCATTCTCTAAGAAATGCAGATAACTTGGATGGACCATTCAGCGTTTCTGGTAATTCAAATGGGCCAATTATTTTCCCATCTAATATTCCAGTCCAGAGGTTCACTTTAAATTGGTACTGCGACCGATCTTCCCTCATTAAATGAGGATTTTCTAATGCATAACTGTGTAAATTGTGCATGTTCATAAATCCATCTCTCTTAAACGTGCTTTCATCAGACCATAAAACCATATTTATGAAATTGGGATCCTCTCTGTGTTTTTGCAGCATTGTCTGGCAAAACTGAACACGAAGTGGGTAATCACGGGGCAGCAACGCTTGAACACGTTGTATGTGGTATGGATGATATCCATATCGACGTAATATTCTATTGGCAACAGATTTTGATATCCCTAAATTACGTTCAATGTTCCGTGTCGAAGTGGATGGGTCGTTTTGAATCTCTTGTAAAACATCTTCATCGTAATCTCCTCTAGGTCTTCCCAATCCACCACGATTGCCAGGCAAAACGCCTTGTGAGTATGCGAGATGAACATTTCGAAATACTCGATGGTCCGGATGGCTTAAATTTGGATATCTTTCCCGATAGAGTCTAGCTGCAGCACAAGAGTTACCCTGACATTCCCCATAGACAAAACCCATGTTGGCATATTCTTGAGGAGTATAATTCTCTGGCATATTTGTAACAAACGCACTACAATTAATCTTAACAGAGCCAAAGTAAATCGAAGTTAAAATCAATAGGCAGAACTCGAGTCCAAGATGCACAAAGCAAAGTTAAATTGTACCAAAAATCCAAATCACAAGGCAAACACGAGTTCTATTGGTAAATCAAGTCTTAAATAAGAAAATAAGAAACCAAACTAAATAAAGAACATCAAACGAATTGACGAAGTGTCCTAAAATTACTAAAATACTCTTTAATCAGAAAGCCGACTTGAATTCGAATTTCAAATTGTGTTCCAATTTCAAATTGTGTATTCTTTGAATCTATTTTTTGTTCGAAATTCAAACTCTGAGCCTAGTAGGGGCTCTGGTTCCATACTATGTAATAACTGCAGTATGAGCTCCTTTTAGTGTAAAATATCAATATCTCGTAAACTGCTGCGTAAATTAGAAAATGCTGTACTTTTTTGAAAACTACAATAAATTTACTATCTTTTTATGTTGTGTGCCATGTTAGTTTACAATACTTTTTTTAAATGAAACTCGATCAAAACCGCTGGCTAAATTTAATAAATTGCTATAATTCGTTTTTTTTTTATTATTTTTACCGACAAAGCATCATGATATGTAATAAATTGAAATTACATTCGATAGGATATGTTTTTTAGTAACATCCTGCAAAAACAGATTTAAAAAATACCTAAATTTGCAGTGGTGGCATTCGACATACTGACGCAGGGCATCAAAAGTCACGAGTTTTTTTTAAATGCAAATATCTCGAAAACCATGATTTTTTTATTAAGGTCAAATTAACTTAATATGGTTGCTTATGAGCTGTTCTATCACCCCTCTTCATTTCGGCGTTGGTTTTAGGGACACCCTGTATAAAGATAAATAGATGATGATGATGCAGGGCTAGTTAAATAAACCCTGAAAAGTAAGATCTTCATAAAGACGTGATGGTCTTCTGTTTATGCTGTTCGTGATCTTTTCCTCATATTAATGTTAAAGGTCAGGTCGAGATCGACCGGCGGAGGCGTCAGCATCAGTCACAATCACAAGTGTCATGCGATTGGCAGTGATTGCCGTATCAAGCGAACAATCGACCGCCATCCTTTGTAATTAACGTCCATGCGCCCGCCGCAACCAACCTCCACTGTAATTCGGATAACCTCAACTAAGCCAGTAATTAATTCAATTTGTTCACTAAAATTTATCATCATAGGAGACAGTTTAATTCGCGTCAAGCGTTCTAATGAAGGCGGTCTGACGAAATATTGTTAACTACGTTATTATCTTGTTTCAAAGATACAAAGTAAAACACAGTTTGTGATGCCGACATCACCCTATAAAGGCGTTGGGATAATCTAGTTGTCTTAATATTTCTAATCCGCTTTAATGAAATTGCTGGATTACCGGAGCAACATGGCGAGAAATTACATATTATCTCTAAGATTGTGAAATTTTAATGATAAAGATAAAAGTCATGTTGTTCCTCAATCCTCCTTATTCACAGTCCAGACAAATACGATGTATAGTGATTCACTATGTATCGAGCTATGTATTTGTTAATACATAGCTCGGAAGAAACCGCAATCTGACCTATACCTAAAAAAATACAGACACTCAGTTACCAAAGTCAATAGAAAATAATAAATTTTCGAATTCATTTATTACCGTCTTATTGGTGAAGAAAACTTAGAACTGTTGCATCAGCTGAAAATTTTAATATTACTTGTTGCCTTCAAATATTCATTGTGTCTAATTCTCTTATCATAACAGCAAAAGAGTACAAGGAGAGAGGAAATCTCTTCCTGTGCACATTTTCCTTGAAAAAAAAAATAACTTGGTTCTCTATAAGTCGAGAGTGAATAGGCACTTTCTAGGCAAGCATGCTCCATCTTAGGCGTTAAATGTATATATACATTTTAAATCAAAAAGATAAACCATGTTTTGAGGAAACTGCAAAATGGGTTTTCTAATTTCCCAGACACAGTCCTCAAACATCTTCAATAATGATTTAAAACTTAGTAAACTTGAAAGTTCATAGATGATAGACAAACACGTAGAATACTATACAAATCCTCTTTATTGCACACCTCAAATAGGTACAGGATACAAAAACATGACAGAGATATACTGTAAATAAATAAACAAAGGTAAACACAGGCGGTCTTATCGCTAGCGATATCTTCCAGACAAACTTTAGGTAGCGGAGTATATCAACAAACGTTTGAATTGAGTAGGTGAGGCAAAAAACAACTGTAAGCAACAAAATTAACTACAAAAAAATAAATAAGGCAATAAACATAGGTACTTAAATATGAATCTCATCTGCAACATTAATTGGATGTGTGAACTTTGCCAATTACATACTAAAAATGGATTCGATAAAACTTCGGCCGCCTACGTGAAACGTTCGATCGAGTTTTCCCTAGATACCTTGTCCCATATAGATATATTTGCCCACGAAAAAATGCCAATCAGTAGGTACCTACTAAAATGTCCATAAATTAGTGGTACTTACTAAATTTGTCTCACAACAATTCCTTTGATTCTTCTATTCCAAATTGTATACGTATATTATTATATACGACTGGTTGTCCACTGAGGCAGCGCGGAGAAAATGGACCAATCAGGCTGCGACTTTGTGAAGCCCAAGAGAAGTGCATTTAAATTTGAGGAATGCGAGTGTATTTTACACAGCTCCCCAGAACTGAGTAAGCCTAAAAATTTTCGCGAAATGTTCAATTAGTTTTTTAACCATTAAGAGGATACAGAGGTACAAATACAAACTCTCACTCGAGATATTTACTCCTACGGCGGCGCTACAATATGAGTCTTGGCCTCCTTAAAGATCGTTTGCTATATCCCTGGCCTTCTTATTTCCGCTTATGCTTTAAATCCCTCTACACCGCCAAGTATATGTATATATGCCATCAAATACGACTAAAACAAAAGGCAGTTAAGTAAATATACCACGATTTCTCCTTAGCTCTCTTGAGTCTGGCTTAGCCACGCGTCGGGTTTAAGCTCGAGGCGTTCGAGCGAAGTTCTCGCTCGGTAAGCGAGCGGAAAGCTAAGTGGCCTGAAACACTTAAACAGACCAAAGGTCTGTTTCACCCGATGCGCCATTCGAGATTTTAAGTTTGCGATAGAAGAGAGTTATTCTATAGTCGTGTTGTTTTTTTGAGACTGACTCCTAAAAGTATTAGTAGACTTTATTTATAAACTTTGATAAAGGAATAGGATTTTCAGCCAGAAATTGATTTTCAAAGAAGATATTGATGTAAACAAAAAATACTTTTATTTGCGCTTGCAGTGCGAAAGATATACCGAGTGACGTCATCGTGAAATATTTATTAGGGAATATAAATGGGAGTGATAATAATAAAAATTGGGCAAGTGCGAGTCCGACTCGCGCATGAAGGGTTTCGTACCATAATCTATAACAAGTTTGTTGTATGGGAGCCCCCCTTAAATATTTATTTTATTTTATTTTTAGTATTTTTTGTTATAGCGGCAATAGAAATAGGTACATCATCTGTGAAAATTTCAACCGTCTAGCCATCACCGTTCTTGAGATACAGCCTGGTGACAGACGGACGGACGGACGGACGGCGGACGGACGGACGGACGGCGGACGGACGGAGGGACGGCGGACGGACGGACGGACGGACAGCGAAGTCACAGTAATAGGGTCCCGTTTTTACCCTTTGGGTACGGAACCCTAAAAAGGAATAATTAATCTATGAATCATACTTGGTTATGGTTCGCATAATGAAAACTCTTGAAAGAGGAGACAAAAAAGATGCACGTATAATTATAACAATAATACTTGGTGATCACTTCTGGAAAACCGAAGGTTTTGTCTGTGCAATTGCGGACGCAGTAAATGATGACGAATAATTACCGGAAATATATCCTGTTCCAGAAACGTGGCATGCCCGACAAAATGTCGACCGACATTTTGTCGGGCAAGCCGCCTTTCCGGTGAGTCACTCCGGCATATCATCTCCGATTGTTCTTATTTAGCTAACGGTGAGTACTTGCACAGGTAAAATGTTCCCCTATGGGTTCAAGCAAGCCCACATAGGGGAAGATTTTGTCTGCATCTTGCGCCTTAGGTTACGATTAATCCATACTTCCATACTAATATTATAAATGCGAAAGTGTGTCTGTCTGTCTGTCTGTCTGTCTGTCTGTTACCTCTTCACGCTTAAACCGCTGAACCGACTTAGATGAAATTTGGTATGGAGATAATTTGAGACCCGGGAAAGGACATAGGATACTTTTCATCCCGAATAAATTTAGTGTTCCCGTGGGATGAGCGGGTAACACCGCGGGGCACAGCTAGTATTTTATAAATTAGTGCCTATTTATAATATGTATTGTCGCCACATGATAAAGAGTATACAAATAAATAAAATAACATAGAGTAAGATTACAACAGGCGGTCTTATCGCTAAAGAGCGATCTATTCCAGATACATTTTGAAACGTTAGTGCAAGAACTGTTTAAAATACTCAATCAATACACAAATAATATTCATGAAGTTGTAAAGGTCATATTTGAGCAGGCGCAACAATAAGCTTAAAATCGAGTATTTAGTTACTGTTGGGGGTGATGCATTGGTTCATCCCGACCATATAATTGAATTATTTATACGATTTTATTTTGAATGCATGACTTTTGTCCATAATAAATGAACAAAGAAAATGTCAAAGCAACTATTTAAGTACCACCCACGACGCAACCAGGGACCTAATTCGAGATTGACATTTGAGTGATCGCCAAACGTCAAATCTCTATTAGATAACAGTTATATCGCCATTGAACTGTCATTTAAATGCGATGAGCTTAAAAGTGACATATCTCATCTCAATTTTGGAAATACGAAGGCGATAATGATTGTCGAAAATGTTATTAATGTATATATAAATTTCTGTTTTGAACGAAACTTAACGGACTAATTTCACGTACTACGCGGTCAATTTAAAGTATGCGCCTGTTATTTATGCCGTCACATACAAAGGAAACGAAAATTTTGCGCGTCCGAATTGACGAAGTTGCGATGTTCTAGGGATATCGCCACTTGTCAAGTAGGCACACGTCAAAAGTGACGGATGGCGATGAAAAGGAGAGATCTCCATTATATCTCTAAAATTGGTCGAATACCCCCCCCCAGTTCTATCGAAAACCGTAGCTCGCAGAATCGCAGCGCACAATTTAAACTGTTTTCCGCTACATTTTCCTTCTAAAGTATTACAATACAATACAAGTACGCTTTATTGCACACCAAAAAACGTTTACACAAGAAATTACAAATAAACAAATTAAAAACGGTAGACAACAGGCGGTCTTATCGCTAAAGAGCGATCTCTTCCAGACAACCTTTGGGTAGTGGAGTTTATCCTAAAAAACGTTTAATGAGTAGGTGATGCAAAAGGCGAATGAGACACATCGTAAGGTACAGATATCTAAAAACATAAATAGATATAAAAACTTGAATATACATATATACACAAAAATTTAAATATATATATATATATATACATACATATACATACATAAACAAAAATAAATACTATGCACAAACATACAGTCAGCAGAAAACTTGATGAAAAACAGTTTCACACAGTTTATTGGACAGAAAGGAAGTGTTCTTTAATTCTAGTTTTAAATATAGCTAAGGATTTAGCACTTCGCAGCTCCACAGGCAGCGAGTTCCACAACACAACGGAATGAAAAGTGAAAGAATTCGAATAAAATTTAGAACGGGACGAAGGGACAGTTAAAAGAAAGTTTTTTGCGCATCTAGCAGAAGAAAAATAATTAAAGCGCTCTTTGAGGTACTGGGGAGTTGCAGGGTTGAAGAGAATGCCAAAAAGAAGAGACAGAATATGTGAATTCCGCCGAAGACGAATAGGGAGCCACTTAAGTTGAGATCGGAAACTAGAAACATGATCATATTTGCGCAATCCAAATATGAATCTGATGCAGAGGTTTTGAATACGCTCAAGCTTATCAAGTTGCTCCTCCGAAATATCCAGATAAGAAATGTCAGCATAGTCTAGAATCGGGAGAAGCAAAGTTTGAGCAAGCGCAATTTTAGTTGCGATGGGAAGGAAATTGCGAAGCCTTCTGAGAGAACCCACAGCGGCAAACATTTTCCTGCTCACTTCGTTCAATTGGGGCACCCAAGAAAGAGTCCGATCAATAATGACACCCAAGTTTTTAACCTGGGAAGAGTAAGGAATTATAACATCGTTGAAAATAATAGATTGAATACTAGTAAAATCAATTCTGGAAATTAATTGACTACTCCCAATAATAATAGCTTGAGTTTTAGGAGGGTTTACTTGGAGACCATAGCAGCTGCTCCATTCTAAAATAAGTTTCAAGTCTGTATTTGTTAAAGAAATTACTGAAGAGAGGTCGTCTATTGAACCTTGTGAATATATTTGAAGATCATCGGCATAAAGGTGATATTGTGAAGATAAATTATGGGAAATAGAATTAATAAATATTGAAAATAAAAGGGGAGACAACACGCCGCCCTGCGGAACGCCAGCCATCGTGTTGCACCATGAAGAACGAAAAGCGTCCACCTTTATACGCTGCCGACGACCGGTCAGATAACTACGAAACCATTCAATAACCGCATATTACCGCGTATTACCGTGAAGGCTAAAGAGTTATCTTAAAGGTTTTAGAGAAGAGATGTATCTGCGCTGCATGCGGTAACTGGCGCGCCACACGTGACCACTTGTTACGAACTGCAAGATTGTGTTGTTGCAAGGTGCTACCGCTGAGCTCCGGGAAACAAGGCGAATAAATGCGTTTACAACTTTACATCCAACACATTACATGCCGCTCTTTAATGTGTTGCTGCACGATTAGAGCGAACCCGTCCAATAATGTAAGCTTACCTTCGCTAAATCAGCGTGTAGTAAATGGGCTGTACATTTTTATTTTATTTTTTTTATTTTATTTTATTTTATAATAATTACATATCTGCAACTTACAGCTAATTGCCAAGGCGTTACAGATCTTAACTTAAAATTAACAACAAGCATTATATATATCCTTATAAGTTAATAGTTACAAATTAAAAACAAAAAAAAAGAAAGAAAACAGTAACTAAACTTTAGTGCACAGCAAAACAATTTATAAAAGAAAAAATACAAATACAAACATTGAATTTACCGCCGTTCGAGATATTTCCTGCACTCCACCAGTAGATTCGAAAAGCTCGCAGCAAATATGTCGCAGTGCGGGGCCACGTCGAGTACAGAGTTGATGATGGAGAGCGCGCTCGAGATCGGCGCATGCTTCAGTAGCGCAGTGCGTGCGCTCGGCACCGCCAGCAGGGGAGTGCGCCGCAATCGTGATCGCGCGCTAGGCGCATATAGCCGAACTACCTTCTCAACCAACCCCGTGCAATCAACCTTACCATTAATGATGCCCAACGCAAATTTGGCCACTGCCAGGTATCGCCTCACTTCCAAAGATTCATATCCTAGTACCCCCAAAAGAAACAATGTTGGATAGAGATATGGGTAATAGGTATATTCCTTTTTATATAGACACCTTAAGAACTTCTTTTGGACCTTTTCGAGCATTAAGGTATATTTAGCTTCGTGGGGATTCCAGACCGATGCATTTGCTTCGAGCACGCTCCTCACTAAGGCCGCGTAGAGAATTCGAAAAGCATTCGTCGTGAGGTTTTGCGAATTCCTTATCACGAACCCTAACTTTTGCGCTGATTTCTTGGCCATTTTAATAATATGGTCTCTGAAGGTGAGTTGGGGGTCGAAGTACACGCCAAGGTCACGAACTTGTGTCACTTTATCTATTGCCGTACTGTCCAGACTATATTGGTGATTGTACGGATGCCTCGATCGGGTGAAGCTCATCGTTTCACACTTTTTAATATTAAAATATAGCCTATTCAGCATACTCCAATCATAAAGTGTGTTGATGTCGGCCTGTAAAGCCATGCAATCGTCAATATTATTAATTACTTTGACTAGTTTTACGTCATCAGCAAACATCAATACTTTTGAATGTTGAACTAGCTCCGGCAGGTCATTTATTAAAATATTAAAAAGTAGAGGCCCTAAATTTGATCCCTGACTTATTCCCGAGAGAGTGCAATATGGTTCCGAATAATATGGACCATATTTTACAAATTGTTTTCTCTCAGCTAAGTAGCTCGAGAATACAGTGAGCAACCCTGGTACAAAACCCATACCGCTCAGCTTTCTTAGAAGGATATCATTGTCCACTCTGTCAAACGCTTTTTGGAAATCCAAGTAGACTACGTCGACCTGTTTCTTATTGTCCAATTATTTTGTTATTAAGGTAACAAGTTCCACGAGATTAGTGGTCACTGATCGTTTTGGCAGGAAAGCGTGTTGTGCGGGGGTGATGTATGGCAAGCACTGAGGCAAAATGCGATCATGCAGTGACATTTCAAAGACCTTAGCCAATGAGCACAGAATCGCTACTGGACGATAATTTTCTGCTTGAAGTTTTGACCCTGTTTTTGGAATTGGAGTCACTCTAGACAGTTTCCAAATCGTTGGATATACACCTGCTGATAATATTAAATTAAATATGTACGCTATAGGTTCTAGTAAATACTCTATGCATCCTTTAATGACAAGGTACATAAGTACCTTACTTAAATTCTTGATCGCGTTTACAAATAATATTGTCGCAAACGCATTCGAGATGTTTTATGCGTTAAAATGAAACGTTTAACTAAATACCTTGCGAGAAAGAGGTAATTTTCTCATTTAACACGTCCACTCCAAGGTTTTCGTAGACCTAAGTAAGTGTACGTGCGTAGCCAATAACATGGGATAATGCGTGTGCACACGCGTGGTGTAAACTTGCTAGGAACAGAGCGCCCATGGAGCGGGTTCCTGGCGGTGAAGGTGGTACTTAGTAGAGAGGCAGTTTGATTGTATTTCCGTAACGCATTTAACCATCAACAATAGGCGTGCAGGCAACTTTATTTTGAGGGTGGCAATCGATTCTATTTTTATTGGGATCAAATGTATATATGGGACTACCTACACTTATAAAATACATATGAAAATAAAAATAAAAAAGCCTTTTATTTCGAGTCCAAAGATGCATTACATGTCACTTAAGCTATAGTTGTTAAATTTAAATGTCACATTTTCTTCTTATAGTATTTTGTTAATTAATGATTCATAAAAAAATATACATTTATAAATTTGCATTGAATAATGATTGAATAGCATTTTTAATTTCTGCAGTATAACTTAACTAATATTTTTAATTTATAGCGGACAAGAACCCCTTATCAGGTGAAGGCCTCCTCCAAGGACTTCCACTTTAAGTTTTTTTTTCTGGAAATTCATTTTTTAAGCCGATCTTGGAACTTTCTTCGCATAAAGTTTGTACCATGTACTCGTATTCTATCTGGTAGCTGTGTTCTGATATTAAAACAATGTCGTCCGCCAACCTTAGATAGCTAAGATATTTTCCATTAATGTTAATTCCCATGTTCTTTCAGTTGACATTGCTCAATACCGACTCCATCACGGCTAAGAATAATTTTACCTACACTTGGACTGCTCTAAAAGTCCGAAATGACCTTCAAAATTCAACATTATTATACAAATGAACGACCTACATAATATCATATTATGACGTCATCTGTGGATTGAGGCAGTTTTTGTATGAAAAAAATTAGTAACTTGCCATTTTCACTGTGAAAAAGTGCGTTTAAGTTCATGGTTGTCGTACAATTATTGTATTTTTTTTTAATTATGAGAATTCTAAAAACAATTTCAAAGAAATCATAAAAAAATTGTACCTTTGAATTGAACTCACATATTTAAAAAAATTGTGTTTTGTTTTTATTTTTTTTCTTTGTATCATGACATAGAGAGCAAATTTTATTCATATATGTTAATAATTCAACATCAGTCACATCTCCTATTACAATGAATAAAACCTTAACTTAATTACACGAAATTAAAACTAAACCTTAAGCTACATCCCATAAAGGGTAGGAGTCCCTGACAGTCTGCGTTCCCTCTCTGGATAGATATGCCTATTCCTTTCACATTATTGAATATGTTTGAGTTAGTAAATAAAGGAGAATAAACAATACAATAAAAATTTGCAGGCAAAAAAGCGTTCTTTGTTATGAAATACAATGGGGCTAGTGTAAGAGGTGGCCCAGCCCGGACTACTCTGAACTGAACTTCGAAATTCGATATTCACGTTGCACCGTCCCTTCCATTCAAATACAGTTTAACATGAGAGCGAAAATAATGGCACGATACGAACGTCAAATTTTGAACTTCAAAGCAGCCCGGTCTCTCGTCGGGGCGCGGGATTTGATCGCGCGTGGTATTGTCGTCGGACCCGGGGCCCTTTGTAGCCTCGCCGGTGAATGCCAACAGTTTCCTTATTCTTTGAATGAGTGGGTGCCATAATAGATATTCTCGCCATAATATTTATATTTATTGGTACTGAACACATCATAAAAATAAATAAAGTATCTACTTGCTTCCTCAAAGATATTCTACGTTAGCATTGCATAGTTTGGGACTAGGTGGATTTGTGTAAGATGGTCCTTTACTATTTATTGATGGGATATATTTAAATGCACATCTGTATAATTTTTCAGTACACTAGGTAACTCCACTAATTAACTGAATGCATACCAGAAAAACTAATGCTGTGCAAAAAAAAACAATTGATTAGCTGAACATGTCCTACAAAAAAAACTTAAACATCATACAAAACGAGATGACCTTTTTAACCGAATTCACACCAAAAATATGGTTCGTACATCAGATATATTTGAAAGTTTCACCAAAAATACTGACTTGCACACTAATCGGATCTTAGTGTGCAGTGCGAGGATGCACACTAAGATCCGACTCGGCCGGGTTAGGTTAGGTTAGTTTTTTTTTTATATCCAGCAAAACAGTTTGCAAATACCTTGAAATAGTATATTGAATTCGCATTATTTAGTGGGCAAGTCAGTATTTTTGGTGAAACTTTCAAATATTTTGATCGAAAAAAGGGAATATACAGATATCGATTTAAAAACATGCCTTTATTAATATATGTATCATTAAAAGTTAAGTAATTATAAAATACAAAAAGCTACTTGAGCTATTTTTTAATTATATTTGAAATGGATAATAATATCTCACTAGCACTAAAAAAAATATTGTTTTTTTATTGAGCCAGAAAGCTAAATTTTATGAACTGAAAACCGAAATTTCATGAATAGACAAATAAGACGTCCGCTATTTTAGTCTTTAGCTCATCTGAGGCGTGACGAAGGCGATCCCGTAAATAAAGACAAGTAATACACTCTTATCTATGATGCGAATGACGTTATTAGTTTAAGTTTATTTTTACTGGATTGGTGGCGTCACTATCAAGGGTGAAAATGGCCATTTTAAGCATTTCAAAAGTCAGCGATTTAAGCATTTTAAAAAATGTATAGAATAAAAATCATTTTAATTTTCAATGTGTTCAGCCATCGCCTACTTTTAGGAACTGATAAATATATATTTCTGTTTTCTAAGTAACGAAATCCTACTATTCAAAATAAACATTAGTTTCATACAATTTAACATAAGTCAACTATAGCCTGTTATAGTTTTCTAGTTTTGTCTCTTGCTTGTCCCTTGACCCACAAAATGTCAACATAGTAGTAAAGACAAACCACCTTTACAGTCATCGTCATCAATATTGTTGAAATCTCCGTTATCTTCTATAATTTTCTATATCTTATTCAAAGTTTTTCTTGTTATAAAGTTATGAAACAAATCGTATTTTCAAGGATTCAAATTAGTCGCATCGCTCGTTTCGAAGCCGCGCAATTATTGCTCGAAAAGGCAGCACAAAATATTTAAAAGCCTATTTCTCCTTCTTTATTCGCTAGTTAATTGGTTTCAAATTGATCCCTATGATTATGACAGGCTATAGGGCCTTTTCCGGTGCGCTCATTCAATTTTCTTGATGAACTTCTAACAAATATTTAACGTTATGCTAAGTTTGCGGAAGATTAAAATTTTAATAGCCTTATAAAAACGTTATTTAGCTCGTTAACGCTGTAATAAACTCTTTATATTTGCCGGAAATTGGAATTAAATCTCATAATACTTTCATGAGTATATGAGTTGAGTACTTATCTTTTCCTCTTCAACTATAACCAAGCCAAGCTATTAGCAACCCGAGACGTACTATAATAGCCATCGTCTACCAAGGTGCTCGTCTGCTCGATTCCGCATTCTGCTAATTTAGCAATATTCGCATGTCGATTGCGTCGCATTTTACATAAATAACCAATAAAATACCGTTTCCAGGCAGCTATTGCAAAGATCATTTGAAGAGAGAACTCTAGTGTAGTATAGCTTTGAATATTGTCTACAGGGAAATAAAATAATCTATTTTTATCTAAGTATAATAGATTAGTATCTTCTCGAAGCCACTATTTAGATGTTATCGTTGACATTACAACAGGAGATCAGTTTGAATAGCCACTGGTATAAATGGTTGGCGGATGAAAGTTTTGACTCCATCCTATTGTTTCAGTCGTTATTGTAGTCAAGTTCCTCGTGACAATATTAACAATGCGGACAACGATATTGTAACTGTTAAATGCTATCGTTTATTTCTAAAACGTAATAAAGATAATTTTATGAAACATGTATGTAATGTCTCATTTTTTTAATGTGGGTACACCACAATTTTTATTTAATCCATGAATACAAAGATCAAAGCTTAAAGAAAAATTGAAAAAGGAGCTACCTGGTGGAAGGGACCGGGAATCGAACCCGGTACCTCTGGATTACCGGTCCAGCGCGTTAGCCACTTCGCTACCCTCGTTCCACGTATAGACCTGACGAATTTATCCTTTTTTTTCAGAGGTACCGGGTTCGATTCCCGGTCTCTTCCACCAGGTAGCTCCTTTTTCAATTTTTCTTTAAGCTTTGATCTTTGTATTCATGGTTCGTAATAAAGATATTTTTTAGCCCTAAACTTGGAATCGTATACACGTTTTCACCATTTATCAGTTTCAGTCAGTTAATCAGTTTACGCCAAAATACCGGGTGTTGATGTCTCTGCCATCTTACTGCAAAAGAATACGTAACCTCAAAACAGTTATTTGGAGAATAAGCTGTTTTTGTTGTCGCTGTTTTTTGTTTTTACATATTGCTAGTGAAATAAACCAAAATATTTCAAAGTTAAGTTATTTCTAAATTCGTAAATATATCCGAAATAAATATTTTTGATGGTCTATATATGCCATCTACCCCATAGATACCCTTCCAACTAAACAACGTTTGTTTAGCAACTTAAAAAAAAAAACAACATAGAAAAGCAATAAATAAATAAATAAATAAACATCGGACAACTTCACACAAATCGATCTAGTCCCAAATTAAGCTCAAGAAGGCTTGTGTTATGGGTACTAGATGACGATATACGTACTTATATAGATAAATATATACTTAAATACATAGAACAACCATGACCCAAGCACAAATAATCGAGTTCATCACACAAATATTTGCCCTGGCCGGGATTCGAACCCGGGACCGCCGGCTCAGTAAAGTTGATAGTAACATAACGTTTATTCAATGCACCGACATTTCAGTGTACATGTACGACTTTAAAGTAGGTACGATTTTAAAGTAAATCAATCATACTAATATTACAAAGGCGAAAGTTTGTGAGTGTGTTTGTATATTTGTCACTTCTTCGCGCTCAAACGGCTGGACCAATTATAAAATTTGGTATGGTGGTAGCTGACACCCTGGATTAACACATTGGCTACTTTTTATTCCGAATAAAATATAGTGTCCCCGTGGGATGAGCGGGTAACACCGCGGAACGCAGCTAGTAAATACTGAAACTCCTCGATGCTCAAATCAGTATGACAGGATATTTTCGCACCTCAGCAAACTCGAGACTGGTTCCGAAATCAAATTGTATGAATAATGTAAACAGGAAATGGAAAAAGGCATTTCGTTGATTTTAAATAAGATCTTTGCCTATTCCTGTCGGAATAAATATAACCTTGTTATACTTTGAGTCGGTAGACGGTAGACAATCGTCATCTATCCACTAGATTGCTTTTGGTAACTACGGCTACCTGTCACCGCTCTTATTTTATTATATAAATAGAGTCCAACTCAAAATTCCAAGCAATTGAGTGGCTAAATAATATGTAAGTCTAATTTGTATGTATTTCGATACGTGCCTGTTATTAGTACTTATAACAAATACTAAGCACATGTTTGTCTGGTGTTTACAGAGAATTAGCTAGCACAGAATAAACTACTACAGATAGAGAACGATTTATCTTTTGACCTTCGCATAAGCCTGAGAACTGCATTTTATTGGTTGTTTGAGTAAAATGTAACCACGTTACATTTCGTCGTGGGGCAAGGTGTTACCTCCTGCCGACGCGTGTGAATGACGAATGACTACTAATGCGCGCCGATTTTGAAGGAACAAGGGTGGTAGGCGAAAGCGGAGCACCCAGGTGTACGCTGGTGCGAAGGCTACTTGCGCAGTAGGCACCGCGTCGTTGTAGGCCCGTTTTGGCAACACTCACTTCAAATGAAGTAAATTAAAAAGCCCACACTCAAGATAATTACTGTATTTTTCGTTGACCTAGAACCATGAAATTTGGTAAGTAATTCCGTCTTATACTTCAATTAAAGGGAAAAATTATAAAACTTTACATTTGTCATAATCATATTTCGAGAACCCGGTTGCTATTTATTTCAAATCCAAAGATAGAAACAGTGAAATATGTTTAGACCCTGACCAGATTTCAACTGATATTCTTGTGCCATGTCCGGTGACAGGGACTGGGAAAGGTTTACTATCCCAGCCCGTCTAGCACAACTAAGTATGCTTCGCGGCTCTTGTCGCGCGACATAGCGCTACCCGTCACCCTCTCACATTAGTGCACTGAAAGAGACAGGCAATTATCTCGCGCGAGAAATAGTCGCTTGTGACAGTTGTGCTAGAGGTGCAGGCCTACAGCATCTCCCTCTCTTTCTAGGTCGCCAGTCCCCCGCTGTATTCTGTTAGCAAGAAGAAGACTAGGTCAGTCTATACCGTCCAAATACAAATTTTAAAATCACACAACTAGTACGTTTTCAGTGGAAGCTTTTGAATGTATGCAGATAAACAGTAGGTACTCCCTGTGGGGTAATTTAATCAGGACTTCCCCGAAGCCAAATTAAAAATCGAGTTCAGTAGGCTAGCCGAATAAGTTATGTTATGACCACCGAACATACTTGGCTGGTGATCTTTAGGGAATTGGGAATTTCCCCCATGTAAATTTCTTTAATATTTTTAAATTTCTTAATACCATACAGACATTCGGTTTTTTTACAGACCTTGTATGACGTGATATCTACTTTCTTGAGATAACTAAACTACGATTTCTAATTCAAGACCAAAAAAACTAACACAAGGTTGCCAGTACAATAAAAAAATTAACAATAGTAAAATGCTTTTTCTTTTTTAAACACCCTAAGATAATTTATTATATATATAGACTTTTGCTTTACCGCGGTCAGGTAAAATGTATACCAAAATATACTTAAATCGGTATTCAGATGGCGTTGTTATCAATGATCACACGAAACAAAAGAAAACGTGTATCGCGCTGTTAAGTTTTTTACTATCATGACTCTTCCTCATGGAAAATTATAATTTAAATAAATGAACAATTGGCAAATTTTGGTCAAAATCCTTTACAGTCTCATCATGCCGAAATATTAGCTAGGCGGATATTATCTAATACTGGTATAGGAATAACTGAACATCCAAAGCTGATTTGTTACTTTTTTACTCGATACTGGAACTAAGGTAAAGAAATAAAGAGGGTTAATTAAGCACACGAATGCGTGCACCTCCAAGCGCTTAAATAAAAATAAAGAACGCTAATCCGCTCGAACGCTCGAACATTCACGTACTCGTAGCAAAAGGAACATAATATTTTCACATTTAAAATATATGGGTAGATATTGCTACTGACATTGGGGACTGTTGTTATTGTTATGTTAAGAAGTGTAAACACCTACATGACGCAAGGAGTAGCAAAGTGGAGTAAACGTGAGGGAGACAGTCCTTGACTGACCTCTGCGACGCGTGGGCAGTGACGCACTGTACCTAACAACTGAATTATATCTCGTAAAACCTTCGACGCTCGGCCAAAAAAATATTTAAGCGTTTTATTTCTCAAGTAACCTACACTGTGACCGAGTTTTTGGTTTCTTTTAATGTTTTAGTAGTTTCTTTTAGTTCGTTAGTATGCGTATGTACAATGAACTGAACTGAATGAATTCATTTATGAATAGGCCATGCAGTTGTGACAATTTAGTATGGAATTTGACATAAGCCAGGAGTGAACTTGTCGGCTACTTTTGATGCTGACTATACAAGGCAGTCCGTAATGTCTCATGACATGTTATGCACTAATGAATAGCATATCTTCCGTATTATTAGTATCCGAATTTAATGTATTCCTAGTTCGATCCAGCGGGAGAATGCTACTGGCATCTGGGAATCTTTGAACCGAGTATGAAGCAGAGCGGCGAGAAGAGATCTCTTAAAATGATAAGTTTGCTTTTGTACATGCTTATTCCTACTATTCCTAAGGCGATATCCATTTGAATCCAAGCCATGTTGAATACTTCGTCAAAAAACCCAAAACATGTAAATATATCCGATAGTCAAAGTCCTTCATATTAACTGGAATAATTAAACGAAATGGCGTTAGTGGAGAATGTACTAAGTACCTACGAGTTAGTTCAGAATTTTATTTTTGGCATATATGTTAATTGTTAATATAGAATAAAGGCCGAAGAGCAACATCTTGGCTCGTTTTTATCCAAAAGATGCATAAGCAAAATAGGCCCACCAAAAGAGCGATGCCATCTGTCAAACCTAGCAAATAATTTGTTACTTATTTAGATACACTATCTTTTAACCCCTGTAATAATCAAAATTCTCACTTAGCTGAATAAATATATCAACAATAATAAATATAACAGACAACCTCACACAAATCGATCTAGGCCCAAATTAAGCTCAAGAAGGAATCTTGTGTATAGATAAATATATACTTAAATACATAGAACACCCATGACCCAAGCACAAATATTCGAGTTCATCACACAAAAATATTTGCGCTGGCTGGGATTCGAACCCGGGGCCGCTGGATCAGTAGGCAGGTGTCTTCAAACCGCGTCGTCATTCGAATAAACGCGAGAAAAACGATACTTCACATGTTACGTCGCTTATTGCCCATCACGCAATGTATATTTACTATAGGATCACGGTTGATAATAAAGGGTAATTCATAACATTTAATGATCACGCATAGCCATACTCGGAAAAGGTTTTTTTTTTTTTACATACGCGGCCTGCCCGTTACAGTTCGCTGGTTAACTTCCTTTTACGATGGATGATTGAAAAAGCCGGGCAATATTGCCATTTAATATTTTTCCTTGGTCTAATAGGGATCTAGTTAGGGGGAAAGTGCTATAAACTAACAGGTTTCTGCCGCGGCAAATTAAACTTCAACTTTGTTTTTATATTTATCGACAACGTACGACTACGGCATTTGAATTCAGTTAATGCTATTGATGTAAACTAACAGAAGATAGGTGTAGAAAAAAAAATACAGGAAGATTTAACATGTCAAATTACTTCTCTTTTGGAATAAAGCGGTGACATCAGAAATTTCTAACTTGTTTTTACTTTTTAGATTATCTCCGTTTCAGTTTTATAACTTTTATTTCATAGTTATTTACGTTACCTAGATATATCAAAATTTAAGTATGTTCAATCCTTCCTCCTCCTCAGATCTTCAATGCTCAGTAAATAATGATCAAAGTCATTTAAAGTGGCATGCAATTCATAATCATTGAACTGATATAAAAAAAAGTGTATAACCGACTACCAAGTACCATTAGAGATAAGGAGGATATCCTAGAATTTAAGTTAGCTTTAAAAAGATTATTGCTGGAGAAGGCCTATTATTCTGTAATCGAATTTCTAAACGATAAACAAGGTGCCCATTAGTAGGAAAATGTGATTTTGTTAATTTAAGTTTTATTTGGAAATATTGCATACCCTAGCAGGGTCCATGTTTGAAACTTTAATCATTTTAAGATCTACTGTATTAACAACATGTGTGCAATAAATAACTTTGACTTTGACTTTGACTTTGATTTGACTGATTATCGCTACGCGATTATAGCAAGCATTTCACTGAATGACTGAATATAGATAACTTATGTAATACTTATACATATTATACTTACGTCCACGGGGGTCCTTCACCCAAACACAACTATGTAGGCGCGTACGACTCGTACTATTTACTCTATAACAACCTATGTATTCAAATGACTTTTTGAGTTTTCTAATAAACATCAAACAGGTAATAGTATTTTATGCAACAGTTGTATAAGAGAGGTCAAGATATACGAGTGCCATGGGTTTCATTCGCCTACGGCTCACATCGTAAGGGCATGTTTTTACTTAGTTATACAACGTGGCACAATATTATTTCTACTCCTATGCTGTTTCTACCAAAAAAATGTATTGCTGCCAACATACTCCAACATTTCATTTCACGTTTGTTTGGAAGTTACTGAATGTAGACTACTAAACCTTAGTTTTGTAATCTGTGGAACATTGTTAGTGATTTTTTGGGCAATTTTGGCAGGCGTCATTTTTGTTGGTACCTAGATCTCCTATTCAAATTCAAATTCAAATTCAAAATATTTTATTTCGGATAAAGATCCATATCAGGTTAGTAACATAAAAACATAAATTATATGTTAGTAAAACTTAATACTAATTTAGCTACATACATAATATAATTTTCACTTCTCATGCTCTAAAAGTTCGACTTTATGCTGTGCGTAGGCGACATAAAGTCGCTTTTTATGCTCTAGAGCATAAAGTAAAATCGTCGTCGAAGACCAAGGCGATCGGTCCAACAGCCACACGAACAACATAAAACTTTATAGAATCAACTCTTTATTTTTTTTCGTTTCGTTAGTATTCTAAGACCAAGGCAAAAATACCAACAGCTAAAGTACACAATAAAACTTCTTGAAATAAATTTGTAATTTTTATGTACTATCATTTATTACTTTTTAAATTTATTTCAATTTTAGTAAATCAATACTATATTTAAACTACAAAAATTATTTATCGTAGATATAAAAAAACTAAATGTTTTTATTTTTTTATTAAATTTGTTTTTAAATATAATATTTACATGACGTAGTTTAATTTTCTCGCAATCGAAGTGAAAAGTAGAGTGTACAACTCGTCCATAAAACGCATTTTACACTCGACTTTATATTCATCCTCGCTCGCAAGCTCGCTCGGATGGATAAACGTCTCGTGTAAAATGGTGCGTTTTATGCACTTGTTGTACAATCTACTATCTAATGCACAACTGGTATGACACAGATCACGGCTATTTAATATACCTTACTAATGTCCGGATCTGTGCCACCCAGTGACACAGAATGGGACAATTGTATCTATCTGCTATCACCTTCAGAATGCTTTTTTTCCTCATGATCGCGTGGAACCCGTCCGTGTGGGCGTCCGCGAACATTCCTGAGGCACTGCACCACCTAGGTAGCCTCAACAGCATTCTGAAGGCGTTATTGTATTGGATGCGAAGTCCTATAAGTATACGTATCAATTACCTACCTAATTATAATAGTTTTAAGTATTACAATTTACGAAAAAAATACTTACTGTTGAGTTTCTTTCGGCTTTCTTCTCAACAGCGGTCTTCTCTTGTGAATTGCCGGTAGATTCAAATTCAGACATGTGAAAATGCCCTTGTGGCCTACTTACAGAATAAACGGTTTGATTTTGAATCCAGAAGGCGAAAAACAGTGTTGAGTTGAGACCTTTGGTGCAAAAGGTGACGACCTCAAACCCTCAGTCATTTGTGAGGGAAAGCCGAATAAGTGTTATGCTTTATTTACTAAGAGATGTGCCGTTCTAGAGAACGTGTCCCGATCTGTATACGGAAAGAACGTTGTCGAGAACGCGCTGCGAGTTGCGCTAAAAGCCCACGCATTTAGTCCACATCAAGGTGTTTGGCTCCGAATCCCACCTTTTTATCCGGACAAACTCGGCATTCGCAGCCTCGACATGCGATGCCGATGCACAGTGCACCCGAAAGCTGAGTCGCCAAGCTTCATGACCAATCACGTTGCCATTTAGAAAAGCAACGGTCAGAGTATAGCAAAGGGGGCCCGATTTTAGGACAAAATTTACGAGCAAAATTAGTTTTTTGTTGTTTTGGGCTTAAATTAGATTGAGTGTTGTAGATTACGCTAAAATAAGCATATTTTATTCTTTAAACTTTTTCTCTCAGATCGATATTTACCAAGATATTGGGATTCAAATGCATAACATAGGTACATACAAATAACATATTTTGATGTAAGTACATAGTAGACTATTTACGAGGGTCCATGTCAGCAAGCATTTTGACGCTCCGCTATAAATGGTCACAAAAAAAACCCTAACCTAACCTACAGTTTTCGGTTTTTCAACCCACGTACCATATTTTCAGCAAGCATTTTTACCTTAAAAACCTCAATATCTCGGTAATTATTATGTTTAGAGAAAACTTGCCGATACAAAACATGCTTATTTTAGCGTCCTATATACGATAGCATCATAAAAAATAGGTGTTATAATGACACCACCCCCAATCAAAAGTCAGCCCTTCAAAATGTCTGAACTTTGAACCCCGATATCTCGGTAAATATTGATCGGAAAAAAAGTTTATAAAACAAAACACGCTTATTTTGATGTATTCTAGACGATACAATCATATAAAAAAGGTATCATTATGATACCACAAAATTTTCATAAATTATTCTAAGTCCTAAAATCGGGCCCCCTTTGCTATACCCCAACCGTGGTTTAGCATCTTACGTTTAGGGGGCAACGGCAAACGGCAACGGCCTTGTTACTTTTTCTTTTGGAACTGTAGTCATTTTGTTTTTTAGTCGGGACAAGCCAGAGGGTATCGAATTCTATGGTCGGCTCGCCACGCCACTGCCTACACCAGATAACTCATATGCTCAAAGCCCTCACTTCACAACACCGGTCATTAACAGCTATTCTCTTTTGCCCTTTGATATCGCTTTATGGCTCCAAACAATGAACACCGATCTCACTTTTTTACGTCAAACGTTGAGGAAAATTATACTCCCGAGAGATATTTATCCAGGTACAAATGGCTCTTATTGATATTTGTTTATAGACCTTTTCTTTAGCTAGGGAATGTAAATCAGTTTATATTCTTTTCTGAAAATTGGTCGGGAATATTGAATTTATTGATAAAAAATCAGGATGCAAAGTGCATAGTTTATGGTCAGTCAAAGTTTAAAAAATAAACCTTGCCGGCTTGGTTTCTGCTTGACAATGTTGTATGAAATTCAGTACAAACTTTTTAAAAAGTTAAAACAACTATATAAAAAAGGCACAGGTCCTAAACAGCCAAAATGGAAGATCACTAGCCGTAGCTAATAATAAGATAAGTCGTAACGTATCGCGACTTTTTAGTTGCTTCAAATAGCTTATGGCGTTTTCGGAAGAAATATACACTTCCTACATTTTAATTTAAAAAAAAACGGCAGCACTGCAAGAATGCAGATTTATTATATAGTGGCTAATAAAAATTATCTGTACTTATTTTGTTTTCTTGCGCCATTTTTGAGAAAAGCACTATATTTGTCTCAGCCGGAAGGGCAATTGCTGGCAAACTGGAAACTCGTGCACACGCTGTTAAAAAAGAACTTGGAATCATGACCCTGGTATAGTATTTTAATGCAATCGTTGCACAATGAAGGTTCTTAAAATCGAGTACCGCGTTTAGATCATGAGGCTCGCCGAGTGGCCTAAGTAAGGTACGAGATTTTAAGACCTAATTGTGTAACTATTGCATACAATACTTTTTATACGAGCAAAACACAGAAAATCATTTTTTACTTTAATCGTCATTCCCCACTATGAATTTTAATTTTTGATGCAACCTTTTTCGTTCAACTAAAACTGACCTATTAAAAAAAAACGTGATCGCGATGGTCATGGCGGGTGCCTCGTGATTGGTTAAATGTTTTGACAAGCAATTTCAACCAATCAGTAGCGTGCTTTTTTTTAAATCAAATTTGCTGACGTTCTATTTTTAAAACTATCAGAGTTTAGTAGAGAGATGTCTTATGAATATTAAAGTTCTGTAGCGGGTACCATAAAGTATAGAATTTTGGTACAGGATTAAAAAGTGCGTTATTGTGATTTTGTCTGTGAAATTATAATTGACAGATTAAATTACGCGAGTATAAAAAAGTAATTAGATAATTTTATAACTATTAGGTAACTGTTATACTCTTCACTTATATAAACTCTGATATTAAATATAAAGTGGCGCAGCATCCAAAGAAGCCGATTTCCACCGGATTTTCTATTTAACGGTCCTAAGGCACTTGAAAGCCTTCTGCACTCATATTCCGTGGCGGGAGTAAGCCGAGTAAGGCCTTAAGCATGCGATTACCGGCGCACCTACGCAGCTAAAAGATTGGACGTTGCTCCGCATGATTTGCCAAATGGACGGACATGCGTGGACGTTTAAATTAATGACCGCTTGTTCTGCTTACCTTTACGTAACGTATTATGTGAAGCAAATTACCTACGCAATACAATGCGACAATTGTTCATTACAAATAATATAATTTAAAAACTTATCTAAAACAACGGCTACAAAATTAAATTTGATGCAGTTATTTTTGTCCCAAAATAAATAAGACACATCTCAACTTCAATTCTAAGGCCATTTTATTCCTTTATTGACCGAGCGAGCAAAGTGACTCCAATTCAGCTTAGCCAAAAATAATTTCGTATATGTCCGGATATTTGGATGTCCGGGTGCTTTCCGTATTTTTAAAGTTCAATAGGTTTGATAAATTTAAATGAACAGAAATGTTTGTTGATCCATTTTGAATGTTTTTTAATGGCCTCTACCGCAATAAATTAAATAGCAGGTTTAAATCGTTTATTTTTAGGGTTCCGTACCTCAAAAGGAAAAAACGGAACCCTTATAGGATCACTTTGTTGTCCGTCTGTCCGTCCGTCTGTCAAGACCCTTTTTCTCAGGAACGCGTGGACGTATGAAGCTGAAATTTATATCAATTACTCAGGTCTACTGTCCCTTGAAGCTGTGAAAAAATCAAACTTCTAAGCCAACGCAATCAAAAGATACAGCCGTTTATGCCGCAAATTTTCGACACTTGCAAGGGAATCAAAACCTACAGGGTGCTTCCCGTGAACTCAGAATCTTGAAATTTGGTACGAAGCAACGTCTTATAGCATAGATAAAGGAATAATTACGAAAACCATAATTTTTTTTTTAATACCTAACTTTGCACCTAATTTGCAAATTTTCGACACTTGCAAGGGAATCAAAACCTACAGGGTGCTTCCCGTGAACTCAGAATCTTGAAATTTGGTACGAAGCAACGTCTTATAGCATAGATAAAGGAATAATTACGAAAACCATAATTTTTTTTTTTAATACCTAACTTTGCACCTAATTTATATGGGGCGCTATACCTACATACCAGGTGCAAACTTAACTTAACCACTTAGGGATGGAAAGTGTTTGTACGGAACCCTCGGTGCGCGAGTCCGACTCGCACTTGGCCGGTTTTTTTTAAAAGTCTCCGTGTTTTGAAATATTTGTTGAAATAGGTTAAGAAATCACTTTTTAAACTAAATATAAATACGTACGTTCATCTATTTGCTAATTAAATAATTCGAACATTTTAATTTTCTCTCTACGTTAAGGCCAATGGGGGTAAATGTCCCCGCTAGGGTAAAATTGGACTAATCCACGGTATGTTTTCCTAATTTCGAAAGTTCGTTGTGGAGAGACCTTTGTCCTTGTGGAAATGTCGGTAGATTCACAATCTGACTTGTGGCCTTGTGGCCTACTTACTGGATAAATTATTTTATTTCAACTTAATTAATTTCATTTCATTTCATTGCATTTCAAACTACGTATTTTGCCACTGAGGAATGTAAGCCAGTATTCCTGATACTACTTACACTACCGAGCCCTCCAAATCTCCACAAGGTTATTGAAATGAAATTAAAAAAAAAAAAAAAAAAACATTTTTACAGAACGGTAATTTAAAAACCGTAATGGCCATAAAAATTTGGCAATTTACAAAGGGCGCCGGGGTTTCTTTGGATTATGAAGATAATTTAACCTACAAAATCGCAAAATATACTTCCGTAATACGGCCAGATATTCTCATTTCATCGGCTTGGATAAAACCGCAAAAAAAGCGAAAATATTTATTTTTAATGAGATTCTCTCTTCGTTCTTATTTAAAATTTAGAAGTCTTAGTAAAATATATAAATACGTATTACTAAAGTTATTACGAGTAAATAGGGCGAATTGAATAAAATATTGATAATGGATGGATATTTTGTATTTAATTAGTTCCATATCTGAGTATCTGAATACTTAATTAGTATTTTAACTAGAAGAAATAATAAGCATACCTACCATAAATCGGAATTGTTGTCAACGCTTATAAATATAACTTTTATGTGTATTAAAATAAAACAATTTAAACGGAGCCTCCCTGACGTTTCAGTACCTTTACAGATACCGTTGTCAAAAGTTGACTGAGAAAAACACATTAATATACGCGATATAATCCCTTTAAATTGATTTATTTAAATGTCTGACAGTCGCGGATACCGAAGAAAATATTTTATGTGTATTTTTATCCCGTGATCAGTCTTGCATGGAAGATAAAAAGAAATATGTAAAAATTAGTAAAATAATTAATTTCTAATTTATTAATTTCACCATAATTATCGCCATAAAGATCTGTCCTGTCAATAGGCTAGTAGACCCAGTTTTGAAATATATTTGAAATGGTTAATAATGATCTTACAAGCTCTAAAAAAAATGAATTTTATTTTTGTGAAAGGTAGAAAGCTACATTTTATCAATTGAAAATTAGAAATTTCATGAACAGTCAAAAACGCCGTCCGCCATTTTTCCCTTTTGCTAATCTGTGACGTAGAATTACGCATAAATATTCGAAATTCGACCGTCGTATAGTGCAATTCCGCTCACTCCAATATACTTTGACAGAAGATCGAGAGGGACGGCACTATTCGAAGTCGTCAAAGTAGAGTTTCAGTTTTGTTTACATGACCGATGACGTCACTATCATAAGCGAAAACGGCGGACAGCGTTATAAGCATTTCAAAATACAGATTAAAAACCAAATTTTCAAATTCAATTTTTTCAGCCATCTTTAAATTTTATGAATTGAAAAACATATATTTAGGATTCCTTTGCTAGATACTATACGGAATAAACATTAGTTTATTAGAATTTGACATGAGTCAACTAGCCTATTCGTTAAGTGTCACCTATATTTTTAGCCACCGCAATTAATTACAAGTATCCTGAAACACTGTAGTGTTTTTGAAACAGAATACGCACTCCAATCCAATAACAAATTATCAATCAAAGTTGAAAACAAGAGCAGGCGTGGGCGGGGTGGGGGTGGTGGCGAGAGGGGGGTGCAGGCGCCAGACGGACTGGCGGCGAATGCACGATGCATCCCGCGCAGGTACTCCCCTCCCCCTTCCCAGTGACTGGTTCCACGTACGATCATGACCTGCCTTTAGTATCACAAATACACCTAGGTATTCCATTTCAGAGTAATCGTATTATGATGTGACCCGTCTTATAGTTTCGTACGCATAAAGTTTCACTAAGTTCAGCGAAGATCTCATGTGCTATATCTTATTTGTTTATCTAAGTAGTTGCTAAAAAATCAGGTGGTGAAAAAAAAGTGTTCTTCAATCAATAGTATAGCACCGATAGAAAATATCACGTTATTCAACCAAATGGCCTGCTTTATGTGGTTTTTACGTTAAGTTAAATACCTAAGCAAAGAGGGTAGATACTAAGACAGACGCGTATGACCAAGCATATTTGAGACATATCTTAAGTCGACACTTTATTGTTTTACATGTCTAAATTCAACATCAATGAGAGCCACAGGCGATTTGCGAGCGAGTAGAAGGCTCAAGAGTAGGAACATTATGGCAACCTCTCTGCGAACTCGCGGCGAAATCGCTTCACGCTCGCGGCGAATTCGCTGCGCGCTCGCCTCGTTTTCAACTCACCCGCAAGTTACCATGCTAAGGCTCTTAGCGTAGGTACCTACCTACTGAGAATGGATAAACTTCAAGCACAAATCTGTGTAGTAAAAGGTAACAAAATCGCACTAGCATTTTAAAATTATAGTTTACAGTAGGTACTCTTATAATATGGTAAATTTTACTAATTATATGAGACATGAACACGGTGCATTAAATGGTTATCTCGAGAGCAAAAATATTGGGCACATATACGTATATAACCGTATAATTGTGAATAACTTTCGTTTACAAACTACGTAGTGATATTGTAAAAGCACTATTATAAACTGACGGTATTCACAATCTTACATTTGCTCTTGACTGTAGGTATACCCGTAGTACAAAAATAAAAACAGCACACCGTTTTGCTTACAAATAGCAGATATTTTCCTACTGCAATTGAATTGTAAAAGGAAACGGGCTAAAGCATCGGTTATCGGTTAGCCAATCTTAACCAGACAATAGGGAAATCGAAGTTTGATTATAGTCGTTAAGTGACGCCTCGGCTTGCCTTCGGCAGCCGGGCCGTCTGCTCTCCGAATAAACAAGTCCGCAAAATACCTACATAATAAACGGAAGGTCTTTCTGTCCGTTTGAAAGTCATAAAATAAACTATAGTGTTGTCTAACACATTGACTATAGCCCCTTGAATAAAGCGGTTTTAGGTTAAGATTTGTATCTGATAGGTATAACAACCAAAACCACCGACTGATGATAATCAGCGTTTTACGTAGGTGATTTTATACCGTATCCGATTATTAACGTTATATTACACACTTCCATCTATGGTTCTATAAATAACTTATACCAAGGCTTATACATATAATATTAGTATCCTTAACTTATTTGATAGCAAATGCAAGACACAGAAAAAACGTAATTGATAAGTGTTTTTATAAGTTACTAGCGACCCGCCCCGGGTTTGCACGGGTCATCATCATCATTTCAGCCATAGGACGTCCACTGCTGGACACAGGCCTCCTCAATTGACTTCCACATGGGCCGGATAGAAGCGACCCGCATCCAGCGAGTCCCCGCAACCCTGACCAGGTCGTCCGACCACCTTGCGGGTGGCCGTCCTACGCTGCGCTTGCCGGTACGTGGTCTGCACTCGAGAACCTTTCTGCCCCAACGGCCATCTGTTCTTCGAGCTATGTGCCCTGCCCATTGCCACTTCAGTTTGCTAACCCTGTTTGCTATACTAACTTGTTTATGCTTGTTTATGCTGATACTAACTCTGCTATTATACATATATAAAAAAACGCATCAAATTCCGTTGTGTAGTTTTAAAGATCTAAGCATACATAGGGACAGACAGACAGACAGACAGCAGGAAGCGTCTTTGTTTTATAATATGTAGTGATGCAAATATTTTTTTTATAAATCAGCCTATAGTGAAGTAGGTATAACTGGTAATAACTCGCATGAATCCTTTTTTAATATCCATTCAGTATTTTTTTTTATTAAAATTGAGGTTATTTTATAAAAAAAGGCAGGTCAAGTGCGAGTCAAAGTCGCGCCCCGAGGGCTCCGTACGAACTATAAAAGTGGGTACTGCATATTGCTCAAACGAATATAGGGTAGACCGAGGCGATTCGGATCACAGGGCGAATTGGATCAAAATAAGCTTTTTGTCAAATTCAAAAGATCGCCGCTAGCTACGGGCAGCCAACCACCGTCCAGCGTTGGGTTTGACCTTCCCGCACACTATGACACAGGCGGCGATTTTTTCGGACGCTTGTGTCAGTCTCAGCGATGCCTCGCGTCAAGTCACTAGTGTTGATGTGCTGTGATTTTACTGGTCATGTAAAAAACGTGGTTAAAAAATTGACAATAAAAACAAAGTAAGTTGACTAAAGTTTAATATTTATTACTCAATATTGACATTAACGTGTCCTGTTTTCGTAATTAATGTGATTAAAACTATATTTTAAAGAATATTCGGGTTAGGTATAAATATCGTAAACCTATGGTTTGGGGCTATTCGGATCACTTGTTCGGGGGCGATGTGGATCACTTATTTGAATCGCTCTTTTCTAGTTTATACCAATAATTTTAACTGTTTGTGTGTTTTAGATGGTCCGTACGTACAAAAGAAAGACACACCAAAGAGAATGGAGTACAGACAATATGCCAGAAGCAGCTAACAAAGTGTTAAGAAAAGAGCTGACATTACGTCGGGCGGTCGAAATTTATAATTTACCGTTCACATCTTTACAGCGAAGAGTTACCATGTCCCGTGGTGTTATAAAACAACAAGGTGGGCAGACAGTATTTAAAGAAGATGCAGAAAACCTATTTGCTGGGAGATTACTGCAGTGATCTATACCACATTAATTTACTAGAGTCTCTAAAATGGCAGGAGAGGACTGGTTTCATCGATTTCTGAAAAGAAATCCGCAGTTGAATATTCGCAAACCTGAGGGTCTTTCTAGAGCGAGAATGAACGGGATGACTAAAGAAAAAGAATTATGAATTATGAAAAGTTAATGCATATTTTGCTACATTAGAGAAAGTGATAAATGAAAATAATTTTAGAGGAAAACGTGTGAAGTAACTGAAGAACGGTGCCATTAAAACTGTGCAGATCGTGGAGGTGCTATAGTTTCTTTATTATTTTTCCAAAGTTTTGTTTGAAATGATTTTGTCTCTTCTAAAGGGGCGAATCGGATATTTTTAATGTTTAATGTTAAGTTTATTGCAGATAGCAATTTAAGTTTTAATTCAGTTTTTGTTGTAGAAACGTATTAATTAGAAGTTTTTTATACCTCGTAAATAGATTTTTGATACTCTAGTTAGCTTTGAATACCGAATTTTATTTTACATTTATAATGAAAAAAAATTGTTAAATTGTTCTATGGGAGAAAAGTAGAAATGTTACTCAAAATTACCTCTTATGTCGTGTTATTAGTACTAATCTATAATAATATGTCATTGATTTTTCCAAACGTTACTAATACACGTGTTTTTGATTCAAAACAAATATTTTATGGACGAGTTTTCTGTGATCCGTTTCGCCTCGAAAAATGGGGCGAATCGGATTATTTCAGTGTTTTTCTATTTTATTGCTCAAAATTAAAAGACAAGGTTTATTTTTAGTTTGATAACTGGATTTTGTAGTTCGATAACTACTGTATCCAGAATAATATTAATATACATGATACACTGTAACAAACTGGTTTTATTTCACATTAACTAAAAATTGATCCGAATCGCCTCGGTCTACCCTATATTAAAAATAAACGGTACTGAATGACAAACTTAAATTGACCGTTGGAAAACTGTTTTACGTACTTTAAATAAAGATTATCTTTAATATTTTCATCGATTTCCGCGACTGTCACACGTTAAAACAATTGTGTTTTTCTCAGTCAACCTTTGACAATGGTATCTGTAAAGGTACTACTGAAACGTCAGGGATACTCAAATAATTAATATACGCGATATAATCCGTTTAAATTGTTTTATTTAAAAGACTATATATTTATTATGATTTAATTTCAAATGTATAGTTTTCAGATTTTTTCGTACACTTGTTGTGTAAGACCGTATTACTTGCCAAAGTTCATAGTTCTTGGCCCACGGAAAATACCTACCCTATAAATTTTGCTTCCCTTAAGAGTTTCGAAATATACGTTTCTTGCGTACCTTTTCTTTAAGTTAACATAGAAGTTTGGTTTTTTCACAGCTTCAAGGTACTGTAGACCTGAGTATGTGGTTTTAGTTTCAAACCGATACCTCCACTCGTTCCCGAAATAAAGGGTCTTGACAGACAAATAGATGGACCGACGGACAGATGGACGGACGGACGGACAAACGGACAACAAAGTGATCCTATAAAGATTCCGTTTTTCCTTTTGAGGTACGGATCTCTAAAAAACAAGTTTGAAATAAACTCTTTTGAGGTACTTACTCGAAAATTATTCATGTATTTTGTATCTGTACGCATGTACGAGTGCATTTGTTTTTGTGACTCAATACGCTTAAACGGCTGGCCAGTTTTAATTTTGTTTTTGTTAAACATGTAGCGGGGTGTATATATATATATATAGGATACATTTTAACCAACTACGATAAAGCAAAAAAAATAGTTCTCACTTTCCCGCGGAAACAAAGTAGCAAACGCCTTCTATTTTTTTTAACTCCGTAGGTCCGTCTCGTTTGGTTTCAGCCAATGGAAAGTCCGAACAACTATTTTCGTCTCGCGGTCGTTACACTTAGCAAACATAGTATGGCTTGGAGATCAAGTAAACAACGTTACGGCGGACCGAATGACATGTATTATTATCATTCACGTTGTTTTCGTTGTATTCTCTTGGTGTCATAAAGTCTTGCCACTATTAAGATTTTATGGAGTAGTCAAATAGTTATGGAATTCTCAGGAAAGTCTCATTTGATAAAGGTTACGATATTACGGCAACATGCCAGTGGCAGCATTATTAACGTATTATGTATACACATTAATGATATATTCAATGAAAAAAAGAGAAAACAAATAAAAGTTCGCATGAAAATATTTGGAAAATCAAATCAACGATAGCATCTTTTGGGTACATTAGTTAGAAGTACATGTATTGCCATTGCTCACTATTGAAGTGAAAACGAATAAGCCCGGCGTACTAATTAAATGTATGTTCTGTTACCCAAGGGGAAAGGAAGTTCCACGAAAATTAAATTAGATACTCTGCTCGCATTAAACCCTGTATACGTAATGCTACATTGGGTTTTAGGTTTATTGGGCCTAGGAGGTGACATAATACCATCATACAAAAATTCTGAAGCCAAAGTATCAGGGGCCCGCCATATTTACTTCAGAACTATGGTTGTGTTTATCAAGTGATGGATAAATGATAAAGCGTCCGTCACGATTAAGACTTTTTTTGCCAATATTGAAGCATAGGTTTGCGAAATATTTTTATTTTTAGCAAAAATTACGTTATTTAGAGAAATCATTATCTCGAAAAACATTATTTCATTAAGAATATTTAGCAGATTACGCTTGCAAATAAATGTAACGTAACAGATTTAATTAAAATATGAAAAGTATCACTCACGGCGTCATAACAGAGGCAAATTATATTTGGCATAGGGATAAAAGAGGGATGAAATGTAACAAAGGGTACTTCTTATCCCGAATTAAGGTAAGGCTCCCGAGGGAAAACAAAGCACCGACATTACACGGTGCATTTCTACTTACATTTATAAATAAACCTTTTAACCCAATAGCATATTTATTTATGAATAAAATAAATCTTGAAACTTATAGAATTTTAATATTAAAAACCGATTGATTAAAACGAGCCATTCAAATACGAAGAGTAAAAATAAAAAAAAAATTGAAAAAAATTAAAACTTATTTAACTAAAGTCGGGACAGAAAAAAACATTTGGTATTATGTTTTTTTCTGTCCCGACTTTTCTGAGACGTTAGGCGCCTTAAAACCGTAGGTGTGTAATTTAATTTATTTTCACCCCACCAGCTCAAACATGCCGATTTTGCTGCGAGATAACAATGAACAAAATGCGATTTTGATTCGAGCGAGAGTCAAAATAAGTTTTAATTTTTTCTCAATGTAGTGTGCCAATTGAAGCAAAAAACGACTTTGCTCTCTTGTTGGACAAATAATTATTTCTCTGTCAATAGTAGAGTAAGTAACTTAGAAGCCATTTTATTATACTTATTTTCCTATATTACTTTATTGTCCAGACTTTTTAAAACGTAAGACAAAAGCATGTCACAGCTAGTGCTGTGTGCTCTAAGAAGCCCTATAGATATTGAAAACCAATTTTACTCACAATATAAGTTACATAATGCCTCGAATCAAAATTAAATACTAATCGAGTTAGTTGAATATTTTATCACGACTCAGTAAGTACATGTTTTCAAAGCTGCGTCTGATACGATACGGTTTCGCAAATATTCGATATGAAACCATAGTGCGTTTGGAAACTTGTTTACACGAATAACTTGTTCAGTAACCTAGTTAAGAGGCAAAAATAAAATTCAACACAAATAGCGATGAAAGGGAAATGACCCCGTTCTACGCGGCCATTCCGGCTCGCTATTCGAAGCCTTCTCACGCACGCATCTATTAAGTTTATTTTTAGTACGGCTTGGAAGTATCTGGCGATCGCCGATTACCTACAGTTCAAGCTCTAATTAAGGTCTAACAAAACAGCTCCAAATCGGCACAATTTTACCGCAGGTACCTTAATTAAGAGGCCACGGCCGGCTGCCGGTAGCTTGACAAATTAAAACCGATCGCTATCACTCCAAACAAGCGCCACTGCCGTTGTTCTCGCTAATTTAACACCCTGAGCCAATTAAACGAAGCGATAAAACTTCTTGGAATTTCGATACTTTTACAGCCGTAAGAATAGAAGTAATGGCTGGTGAAGGCTCAGATACAGAAGGCAGTAACTGTGGTCACGGCGCACATTGTCAGGACTTCACAGAAGGTTCCTCTTCCTCCAGCCCTAACCACCCGTAGCTTGGCACCAGGACGACTGTCGACAACACCATAGACCTGGGTGTTGCCTGTAATAGGGGCGATAAATTAAAACAGAGTCTGCTCTTCAAACTGAACAACATTTTTTCAGCAACTTTAAAAAATGACAGTTTTCAGAATGTCATTATTTCAAACAAATTAAATCGTACGTCTTCCAGCATTGACATTCCCTGAGCATTGACATGGCTGTCACTGTACTCATATCGCACATTTCGCAATACATTGCATCTTTGCCTAAACATTATTCTACGAATTATCATTTCATATACTTTATTTTCAGAAGTAGCTTAACAAATGTTGTTCAGTTTGAAGGGTAGAATCTATGTTTTAATTTATAGGTATTAATGATAAAAGAGCATACAAAAAGAAACCGTGTTAAAGGTCGATCTATTATGCGCAATAACCTAGCCGCCCGAGCGCGACGCGCAGCTAGCCGGGTTGAATGCAGACAAGGGACCGTCAGATTTGTTTCCCTACCTTCATTTATATCCATATGCCATTGAGCAATAATCTGAATATATTTTCATGTCCGTCACAGTTAACAATTTTTTGTTAGGGCTGAAAAACTACACCGTTTTTTTTTATTGTCGTACTATTGCTTAAGCGAGCAATTGTACATTAATGTACATACGTAATTTAGGATGGAATTCGAAGTTTAGGTACTTACATAAAAATATTTGAAAATAATTAATCATCCACCCATCCAACACAGCTTAGCTCAACCATGTTATTCGATTTATGCTATCAATGAGCGTAGTTATATCAAAAATAAATATTCTAAATTCAACTGAAGATGGAATAAATAGAGTGCTCAAAGTGACCTACAAAACAAATCCTTACCTACTTAGTACCCGCTCCCCACATGTTTGCTTGTATCCAGAATCAAAGGAGATAGAATTTCTTTAAATGCATCCAGTTCGTATAAAGATGCTCCAGATTTTAAAGCAAATATAAACAAGTGGATTACGCGGTCTCCGAAAGACGGCCAAGTTATTAGATCGCGGGCTACCCCGTTAACGAGTGTGTCGGCGGGCTGGCTTGGCGCCAGCGATGCCCGGCATAAATTGTTCTGGAGTACTCACTACTCACCACTCACTATGTGTCCTATACAACCTCATACAAAAACAGACAAGTGCGAGCAAAACAAGGTCAAACGGCTACATTTGTGTTATAGTGGACAACATATTATTTGCACCTTTGAATGTTATCTTAGAGCCCATCTTTTCAATACGGTGATAAAAACAATTAAACCTCCGTATTGTCCGTGTTGGAATGGCACCTGCCGAGCAGCGTATCCTTTGACCTATTGTATTCGAACGATAATGTGTTAATTTGAATCGGTGGAAATCATTTGTCGTTGTATAAAAATACATATACGAAATAAAAATACATATATATAAAAACAATTAAACCTCCGTATTGTCCGTGTTTGAATGGCACCTGCCGAGCAGCGTATCCTTTGACCTATTGTATTCGAACGATAATGTGTTAATTTGAATCGGTGGAAATCATTTGTCGTTGTATAAAAATACATATACGTATATGCAGCGGGACCCCATGTAATTATGGTTTAGGTCCTAAATCATCGAGTTGGTACATATTTCTACCTGTCGATTTATGTTCTTTAAAATTTCTACCTATGCAAATTAATGAAAAAAAAATTATTCTGTGCCAGCGGGGCCCTTTGTTAATTATAAGTTTACAGACTAAATGAATAAAAAATTAAAAATATTATTGTATTATATTATCACTAAACCTGTCACTAGCAAGTTGGTAATAATTGATTCAGTAATTGAAGTAGAAATAACTTTTTTTCAATTACCTGGGGTCATGTAAGTCACTAAATACCAAAGGGCCCTGCTAGAAGGACAAAATCTTCGAACGCGTATTTCTCAAAAACTATTTATATCTAGGGTGTAGTGAAAAGTTATTTGGAAGGTAGAAATAAGAGGCTCCATGCATAGTACTTCATTTAGTCTGTAAACTTACAATTAACAAAAGGCCCCGCTGGCACAGAATATTTTTTTTTTTTCATTAATTTGCAAAGGTAGAAATTTAAAAGTACATAAATCGAGAGGTAGAAATATATACCAACTCGATTATATAGGACTTAAACCATAATTACATGGGGTCCCGCTGCATATACGTATATTAAAAATACGACTAACAATCAATAAGTAATAAGTTTACTTTCGCGCTCATATTCACTTCAAGTTTAGTTGGTCATAAGAAATAATTTAAAAGTTAAAAAATATATTTTTTGCTACTATTTTCTCTGAAACCAGTAACTTATTAAAACTGTTATGAACTTGAATAAACAACTATTAATTGTATAGGTGACTTTAGAAAAATTCCAAAAGTTAGTTTTTAAGCAAAGAAAAAGTGAAACGTGACTTGATAATTCTGGGACACACAAATAGTTATCCATTTCGAATTTATAACATGTTTTCACGCTTTTGATAGTTATCTTTGTTACAATAGGTACAATGTTTTGCCTTCGACTAGATATGCCGAGTTGCAGAGGCGGGGCGGGACTATTATCGGTAATGATAATGACCCAATGTCGGTCACTGTTGTGTTATTCGCCCCAAACTGTAAGAATGTAACTAACTGGACATCCTTTCAGTTACCACTTGTAATATACATATTTTCTTAGACGGCTAGTTAGTAGGTATTTTCATTTTTATTTATTGCTCATATTATCAAATTACAAATCTCGGGTTTCACTAGACACTTCTAACAAGTCTATCGACATGTTCCATTTTCTATATAATTTTTAGGAATGTTATAGCTTTTAAAATTTCTTGCAATGAATTTTGAGAAATTCCTATCCGAAAAATACAAATAAATACACGAATACAATAGTTTTGTTATTTTTTCGTTAGTTACTATAAGTAGTGAGTATATAACGTATCCTTTTGATACGACAGTGTCGACAGTGGAGCGAGCAACTGATTGGTAGGGAGTACAGGCCGCGATGTGAATGTCTTCCGGCGCGCGAATTCGACGGCAATAGGCGGAACCGTACGATGCCACAACGGCACATAGCCTATTGTTTGGCATCTTCAACTCTTGGCATCGAACTTTAAACACAGTGCACTGTCAGCTTTAGTGCTTTAACGCTATAATGTATGAATATTAAACAACGAGTTTTGAAAATAGAACCATTACACGTCTAACTTTATTAATCGTTTTTTAGGGTTCCCTAGTCAACTAGGAACCCTTATAGTTTCGCCATGTCCGTCTGTCCGTCTGTCCGTCCGCGGCTTAGCTCCGTGATCATTAGTACTAGAAAGCTGAAATTTGGTATGAGTATGTGTATGTATCACACCGACAAAACGGTAAAATAAAAACTAAAAAAAAACTTTTTCAGGTACCTACCTACCTCTCGTACACCTAAAGTGGGGGTGAATTTTTTTCGTTCCAACACTAGTGTGTAGGGTATCGTTGAATAGGTCTTACAGTTACTTTGGCGTTTACGACCTTTTTATAGAGCTTGAAATCTTTCTCGTAATTTAAACCTATTGTGAAGGATGGGCAACTACGGAACCCTACACTGAGAGTGGCCCGACATGTTCTTGGCCGGTTTTAAATTTAATTAAAATTGTTAAATATTTAGCCTTTTAACTTTGTGCAAAGTGCATAGTGAAGGTAAGCTATATTTTGATTATATACATTTTATTAACGATCATAACGTGTCGTGGTAAAAAAAACGGCCAAGTTCGAGTCGGACTCGCGCATCGAAGGTTCCGTACAAAAACACTTCCTATCTGAACTGGCCGGGCTAAGTTAAGTTTGCAACTGTTATATATGGCGCCGCATACAAATGAGGTGCAAAGTTAACGCAACCGATCACGTTTGCTGTATGGGAGCCCCTCATAAATATTTATTTTATTCGGTTTTTAGTATTTGTTGTTATAGCGGCAACAAAAATACATCATCTGCGAAAATTTCAACTGACTAGCTATCACGGTTCATGAGATACAGCCTGGTGACTGACAGACAGATAGACAAACAGACGGACAGCGGAGTCTTAGTAATAGGGTCCGGTTTTTCACCCTTTGGGTACGGAATCCTAAAAAGGCCAAGTAGACAAGGACACTTAACAGATTTTTATCAATTTCTAAATTGCTTACTAACGTTTATTCACGATTTTTTACTAAGTATAAGTTGAAAATTTTAAATGGGTAATGTGTGTTGTGTACTAATAAAAATAATAGTAAAAACTATATTTCTTGAATACTGGACTAAGATACGACTCTACAGATTTCTAAATAACCTGAACATCTTCATATTGTCATTATTTGGCAATTCCCTCTGGTTACACTAAACGGAAACGGACACTGCAGGCGTACCTACACATAGCCAATTTTCATAAAAACATTACCAAACACGACACAAAATATGCACACGTTTTTCGTTATAAAGCTCTAGCCACACAAGATTCTGTCGTCGCCGAAGTGGGAGCCATTAATATAATTAAGTGACTAACAAGGTTATATAACAAAAGCTATAACTATGTATTAGTGGACCATTAGGGGGTGGTAAAATATAACAAATACGTATATACCTGACGCTTCATACGCCACGTGTTACATCAGCTTTAGAATCGTCATTATAACATGTTTTAAATTGACATACTTTTTTACCCGTATAGATTTTGATCCCTTATACATTTGTACCGAAATTACCTGTTTCCTTAATTTGCAAGATAAATGTGTTAGTCGTTATCTCCTAGTTTGTTGCAAAGAGTATGTAATCACTCCGGTTTGTTGCAGCGAGTATGACACTATTTTCTGAAATTATACATGTCAGTCTTTCCACGTTTCTGATACTGAAACAAAAACTAGTGTAGTGTTCCTAACCTACACTACGCTTTCTTAAGAATGCGTGGAGGTATTATGCTGAAATTAATAAGTATCAATACTCTGATTGCGCTATTACATTACCATAAATATATTTACTTGTGATTACAAACTTCATTGCAGTTGATAAACTAACTCTAAGTTTAATGTTTCGTATAATCCGCCAATGTAGGTAATATAACTATTAATACAAATTGGTCAACCTAATACTTCATTTCACCTCACCACGCCTTGATTTTAATGAACTATTCTGATTACTTATGATTATGACATAGCATCGTCATTAAGTTCAAAAAGTTCACGTCATGGTACTAATTTAGCCGTAATCAAGATAGCACCATTAATAGAACAGTTCCAATGATAATACGAGATACAGCAAGTATCCGATTCTCCATCGATCGGTTCGCGTCGTACTAAATAATGTAGACCTCCTTACAACCGCTGGGGATATTTATATCAGAAGGGTCGTGCTCAAAAACCGGAAGGTCGACGATATTTGTTTATTTTTTTGCATTAATAATAACTGTGCAATATGTGTTATAGATTGATATCTATAATAAATATTGGGCCCGAATAGAACTACCCAAATATAGGCGGAGCATGTTCTTGAGTAATGTAACTCTGTCCTTAGTGTAGGAGTTAGTTTCGGAAGATTAAAATAAATTCAGCATAGATCTGGTTCACCACCGTTTAATCACTTTTAACGTCTGCCTTGTACAGTTGCTAGTTAGATAATGCCTTCTACTCTAAATCCCCCTCTCAACCATCCCTCGGTAGTCGTGTTTTTTGGCGCGCTATGATTCTAGTCAAAAACTACCGTACCAACGACTTCCGAAAGGTGGTCGAGAGACATACATATATTGATAAATTTAATATACGAATCATAAATTATTAACAACATTTAACAAGATTTAATTGAGCATACAAATAACTTATCAATCTAATATCCAGTAATCCTACGAAAAAGAAACATTACAGAGGGCGCTCTGCGCTAACAGTCATTAAACTAGTTATAGTACTCATATCCTACCAAGTAACTTGTAATTGAATACCTTATCGTATCTTTCAAGTATATTATTCACGTTATATTTACAGTTATGTTTAAGTATTCTATAAATAAGCTAACAGCTCGGCCATCCTGTTTTAGCGAGTCCCATCGCTGCACGTAACGAAAAAGAGTATGGGACATGAAATATGCAAAATAGTTAATTAGATAGTCCATTTAATGAGCATTGAGTTTGATTAATAAAGAAGATCTATCAATATTTCTAGTAACGTATGTACTTAGATTAACAAATGATGAACATAGTTTCTAAACGTGTTGGTTAATGGTAATTAGAATTAACGACATATATATACAACAGACAAAACCCTATATAGTCCTGAATTTGACCCAATTAGATAGCAAATTACTCTTCTTGATCAGTACTAGAGCTTTCATTGTCAATATCACTATCAAGATCTCTGTTAAAGTGAAGCCAGGGTTGAATTTTGTCAATAGCTACTACACTTTCGTAGCGGCGACCCTGTTTCCGAGTTAGGGGAGTATCTTCAATGAGATATCTGTAATTTGGGAGTATTTTTTTTTTACGCGTCGTCTATCTGTAAAGCTGCGACTTGCTTTTCTACGCGTTCTTTACCCTTAGCGTCGTCCTTTGTTTGAAGTTGCACTTTCTTGTAACAGTGCTCTGCTAAATGACCGAATTTTTCACATAGAGTACATTTTACAGCGCTCTTACCGCATTTGGAGCTGCGATGTCCCATTTCGTTACAATTGTAGCATTTGATGCTAGCCGATGATGTGCTGGGACGCGTGGAATTCTGCTTTTGCTCGTTATGACGAGACCTGTGAGATGGGTCTCGATTGTCTCTATCCCTGCTTTGTCCTCCTACCTTCACAGTCTTGAAATATTTCAAGACCTGTTCAGGTTCAGAGAATTGTGCCGCCTGAGCACCTACCTTTACAGCACGATCATCTATACCGTAGAGGATACAATCGACCGCCTGCCTGCCATAAACTCCGCATCTATTCAATAGATTTATTTTAGCGTAATAGTACTGTTCAAAGGAGTCGCCGTACCTAACCCTTTTAGATAACATTTCTGTAAGTAGTTCAGCATAATCCTCACGACAGGGAAACGATTCGATTAATTTCTTTTTCCATTCAGTCCATGTAAACAGTACACTTGGGAGACCCTGGTACCAGGTATTAGCCACTCCTTTTAGTTTGGGAAGAGCATAATTAATAGTTTCCCTGTCGTCCCAGTGATATATGGTAGCGCATTCTACGCGCATCTACTTTAGTAAGCCACGTTAGTACAGTCTGCTCCTTGGACATATGGTCAAGGAATAACATTGGTGTTAAAAGTAAGTTTTGGTTTATCAGAATTTTTAAACTGTTTTAGAATGTCAAGGAACTTGTCTAAAATAGCGGATTCACTTTCCCTACTTACTGAATCAGATAGCCTTAAACGTTTACTAGGATTTGACTCATTGGTGTCTTCCGAGGAATCCCTCCCTCTCCTGCGGCTTTCCCAACCTGGACATTCATCTGGTTGAGAGTGTCTACCTTCATTGGGTTCGTAGTCACGCTGAAGTATAACGTCGTGTTGCCTCCATTCCCGACCACTTACATTCGAACCGTTACTGTGGGTTTGTTCGAGATCCTGACCCTGTGACCTGGGTGCTCCTGGATCATCATAGTACATGCCCCGGCCCTGTGACCTGGGCGCTCCTGGGCTGGTACTTTCCGGGCCCCGGCCCCGTGACCTGGGCGCTCCTGGGCTGGTGCTTTCATGACCCCGGCCCTGTGACCTGGGCGCTCCTGGGCTCATATTTTCCGTACCCTGGCCCTGTGACCTGGGCTCTCCTGGGTTGGTGCTTTCAGGACCCTGGCCCTGTGACCTGGGCGCTCCTGGGTCGTCAGTCTCCATTATCTGTAACTTAGAATTATCGAGCTAAGAATATCGATACGAATAAATAAAAATATACTCTTTATTGTACACCTCACAAAACAAAGGACATATGCATACAAGAAAATAACCTGCACCGACAACATATTTCTGTTTAACCCACTGGTTGACTGGTAGAGAATGCCTAAAGGCAATAAGTCCGCCATTTGTACTTTTACTTATGTATTTTGTGCAATAAAGGTTAAATATATAAATAAAATACAATAAAAGGTAAACAACATAATCTATACTGTTTTAAAATTCTATATCTGTATCTGTATCAAACATGAATATTCTATGGGGAGGGGCCATGGTTTCTTGTACACATTATATTATTTGAACTGGATTTTATAAATACTGACACAAAGGTAAATTAAGAAATGTGGTATTACCACATAAAAAATATGAATCGATAAAAAAAGATTCTATACAAATATTTGGATTTTATAAAGCTTTTATTTTGATACTATAATTAGCAGGTTAAGATTAGGTTTTTTTTTTTTTGCATATAATGTAAAAAAGAAACAATTCGATCAGGGGTTAGTAATGGCAAGACACATATTTGCACGAATCCTCCGTAACTAATTAAGTAAGAATTAAAATTCCACACTAACAAAACAGACAGTCACATATGGTCATCTCCAGGGAGTACCCATGGCAAGATGGCCATACGTGATTAACCATATAAACCTCCGGAATGTCTCCGTTACGGGAAATATAGTTTAGATTTAAAGTATGTAACTAACAAAAGAAAAAAAATATATATATCACGTATGTCTATCTCCAGGGAGTACCCGTGGCAAAATAACCATATGTGATTAACCATATTAACCTCCGGAATGTCTCCGTTACGGAAAATATAGTTTAGGTTTAAAGTATGTAACTAACAAAAAAAAAAGTCACATATGTCTATCTCCAGGGAGTACCCGTGGCAAGATAAACATATGTGATTAACCATATTAACCTCCGGAATGTCTCCGTTACGGGAAATATAGTTCAACAGACTTTCCTAACAACTAGCCAAAACCTTTAAACAACTCACTATACATAACCTCAATACCAAGGAAACTAGGGGAAGAGAAATAAAAACGTACTTACATTTTGTGTGGCGTGGTAAGAATCCCATTGATTCTTTCTATCCCGTCTTCTGAAACTGTAGGAGTTAGTTTCGGAAGATTAAAATAAATTCAGCATAGATCTGGTTCACCACCGTTTAATCACTTTTAACGTCTGCCTTGTACAGTTGCTAGTTAGATAATGCCTTCTACTCTAAATCCCCCTCTCAACCATCCCTCGGTAGTCGTGTTTTTTGGCGCGCTATGATTCTAGTCAAAAACTACCGTACTAACGACTTCCGAAAGGTGGTCGAGAGGCATACATATATTGATAAATTTAATATACGAATCATAAATCATTAACAACATTTAACAAGATTTAATAGAGCATACAAATAACTTATCAATCTAATATCCAGTAATCCTACGAAAAAGAAACATTACAGAGGGCGCTCTGCGCTAACAGTCATTAAACTAGTTATAGTACTCATATCCTACCAAGTAACTTGTAATTGAATACCTTATCGTATCTTTGAAGTATATTATTCACGTTATATTTACAGTTATGTTTAAGTATTCTATAAATAAGCTAACATTAGCAAGGCGAATTTGTTAAGTAGGTAATTTTAAGGCTCTTGAATCATTGATACAAAGATCAAAGCACAAAGAAAAATTGAATTGCGTAACCTGGCGGAAGAGACCGGCAATCGAACCCGGTACCTCTGGATTGCCAGTCCAACGTGTGAACCTCTCCACCACCCTAACGCCAGAGTACTTTTAGATGTTTTTTCTTATGCTTTGTGTGTCGATCTTTGCGTTGTTTATTTGAAAGGCTCTATGTACACCTTAGCGACCTCTAAGTGAACACGTTAATATTTACATCTTGCCGCACTACTCTACTTTACAGCAGTGAATAAACAAGCGAGAGGGGGCGCTGTTATTAATAAATTTGTGGAACCATAAATGTTTCATTATTTTGAATGTGGATACATCGCAATTTTTATTATTATATCTCGTACATGTTTCACAAAATTAACTTTAAGGCTCTTTTATAATTTCATTTCATTTCAACTTTCAGGGGCGCACAGTGAGTCAATCTGTGTGATTAAATAGATTAGAATAACTTACTTTTCCTTAACTTTCAGTTATGGACTAGGAACGGAACGGCCAAGACAAATTATGAAAATGTTAAATTTACCAATGAGAATCGCCCATGTTACTGTATAAAATAAACGCAACCCTTATCACTTTGTTTTCAGTTGGCCTGTATGTCTGTTTATCTATAGTCATACTCCTTTTTCCCAGAAGTAAACTGGTACAGTCTTGGAACGTATAATTTCAATTAAATGATATTGTTATTCTTTCTTGCAAACAAACAAACAAATACATTTATTGAAAAAACATAATAAGCAGCAGGTATCTATTTTCTAATAAATTATATCATTGAAATGAGCAACAAAAACTATAAACATAACTACACGTGAATGGTTAGAAGAACAAGTACAAAAAAATCGAATATGTTCTCGCTGTTGAAGTGAAAAGTGATTTGTGCTACACGAGAGTAAAGTTTTTTGCACCTCGTGCTGTTGAGTCTCTCGCTACAGTCAGGATTCTAACTTAGAATCCTTCGCTTGCCGGGACTCAAAATCAGCACTCGCAACAAAAGACAACTTAGCTCTCTTGTTGCACAAATAGGTAACTATTGTCAAAACATTTGTGATATGAATAGTTTGTGAAATGATGCATTTGTGAAATGTATATTTGTATTTGTGAAATTATTATTTGTCAAACTTTTTTTGTGAAATGATAGTAAACCTATTATAATGAACCTTTTTGTACCTTGCATTTCAATAATCCAAAGTTAAGTTTACACCTGACTTGAATGCCACCTTATATAACTGGTCCGTATTTCTTATTATTTTATATAATACATGCGTAAGTTCGTAAAAATGTAATTACATTTCACTTAAACGCAACAAGGAAAAGATTTCTATAAATCTTTTCAGTAAAATAGCGCTTAGATATCAAAGTAAGACATAGGCATTGCATAATTTACAGCTTGTCCTAAATTTTGAATATTCTTTAACTTCTTTGTATTCATTAAGAAGAGGGATAAATTTAAGGGTACTCGTAGTGTTTGTATGGGCATGTTTTTTAAGTGTGTAACTTTAATATTGATGTAATAAATATATTTTAGAATTGCCAGTTTCATTTAATGGGTTGTTCTACAAACTAAGGACGAAAATGAGTCGGATTCCGGCCCGACGTTTTTTTTACATTATGTTTACAAAATATAGTTTATCATAAAGATTACACCGTCTTTTAGCCTATATTAAGTGGAACGGTCAAAATATTCAAAAATATTATATTTATGGCAATTTTAAGAAATCAAGCAGCAGGAAACTGAGATTGTAACCAGGAAACTGAGGATTCAAACAAATATCAATCAAAATCAACGTTTATTTAATAATAAATTCACAAATAAAAATTATGCTTCTAACCATTAGTTTGTAATAGTACAAATATCTTGAACTATGGTGAAAATTAGGTCTATTCTTGACATACTAATTATCTATCTAAACCAGTCTTGAACAGGAATTTTTATCACTAAATCTACAATATTAGAGCTTTAATTAAGTAATAATTTTAACAAACATTATGTAATAAAATCTCTTTTATAACAAAGTAACAATATTATTGTTAATAATTTAAATATGAACGACACTTATCATAAACAATAGTATGCCGGAAACCAAAAACATTTAGCAGTCTTATTAATTTTGCTTTTCTTAGGCATTTATTTTTTAATGCGAACACTAATCGTTAAATATTTTTTGAGCATTTCTAGTATTTCTTCTCTAGTCTGTTTTTTCTTTGGTATCGCCATTTTATCTACAAAAAATCAATCTAATGAGCTTTCAAATAATGAAAATCAATGAAATCATACTTTAAATTATGGAAATGTCTATTCTTATTTATCACATTATAATCTGCAACCGACATGTAACTGTAAACCTCATATTTACAACAGTACTTACGCGATTAAATAATTTTGTTTAGAATTCGAGGTCAGGCAAATACTTAATTAGGAAAAATAGTATATAATGTAAATAGACATAGACACAGGTTTTAAATGTGCGTTTACGTTGTTTTTATCTTTTTTTCTGATGTTTTGAGACGATTATACGAATTGCCCTGCTTAGTTCAATGATAATACTTATAAGTTATAGATAAATTGATTATTAGAACTAGTTAAACGCTTTATTATTTTGACTTCATAGTATATAGCAGAAAAAGTAACAAATTATCTTGCACAAAAATAATATTTCAATATAAACACTCAAGATCCTGCATTTTTCTCAGTATCCTGGCTATTTGTTTGACAGGATCCTGAGACCAGGATCCTGAGAATTTTTGAATAATATTAAAAAATAACGTCTATTTATAACTTTCAACCAAAATTAAGCAGCATTAAGCCTTCGTGTAAGTAATTAATAAATCAAAATGCTACAATTACCATATTACTATATGAATTTCGTAATTAAATATCTTACCAGGATCCTGTGAACTCGACTGATTACGACGCAACTTCCTCCATCAAATGTGCCGGGTAGACTAAGCAATTCACTGGGTGCAAAGCGATAGGTGGTATTCATTGTCTCTTTCGTAGCGGCAACGAACTCAGCTAAACCTCAAGGTCGTGCGGCTAATGGAATATTGAATATTCGCTTATTTTACATCGGACAGGATCCTGATATAAAACTGTTGGGACAAATTCTGGACAAAGTTTTTATAATGTTTTTGCTAAAATAAAGTAGTAATATGTCACCTAGGTAATAATAATAATAGGAAGTCATTTATATTGGTTTAACTTATGGTCTCAATGTAGTAGAAAATAAATTATATTTCACATTAGATTCTATTTTGCTCGTGGGACACACCAGGATCCTGAAAATTTGACGCATTGAATATTTTTTTCTTAAGAAAATATTTTGTCATCTAAATTATTTTTAGAGACCAGGTAGATATAGGTATGGTAAATAGTATGTTATGTAAATAAACTAGGTTGTAACCATTTTTTTATGATATTTTAGCTGAGCTGTCGAAAATTCCTTACTTTGTAGAACTACCCTAATATTGTTTTTAAAGATACGAAATATATTTGACTATTTTGCTTGAGTTTTGTTTTTATTAATAGTACATTCCTAACTACAGAGGCCGGGAAAATGAGGATTCCCTGCCGAGTAGGTAATAGCAATAGGAAGCAAGGTAAATACTATTCAACAATACTTAATTGCACACCAATAACAGTTTACAAAACGGAAACAAAACAATACAATTTATAAATAACGGTAGACAACATGCGCTAAAAAGCGATCTCTTCCAGACAACCTCTGGGTACTGAAATCTGATTGGAACGAATAAAAATCTGATTATTGTTCTATGTGATCTGATCAGATCGAACATCGGTGTCTGGAAGTGTTAAAAAATATATTCGCATGTGCAAGTAGAATAGGCTACCCTACCAGTCTGCTCCGACTTCCGGTTCCTCGGGTCATTAATCCAAAATGACGGTAATATAGACCGTGACGTGAAAAATAGAATAAATGCGGGATGGATGAAATGGCGACAGGTCTCTGGAACAGCTTGTGATCCACGAATGCCCCTTAAACTTAAGGGGAAAATCTATAAAATGATCATAAGACCTGTCGTAATGTATGGATCAGAGTGTTGGGCAACGAAAGTGACGGATGAAAGAAGAATGCACGCAGCCGAGATGAGAATGTTGAGATGGATGTGTGGAGTGACGAGGAAAGATCGGATTAGAAATGAGTACATAAGAGGAAGTTTGAAAGTAGCACCTGTAACGGAAAAAATGAGGAGCAGTAGGTTAGCGTGGTACGGGCATGTAATGAGAAGGGATGAACATCATATTGGTAAAAGAATGTTAGGGATGAATGTCGAAGGACGAAGAGCGATAGGTAGGCCAAGAAAGCGATGGATGGATTGTGTGAGAGAGGACATGAGAAAGAAAGGTGTAAGCGCCGAAATGACGAATAATAGAGATGAATGGAAGAAGAAAACATGTTGTGCCGACCCTACATAAGTGGGATAAGGGCAGGGAGATGATGAAGTAGAATAGGCTAGTAGACCCAGTTTTGAAATATATTTGAAATAGTTAATAATGATCTTACTAGCTCAAACTAAACTTGTATTTATGTGAAAGCTAGAAAGCTAAAATTTATTAATTGAAAATTAGAAATTTCATCAACAGTCAAAAACGCCGTCCGCCATTTTTGCCTTTTGCTATCTGTGGCGTGTCGTAGAATAGGCTAGTAGACCCAGTTTTGAAATATATTTGAAATGGTTAATAATGATCTTACTAGCTCTAAAAAAAATGCCTTGTATTTTTGTGAAAGCTAGAAAGCTAAATTTTATCAATTGAAAATTAGAAATTTCATAAACAGTCAAAAACGCCGTCCGGCATTTTTCCCTTTTGCTAATCTGTGGCGTGACGTAGAATTACCTGTAAATATTCGAAATTCGACCGTCGTATAGTGCCATTCCGCTCAGTCCAATATACTTTGACAGGAGATCGAGAGGGACGGCACTATTCGAAGTCGTCAAAGTAGACTTTCGGTTTTGTTTACATGAGCAATGATGTCACTATCATAAGCGAAAATGGCGGACAGCGTTTTAAGCATTTCAAAATACAGATTAAAAACCATATTTTCAAATTCAATTTTTTCAGCCATCTTTCACTTTTATGATTTGTAAAATATGTATTTCGGTTTCCTTTGCTAAATACTATACAGAAAAAACATTACTTTATTACAATTTGACATGAGTCAACTAGCCTATTATAAAAATGAAAGTTTTTGACATTTGATGGTTTTTACATTGGATGATGGCATTGTAAATTTTCTCATGTTGCATTGCTCGGCCTACTCGGCAGACAATCTCCATTTTTCACGCCCTGTGTAGTAATGTACTATTAAACCCACGATCTAAGTCACGAAGAAGATTTTTTGTGCGGGGTGGAAAAACTACTTTACATCAGATAATTTTAACAATTAGCTGCGAGGAAGAGCGGACGACGCGTTTGGCTCGGTTTGTAGACACCTGCCTACTGAGCCGGCGGTCCCGGGTTTGAATCCCGGCAAGGGCAAATATTTGTGTGATGAACTCGAATATTTGTGCTTGGGACATGGTTATTCTATGTATTTAAGTATATATTATTTATCTATATAAGTACGTATATCGTCGTCTGGGTACCCATAACACAAGCTTTCTTAGCTTAATTTGGGACTAGATCGATTTGTGTAAGGTTGTCCGATATTTATTTCTTTTTATTTATTTAAGAGCGAGTACCCGTAACGCAATTTTCAGTTAGAAAGCTGAAAAAGATACTTTTTTCATCCTTGCGCGCGAGCGAAGTCGCAGGGAAAAGCTAGTATTGAATAATTGTCGATTGTATTGAAATTAATGTGGTATGGTGGTGAGATACTCGATATCCACTATGGGACTTTATAAGTTAATAACTGTTCTGAAATCCAATAACACCTTACGAACCCTTTCACCCTTTGTACAAAAAAAAGAGCTAAATATAGCTGTCATTTGTCCAGGGTATTTTTGACGCCTGCTATCGATACATACAAGCAGTCTAGCTATAAATAGAGTTGTGCATCTATTTGCAGTGCGATTCTGTAACGGGGGATCTATATAGGTCAAATATCTGTATAGAGTAACAAGAAACTGGACGATATCTATTTATACATATCATCGTCATCATCATTATATCAGCCGAAGGTTTCCCCACAACGATCGGTCGCGAGCCGCTCTCGTCCAAAAGCTTCCGTCGATCCTGACCAGATCTTCAGTACACTTGGTGGGCACCTCTCCGCGCTGCGTGACAATAAAAACAATTGACTTGAGGCACATTGCTCTGCCCATGAATAATGCCTTGATAGATTTTATAGGTGTTTTCACACTGGCTACGCGCTATATGCTGTGAATTAAAATCTGTGCGGTGTCGAGCAGTATAAAGCAGGCGTGTTTTTACAAACGAAGATACTTGCATATATAACGCGTGGCCATTGTAAAGTAAAGACAACCTAAGTGTATAGGTACATACAAGCGGTTATATTCATAGGTTATGAATCTATTTAGAGATCGATTCTGTAGACCAGTATAGGTCAAAGAGCGATATGTAAAAACTAACAACGAGCCGAGGCTAGGCGGTGCGGTCACTGCGAGCCCTCGCTTCACACACTGTTATTATTATCTCTGCAACGGACCGTTTTACCCGTAACAAAAGTTTACATTATAACCGCAGAAACACTGCAGTTTCTAGCTTGTACAGTCAATGTTTTCTACCCGGATATCTCTATAATGGGCACAGAAACTGTATGTAATGAGCTATACTACCTACTATTATTACAGGTCCAGGGCTTCCACAATGAAAGATGTACTCCAGTAAATTGTATAATTGTAATTACTTCGTTGTATTCTATTTTTAATTACAATGTTAGTCCGCGAGCTACGCCCGTTACCAAAAATCACTCGCCATCGTGCTTCTCGCAGAATACCCGCCTGATATCGAATTATTATTTTCCTCTTTTTTTTGATATACCCTCAATTATATCAAGACCAAAATGCCAAATCGCTAACACTATGTTATTACATTTACCATTAGTGAAACAAAAAAAAATGTATGCTGCATGCAGGATTCTAACCTGCTCCTAAATTTTGCTTTTTTGTAGACTATTACTGGAATTCCAACGCTTAATTGGTTAGTAAGGGCCCCAAGGGCAAGGCTGTCAGATCTACCTACATGTAGAGATACGTAGTTTTAATTTACGAAATTGGATTAGCGCCAGACTTGATTTGCCGAGGGGATAAAATACATTTAGAAGTATTAAAGTCACTTAAGTTTTTGACGTGTACTCAGGTTCATAAATGTTGTTGATATTTCGTTAATTGTTTAGTAAAATAAAGTACCTACATAAATAATATAACAAAATTCTGAATAAAGGGATTAAATATTTCTCCTTGCATAATTATATGTGACGTTACGTATTAGTAAGTTGCAGTTGCACCTTGCACCCGACATTATTTTGCCCTGAGGTTGACCGGCAGATAATGTCTAATATAATTAAAATCTGCTTTATTTCGATGAGTCTTTTCTTGAGCAAATAGTTTACGGTTACAAAGAAAAATGCTTTCTACAAGATGATTTTTCGGCGAAATGAAACATTCGACGGGAAATAAGGTTAGGTTATGTACGTATTTTACAAATCTCAAATAGTCTACGTTTGCAAAAAAAGCTTTCTAATTACAAAATGATTAATTCTAAGACTGAATAGAGACCCTGTAAACAAATAAATGTATGCTTACCAGAAGCTTTTAATTCAATAATACTTTTGAAAATGTTCTCTATTTCCTTCGGGATTATTTTCACAAAAGTTAAAACTGTGATGCAGTTAGCTAGTCTAACGAATAAACAATTATGAATACCATAAAATACTCGCATACCGTAAAGTTGAACATTGGATCGCGACCTCATTTCCATAAAAAGATACTGAACAAACTTGGATACTACCGGAGAAAACATTAATTATAACCGGCAACCCGTACTAGCTGAGCTTGATAAAGTCAGACTCAAAAGTTAATTAGGTACTAGATTACCCCTGTCCACATTTCAAACAGGTGTGTTGATGTTGCTGGAAAAGCCATTATCGCATTTTATTGCACTATAATAAGGGTTGAGTCATATACAGGGTGTCCCTAAAACCAACGCCAAAATGAAGAGGGATGATAGAACAGCTCATAAGCAACCGTATTAAGTCAATTTGACCTTAATAAAAAGTTCATGGTTTTCGAGATATTTGCATTTTTTTTAAACTCGTGACTTTTGATGCCCTGCGTCAGTATGTCGATTGCCACCACTGCAAATTTAGGTATTTTGTAAATCTGTTTTTTGCAGGATGTTACTAAAACCTATCCTATCGAATGTAATTTAAATTTATTACATATCGTGATGCTTTGTCGGTAAAAATAAAAAAAAAAAACGAATTATAGCAATTATAAAATTTAGCCTGCGGTTTTGATCGAGTTTCATTTAAAAAAAGTATTGTAAACTAACATGGCACACAACATAAAAAGATAGTAAATTTATTGTAGTTTTCAAAAAGGTACAGTATTTTCTAATTTACACAGCAGTTTACGAGATATTGATATTTTACACCAAAAGGAGCTCATACTGCAGTTATTCCATAGTATGGTACCAGAGCCCCTACTAGGCTCAGAGTTTGAATTTTGAACAAAAAATCGATTTAAAGAATACTTTATTTAGAATAGGAACACAATTCAATTTTAGAATATTTTTTTTTTTAATGTTCATAGCGAACCTGGCAAATAATGTAAAAAGATAGCAAATTTAGAGTTGTTTTTAAGATGGTATTGAAGTGACTTAATTATTTAGCGGTTTATGAGATAATGCAAAAATAATACTGGTTGCCATTTTTATCTGTTAAGTGAATAAAAAACTAAAAACATTGAAAAAAAACGAAACCTGTTTTATGTAACTAAATTAAATGTTCAAATTGTCCGCCATTGACTTGAATACAAGCCCGGCATCTCCTTAAAAATGCTCGACTGATGTGACGTGCACTTCTTGTTACGTCGTTTTGGGCCTCTGCGTAAATGCGTTGTCTCAGCTCCGCTATACTGTTAATCGGTTCATTGTAAACTTTTTCTTTAATATAACCCCAGTAATAGAAATCCAGAGGATTTAGGTCTGGAGATCGAGGAGGCCACAAAATGGGACCCAGACGGCCGATCCATCTCTGTGGATAAGTTTGGTTTAAATGTAGTCGCACTTCGCGTGCATAATGTGCTGGACAGCCATCATTCTGCAGCCACATTGATCTCCGCGTAGCTAAAGGTACGTCGTCGAGAAGATTTGGCAACTCATTCTCTAAGAAATGCAGATAACTTGGACCATTCAGCGTTTTTGGTAATTCAAATGGGCCAATTATTTTCCCATCTAAGATTCCAGTCCAGAGGTTCACTTTAAATTGGTACTGCGACCAATCTTCCCTCATTAAATGAGGATTTTCTAATGCATAACTGTGTAAATTGTGCATGTTCATAAATCCATCTCTCTTAAAAGTGCTTTCATCAGACCATAAAGCCATATTTATGAAATTAGGATCCTCTCTGTGTTTTTTCAGCATTTTCTGGCAAAACTGAACACGAAGTGGGTAATCACGGGGCAGCAACGCTTGAACACGTTGTATGTGGTATGGATGAAATCCATAACGACGTAATATTCTATTGGCAACAGATTTTGATATCCCTAAATTACGTTCAATGTTCCGTGTCGAAGTCGATGGGTCGTTTTGAATCTCTTGTAAAACATCTTCATCGTAATCTCCTCTAGGTCTTCCTAATCCGCCACGATTGCCAGGCAAAACGCCTTGTGAGTATGCGAGATGAACATTTCGAAATACTCGATGGTCCGGATGCCTTACATTTGGATATCTTTCTCGATAGAGTCTAGCTGCAGCACAAGAGTTACCTTGACATTCCCCATAGACAAAAGGCATGTTGGCATATTCTTGAGGAGTATAATTCTCTGGCATATTTGTAACAAACGCACTACAATTAATCTTAACAGAGCCAAAGTAAATCGAAGTTAAAATCAATAGGCAGAACTCGAGTCCAAGATGCACAAAGCAAAGTTAAATTGTACCAAAAATCCAAATCACAAGGCCAACACGAGTTCTATTGGTAAAGCAAGTCTATTTAAGAAAATAAGAACCCAAACTAAATAAAGCACATCAAACGAATTGACGAAGTGTACTAAAATTACTAAAATAGGTACTCTTTAATCAGAAAGCCGACTTGAATTCGAATTTCGAATTGTGTTCCAATTTGAAATTATGTATTCTTTGATTCTATTTTTAGTTCGAAATTCAAACTCTGAGCCTAGTAGGGGCTCTGGTTCCATACTATGTAATAACTGCAGTATGAGCTCCTTTTGGTGTAAAATATCAATATCTCGTAAACTGCTGCGTAAATTAGAAAATGCTGTACCTTTTTGAAAACTACAATAAATTTACTATCTTTTCATGTTGTGTGCCATGTTAGTTTACAATACTTTTTTTAAATGAAACTCGATCAAAACCGCAGGCTAAATTTTATAAATTGCTATAATTCGTTTTTTTATTTTATTTTTACCGACAAAGCATCATGATATGTAATAAATTTAAATTACATTCGATAGGATATGTTTTAGTAACATCCTGCAAAAAACAGATTTACAAAATACCTTTTGCAGTGGAGGCAATCGACATACTGACGCAGGGCATCAAAAGTCACGAGTTTAAAAAAAATGCAAATATCTCGAAAACCATGAACTTTTTATTAAGGTCAAATTGACTTAATATGGTTGCTTATGAGCTGTTCTATCATCCCTCTTCATTTTGGCGTTGGTTTTAGGGACACCCTGTATATAGAGTATATAACTAGTAAAAGTGGATAAGTTCATAGGTAAGTCTGACGTCCACATTTCTTACTATTTACTGCCTATTCACAGAATCGTTTTTTATTGTGCGTGTATATTTCTTTGTAGCTTCGTCCCGTTGAAATAACTGAACAGATTGCAAAATAGTATGTGATACTGTAGTATCCAATGATTGTTATGAGTAGAGATTTATCCTGATTATGATGACTCTCATTATTCACTGCATATGGAGTTTCAATACAGCCGACGACTGTATTGAAACTCCATAACTATCTGATAATAAGGAACATAGGATACTAGACTGACAGCTCAAATCAGCTCAATTTATGAACTGTCAAGATATCACTATCATCAGTCGATAGGCTTCCTCTAAAGATCGTGAATGAATGAAAGGCAATGGTTAAGTCATTAGTTAACAATTTAGGGGCTTGATATCCATGCTGTTTCAATATTCAGCTATTTTAATATTTGTGCCTGACGCACCTATGACTGGTTTGATTGACGGGTACAAGCGTTGGATTGACGGGCAACGCTGTACTTGACGGGCAGGGGTTTCTTCTAGTAATAAAACACTTCTTGAGTCTTCAAGGCCGGGGAGAGAGATGGGCAGGGATTTCTTCTAGTTTCTTGCAGCTTGCTGGATCGAATAATACTAGTATGGCGCAATGTATCGCCTTATATTTCGATCCGTGCCCACCCCACTCCTACCGCATCACTTTATTATTATTAATTTTGTTTACATTACACAATTAGGACTTAAACATTAAAGAACACTAATAAATCTTATATAATAACAATCGTACCTTATACCTAACTATAGTCTAACAAGATTCTAATTGGTAACTATCAGATAAACACTAGATTAGATCCTAATTTCGACTAGGAAACGACCTGCGCGGGCGTCAGCGGGGCGCGGGTGAGAGCGGGGCGTGGCTACCTCGCCTCCCAACCATTTTGATATACCTTTCGCGTTACCTCCCCTCTGTCGCCCGCCAGTCTGCGGAATGTCGTCGTGCTGTTAGGATCTAATCGTTATAACTTAGTACTTATCCAAGTACTAGGTTATACTATGGGGGAATGAAATGTAGTCAGTGTGATTATTTATTTTCCTTAACCTATCCTACTTAATCCTATGAGTTTATTCACTTATTATACTACTAAAGCGTCATATTTCTTACAGCTAATAAACAACAACAAAACGTAATATTTATTGAACATAAGATAACAAACAAAACATAACTTCTTAATTAAATTGCCATCGTTGAGGTAGCCGGGCTGCACAATATTACATTAAAATATCATTCCTTAATATAATAATTGTATGTTTCCACAAGACGTTGTGATCCACAAGATGTTTCGATACGGCATTCAGTCATCGTTTAATTGAGTTTTGGCCCTTACTTATGTCTATAAAGTGATGGCCAAAGTTTGCAACCCCAATTGCAAATGATCGTATCGACCTCCGCTTAATTGGTATAATCTTGGCGCAACATGGCGTAGGAGTTTGACAAAATGTTTATTTTCGTATTAAGTGTGTGTTTGGTGAGTCACAAGAACCACGAGAACAGCGTGGGCGTAAGGCGGGGCTCATTTATCATTTTAGTGGTGGTTTATTACTGAATGGGCCGATAGCGCGATGCTTGAACGGGCCGACGATCGTTTCCGATTGCTGACAGGGTGATAAATAGATAAGATACGTCGTCTATTTTGGGCGTAAACAGTGTGGAAGAGTTTCTGTTTCAATCGGGATTCCTGTGGTGTCTGTAAAAGTGTAGCATACCGTTTAATGGGCATTACCACCCTTAAGTTGTACTGTTTGGTTTAGGTAAGTACCATTATTTTTATCACATTTAAGCAATTTTCTTAAATATACTGTAATTTAATGAAATACAAGTTGATTGCTTATTTTAATAATCTAAATCTGTTAAAATGTATCTATTACGCTAAAGGTAATGTTTTTTTGGTCCGATTCGTTACAAATTAAAGATAAGCTGTAATTGAACGCAGTTTACTTTATCGAATATAGTACTACAACAAAAATTAAATAAAATAATCATATTTCCAATAAGTTGCAAAGGATTTTTAATAAAATATATTTATTTTAACCTTACAGTTACGATATGTGACTAAACAGTAACTTATTTTTAGTTTTATTGCCCATTCTCATTATTCGGATTCTTGCTGTTACTGATAAAATAAAACAAGTGAATTAAAAACATATTATTTATCTTATTAAGCATTATGAAAAACAAAAACTTATCAAAAATTTAGGAGGCAATAACTAAGTGGACATCCACGTTACGCTGAAATGTAACGCACACGGGACGTAAGAAATTCACGTCATAACATAAAATGTGAAAAAAATTATAACAAATTAAAATTTAAAGTTAAATCTTATCCGTAAAAACAATATGAAACTACATAAAGTTTAGACTGCTTTCTCAGGGCATGCTATACGAAAGGCCTCCATGATACTTCGCTCAAGCCCTAATGTAGCTTCTTCCAGTTGCTCGATGTCCGTACATCACTTACCAACCTTCATCCTCGATCTAATACCTAATACCAGTTAATACAGTTATCAGTTAAAATGTCTTTTTTGATGTTACTGATGATGCACAAACTTTTCAAAATTACAAACTACCACACTAATCGCACGTTATCTAATATAATGAGTTTGACCCTTTGAAATAAATAGTAAACAATATTTTTACAAATGAAGAATACATATCATCGAATTTTGTTTTTTATCTAACAAACCAATAATAATAATAAAATATCTAATATATATATTTGAGTCACTCAGTCAGTCAGGACTTGTCCGTTTAAGTAAGTAAAGTTTAGTCTACTATCTAATAATAGTCTAGATACCTGTAGTACCTGCTTCATCTTTTGACCTTCCTGAATGAAATGTCGCCAGGAAATCCCAGCTCAAAAGCAAACAGATAAAATATCACGGCGTCTACGACGTAGCTGCTACGGCGTAGGCGGTCAATTCTGCTACGAACGGAAAGTTAGGCGTGGGTAGACGTATATCCGAGTAAAATATCGTCGGTAAAAGCTGAAACGTAGTAAACGCCAACGAATTCCCATGGCGTATACTACGTTTGTGCGTTCTACCGTCGCTATCGTCATTGCTTGGCAGTAACACACTTTGTTATGTTATTAAGATGTTAAATAATCCGCGGAAAAACATGATTGCTTGAAGGATTTCAACGGAATTATGCTTTTAGGGTTTCCTATTTATTTGTCGCTTTGTATGTGTTTAAACTGTGCACCTGTTGACTGAATTGTACAAAAAAAATACATTCGTTGTTAGTTTGAATTTGAAGTATTTTAAATTAAAAAAGGTTCAGAATTTTTTGAAATGTACGAGAATTGTCTGAGTAAAGGGGAAAAATGAAAGTTCATGTAAGGAATATTTTCGTGTATAAACCCTGCATACATTTTTGAAAAGTTATCTCTCCAGAAGAGGTTAATAACTTTATATGCAAAATGTATGATCGAGTGACAAAACTTTGTGTAAAAAAAATTGCATTGTTAAGGTTCCATACCTCATAAGGAAGAAACGCAACCCTGAAAGATTCACTTAGTTGACAAACGTCGATACTCTCAATGGAATGAAAATTTATAAGGTATTTTCAGTTGAACTAAAACTATGAATTTGGCAAGTACCTAATACCATGTCTTACTACAAGTACCTATAGTGAGTAATCTGAAACAATACATTTCTAATTAAATAAAAAGTCTGTATTTAAAGAACGTTCCTTATTAGTAATGTGCAGTGTTTTCATAGTTCGTAAGGAACCCTCTGTGCGCGAGTCCGACTCGTACTTGACCGACTATTTGTATTAACTGAGAATACCTATTTAAACGATAGAGGAAATTCCTATCCTTAAGGAGATTAAACTTTTGACTATGATTTCTTTAATCTACTTCCCAAAAATTATGTATGCGCGCAGATTTCTATTAGTTGTATTATCTTAAGAAACAATGAAAGGGATAGAAAGTTACACAGATAACGTTTCCAGTCCCTGTCCGAGCAAAGTCGCGGGCAAAAGCTAATGAATGTATAAGAGGAGAGCGCCATATTTCGGGCAGTCATCGGACAAACGTGGGTTGTCTTTACTTTCGTTGCACGTGTCGGCGTGTCGCGATTGTTTACTATTTACAAAACAAATGAAGGAGATAAACGTTTCTGCCTTTCGCATACTAATCAATTTTCCTAGCGTAGGCTAAAGCGCATCTTCTGCATCTGCATCGGCGGAGTGAAGTTCATGTAAATGAATATCCTACTTGCTAAGCACCCAACAGTGTCCGGATCTAACAGGTCCCATCAGCTACTCTACCCTATAGTAATAATTATACTATCATCGTGTTGGCGAATAACCACCCGTTTTCTTGCCTACACTTTAGTGACTACGCCAGTCTCCAAAACCTACCTACAGATATTTTAAAATATTTAAAAATATTTGCAGATATTTTAAAATCCACTAATGCAACTGGTCTATACAAAAAGAAATATTCCGTGTAATTTTTCGTGACTTTAATACGATCCTTAACCAAGAAAATTCAAGAATTGACAAGCCCAAAATTCGACGTTTTTCAATTCCACTGTCACTGGAACTATGTAAGCCAATACCGGGGGAGCAGAGAGTTCAAACAAGATTGGACGAGTTACGAGCATAATGAATGATGGAGCCGAGCTAGCGAGCCGGCGGCGGCGTACCTACGATCGTATTCACAAAACTTGTCACATGTGTGCTGGTGTAGCACTGTCAGGCACGTCACTGGCTAACGTTAGTCGGGACGAGTACACCTGCAGAGCAAGCGCACCTACCATAAAGAAATATAGAAAAGTACAGATGTTAAGTGTTATACTAATAACGCCATCTTACATACACGCAACTAGTTGGGAAAAGTAAGATGGCGTTAGTAGGCGTGAATACATATAATAATGTCATTATTTTGTGTAATTTAGAGCTGTACGCACGATGCAATCGTCTTGACATTGACAGCGCTTGACTGCGTTCAGGTAAATGCGATCAGCGCTCGTGCGTGCAGCTCTCCGTGGCGTCAGCTATGGTCACACCGGAAGATCAGCGCTAGCGTCATGCTGATGTCCCAAGTAGCACAACTGGGTCTAAATAGCTCGTATATCATATCTAATTAGATGCTTAAGTGAAATTTACCACCATGACTAAGTGCTATATAGGTGGCAAGAACCCTTATGCCACCAGTATAGAACCAAAAGGAGAAAAATTGCAGCCTATTTTTGGTGCTAAATAGAATCCATAAGAGATCTCACAATTACCTTAAGTGGTAATTAGAACTATGGGTGAAAGTTATGCGCAGTGAACGAATGAAAACATTTCAGTTCGGTCAATGAGTGATAAATGAGTCGCCAAAATTATCTTTGAGTGGCGAGGCAACTGTCAAATTGTGTTTTATTAAAAGTAATACGTGATCTGCCATATTCATTTTGGATTTATATGTCTGTTTGATTGTGATTAAAACTTTACGTTATACAAGCATTGAAATAAGCACGAAAATCTTGCGAATTTTTTTTTACTGTGAAACTATAGTATATTTTCTTTGTAAATTTCGACGCGCCCTTCATTTGATCAGGAATATTAAAAAAGAGAGTGCTAAATTAAATAAGGAATAGATACTGATAAGAAATAAAACTGTTAAAAACCTGACCTAATGATTGTAGGTTACGTACAATGTTAAAGTAACATCGTCACAACTATCAAAAGTCTGTGATTATGCGTGAGTGTGATAAAATTCTGGTTAAAATAATCAATTTTCATAGGCTTCCATTTGTAAACATGGCGAAACAAAAAAGATCCTACAGTGTTTATTTTCACTTATTTGTTCCTTATTTGGAACTATCAAGTCTAATAGTCACTTATTTGTATCTTGCGAGTGGCAAAGCAGTGAATGATATTACCAATAGTAATTATTTGCTCTTTTGTAGACTATTAAACAAGCAAGACTATTAAATATATTTTGACAAGGCGCAAATAGGAACTATAATAGAACTTTTAGTTCGTTAGTGGTTTGAAATAAGTGAAAATAACTGCTTTTGGTTCCAAGAACCTCCTACTGAGACCTATTTATGCGTTGGAGTGGCAATAAGGTACTTCTTAGGCCTTAAAGTTGCAATATTTTTTGGTTCCAAAAGAGCCGTAAAATTATCCCTTTAGCCACTATTGGTGATATAATTCGCTATTGTACTAGTCATTTGGAACTTTTAGTTCCAAATAAGGGTATGTTCCCACTTATATGTAAAAGTTGCTTATAAGTGATTTTAAGGCCTTATATAGCACTATTGCTTCTTATTGAGTGACAATTTGAACCTGCATGCAACTTTAAGTAGCAATATCGACTTTATCCCACCATAAGTAATAAAGTAGAAACAAAAAACGCTCCTATGCAACTACAAGTGATAGGATGAACTCATATACAGTTTTGAGTTGTGTTTAAAGCTATAAGTTGTATCAAACACTGTTAAACCACTCATTTAGAACTTAAAGCTATAAGATAAGCTGCAAAATTCACTAATGTGCTGCTTGGGGTAGTACCTTTTGTGTGGTGGCACAGCCATAATATTACATATATTTGCCTATTGTTTTATATATCTTTTATCATTTGTCACACCCTTTATGTTTTATGGTCACGTTACGAATAAATGTATTTCTTTCTTTCTTTCTTAATAGTACATAAATATCTGTACTTTTCGATATTTCGATATGGTAGGTCCGCTTGCCCCGCTGGTTTCCAGTCTTTGCAGCGCAAGAAAGATAGATGACACTGCGTCGCGCCACTAGCAAAGACGCGGCTAATCACCTTCAAAATCATATCAATCAATCAATCAATATCATTTATTTTCAGGCAACTGCGGCCCATAGATAAATACCTTAAAACTAACATACATATAAAATAACAAAATAATATAAAATAATCATAAATACGTTAGTTCGGCGACGTGCGACGTAACTTCTGGGTGTCGGGTAACCGTCCGCGGAATCGCCGGAACACGACACCTTTCGGCCAGAATTCCTCCTGCAGGAAGGTCGACAGCTTGCTAGTAGGCACCCTCACAACAAATGAAGCGAAGTTCACATTGTGACGAGACTCTAACTGTTCGACCCTCAGGGTGAAGTTGGTCTTTACTCGCAAATACTCGACGATGCTATCTGCTTTCGTCGTGTAGTGCAGTCTGGACACATACAACAGTGTCGTCGGGGCCGCAGGCTGGAGAAGATGTGATCCAGTCACTGCTGTTCCACACTGGTTGCGACGAGCCGGCGTCTTCTTTTTCTCCACCAAGGTGAAGCCATCACTATCGGAACTCTTCGGTTTGGACGATTGCTGCGATAACCGAGGAGCGATCGGTGGTTTCGCAGCTGCAGCAGCGTAGGCACGACGGGGTGTCGACACCTTAGCGCATGACGTCACGCCTACTGGAGCAGGCGGGGGGCCGGCAGGGCGCGGTGTAGATGCCTGCCGTGCGGCAGCGGTCGCAGAGTCAGTACTTTGTGACGCATCGCGGTTCGCTGACCCAAAACTGCACACCGATGCACCACGCGCATCACGTTCGCGACACGGGGTCACGTTAGATGCCACATGTGACCTACTCACGGAGACGGTATCACGCAGCGACGCCATCTCAGCACGTAGCTCACTTACGATTCGAGGCCTCTAACTTGGCCTGCATTTCTGCCAGACTCGCCTTCAGGAAAGTTATGTCCTTGAGCAGTCTGGTTACATCGACATGATCAAAAGTTACGGGCGGCAGCTGGTCCAGTCGCTTCGCAACAAAAGCAGGCACGTCGTCCGGGTCGGTCTCCTTCAAGAGTTTGATGATATCTTGGAGACTCTTGATACCTCCATCCCTCCGTCGAGATGGCATCTGATCGGCTTTTCCAAGTTTCTCGAAAAGTAGCGCCTTGTCACTGCAAATGTCGTCTTCACTAAAACTCGATTTGCAGATCTGCTTGATGCTGACTTCATCCATGACATTTATGGCATACTGAACGAATGCCATTAACTCATTCGCAACTAACTGAGCCATTACGAAAACACAAGGCAGTGACTACGTCACGCCAATCGCGAATAAATGTTATTCGATACTATGCAGAGCTAAGCACGTCCGCTCCCTAGCGTACATTGCAATGCACTGCACAATATCGTCAGCCATGACGACCATTCCTACTCCTAATTGGGTAGTTTCTTGGGGAGGCCTTCCTTATTCCTTTTAAATTTTATTTTTTCATATTATCACAAATATATTGATAATTTCAACCAACTTTTTGAAGTGAATAATACTTTTCCCCGAGTTCTAGGTAGTAACTTAGCTATTTCAGGCTTTCATTGCGTGCAGTCGAAAATAAGTTGAAAAAACTAATTTTACGCGTGAATTTTGTCAAATTGGAGTAGTTTCTGAAACAAAAATTATCAATGAAAAATTCAAACTGTAGGTTTCATATATATACCAATAAATCCCAATAGCCTTGTTCTAGATAGTAACATCAATATTATGTTAAGAAACATGTTTGAACATAGAAAAATAATTCTAAAACAATCAGCATTTTAAAACGAATAAGGCCTCATAATTACTCCGTCAGTCTCTACGACACAGGACACGACATACACGATCTAATGATATTTTTTTAGGAAACTAGCCTGTTGGCTTAGCGCTTGAAAATGATTTAGGTAGCCGATCGAGTAAGTAGGTACTAGCCTGGCTGGTATCACTTCGGACAAGTTCTGTGAACACGATAGCGTCGCTCGGTTGAGCCTGAGCCACGGGGCACGTAATAGCGCGACGTGTCGTAAATATTTATCGGTCCCAGCCCTCGGCTAGAAAAACACCGTCGAGCTGCATTCTAACTCTGATTAATTCCGAAGAGAAATCCATTAACCAAGGCCTTAGTACCCACCTACAATTACTAATTGTTCTATTTGTACAATGTCTCAATTAAGGATGCCTCTCGCACTAAAAGGGTGTGTGAATAGTTGTTCGAAACGCGACATGTATTTCGATGCTAATAAGGGTGTAAACTAGGCGCCTGAAAACTGCTGGACGGATTTGAACCAATTTCAGTATTGGTATAGCTGGACATCCAAAGCTGGGGCCCAATTCGAGAATGCCGTTTGAGATATCTCCAAACGTCAAATCTCCATTAGATAACAGTTATATCGCCATTGAACTGTCATTTAAATGCGATGAGCTTAAAAGTGACATATCTCATCTCAATTTTGGAAATACGAAGGCGATAATGATTGACAAAAAATTTATTCATGTATATAAATTTCTGTTTTGAACGAAACGTAACGGACCAATTTCACGTACTATGCGGTCAATTTAAAGTATGCGCCTGTTATTTATGCCGTCACATACAAAGGAAACGAAAATTTTGCGCGTCCGAATTGACGAAGTTGCGATGTTCTAGCGATATCGCCACTTGTCAAGTAGGCACACGTCAAAAGTGACAGATGGCGATGAAAAGGAGAGATCTCCATTATATCTCTAAAATTGGTCGAATACCCCCCCTGGTTATAGGATACTTTTTACCCGACTTCGGACGAGGTCCCGCGGGCATCTTGTACTAGTATGTAATATTTTATGAGAATGTTTTTTTTTAATCCTTTTATAGTGTTCAAGCACTGTACAGTCGATGTGAACACGCAAATTCTGTTAGCATATGCGTTGTGAACATTTGTATTTATTGAATACCTAATAGTTGCCACTAGCTTAATACAGAATAATGAAATAATAAAATGGATTGGCTTCCAAGTATACTAAATGAATTTTAAAACTATCTTCGTAAAGCGTAGCCACGCAATTACATCTATAGATAATACACACAGTTACTCTTATTATAACAACTAATTGAAAGTTATGACTAATTGCAAAAAAAAACATGCAAACATTAAATCAAAAGAAAGTAAAAACAATATAATAAAATAGTTTTATTTAAGTTTTCCATCATGATGATTTTTATTGTTGGTGTGCAATAAAGAAATGTTCTATTTTATTCTATTAAAGAAATAGAGCAATTTAGGAATGCCATTTAAAGTCTATCTAGAAGCGACACAGTTTTCTCTCAAAAGTATTTTAAAGGAGACTATCTAATCCTCAAGTCTAAGGAAACTCACAGATTGCAGTGAAAGAAACTTTTTAAATTCAATAATAGAAACAAAGGAGCAGGCAACCGCCCGGGCCAGCTGCGACTCGAAACGTAGCCTTAAGCGGTGAACAATACTGAGAACGACTTCAATTTGTAAGCTAACCAACTTCACTTCATGTTAGTTAATAGTTTTGTACTTACATAAACTTCGTTAAGATCAACAGCGAAGAAACGCAAGTGCAGATTTATAGTATTGCAGCATTCACGTCAATTCATAGTACTTATGTACGGAATAGATTCTAAACATGTGATCACTGATCAAGCTGCTGAATATTCATCAATTAAATAATGAAGCTTCAAGCCAAGTCACCATTACGCATCTGAACTGTACTCTACCGGCATTTCACAGAAGGAGATCATAGCCGTTAAGAAAGCCATAACGGTCAACGTCAGTATTTTCTTCGCAAATCATACTGAATATAAAATATACGTTTTCCGAAATGTTTGCAACCTTACAATATCAACATTCCTATTCTTGTTTGTTATAAATATTTGAGTTTCAGTCAACTTTTTCGTAGTTTATCTTCGCTTTCCCATAAAACCGGATTTTCAGCAAATCTTATTTATATAAAATTAATTAAAATAATAGACGTACGGACGTTAACATAAAACGTGAAATAAATAAACGTCCCATATTAACCATAACCACGAAAGTGTGGCTGTTATATATAGTACGTTACGTAACAAGGGTGGAAAACGAGGAATTACAAACGAGTGTCTATTAGGCTTCAATGACACGAGTTTGGAATTCCTTTACCACCAGAGTCACGTACGACGTTTTTCATCACACTTTGGAGGAAATAAAACAAAAGTAGTAAGTCAATACCAAAATTACTTACCTTAGGGCGTAATATACGACTTACCGCCCTAGGGCATAATATATGATTTACCGCCCGGTTTTCTAGCATGTAAATAGGGTTTGCAATTCGAATATTCGTCTATTCGAATATTCGAATTATTCGCCACAAATAGTATTCGAATTCGGCAGCACTCAATATTCGAATAAAACGAATATTTCGAATAAAGCAGAAATTTGTTTGAAATTATTCACGTTTGTGAAAAAATATCATAAAATGCTAGGATTAATAAAATTATCCTTCTTCTGTGCTGTCATGTTGTGATGCTGAATGACACTATGATATAAGTAAACCAAAATCATAATTCTAATATAAACTAAATGTTAAAACTAAATGTTGCTGAAGTTAAACACGCGGTGATGAAGATGAAAAACCGAAAAGCTACGGGGATAGATGAGATCCCTGCAGACTTATGAAAAGCCCTCAGACCGATAGCCGTGGTTTGGCTTACTAAGCTATTCTACATCATCCTAGCTACCAAACGCATACCAGAGTCTTGGCGTGAAAGCTACATACTACCATTTTACAAAAACAAAGGAGATGTAGCCCAATGCGGAAACTACAGGGGCATAAAACTTACATCACATACCCTAAAAATATGGGAAAGAGTGATAAACAAACGAATCTCCAATATCTCGCAAATATCCCCAAACTAGTTTGGCTTCACAGCATCCAGGTCAACCACCGACGCAATACAGACAATAAGGATCATGATGGAAAAATATAGAATCAACAACAAAGACCTACACCTTATATTTATTGACCTCGAAAAAGCTTTCGATAGAGTACCCCGTAAATTAGTATGGCAGGCTCTACGTGCGCAGCATGTACCAGAGTACTACATAGAACTAGTACAAGATATGTATAAAAATATCAGCACAAGAGTACGAAGCTTGGCTGGTGTTAGTGAGGCATTCGAGGTCAAAGTGGGAGTTCATCAAGGGTCCGTGCTCAGCCCACTTCTATTCAATTTGGCCATGGACTGCCTGACCCGGGACATACCGTCTCCACTACCGTGGACCATGATGTACGCCGACGACATAGTTCTGGCTGCCGATACCGCAAAAGATTCGCAGAAACTCTTAAACATGTGGAAAAATGCCCATACAACACATATGGCCTAAGGGTTAGCAGGAGCAAGACTGAATACCTGAAACGCCCTTTTAGTGGTGACAGTACACCAGAAACAATCTGCAACGGAACAACACCTATTCCTACTGTAGAAAAATTTAAATAACTTGGCTCTATGCTTACACCCGATGCCAACGTATGCTCGGACGTGACACACAGGATTAATGTCGCTTGGCAAAAATGGCGAGCACTTACTGGTGTACTGTGTGACCCGCGTATCCCCATACAGATCAAGGGTAAAGAGTACAAGACGGCAGTTCGTCCGGCGTTACTATATGGGTCTGAATGCTGGACAACAAAGAAGTCGCACGAACAAAAAGTACATACCAATGAGATGAAGATGCTTAGGTGAGCGGGAGGTGTAACCCGAATGGACAGAATCCGTAATGAATACATACGAGGTAGTTTCAAAGTTGCACCAATCTCGGATAAAATCCTGGAAAACCGTTTTCGTTGGTATGGTCACGTCAAAAGAAGAGAAGAAGACCATGTGGTACAAATTGCGCTGAACCTACCAGAGCAGAGGAGAGGTAGAGGCCGCCCACCATCCACCTGGTGGAAAAACAGAAAGAGACCTCAAAAAGCCCTATTGCCTGAAGAGGCAACCCAAGATCGCATGATCTGGCGCAGAAAAGTGAGGAGACCCGACCCCAAATAATGCGATAAGGAGAAGATGAAGAAGAGAAGAAACTAAATGTTACAATTAACGTAATATCTCAGAGAAATACTTTAAGTATTATTAAAGTTTGGAAGTCGCATGATCTTAGCGTTCACACTAAGCTCGCGTCTCTAGGGCAATAATTTTGCCTCTGCTACTCTATGCCTCTGAGACCTGGTGGTGGTGGTGTCTATATAAGGGTGACATCAAATGTCTAGACACAGTTCATCTACGAAGTCTCCGAGAAATACTATGTTTGTGGTGGCAGGATCTAACTCGGCGGTTCTGCGTTGAACAGGCATATCGGGTATAGAGTGTGTGCTAATAGAAGGTCACCCGTTGGTGTGGGCACTTTATTATTTATTCGATAACAACATGAGTTGTGTTTGAAATTGATATAACAACATACAAAAATAAAACCAAAATTATCAAATTATTCAAATCATACACTAAGAATCATAAGTCGTTAAAGCTTTGTATGTATGGCACCATCAAGGTTACCTGAAGTAGTTTTTTACTCTGAGCTTACCTGTGGCAAACGCAATGCTGGCGGGCAATATCTGCGCTACAAGGATGTCTCTGTCTGCCAATAAACCGCCTTGTGGTTTGGCAGAGGATGAACATTAGCGATAAGGTTTTGCATTGAATAAACGTTATTATTATTATTATTAAAGGGCCACCTAATGGCCACCGGCATATCATGCGACTCGTGGGAGGAGCTTGCAATGCAACTCAGAGATCTGACTAGCGAGCTGCTGGCAGTGAAGGTTTAAAAACAATTTAACGCGCTCGCCTTCAAGACCTGGACGCCAAACGTCAGCACCGAAGGACTCGGTCCTAGCCCTCGTACAACTACACGTACAAATCATCTGGCCAGCTTTGTTGTATTGTATCTCATGCTGTCGGACTTCCCAAACCAAATTTGGATTTGCAAGCCACGCTCGCGCACAGCATGCTCGTAACAATAATCAATTGAATGAAGAGTTTCTTTAACCAGATTGTCAGGATGTCGCCGTGGATGGATACGTCTGGGTGAACATCAGAACTGATAGATTTTTGTGTAGACACGAAAAGAGTTTGCCCTTTATTAATTTGTTTTTATGTTAACTCGTAACAAAAAGTGAGATTGTAATGTAACTGTACTGTGATTGATTGATTTGTAATCGTTTATTATATCTCAAAAATGCCATTGTTTAAAATTCAAAGAAATATTCTTTGATTTAAAGCCAATATCATAAAAGTTGGTTATTTAAATAGTAATGTAATTACATTTTAATTATACGTTACGTATTTTACAATTATACGAATTGTAACCATTATATTGATTTATTTTCATAAATATTCGTATTATTCGAAAAATTCGAATATTCGAATATAAGGAATTGAAGTATTCGTATTATTCGAATACTAATTTTGGACGAATATTGCAAACCCTACATGTAAACCCTTAAAGTGTGATAAAAATGACGCGTTTGGCTCGGTTTGTAGACACCTATTGCCGCCTACGACGCCTACTGAGTCGGCGGTCCCTGGTTCGAATCCCGGCCGGGGCAAATATTTGTGCAAATATTTGTTCTTGGGACATGGATGTTATCTATATATGTATTTATATATTATGTATATCGTCGTCTAGTACCCATAGTACAAGCTTTGCTTAGTTTGGGACTAAGTCGATTTGTGTATGATTGTCCCTTAATATTTATTTTTAAATTACTTACCGCCCTAGGGCGTAATCTACGACTTACCACCCGCTTTTCTAGCATGTAAACCCTTGTTTACGAGCAAGTGTGATGAAAATATTTATTTATACGCTAACATCTAGCAGAGCTCAACCAGGCTATCCCCACGCGTTTCGGCCGCGCGAAACATTCCGATCTCTAAGTGGCTACCCGGCGGGACAAAACGTCAGTGGGCTGCCACGCCTGGCGGCGAGCGGACGGCGCGCACGCATAGCTAACGTTTCCCGCGCAACCTGTGCTGTGCTGTAGAGTACGATGCTGAAAAATAGAAATCGGACATATTGCGCGGTACACCAGTGCACCAGCCAGCGATTCAATGAAACATTGTCTTTTTTCAAACTACCGCGCGATGAAGAAAAAGAGTTATTTATTATTTTACTATTCATAGTCGAATTCCTCTCATACCCGTTTCAAAAGCATTAATATGCCTAAGACTCACGGTACTATTCTGACTATTCCTATATTTCCCCTTTTTTGAATTTATTTACTATAAGTATGTATATTTTTGTAACTACAAAATATAGGCAGCTGCGACAATTTGAAACTGGTTCTTACAGTTTTTGTATATGTATTTGACGCGATTCGACCCAAATGGTCTCATATAAATTTGGTTCGGATCCGATTCGGATTGTATTAGGTTTTTATAAGTTTTTCATTTAGTATTTTATTAGCTTTCTTTGTTTTGTGCAAGTCCGTCTTAGATTTTTAAAAATAAATGAATGAAATATTCTTATGTACGTTAATTTGTCTTTTTTTACATATCATATTACTAAATATTAACCATTAAATGCTTTCGGTTTGCTAAAACTGTGTTTTTTTCCCTAAACCGTAAGCGTTAAATAGATAAATTAAAAATAAGAAAGATTAATCATGTCATAATATAGTAATATATACGAAATGTTTAATAATTTAAATTATGCTAACACTAGGTATACAGGGTGTTTGGTAGCTAGGTGCAAAGCTTTAAGGGCGTGATAATCGAGGTTATTTGGACATTTCTAGCCATATATGTCTTAGATGAAATGTAAATGTATTTCCTGAATTTGGTTTTTACTCCTGAACTCAGAAATTCACCAAGCGATGTAAATTAGTGATTTAAAGAAAGAGCAATAAACAGACATGTTTTTACGGCCAGGCTGTTTAATCTATGAAAAGATGAAATTAATTAATTTAAAACCACCGTGTGATTGTTTCCCGTCCGATTATTTAATTAAGCTTTTTGTTAGATTTAGAATATTTAGTACAATTAGATTTAATAATAGAGAATTCAGGCAGGGGAGTAAACTAATAAATCATTATGTGAAAGTGCGTCATTTGTAAATAACCTTGTTGATTTTAAATAAATCTTGTAAAACCAGAAGATTATGGTTATTTTTTATTTACCTACATACCTAATAAAATTACCCAAATATACATGTATACAGACATACAAATTCAATCTGTTGTTTGTTTTATGGAATCACCTTGCTACTGAATACCTACCTAAAATACCAAACGAGCGAAGGCACGAGAAAAAGCTAGCGTTTACATAACGGAGGCAACCCTAGCGCACATTCCAATGACGTTGCGTCACCCGCGGGAGGGGGCATCGATAGCGGTGGCAACGCCTGCCGTCCAAACAAGTGGTGTATCTGTTACGTAGTAACTTGTATATAATCTGTGGCTCAGGTACCTGGTTGATCCAGCGACCGAAACGTCACTGTTTCAGCTTCGTGCAAAATTCGTACGTATGTTAAATATCATCAGCATCACCATGTTTAATTTAGTATCAGCAACTGAACGTCTCTTTTATTTAGCGTCATGGCGAACATCGGCATTGCTTTTATAAATATTTTTACTTTAAAAAATCTGGGTGTTCTGTTTTAGATCTTTGTATCAATGGTTTAGTACAAACCAGTTTACTGTTTCAATTGCATTGCAGACCTGTATGCAGTGCATTATTCAGTGTGCCCTAATTGAAAATGCGACGTATTAGTGTGACGTCATCGGAGTTGTTTATTCACAAAGTACGTCAAGTCTAATTCGCGCGTCAGAACATGAATGAATAGAGTAGGTACATATTTATTGGAAAAAAAATTGGAACCTTGAAATTGTTTTAAGGGTAAAAACGGGACCCTATTACTGAGACTTCGCTGTCCATCTGTCCGTCCGTCCGTCTGTCACCAGGCTGTATCTCAAGAACGGTGATAGCTAGCCAGTTGAAAATTTCACAGATGATGTATTTCTATTGCTGCTATAACATTAACAAATACTAAAACTAAAATAAAATAAATATTAAAGGGGGCCTCCCATACAACAAACTTGTTATAGATTATGTTATTAACCCTTCATGCGCGAGTCGGACTCCCACTTGCCCAATTTGATATAACTTCTCATATAAGTGAATTTTGTAAATTTAATATACTGATATTAAAAATATTCTTGTTGGAGTCGCTCACATCAACTCACATTCAGAACAAAGGTTTAGTACTCTGAGTCGACGAAGGTCCGCAAAGCGGGGCTTTTATTTTTCCTCGGGAACACAAGGAACCTAACGATAACGAACCTACCTGGGTTGAACTAGAGATTGTTTAATGGGTCGTTCTCAAAAAATTTGCACCGCCACCTGTCAACAGGTTTGTCTTAGAAGAAGTTTTTTACACCGTTTTATTTTAAATATTCAATTATCAACACATATCTATAGACACTTTTTAAATAGAGGCCAAATGCTTTTAATTAAAATTAAAGCATATTAATAGACAAAAAAACGATTTAAAACTATGTTTTGTCGCTCACTTGCCGTGTCCCAACGCGAGGTACTCTTGTTTCGTTGTAATAAAAACATATACATTACCGACTTAGCTTAAGTTCAGTACTCCATTTTATTTTCACATATGATGAAGATTGAATACTACCATATCGAATAATAATACTTTGCTTATGTTGCGAATTATTTGCAATTTAAGTTTGTCCACGCCATTTTTTGTCGTTCACTTGTCATGAGACAAACATTACGATTGTGTGACTACTATTTCGTTTCCCCTGCCTCACCCCGCATAAATCGAGACCTTCAGTTGCCACCTAACACTGTTCCGAGTGACACATCGTCAGCGTGCTGCACTAAAAAAATATGATACATACACTTACGCGAGCGGGAGTTTGTAATGGGTATGTAGTCTATATTCTGCCTTCCATATTTTGGTTGACGTGGGTACTATTGCATTCATTTTAATTTATAACGCGTAAAGTATGGTATAATTGTATGTGTATAAATATGCAGTTCATCAACGAAATACTTTATTTGTTTTGATGACATAACTATAATTTTTTCCATTACCTGTATGTCGTTCACTTGTCTATATATAAACAGGTGAACGACACATACGGCAGGTGAACGACAATTATTTAAACACTCATACAAAATAATTTAAAAACCAGGTTTTATCGGTCACTCGCCGTGTCTCAACTCATGTTTTGTTGTTATAAAAACATTCCATTTTACTTTCAAGCTGTCTTAGGAATCCTTAGCAGGTGGCGCCCACACCAGATTTTGAAAGCATCAATCCTCTGCCTGTCAGCGGCTTTGAGCTTCCAGGTCTCTGCCCCATAAAGAGATATGGAGAAGACAAGTGCACAGACGATGTGCATGTTAGTCCAGTTAGGGATGTTTCTATCTTTCCATATTTTGCCGCGTTGGGTCATCGCTGTTTTGGCCATTCCGATTCGCCTGCGAATCTCTGGTTTGCATGTGCCTCTATTTGTGACAATAGAGCCAAGGTACTGGAACTGATCAACAGTTTCGAACTCTTGAAGCAGGTTAGTACTTTGTCAACTAGTAATGGTCGACTATCATCAGCTCGGTTTTATTTGTTATTAATATCGAGACCCATTCTGAGGCTGGTTGTTTTGAGTCATTCCAAAAGTTGGGCCACTTCTGCTTCGGGTGATGCAAAATAGGCGATGTCTACCACGTACCTTCAAGGGCTCCATATCTGTTATATAGTATTGGGGATATTATGCATCCCTGTCGTACGCCTTTCCGGAACTTAAAATTCTTGTAACTATGTGACATGTCCTACTGACACCATTCTGTATGCAGACTCGTAAAGGCTTTATAAAGTGTTACCACATGTGCTGGCAGCTTCAGACAATACCTCCCATAGCTTATCCCACCTAACGCAGCCGAAGGCTTTCTGGTTATCAGATGTGAAGGAATTCTTCGAAGATGGCGAAAACAGCAGTAGGTTACTCAGCGGGTAAGAAATAATATGTCAAAAGAGGCAGCATTAGGATGCAGAAACGTTATTTAAATGATTCGCTGTTGAGCCCTCATAACAAATTTATAAGATCACATGGGTATGCTTGAGTTTTGCATCTTTTTGCCGGTTATGACCTTTCTGGATTGTACAGGCTTCAAAAAACCTCCTGAGAAATGTCCTATGAGATGAGAATTAAATGCTTGTTTTCTTTATGCAAATTACTGACATAAGGAAAAAAGAAAAAAAAAACAATTAATAAAGCACTAGTTAACAGCTCAACGTAGGTTTTTTTTTAAATGTCACTTACCTGCAACCATCGTCGTTAACCTGCAAACAAATTCAGTGAAGTTGGAACATATTTGTCGCAAACCTGCACCCATTGTCGATAACTTGGTACAAAATGTCGTTTACCTGACATCGATGTCTTTCACCTGTCGACCTAAAATTTCAAACCCCTATATCTTCTAAGATATTCAATTTAACTACTTCCCTCGACGTGATATCAATTGTCTGAATATATTTCTAGCGATCCTATGAAAAATAAAAGAAGAAATCGCAACTTTAAAAAAAAATGCAAAATTAACGCAGCGGTGCAAATATTTTGAGAACGACCCTAATATTCCTTTTTTCATGTGGGGGCTTCGCCCCCGTCCCCCAGTATGCTACTCGTCAGTGGTCATAACTACGAATATTAAAACTAAAAGTGATGATTCCTGTTTTGATGGATTTTGTTTCTATGCATTTCTTATATAGTAGTTAAATGAAATATATACAAAATGTTTTTCTGTCTATTGAACGGCATCCAAATTTGAGTGTCATTTGAAAGAGATTGTAGTAATACTAAACTTAAACATTTTTTTGTCCTTGCAACTGCTTTATTTAATTTAACTTATTTGTGCTATTCGCCTTTCATTGTCTCTGTGCAATGAAAATATTCAGCTGTTCCATTTAATAAAATATTAAGTATGTCACTACAACAATAACTTATTGAAGCAATCAGTTAATAGAATCCACTTTTATCCAAAATATTGGTCGCCACTTTTAGGCTATATAGTAAAACTGTTGTCCTTGTTAGTAGAAACACCCTTGACCCTAAATATTCATAGGTGCTATATAATAGTGAATTAGCAGAACACTGTTGTTTATTGTTCTGCAACAATAAAATAGGTAACTATCGACCACATGTGGCGCAACTCTACAGCAATTATGTCTACTCTCTCATCTGGCCGAACCTAACCCAATGTTATTTCGATATTAGCTAGACTCGATCCAAGTTCGAAACTTCGAAAGTGGATGGGGATGGTGTCACGTCGTCTCGGGAAGCCGCGGCGCCGGCGAGTCTGCCGCGCACCCGATCTGTCGATTACCAAGTACCAACACACTCGCATCTGTGGGATTACTCCGATGCTCGAAATTGGAACTGTGTATCATACCGTCCCGCTCACTCAAATATTATTTAGGAGGAAAGCGAGACGCTATGGTTCGAATTTCGAACTTCGCAGTCTTAACGCCCACGACCTTTTACTTACATTGCTAACCTAACCAAACTAAACTATATTATCCGGCGGGACAAAGAATTTGCCGATATCTCTTCTATATTGTGTGAGTCACGAGATTTCTATTTACTCTTGTCATTCAAATTGCGGTGTGTGGGCGCTGAGACGTAGAGGTAAAATATGTATACTATTAAGCTTTAGGTTTTTGAGATTAATATCGTAATAGACAGATGTCGGTAAACCATTTTTTTTTTAAATACAACTGGACAAGTGCGAATGTATCCCATTCACCGAGAGTTCTATACCGCCAAAACATATCTTTACATTTAATACTGAATTGGTAATGTGCATTATTCCCTGCGAAGTATATATTACCCGCAGCATTTCTATTAATCTATTACAGAATAGCAAATATAGTATAATTATCTTTTTGGTAAAGCGATAAGCTATGTTGTACTGCATCTGCGATCGCGTGATCCTGAGTATCCAGGCCAGGCGCCCCAATATTTGTGGGATGACCTCGAGTATTTGTTCCTAGGTTGTTCATGGATATTCTATGCATTGATCGTTGCCTTAGTAGCCACCTTAGTAATATTATCCTTTAATATCAATGATTATTACTTCAAGAAAGAAATCACTTATGAATTATCATCAAAGCAAGCATACGGATATTTATCGACCGACGTCAAAAGGAGGAAGTTTTCAAATCCATTTCCTACGCCATGCATAAGCCATTGACACGAAGTAATTATTTGGACGAGCGAACGGAGTGAGCCAGGACAAGTATAACCTAAGTGTCATAAATGGTTTTTAGCTACGTCTTAAACACTGCATTTCACTGCGAGAAAATTACGTAAAAAATTTAATTGTCACCATGCGCATGCAATAGTAAGCTATTACTTACTGTTTTTTTTTATAGTTTTTTTTTCTAAATATGATGTACCGGGCATAAACAACTGTAACATCAAGAAAACGCCTAAGGCCACTAGATTGTAAATTTTCCTAGTCGTTTTATTTTTAAATGCTGGATAATTATTTTAATCGTTTTAATAATTCAATATTCTAAGTTAGGATAAAATATAGGTAATCAAACCTTTTTTTTATATACAAGCCAAGACCTCTATAGTTTACTTTTTATTCGGATTCGGAATACTAAAATTTCATTTCGTTGTTTCGTTAAACCATTTTAATTTATTGATTGAAGCTAAATATCAACACTCAATCAATAAATATGTTATATTAATTTAAGTTAAAGGTTTGAAAATTCTTGGCGTTCTAATTTAAGTACCCCGAAAAAAAAACTACAGTAACAGCAGAAACTTATTGGTTTGTTTTCAATTATCTGCATCTATAAATTTTGGCCAATCTGATCAGGTTGGTTCGTTTTTATTTATCCATATCTTGCTGTTGTATGTTGCTGACCGCTAACAAGCTTTCTTTTTTAATAAATTATATGGTTTTCGTTAAAAACTAAGCTAAAATAACGTAGTTTTTGAGCAGGAGAAGTGGAATAGTTATTTATGATCATACCTAGGATAACACGGGGCACGTTCTTGGGATAGGATATCGATAAAAAAAGATATCGATGTAATTAAATTAATATATTATGTGCCGTCGATGACATCTCTAGATATCTAAAGGTCGTATGAGGAGATATGCGCATCTCTTAGAAACACTTAGATACTTCTGAAAACTCTAGAGATATTTGGTAGGCGAAGATAGGAAGCCTAGGCGAAGTTACGGTCATCGACGGTGCTCAATGAACATTCTGGATTACTATAAAGAGGTTCGATGTCATATCTGATCTGATATCGAGCCTCTTAAATTAAGTTAATAAAAGTATGAGGATGTCATTTCAATCAAAATGTCAATTTACGTATATTATGAAAATTATTTTAAAATAAACATGTAAATACACGTTTTAATATCTTTATTTTTTCATTTGAAAATGTGGAGAAATAAAGTAATATTTATTTATGTCGATGACATTTAGATGTTGACAGTAGCATCGATATATTTTTTTGTCGATAAAATATTTTGCTACGTCACTTTCGTATAGGTGCCCCGAGTTATCCTGGGTATGTTTATGATATTAGTGTGTAGGGTAGGGTGTAGTTGATTTCAGAGGAATGTATCTTTTATGATTAAATAAATACCAGTCGGAAATCATCTTGCACACGACTTTCATACAAAACTTACTATGTACGTACGAGAAAATAGAATAGTAGATTGTACGACAAGTGCACAAAACGCACCATTTACACGAGATGAATATAAAGTCGAGTGTAAAATGCGTTTTATGGACGAGTTGCACACTATACTTTTCACTTCGGTTGCGAGGAAATGAAACTATATCATGTAAATATTAGGTATACTTAAAAACAAATTTAATTTAAATTTAAAGTTACATTAGAGCAGCAATGAGAAATATTTAAAGTAATAGTTTAAAATTTTTTTTATAGTAAATAAAAGTTACAAGTTTATTTCAAGAAGTTCTACGAAATAAAATAAAGAGTTAAAACCCGTTCCAGACCTTCCGATCCGATCCGATTTATCGGAAGAAATCGGATAATGGATCTAATACACTACACATTATCCGATTTCCTAACAATTGCACTACACATCCGATTTCTTCCGATAAATCGGATCGGATCGGAATGTCTGGAACAGGTTTTATTCTATGAAATTTTATGTTTTTTTTATCTTTTTATTAAGGAACTTTTATCGTGTGGCTGTTGGACCGATCGCCTTGGTCTTCGAGGACGATTTTACTTTATGCTCTAGAGCATAAAAAGCGACTTTATGTCGCCTACGCACAGCATAAAGTCGAACTTTTAGAGCAAGAAAAGTGTTTTTTTTTTAATACTCACAAAGACTGTTTGCATTGGAAAGAAAGTCTTTTCATTTGATTTATCCAGCAAGAGGACGTTGTTAACATTTTTTACTTCGTCAATAACATTTTACGAGTTAAAATTTATTGATTCGTAACTTGAACTCGACATTATTTTAGCAGATTTGCACAAATCAACTTCGAAATAAACAAGACATTAATAAATAATGGCAGGGTTATTTTGTAGATCGCGCTCGATATATCCATTACTGCGCATGTACAAAACGCATTTTTAGGGTTCCGTAGTCAACTAGGAACCCTTATAGTTTCGCCATGTCCGTCTGTCCGTCTGTCTGTCCGCGGCTTAGCTCCGTGATCATTAGTACTAGAAAGCTGAAATTTGGTATGAGTAATATGTGTATCTATAACGCCGACAGAACGGTAAAATAAAATTTAAAAAAATAATTTTTTTTCGGGTACCTCTCGAGCACCTAAAGTGGGGCTGAATTTTTTTTTTCTTTTCTACACTGGTGTGTGTGATGTCGTTGAATAGGTCTTGTAAAAATAATAGGGGTCTTCTAACATTATTTTTTGATAATGTCAGCAGTTTTGTAAATATTCGCTCCAAAAACAAAAAAAATAGTGCCCCCCCCCCACCTCTAACTTTTCAACCACGGGTCAAAAAAAATCGGAAAAATTCATGTTAATGAGGCCTTATAAGTACTTTCAATGAAAACTATATTGAACAAAATCGGTCGAGCCGTTTTTGAGTTATCGCCAAATTTCATATTTTTTCTTTAAAAGGTCGTAAGTTGACTTCCAGAAGGTAATAAGTGATTACAGTTTCTAGGGCGTTTATGACCTTTTTATAGAGCTTAAAATCTTTCTTAACGTAAACCGCGGGCTTAAAACAGCAGTTTATTGTGAATGATGAGCAATGATGAGCAACTACGGAACCCTACACTGAGCGTGGCCCGACATGCTCTTGGCCGGTTTTTTTTATATTCGTCTTATGTCAAAACGTGTCTATTAAATTGAATACCTAAGGATTTAAAGTTCGTTTACTAATCAAATTCTAAACCTGATGTAATTAATAAGGTTTTTATAATAAAGTATTTGTTTATTATACTTTTTACGTATAGTAATAATTGGTTTCGGACTAATTTATCAACCTTTTTTAAATAAAAAACCTCTCTGTGTTGGGCTATCAGCCGCAGCAATAAATTGAAAAAAAAAATAAAAGTAAAAAGCACTAGTGTGGCAAAGTACTTTACGCACAGTTTGAATGCTTAGAAAACGCTCTTTTCGAGCACGTGCATTTCAGGTAAATGGTTATTTTACGAGTTGAAAGTTGAAGTCGGTAATTTTTTGTGAAAAAGTGATTATTATATTTTTGCTCATATCTACATCTACATATATATATATCAAGGACATAAAATGTACAATAAACAATATTGATAACCATATTAAAAGTCGCTAGCAAAATTCCCTTTTGGAGATCATGATAATTCCTCTAAGGATCGTAAACCCGACCCTTAATAAACTTAATAATTTACGAAAGTATGTGCCCCCTAGTGACATATCCAATTACAAGTGTCTTTAGGTTGCACGTACATTACTTAATATGAATAGGTTCTGGGAAGCCAGTAAAGTAATATAAGTAGTTGGAAGGCTTGAAAATTCCGAAGTTTGATTTCTGCTAAGCATACTTTATTCCGAATTTTCTTAATCTCTTATAGAGGATATGATTGCTCTTAATGTCATAAAAAATAAATGCCTGCGGAATGAAAGTATTTGACTATATTCTGAGTGAAATTTGGATTTTGGCTATTTGAAGGAATTGGAGGTTGTTCTAGTGATTTTTGTGTCATTGTAGTTAAATCTTCATCAGTGATGTTTTTGGTGCAAGAGTATCCTATCCTCCACCTATATCTGGATATCCGGAGGCAGTGGATATAGGATACTCTTTACCCAACTATGTTTAAAAAATGTAATATAAAATATGGTAAAATCAATATATGGTTTGTTTTCTGAACGTATAATCGATCTGTAGAACATAGATTTCGCGATAGAAATTCAGAGCAATAATGCTTTCGAACAAATAACTCAACGGATTTATGTAATGTTGTTGTCATAATTGGAGATGAAATGATTTCTAGTTTGTATGTGATTACCACCCAGATTAATGGGAATGATATTCACCGTGCGCTGCACGCTGGCTAAACAAGACGATTTACATTCTGTCCATGCAACGCGTAAAATTAACAGTCTATTGGATTTCAGTTGTTTCAGCATCCAAAATAAATAGCGAAATAAAACGGACATATTCACGGCAACGTTAACGAGCGTGACATAAACTCAATCGAAATCGTTCGGTTTTGTTTTTATATACCTTTTATAGGTAATCCTCTAGTATAAGGGCCAAAATAGCATGAGAGTGGGCCGTGCTGGAAGTAAAAGTATTGAATAAATCCGCTTCTTTCCAAAAAACAGTATTACGTATTAAAATACATTACCTCACCAAAGAGACGATACATACTGTATTAATTGCAATCAACTTAAACATCGTCACATCCCGAAATCACGCATCCTCATCACCATAATTAAATAACTATCCAAGTCACTAGGGAGTAAATGATTCATTTCTGACAGCATATTTAATCAAGTCATTTCCATAAGGTAACGTTTCAATAGCTTTGATTTCTATTAAATCTTAAGCAATCGCAGTAAGGATTGTCAATTTGTCACGTGTTTGATGTCATCGTGGTCTCTTTTGTTTACGTTCACTGGGTCAGGATCTACTTATATTAATATTGGTATAAATGTGGCTGCAACAATATTTCGTTCGCGATCATTTCAAAATTATTGGACCAATTTTAATGCTGTTTGAATTTCAAAAGTATGAGTAGGTATCTGTAACTTCATTTCTGAAGGAGGGTTGTACCACAAATTATATTATTATACTTGTATTGATAAAGGGCAAAACGCGCGTCGCGTCGAGATTGTATCTATTCAAATCAAAAATTAAGTAGCTCTTAAAGCAATGAGGACTCCAAAATAAACCCATTTCGCCAAGAAAAACCATTTATGACGAAAGTTATTTTACTTCTAAATTACTTCGCATTACAAAGGAGAGCATTTGGATCATTTTTATTTGCCGAAACTATTAAAGATTATATATTTATAGACAGTCCCATGTAACGTTCATTGACCTTAAATCTCAAGGATAATAAAGATAAGCGATTAGGTTTTGTATTAGCTTCAGTCGGCATCGGTTTACCTGAACAATCGGGTACACTGCTTACGAATTCACAGCACGGCGGAGTCCCCGCAAAAGTGAATAGATAGAGGGGTGTATAGAGGGTGCGCAGTGGTGTCGGCCTCACTTTCCCCGGCTTCTAAAAATAGACGCTCGCGACAGAGTAGCCGCGCGGGCTGAATGAAACTTGCGGAGAACATACTCGCCCCAAATTGTGTACGATTGTTTTCGCGTTCGCAATGTTGACATAGGTCTACGTGCAATATTATCTGCCTATTACAGGGTTTTAGTTGGGCATTTTAATGTCGACGAATTAAGGTTATGGTTAACATCAGGAGCGCTTATTTATAATATGGGTATTTATACGCCGAAACGTTTTAAAAGAGATGGTTTTAATCATTTCATAATGGCACCCTCCAAAAGAGCATCATCACTACATAGTATAAAACAAAGTCGCTGCCTGCTGCCTGTCTGTCCCTATGTATGCTTAGATCTTTAAAACTACGCAACGCATTTTGATGCAATTTTTTTAATAGATAGAGTGATTCAAGAGGAATGGCTATATGTATAATACATTCATAATTTATCAGCATTGCACCCGTGCAAAGCCGGGGCGGGTCGCTAGTACTTATAATAAAAGTAGACTACCGATACCTTCACATTGTAAACCATTGCATTTAGAACTGAAACGAATCAAGTTGCCGACGTACCTACATTCTTGGTGACAAAAAGATCTAATTCATTAGCAACATTGTCCAAATGAATAGGGATTACAAAATGTAACATTGTCCAACTGGCTACGTTCGCATAAATCGATAAATATATCGGACGATGGTACACAAATCGACGTTGTCCCAAATTAATTATGCTCCAGCTAGGAGACTCCACGATTTCTTACGTCGTAGTTTGTCGATTAGTTTTGATTTTTATAGTTTATATAATCATTAACTATAAAAATCAACGATGAAGTCGTTGATTAGTCATTAATGATTATAGAAACTTTACCTATTGAGGGCTAAAGCCCTTGCAGATTTTACAATTCCAGATAGGTTATTTTTATTAGTCTGGCTGGCGATAATATTAGGGTTCTAATACGCTGTCCGCGACGTTTTACCTATCTGAAGGAAAGTATAATACTAATATATTATTTATTTTTGTTTCAGAATGTCCGCCCGCCGCAGACGGCATGGAGCGCTTCGCGTGCCCCACGCCGGACAGACAAGGGCGCTACCGCTGCATCGACGACCACGTGCTGTGCGACGGGTTCATCGACTGCCCCAACGGAGAGGACGAAGACAGACAAGCCTGCATGTTTTACAAAACGGTACGTACCTTCTAGAAGTGTCGCCTGCCCCATGACGGACAGAAAGGGGCGCTGCTGCTGCATCGACGACCACGTGCTGTGCGACGGCTTCATCGGCTGCCCCAACGGAGAGGACGAAGACAGACAAGCCTGCATGTTTTACAAAATGGTACGTACCTTCTAGTAGTGTCGCCTGCCCCATGACGGACAGAAAGGGGCGCTGCTGCTGCATCGACGACCACGTGCTGTGCGACGGCTTCATCGACTGCCCCAACGGAGAGGACGAAGACAGACAAGCCTGCATGTTTTACAAAACGGTACGTACCTTCTAGAAGTGTCGCCTGCCCCATGACGGACAGAAAGGGGCGCTGCTGCTGCATCGACGACCACGTGCTGTGCGACGGCTTCATCGGCTGCCCCAACGGAGAGGACGAAGACAGACAAGCCTGCATGTTTTACAAAATGGTACGTACCTTCTAGTAGTGTCGCCTGCCCCATGACGGACAGAAAGGGGCGCTGCTGCTGCATCGACGACCACGTGCTGTGCGACGGCTTCATCGGCTGCCCCAACGGAGAGGACGAAGACAGACCATCCTGCATGTTTTACAAAATGGTACGTACCTTCTAGAAGTGTCGCCTGCCCCATGACGGACAGAAAGGGGCGCTGCTGCTGCATCGACGACCACGTGCTGTGCGACGGCTTCATCGACTGCCCCAACAGAGAGGACGAAGACAGACAAGCCTGCATGTTTTACAAATCGGTTCGTACCTTTTAGAAGGTTCGCGTGCCCCATGCGGGACAGAAAAGGGCGCTGCCGCTGCATTGACGACTACGTACTGTACGACGGCTTCATGGACTGAACGGGGAGTACGAAAATAGATTACAAAACAGCACGTACAATCCAGAATGTACGCACGATGCGAAGGATTACCACGTGAAGATGCGGAGGATTAGCCTTATCGACGAAGACGTATGTGGCTCGACAAGCCTCAGACGCAGGCTTTTTTTTACAGAATACTTTTAGACTACATCTAGTAGGCTAGATGACTTTTTATATGGGGGAATACTAATGCATACATATATATTTGTATCAATTTGTATTTTAGTAGTAATCCTCATAATTTTAAGTTACATAAGTACCTACGTAACGGTCTGTGTAAAATGTAGATATTTATGTAGGGTAGTAAATTGTTACATGAGTATAAGTGTCTGTTTTTGGGCCAGAACGGAGTAATTTAACGGTACCTAGCAGGTCATATTTCTGCAAATGTGTCTTTATTTATTACACCTTTGACGTCACATGGTCGTCCATTACATATTTTAAGAGAATGAATGTTTTGTTCCAGACCAAGGCTCACCTGGACGTCCTGGCGGACGCGCTGCTGCGGTGGGCGCGCGGCCGCTAAGCCAGCCCCCCGGACCCTGACTACTTACACCCCACATCTCCGCAACCTCATCATTATTATCCTCAATCAAAGCCAGTGTCCTATAACAGAATCGTGAATGCTGCGATTTACATGCTCCGGACGCGACCAGCCTGTAGATGCGTTGAATTGAACGTAATGAAACATATCAAGTAGTGGTGCAGCCTATGCCAAAAACATGACCACTTAAAGTGTAGTGTGTAAGGCCTCTGAGCGCGGGTAGACGCGCGAGAAGGACAGTGTGGGAATGCGAAAATGCGTCGGTTGGCACGAGGAACTGTTGCGATCTGGTTTCGTCCCAAAAGTAACCTCTCCGCAGCTATTTTATTTTCCATAAATATTTCGTACCTTCTAGCATTTATTAAACTAAAATGTGAGACTGGTAGTCGACATTGTTAGTCGGTAGATCATTATATTATTAAATTTAGAATAGTTCTTCATCAGACGAAACATTGTCGATTTGTTGATGTATTTAACTCTTTGCTCTGTTATAAGTTACAGCATTCCATACTTTATGATGGTTGTAATATAATAACAAAGCTCTAAAATGTATATAATACGAATACTATAAATATTTGTGTGTTTGAGTTGGTTTACTCTCGCGGCCTATACGTAACGAACGGAGTTAGTCCAAGGCGCCCTGCGGCTCCTGGCAGCTCTGCACATTCCAAGTCCAACCTTTGTCAACAAGCTTATGATATTATATATTATAATGTTTCAGTAACTTAAACAAATTTCATCTTAAATAAGGCAGCTACTGTATATTGTTATTTAAAACGTTAGTTACTAAGATTACGTTATTTCATACCATTTAAATATACCTAAGTCAATATTATATAATTGTATACTGTTGTGTGTTTATTTTGTACATAATAATTCATTCCAATTTTATTTTGGTTTATTTCTATTTTATAATATTTATCACAAATTATTCGACTGAATACCTACCTAGATTTTATAATTTACCATTAGAGTTAATATTCTTTTACGAACAGTCCTCATCGTCTAGTCAAATTATGAGTTCCTAATCTGTGGCCCTAGTGAAAAGCGGTAAAGTCAGATTTAACCTAAGAGCAAAGGAGTCTTACAATATGACCTTTTGTTTCTGATTAGTATTTGACTTATGCCCCTTTTCACTAAGGCCACAGCTAAGATATTAAAATATAATTTCAAACAATTATGAAATCGAAATCTTACTTTTTATGATCCCTAAAGTAACCCCGTCTAGCCAACAATATTTCAGTTATAAAACTATGAAAAATCTTTAATCCGTAGGGAAAATGTTGGATTCATTGGCACAAGCGATTCGGAAATACCGGCATAAATTTAATTTCTTTCAATTCTTTCGCGATGTCATTAAACAACGATTGATTTAAAACTATTAATCTCCCTTTAGTTGAACTAACCTGTCGAAGTATTTATAACGCTCTAGTTCACATCCACTTTGTATTAATAAAGTAGTCCCGGTATTATGACGATAGCTACAAATAACAGCAAATATGCTGCATATTACTTAAATAATATTAGTCGTTCTAATTGTAGGTTTTAAGATAATTATGTTATCGTATCTTGATTATTTTAGAATAATAATAAATATGTATAGGTAGGTAGATATATATATCTTGCAATTAGTAAATGTAGGGCTTTTATGAATATCGTGATAGATCTATTATCCTTAGGTAGACAGTAGAAGTGTAGACGTGGCGTCTATGTCTACGTATTTAGGTAGGTATGATGTATTCAATGGAATCTAATGCACCAAGTTTAGTAGCAATGTATTTTTAAAATAAACACCATATTTAAGACTAAGTGCTAAATTTAGTAGGGATGGAAAATTAAGTCAGCATATATTAAGTTCGATTGTCTTCTATATACCACAAAATATATTAAAGCAGACGCGCTTCCTATGCCCACAAATCTCAAATGGAGATAACTTTTGTAAAATTATGACCTAGCGTATTTTACTGCTCATTAAATAAATCCATAATAAACTCAAAAATGATTTTACTCCTAAGCATGGTACACAGTTCAGAATAATTATAATATTTATTTAAAATAGTTACAGTAGAATTATATGTTAAAAATAGATAGTAGAATATTACCTACTATAAGGTAGCAGTAGGATAGCTCTTATTTTTAGACTAGGATGTGAACTTAAGTGTGCCACGATAAAGCTACTTGAAACTACGGAGGCACATCAAAGCATTACATAATGATTCAATGTTTTAGTTTAATTACACTAGTATCCACAAAACACAATATTGACAACAAATACCAATGTTTAACCCAAATAAACAACGTCATAGTCTGTTAGAACATTTGTTCTTGAGCCAGCAGACTCGGTGGTGTTTATATACCATTTTAAATTGTTTTTATGTAAAGTTTATTTCACATAGTACACAATTCAGTAAAAAGTAAAAGAAAATTTATTTCTTTTGAATTGTAATATCTTGGTGAAGTAGTTTCAAGCTTGACTTTATCGTCTTAAAAATAATAGCAAAATTTCTGTTTAAAAACTGTGATTTTTGAGATTCAATCATTGTGGCAATGAATTCACGAACAACTTTAGGCGCGGTATAAGATAACATTGACATAAATCGCAGAGCTCCGTTCACATTTACTTTATTTGTGTGTGAACAAAAATAGACTCCCATTGGCCGTAAAACAAGTACAATGTTCCCTTATACAGTTAAAAAAAAATATTTTTAGACATTTAGAATATAATGGGCATCATTATACCCGGAAAATGAATTATCAGTTTTCCTTCAAATTTTTTCTATACAATTAGTACAATATTGTATTATTTTCTGTACTTATATCCTGTTTTAGGAGAGGCCTGTAACGGATGTTGAATGAATACACCTTCTTAATTTAACATCTCTGTCTTTTTTCCATTTAGTTTTCATTTATATTTTAAACACCATCATAATTATTGTTCTTTACTACTTTTAATTTGTCGTCAAGGAGTGTGATTGTATATATTTGATTAGATTGTACCGTAATGTTACCTATAATGGATATATTATTAATGTAATTGCACCCGAAATTTGCCTGTTTTGTATGTGCACAGCAATTTATTGTGATATTTTAAATACTATAGGATAAGATGCAAATCATGATCTCGCGAGTAGACTATATAATTATATACCTTTCAATGTGATTATAATTAATTTATTAAAACTAAATATGTATAATGTCAAATTAGTCTATATTAAATATCGACGCATCTTATTTATGTCTACCTAGTTTAGGCCGGCTAGACCTTTTACTTATTATTTAGCCTCATGTAATTTTGCACGTTTTACAGATTTGCTAGATCCTAATCGTCTGCTTGCGTTGTGCGGCATCCTCCCTAGGTAAACTGGATGACCAGGTGAGGGTCAAACCTAAGGAAAAGCTATCCAATGTTGTCCGAAGCCGGAAATAATGCCTAAAAGGTTATATTTTCGACTAGAGTGGACGCCGCATCACAGATCTGTCACTGTCCCTATTTTATTCGGAATCTTTAGCAATTCTCGTCAATTTTATGGATACTTGTGTACGTAGGAATAAATAAAATATGAAGTGCTAATCGTTGTCCAATGTCCATGGTGGTCTTGTAAGCTGTAGCCTCGTGGTGGACGACGTATGCGTAGATACCTGCGCCCGCGTCGTCCTCCGCGCCAATACTTCATTGCACCTCACCACTATAATATGTATCTAGTTATTGTTATAAAATTATTTAATTACCTATGTAAGCACACGACTATGAGCACAATTTTTCTACACATTTATTAAGTACCTTTAACCTGTAAAAAGGTAAATTAAATGTTGATCAAAGTTTCTAGTCACTTTTATATTTCGCAACATACATGCGATAAATACAGATATTCAAGAAGTAAAAACGTATGCTCATGGAATCTTCCGAACTCAGTTCAAAATACATATTTGTAATACCAACCTATTTCTCAGACATGATATACTTAAATCACAATAATCGCTCAAATGGGATAACTATTTCGACGATATTTATTGTTGAGGTAAAATATTTTTAGATGTCACCCTTGTTAATTATCATTATTGACTACATTAAATATTTTTAATTTCGTCAATTACTAGATGCACATAACGCTACAGAGATTTCGCCCGCAATAATCTGCAAATTAAATGAGAACTTGGTTACAAATAAAACTTTCATCAGCCAATTTCCTTGATGATAGTTGTTAATTTAAAAATGCAACTATTTTTGTAGATACATATTATCTATTTGATTACCACTAGATAGAGATTTACATAGAATATATTTTCTCATAGTGTTACGTTTGCGAATATCAAGACAAACGATTATTGATTTATAACTCCACTGTCGAAGTCACTGACACCGGAGGTGACTCTGCCCGCTTTGATAACACCTATTACCCGCTGGGTCTGATCGCACCGTCACTACTGGTCTCGATGGCTGTATCCTTGGCGTAACTAACGCTCCCCTACATGACGAAGCGACTCCCATACGAACGTCAAGACTACGCCCATCAACTACGTTGATGATTTCATTCTTGTTCTCTCCGAGAATATTTTGCGTTTTAGCGATGTCATGCACGAGTTAACTTGACATGTCATTTCGCAGAATATGTATGCAACTCATATGGCGATAATCTAATCAGTCAGGTGTAATATTACCGAGTTGACCCTGTATCATAGCTTGAATATTTAATTTCTCAGGCTGAGAAGGCTCAACCCGGAAAGGAAATAGTTAAACTAAATCTAAAATCACATTAATTGCAATAATAACATGGACTTTTGCAGCAGCAATCGTTAAGAATTCTTTGTAACTGGAAACATCGTCAGACATACATATTTTCAGGCTTCGATCTACGGTCGACTCAGCAATGTGAACGTGGCTTTATAACGACTACGCTATTTTGTAGGCGTAATATACTTTTGGACTATTTATTATGTATTGTTAATTACTATGTATGTTGTATTAAGATAAAAAATGAAAAACAAAAATAAATGTTAATAAATGCCTCAGCCAGATAATAGAAGAGTTTTATTTCGATACCGTCCAATGTAGTTACAACATAGATAGAAACATCAGCAAAAAAGCCGACTTCAACTTCAAGAAATCGTATAGATATATATATCTTAGAATAAATAATAGGTACTATTCAGTTAAATGTAACTTATTCCTATTAATTGAAACTTGTTTTTTTGACGGTCGTAGTGACCTGCAACAAATTTCGTAATAAGTAATCCAATTACCTGAAAAATATCATACCTACACACCTACGTCACGCAAACAAATCACGAAAAAGTAGGCCTCACTATTGTCCGTGTTACATGCAAATAAAGAAAACGGGAGACCAGAAAGTTCGACGAGATCATACAAAACGTGACAAAAAACGATGGAAAAGTTCCGTTGTGCGACAAAAATTAACGAAACAATAAGAAATTCCTTTAAATATAACTTTAAAGTACGTTAATCGATGATTAATTTTATCATCGTCATACAAATTTTAATAGAGTGAGTTAGGTGGGACTCTTTTTGTTCTTCACCCAAATGCTTTCTACATAAAGTGGATAATATGGAACCCTATACACTAAGCTTTAGTAGACCTGATATACAACATGCCATGTATTATGTTTTAATAAGTAGGTTTATACCTACTGCATTAATTATTTTGTATAGGTAATTAGGTACCGTGCGAAAGTTTTGGACACAGCGCTGTAAAGCATGTTTTTATTTAGTAAATTAAATTAAATGTAGGTAAAATTACAGCGCTGTGTCCACTACTTTTGCACAGTAACTATATAAAATAAGGTTAAACAAAAAATACAAATAAAACAACACAGTAGGTACCTAAACAAAGCAAGAAATAGGAAAACAAAAATTTATTAAATTAATAATATTTGACATAATAAATATGAATTACCTACATGTCAATTTTGCATCGCTAACAAATCCTACAATAAATAGTGGTAATCATTGGGACGCATATGTATGTATATAGATAGATGATGCACGTGACCTACGTGAATGATAATCATGATAATGCATTTGCGTCAATTTGAATGCAGAAAAAGTGTTAATTATATCAATTACAATATTTGGAAAGTTAGAAACAGGGACTGACTCGTCACGGACTACTTAGCCTCGCATGACAAGTTAATTGTATCCCATCAAAAACATAAATGTTAAATAAGAACCAAGTTCAATATCGCGTGCAACGTTGTCGACTTCGCCGACAAAAGAATTGAGATATATACCTATGGGGGCCAAGTTCTTTGCCCAAAAATTTTTAGATACAAGGGCATGCACTGGGCAATGCACTTATTTTACTTGAGGTAATCTTTAACCTATTTTCGTTAAAGTAAGTACCTACTGTTAGCTTGATAATAATTATATGTTACTAAAAACTAGCCAAGTCAAATCTTGATATTGAATTAAGTACACCCCAAGTAAAATAAGTGCATTGAGTATGTCGCATCTTTAAAACAAAGAATAGTTATTTGTTATACAAGGGGGGAAAGTTGTATTTTACCCGCGAGTGTTTATTTGAAACACGAGCTAGCGAAAGGATTTTATGATTGACCACGAGCGAAGCGAGTGGTTCAAATTAGAATCCTGAGCGTAGCGAGTGTTTCAATACACGAGACGTAAAATAACTTTCGCCCGAGTATAACACAAAACTTTTCACCTCACTACAGCGAGGAAAAAATAATAAGGGTTTGTACTATATCTTTGAAAAATATCTGCAATAATCAACCAATTTGCCATTTATTAAAACTAAGGTCTAATTAGCTTTCATGTAGGTATTTTAAACGGGATTTTTCAGAAAATAAGCTCATGTCAAATTTTACTTTAGCTGCGTTGAAACGTCAAAACTCTTTCTCCACATGTGGATAAAAAGCGATTTTCTCAATAGATATCAAACAAACAAACTGGGCTTTCCGAGGTTTGTTCGACAATTTTTATAAAATCATTTTTTCGTAGTAGCGAATTTTCACATCGCGTTCTTTCATGATCGCGAATTTAATTATTCTTCTTTTTTCATGAAGCGATTTTTCATAAAGCGTTTTTTTATGTTCGCGTTAATTTTTTTCGCTTTTTTTTACAGTAGATTCTATTATCAATCGCACATATTTGTAGTCTATTTTATTTCCATTCTCGATTTTTCACACGTTGATATTTTAATATTAGCTTTTCTTAATACTTGTCTTGTAATTGATTTTATACAAAGTCATCTGCATGGGTACATCTGTCTCGCCTATTTCTGTGGCTAAGCAGCTATGTTTTCATGGTTGTGTTCCGGTTTGAAGGGTATGGCAGTGAAATTACTGGCTACTGTGGCAAAAGATTCTTACATCACATGGTTGGTAACGCATAAAAGCGAAAACCATGAGTTATTATTTAAATAAAATCAATCAATCAGTTAATCAAAAGAAAAATCAGTTTTTTTTACTGTATATCTCTCATGTTTTGTATCCCTGTGTATTTGAGGTGTGCAATAAAGTGGATTTGTTGTTGTTGTTGTTGTAATCAAATAGTATTAAAAATCTACCTATACCAGGGGCCCAATTCGAGCATGCCGTTGGAGATATCGCCAAACGTCAGATCACCGTTAGATAACAGTCATCTCTCCGTGATCTCGCCTTTGAACTGTCATTAAAACGCGATGATGAAGCTCATCGCGTTTTAATGACACATGTGACATATCTCATCTCAGTTTTGGAAATACGAAGGCGATAACTATTGTCAAAAATGCTATTCCTACAACTGATCGTGATTGACATTTAATTTTATGTTATGACAGTCAGGGGCCCAATTCGAGACTGCCGTTTGAGATATCTCCAAACGTCAAATCTCCATTAGATAACAGTTATATCGCCATTGAACTGTCATTTAAATGCGATGAGCTTAAAAGTGACATATCTCATCTCAATTTTGGAAATACGAAGGCGATAATGATTGTCAAAAATGTTATTCATGTATATAAATTTCTGTTTTGAACGAAACGTAATGGACCAATTTCACGTACTATGCGGTCAATTTAAAGTATGCGCCTGTTATTTATGCCGTCACATACAAAGGAAACGAAAATTTTGCGCGTCCGAATTGACGAAGTTGCGATGTTCTAGCGATATCGCCACTTGTCAAGTAGGCACACGTCAAAAGTGACAGATGGCGATGAAAAGGAGAGATCTCCATTATATCTCTAAAATTGGTCGAATACCCCCCCAGTTTGATGTGTCACTGTTATGGATATAGTTGAGATATTTTGCTTAATTTATAATTATTGGGAAAAAGAGTCAGTAATGTGCTTAGTGTGTAGTGAAAAAATACAAGAAAACTTTCACTGAGTGGTGCGATACACAAGGAGACACAAATTTAATTCGACCGGATTGGCGAAGTCGCGATGTTCTAGAGATATCGCCACTTGTCAAGTTGGGAGACGTCAAAAGTGACGGATGGCGTTCTCACGGAGAGATCTCCATTATATCTCTAAAGTTGGTCGAATACCCCCCCTGTATTGCCTCAGTGTTAATTCACTGATAGGAAACTACTACCTACTATTATTATTAGACTACTTATACCTATAAGAAACAACCTCTTTAGAATCAGATATCATAAAGTATCTACGCATGTATGTCATGTCGGAGTGACATTGCTTGACAAAGCCATTGAAATCTTTTCTTACATCGGTTTTTAAAGTGAGGTTTTGGTATAATTTGAATAGTGGATACACAATCAAAAAGATGCTGGAACCAGGTCCCTCTAATAATGTTAAAGATTTTTACTTTATTAAAAGCAGTCATGGCGGTGAGTTATTGATAAGAGCTGGTCGCAGAAATTATTTAATTAGAGAGAATCAATGTGGAACCTTAGTCTGGCGGTGTACCAAGAAACCCTGTAAAGGACAAATTGTGACGAATGCTGAAAAAACGGAAATTATTCGAGTCATTGATCATGCTTGTATTCCGGATTATCAAAGCATCGATATAGAAGAAAAGCTAATATGTTTAAAAGAGAAGGTCAAGGATGACTACCGACCGATACCGGAGATCTATGAACAAGAGATGAAACAGTTCATGACAGAGGAGTACGCGGATAAACTTCCACCATTTCATAAAAAAAAGGATGCCATTTACCGAGCACAGAAGAAGAGCAATGGAACATGTGTTTTCGAGAATTGCAAGGATGTAGAAATTCCAGAACACTTAGCTAAAAACTTTCTGTGTCGACAAACGAATCAAGTGCTAATTTTCATCAGCCCAAATTGTAAGGACTACATAAAAAATATTAAACATTTTTTTTGCGATGGCACGTTCAAAGTTGCTCCCTCGCCTTATTTACAACTATACACCATACATGGTGACATAGGGAGCACCGAAGAGTACACTAAAGTTGTCCCACTGATTTACGGCGTATTAGAAAATAAGAAACAAGTAACATATGATATTTTTTTTAAATCAGTGAAGGAAGTTTTACCAGATTTTGATCCAAAAACAATAAAATTCGATTTTGAGACAGCGGCAATAAATGCCGCCAAAAAGGCTTATCCATCAGCAAAAATAACCGGATGTTATTTCCATCTAAGTCAAGCCATTTGGAAACACGCTGAAAATTCTGAAATAACGCTAAGTCGCGAAGGGAGCGACTATGTTGCAAAATGCGTGGCAGTCGCTCATTTCCCAGATACGAAAATCCACGAAGCATGGATGTGTGTTATGAGTCAAGCACCGATGGTGAAAAATATAAATATTTTTAATGACTATTTGTCTAGGCAGTGGTATACAATAAATATAATACCAATTTGATATCATGCTACAGACAACGACACCGCACAAATAACGTGACAGAAGGGTGGCACAGCCGAATTAATAAAAAAATAAAGAAAAACCCGAAATTGTTTCTCCTGATTTCTGCCTTAAAAGACGAAGCGAAAACAGTTGATTTCAATATGCTACAAACGAGCATGTTTGTTGAACAATATCGCAAAAGGTGCCGACAATTTATAGCGATCGATCAGAAAATCGATTCCTTAATGAACAATTATTTACAAGGCAACATAACAATCGAACAGTGCATTCAAAGGTTAAGTTATATTAAATTTGATTAAGTCAGAAAATTAAATAAAATTCTGATTCTCCATGAATTATTGCACTTTCCAAAGAAGAGCATAAGGTTTTGACCGGCTCTATAAACAAAGGTTTTTATATTGTTTTCAATGAAACCGGATGGTATATAAATGTACTTTTAGTTATTTAAGTAAAAAATATTGGTTTTTATGTTAAGTTATATTATAATAAATACTAATTCAATTTTAGTGGCTTTGTTTCTTAGAGGATTCAACTATAGGAGTAGCCTATATGTCATATTTGAGTACAAAAAAGTCTGCCAATTTTTGCGGGTGTGAGGGGGGCGATTTTGTATAGAATCTGTCATCTATGCAAACTTTTTGGCAGAGGGGTAAGTTACTGAAAGGCCACTCCTGCTAGTTGCATGCTCTATGCTTTGTTTAGTAGGTACAATAGTACATTTCGATGCTAGTGCGAAAAGTTTGTCATTACTTCCGTTCCATTCAGATGGGTCCAGACGTCAATGCCTACTTCGCAAAATACCAAGGCCTTAAGTTTGACAACCTTTCAGCGTACCAGGGCTATTGTCAGTTTGTTGTATAACGTTAGATGTCTGTGGTATCAAATTAAAAATGCACTTCCGCTAACGTTGATGGTAACATTGTCAACCGTTTTTAATTTGGTCGGGTATGAAATTCTATTATGAGTTAGTAAGCTCATACTCATCATAATCATAACTATTAAGTTACGAAAAACAGTTATCGACAAACTATTATCGATATCATCAACTTTTTCTACTATTAGTACTAAAAATATTAGGGACTTAGAATTGATGTACTGTTGAAAATACTGTAGTGTCCTTTTGACATACGTCAATTTAACATGCGTAACAAGGACGAATATACATATAGTTGTAGGTTTCGAAAAGTGGTTAGGAAGCAGGTATGCACTTTGCGTTGTTTCGGCAATGCTTGCATTGCATCAAATATTTGGCCGGTAAGAGAAACTTCTAATCTTGCATATTTTTGACAAAATAAACTTTATCTATTTGATCAGCCTGAAAAATGCAGTCATGGTTTTGAGTCAATGTGAATATAAACGTACTAGGCACACCAATAAATGCCATTTAATTGAAATTGTACTCCAGACTTTTTAAAATTTAGATTGTTTTGGAGTTGTCATAGGCCGATTTACAAATAAAAAAATGAAGTTGCTGGGGCAAATATATAAAAGTCAGACTATCACACTCCAAATATTCTTATTTTAATCACAGTTGTTTATTGTATAGGTATTAGGTAAGTATTAAAAAAAGCTAATATTAAAATATCAACGTGTGAAAAATCGAGAATGGAAAAAAAATAGACTACAAATATGTGCGATTGATAATAGAATCTACTGTAAAAAAAAGCGAAAAAAATTAACGCGAACATAAAAAAACGCTTTATGAAAAATCGCTTCATGAAAAAAGAAGAATAATTAAATTCGCGATCATGAAAGAACGCGATGTGAAAATTCGCTACTACAAAAAAATGATTTTATAAAAATTGTCGAACAAACCCTTTCCGAGCTAGTGAGGTGAAAAGAATTTTCCAAATTATACAAGTAAAAAAAACACTGTTTTCGATATTTTTATGTGTACACACACAAGACACAATTATCAAGCTGAATGCCAAATTTCACCTTTCTAGGTCACCTGGAAGTGGATTAGGTTTTTGTTTACTAGTCACTCAGTCAGTTGTAAAAATGGCGTTTTTTGTACTTTAATAACTCAATAACTATTTCACCCATATTTATGAACTTTGGGGTTCTAGTTGTTCTAAAAGATCTAAATATATGAGCCTCATGTTGTTATGTTAAATAAATTTAGAGTCATTGAGGGATCAAAAGTGGCTCCAAACGGTTCGTGTAATATAACACACGGCTGCTGCTCGCCAGTTCCTGGGGTGAACTCGGCTGGACACGCTGCCGCGTGTCTGGATAGAGGATATTACAAGTTTTCCAAGTAGAATAACCTCTACAGTTCGAATTCTAACCAAATGACTGAATCACTACTTTTCACGTTTAGTCAGGTTGCATCAACCCATGTTGTAACATTAAAATCGATACAAAATATACTCAGCTACATGTACACACAACATTGTTCTGAAAAGCTACGAAATATATTCGAAAGAGAATTCACCAAAAGGTAAAACGAACGAATCATCGAATTTCGAAAGTCGCGGTAGTCCTCCCGGTCTATGGTAAACTTTTTTTTTATTGTCGGCCATCTGCCAGTGAATCACAACTTATACCAAAAGGTATACGTCCACTATCCAGCTATACAGTGGAGATAATAAACAATGGTTATTTTTTAGTTGGCAGCAGTGCATTTATTTCTATGCAGCGGTCTGTTGGTGCGTCCACACTTGTATGATTTCGCCGATCCGATCCCCGTCGCGTATCTTCACCGCGTATCATGAACGGTAAGTGTGGACGTCGCGCCGTCGCGATGTAATGTATGCATGAGCTACTACTTAAGTACTTTAACTCTAAATATCCTGAGTCACGGGACCACCAATCGTAATGTCTGCTAAGCCCTAACTAAAGGTACAGGTCCTTCGTCTGCTTCACCCTCGCCACCAAACTCTACTCCTACAACGAAGCCCTAAGGAGACCCTACAACAATTACCTAAGAATATCTTAACAGCAGCTCCCAGTCTTCTATATCCTACAACTAAACAAATCTGAATATGAAAAGGATCTTTATAACAATTTGAGCTTGAACATTTCTTAAATCTAATGGCCAAAGTGTGATCTGTATAGGTGTGATTCGTCTAGGGCAGGATCTAACGTTGTTGTAGCAACTCAGTTTCTTTTAGGAGATCAGCCGTGATGTGCCGTTAAGTACCTTCAAACCTATACTACTATGCATTTTTGTTATTTGAACCTAATAAAATTGTAATCTGTTTCTTTTTTAACCCTAGCTTCTATCCTCAAAATATAAATATAATGTTTCCTGTGTAGTCTAGCCTTCAAAAATATCTACAGTTCTTATAACATGATTCAGTATGGGATATTCTACTCTTATTAAATATTATTTCTATATGAAATATAAACTCATTCAGTCCACAAGTAAACTATAGATAAGCTATAGATATATTAGATTACTCTATGTAACAATAAAGATAAATATATGTGACGGCGCATCAGAGAATTAGCTCGATGGCGCTAGTATCGCCTCTTGATTTATGAATGACCAAACTCTTTAGTACGTAATACCGAACTCTGTGGCCATATACGACGGGATTGACGGCTGTCGTTGGGCGGCTGTTCTTCCATGTCGAGCTAGCGCCTCACGTGTTGCGGTAGAACGTTATAAAAGTTGGGAATCCTAGATTATTCGTCATAGATACTCTAGATTTATGTTACAGGTGCGTTTGGTTCAATCATAGGAAGTGAAGTATACGGATCGGCTGATACTTCTACCAACCCTTGTCTCCTCGCCCGAATACTCACGCGGATGGACCAACCTAATGAAAACCAAGTGTAACTGGACCCTAACTGTGAGTCTTTATCAGAAGTGGGATCTGAGGGCTTGATCATGAGGGGACAAGTGGAAACACCATCGGCATCATGATGACGGATAGCGGAAATGCGATATTTTTTTGGTAATATGGGAGCATGGCTCTGTCAGTTGATTGTGGCAACACATAGGTAATACACCTACGAGTCTTGCATACACAAATCTTATCAAGTGTGATCCTGATCAAGGTGAAGCTGGTTCAGATGTAGGGTTTGTGCAAGGTAACCGATATTGTAGTGAATAGCCAAATAGAGGTGTGTAGATTGCGAAGGAACCTTGTTTTTCAAATATCTACGTCATTCGTATTCATGCTGTACACTTTCTTAACGATCTTCATGGTAGAGCAGTTTGAGTCTATAGATCCACTACACAAAATGAGTAATAACTAACTCGATTCTTTTGATTTGAGTTTTGCGCATGTCTAACCACAAGCTTACAGATTACCGGTTAGCACATCTTACAAAGTCTTCGTTTGTCGCGTGCCTCAGCATTTCCTATCCTGTTCGCACGGTATTGTCAAGAACGAGATTGCTAATGTTTTTCGTTCGACCAAGAGGTACCTATCAGATTTGTGCTAGAAGTGCTGAGTTGTCACCAGCCCTAACGAACGCTCTAAAGAGCCGCACTGCTAAGTAGTACTAAGGCTTAACATGGCATATAATAAAATAAACTTGGCTTACACAATCTTATTGTAATATGATAATTGATAATGCAAATTACTTTGACCAAGTCTTTGAGTTTCAAGTTGGAGGTAACGGGACTGCGCAAGAAGCTATGCGTCTGTGGAACTTTATCAAGCTTTCTGGAAGTAGAGGTTATTGCCCTGTAAATTGTGTATTATCTAAGAAAATTCCATTGATTCGCAGATAATTGATTTTGCATGTAGTTTTGACGAGATTTTATAGCATCATGACTGAAGACGCAACAACAACGACTACAAGATGAAAAGACCAACGAAAATGGAACCAAGGCACATCAGTACCAGTTGCATTGATGGTGTGAAGAAGCTATTAGCCAGTGAACCGGTTACGTGCAAGGATGTCCAAATCGACAAGAATCGAAACGAGAGGTCAACATTATCTGGTGAGGTCATTACGCTCATTTTTGGTAGCAGCTTGTGATCCTTTTCAAGGAGAGGTGGTTCTCCTCACCACTCCAATTTGGTATAGAATACCTACTACTATCGGTTATCATTTCTGTGGACAGGCAGCCTATAGATGTGATATTTTAAAGGTGAGAGTGAATAAGCACTATCTGGGTAAGCATGTTCCATTGTCGTCTTCAACGTCACTAATCAACATGTGAGATTGAAGCTATACGGTGAAGGTATAGGACCTATACCTACCTATAACATAAAAAAAAATAGAACGTATTTATTCAGTGTCCTTAGTGGGGGTAACATTAGGTGATAGCAATTAGGGTGGAACTGGAAATGTGCCTGAGCGGTGACGTGACTATGTGCTGGGAGGACGACACGTGGAAAAGTTCTCCTGCAGGTTGGACTGACGATATTGTAAAGGATGCAGGAACTCGTTATATCCGAGCATCGCGGGGCCATATCGGGAAAGTATTTGCTTAGCAGTGGCTGAAATGATGATAATGATGAAGATGATGCTAAACACCAGGTGGATAGATCACCTCTTCATCACTATCCATAGAAACCATTACAATAGGTCAAAGTATTCTTGAATTACGTATTTACGTCATAATTAAACAGTACGATCAGCATTTTACCATTTCACTGACGGCAAGTCATTATAGCTTTCGAAGCTAAAGTTGATTTACCTCCGCGAGTTCATCGGTGGTGTGTTTCTTCTAAGTTGAATGAGTACCTAGTATAACCCTAGAATGCAGCACGCTAAGTTATTTGTCGTGAAACTCACTTTAATTTGAAAGCTACTGTTCCCTACATGCGTAAAACTGACAGCACGCCGAACACCCGGTACAAAAGCTGTTTATTTTGTAGAGCTTCATGGTAGTCGGTATAATTTAGAATCTAATCAGCAAACAGACAACTCACTACTACCCGAAGGTACCTATTGCTCATGCATACTTTGATTTACGTAGTAAAATTCTATTCAGAAATGTAAAATTTAATTAGACAAATTCGTGGTTGCCCATTGCTCCACGTCGTATCGATTCCTAATTAGGACTATTTAGGACTCTAATGTATCATGTAGCTTTGGGTTATGATATGATAAGACCCTGGGCACCATCTATTTTGAACAATTATGGTTTCCATTACGCGGAAAACTAACATAACTTTGTAACTGTATGATCAAAAATATAAATGATATGCATCGTGCACAGCTTTGAACGGTGGAGTGGAGCCTAGCAATTGAGATGATAGTTTAATCCCTTATCCCTTCGGACGCCAACGACATATATATCCAATATCCATCAAGGCGTGTAGAGCGATATCAACCTATATGCCTCATCATAGAGTTCAATGACGCGATTCGCATTGCAATGTGATGACGTGTGAATGACAGATTTTGTATTTGACAAAGTGTGAAAAGGTTAAAGCTGGTTAAATGGTGTTGAGGTTTTGCTCGAGTTACTACTTACTTAACAGATAAACAGGAGGCCGAGACGGCGGTTAATGTTAAAATAGCGACAATGATATTCTCGGTGTCAAGTGAACCACCCTGAGTGAGTAGTTCTGATGAATAGTTTCTGGTTCCAAAAATAAAGAGCGATACTTCCTTTTTTTAAAAAAAAGAATAGCGATCTAACAAATCTACACTTTTAAAATCATTGTTATAGAGTATCCTTGTTAGCCTTCTAATGAGCAGTTATGGAAGTAAGTAGGAAGGATCCTTTGTAGGTGTTGCTACTTGTGATGGCAGAAAAGAGAGAGAGTGCTTTTACATGGTCTGTTTGTAATGGTGAATGATGACTGGTTGACGTGAGTTTATCGGCTAGATCTGCATCACGACCTTGTACTGAAGGCTGGTCAGAAGGGACTGCAGGTACCCGGTCTATGCTTTATGGAAGTGTATGTGGGAGGTGGCTAGTCGGATGGGCTACAGGCGCCCGGTCTACGCCGCACCACAAGCAAGAGCAGGCTGATCCAAAGGGCCTAGCGCGCCCGGTTCACGCCATGATTTGAGGATACGCTGGTCGAAAGGGCCTTAGGCGCCCGGTCCACGCCATTGCTGTGACTTTTATTGCAGTGTGAGCCTGATTAGTTGGTTATAGCGAATGCTGCGAATGTTACATTTTAGTAAATGCGAAAAATGCTTGAAATGGGATGTCAAACTATTGGATACAATAATAATTGACAGATGTCATTGCAGAAGGGGAGCTATTGTGAACTGTGAAGTTTGAAGTTCCTGTGCTGCCGTTTAGCTTAGGTACTCAAACATGGGATGGCATGGAGGCAAGAGGGTTTTGGGTCTGCACTTTGAATAGGTATTGAACGGGTGCAGGTGCGGATTGTAGGTACGTGGTATCGAGCCATTTGCTAGATGCGTTAGTGAATAGTATGCGCTTCAAGAAAGAAAGTGACAGGCAACTACTTATTTGGCAACGCTAGACGCAGACAACATATTGGTCAGGAAGGGTCGAGCTTGCTTAGTTTGAAATCATGTCGTTCTTTTTAGATACTCTTTGTAAAGGTCTTATCACACGAGGGCGTGTGACTGTCAGGGTTGGCCGTGACGGCGCATCAGAGAATTAGCTCGATGGCGCTAGTATCGCCTCTTGATTTATGAATGACCAAACTCTTTAGTACGTAATACCGAACTCTGTGGCCATATACGACGGGATTGACGGCTGTCGTTGGGCGGCTGTTCTTCCATGTCGAGCTAGCGCCTCACGTGTTGCGGTAGAACGTTATAAAAGTTGGGAATCCTAGATTATTCGTCATAGATACTCTAGATTTATGTTACAGGTGCGTTTGGTTCAATCATAGGAAGTGAAGTATACGGATCGGCTGATACTTCTACCAACCCTTGTCTCCTCGCCCGAATACTCACGCGGATGGACCAACCTAATGAAAACCAAGTGTAACTGGACCCTAACTGTGAGTCTTTATATGAATCAAAACCAAATATTATTAGAATTCTAAGATAAGTTAATTTAGATTGTTTTCTTGGAATTGCATGTCTGTTCCAAGAATGTTTAGTAGACAAGTAATTTTGTACTTTATGAAACTACACTTCATAATTAATCTATAAATAGATTGAAGTTACTGAAACTATAAGATTCTATTACAAATTTAATGAATATTAAGTTTTCATGTTCGACCAAATTAAATAATTTTAGTATGATAAATTAATATGGAAAGAAGGCATACATCTTTTAAATAAGTCATAGTAGGACATTTCAAAATGGATTATAGATCTATACAAGAGGTAATTGTTTGGTGAATAGAATTCTGAGTATTATTAAAATCCCTCGACCGCTTACAAAATATTATCATTTGACTGTGTTGTACTAGTATTGCTATCATCTCATTATCCCAAAAATATTTAGTTTTGTTAGAAGAATGGCGGCTACCAAACATGTCTAGTGACATGGGCAATCGTGTAAAAAACATGGTTACTTCATGTGTATATATTGAGGGAAAATCGTTCCTCAGAAAAATAAAACAAATTTCTGTTAAATCTGTTTGGTGTGTTATTTTAAATATCACCAAACCCATGTTCTTTGGATGCCGTATGATTGCCAGATATAATCTTTTATTGGCCTATAAGGCTCTTTTAGAGTAAAAGATCTCTCTCGGATCTATTTAGAATCTATGAATCTTTACTATCTATATTTGTTATTAAGCAACACGAATTCTCTTCACTCGCGGACTAAATGAATTCCCATTCCATTCATTATACGCAACTGAGTTGTAGAACTTGGTTTTTCGTTTGACCATACTCATAAATGTAGTATATCCTTGAAATCATGAAGACTATTGTGTCCGTTCGAAGTATCTTTCAACTCTCGACTGACTTATTTTGATAAAGGAAATTCATCACAACCCTTGTGATATTAATTAATTAAGTTCTGAGATCTGAATTGTATAAACAAGGACATACAACTTTCGTTTTGTTGCTTAACGTCCTAGGCCATTCTTAGCAATCTACACTCCAGACACCAGATCCAGCAAAAGGAATGATTTGTTTTCTATTTCTAGACATACTACACAACAATCTTCCATAGAATTTCCTCATCAACACTGGAGCATATTATCTACAATCCCTTTTTATTTATTGTAGGGATAAACGAAATGAAATTCATCTCATTTTTCATGTGATTTGACTAGTGACAGTGACAGTAATGACTTTTCTCGCTTTAGTGTTGCCATCTCAATATAACAGTTGTAAGTAATATAAGAGCATTACTTTACCAAATCTTAAAACATAATCGATAAAAAAAAAATAGTTTAACTAAAAGTTCCTACAAATCTCGACGTAAAATTAACGGTTCTAAATATTTGTTCGGTCTAAATAATAGGTTGCTCTATTCCCATTCTTTATAAACTAATACAAGATTTTGTTTTCACTACTGACACCCCGAATCATAGACACTAGTAATACAAGAAGTCAGCTGTTTGTATTTATTATACCAGACGAGATTAAAATAATTTGAATAGATGTTATGTTAGTTAATGATGAATGGCCGATTGCTCGGAAGATAAAGAACCCCGTCCTAATGTTCCTATTAGTGTACCTATCTCTATACCCTGTTCCCTAGCTAGTACAAAAACACTAGAGGTCTAAACCTCATATTTACATTTAAACGTGTATGGAACCTAGGTAAGCTAAACTATAAATTCGGGAGATTAACCCGAGGCTGGACTAGAATCAGTGTAAGTGGGTCCCCCCTTGCGTGGCTAAGACACCGGAAACGCAGAGTAACCCGCCCTAATATGTGTATATAAAGCAGACATATAAATATATAAGTATATGAGACCGAGCATGGAGGTCCATTTGGCTTCGGCAAGCGCGGAAAGGCCCGCATGTCCAACACGTGTGGTCCTTGCTTCCACCAAACAAAACTATCCACATTCGTAGGCTATTCACTGCACTTATATATGGCTAGTGCCCGAGCTGCCTAACTCGGGTAAAACTAGAAGGGTCTGAAAGATATTCGTTTAACAGCCGCAAGGTTAAATATCTTTCACCTGGCAACCATGTACCAAAACACTATTTCTGGCATGTAATTAAGCTTGATAGCCATAAAACAACAAAATCCCACAATATTTCAATAAATAATTATAGATCAGAAAAATAATGTAATTCCAACAGAAATTCCCCTTAGAATTAAATTTAATACCTTATTGCCAAACAACAGTGTTACCCAGTCGAAGTCGCAAGAAAGAATGAATCCCATCCTTCAATTCCCCTCCGTATTTATAGTTAACTGTGGACATAGTGGACATAGTGGACAAAGTGGACAAAGTGGACAACGTGGACAAAGTGGACATTCTCACAATTTTGATCATTACGCAGTATAAGTAAAGCTTAATTCTTCCGTTGGTAATTTTTGTGAATAGTAATTTGTTATTTTAAAAAGGTAGGATGCTTAGTTATTGGAATATTTTTACTTGCTTTCGTAAACATTCATACTGCTAATTCTTTTAGGCATTTGTATTGTATTATAATTATTAAATGATGATTCCAGCATTTAGATGGCGAAATATGAATTTTTGAATGTTAAATTATAAAATAATAATACTTATATACGGATTTGCTATATACGAGTTAATGTTAATTAAATTTGTATACGTATTAAGTTAAAAATGATTTTTATGTATTGACGTGTAATATTGAGAATATTATAAATAAATGAATATGATGCCAATGTGTTGGGAACCCGACGATGACAATGATGATGTGAGTCTTACGATGGCGAGCACATGACGAGAACATGTGAATCGCTACAGCGATCATGCAACGCTCGTGCGAAATCCATGTTGATACGCGTATCTTCAGTACCCCGCACACTCGCGATCACGAAAGCATTGCATGATCGCGACGGCGTGACGTCCACACTTTCGTTCATGATACGCGGTGAGGATACGGGGTGAGGATCGGCCGTGATCCATCTCGAGTGGGTTTTTGCCCGATCATCAAAGGCGCTATTTGAGTCATCGATCCACGCTGCGGTCATTGGTTCTTAATCCTTAATCTTTACGATAATTAAAAAAAACCGGCCAAGTGCGAGTCGGACTCGCGCACCGAGGGTTCCGTACAAACACTTTCCATCCCTAAGTGGTTAAGTTAAGTTTGCACCTGGTATGTATAGCGCCCCATATAAATTAGGTGCAAAGTTAGGTATTAAAAAATTTTTTTATGGTTTTCGTAATTATTCCTTTATCTATGCTATAAGACGTTGCTTCGTACCAAATTTCAAGATTCTGAGTTCACGGGAAGCACCCTGTAGGTTTTGATTCCCTTGCAAGTGTCGAAAATATGCAAATTAGGTGCAAAGTTAGGTATTAAAAAAAAAATTTATGGTTTTCGTAATTATTCCTTTATCTATGCTATAAGACGTTGCTTCGTACCAAATTTCAAGATTCTGAGTTCACGGGAAGCACCCTGTAGGTTTTGATTCCCTTGCAAGTGTCGAAAATTTGCGGCATAAACGGCTGTATCTTTTGATTGCGTTGGCTTAGAAGTTTGATTTTTTCACAGCTTCAAGGGACAGTAGACCTGAGTAATTGATATAAATTTCAGCTTCATACGTCCACGCGTTCCTGAGAAAAAGGGTCTTGACAGACGGACGGACAGACGGACAACAAAGTGATCCTATAAGGGTTCCGTTTTTTCCTTTTGAGGTACGGAACCCTAAAAATACCATACCACTGATGGACTGTCTACTTTGTTAGGCCTTTCCATGCGGCGTCTTCCGGCACGCGGACCTTTCTGCCGCATGCCATAAAACAAACACAGTCATACGAAGGCCATGTCTCCGTGAGCGGGTGCCTTAATCGAAGGCCTCCCCACGCGGCGTCTTCCAGCACGCGGTTTCCACTCGAGAATCTTTCTGCCACATTATGTATTATAAAACGAGCACAGTCATGTCCTAAATCTCCATGATCAGATGACAAAAATGAAGGCCTTCCTCGCTGCGACTTCCGGTACACGGCCCCCACTCAAGAATATTTCTGTCCCAAGGTTCAGTGAGCGATCTCAGTGGGCGACATTTTTAAATGGGACGCAACTCCGCACAGAACAACGATCACAAACGAAATTAAATGTTCGGCGAAAACGAAACGCCAAAATGATCGGGGCGGTGATACGGTGCTACGATACGGATAGCGTCCAAACTACTGCACGCCGAAATGATCGGTGCGGCGATACGCAACGAGGATACGATACGGCAAGTGTGGACGCGTTTATTCGCGCGACGGCGCAAATGATACGGAGTGCCCGCAGTGAGCGTCCAAACAGCACGATACGCGGTGGAGATACGCAACGGGGATCGGATCGGCGAAATGATACAAGTGTGGACGCACCCTTATAATTCTACGTCACGCCACATGGAGGATGGCGTTTTTGACTGCTCATGAAATTTCTAATTTTCAATTGATAAAATTTAGCTTTCTAGCTTTTACAAAAATACAAGACATTTTTTTAGAGCTAGTAAGATCATTATTAACCATTTGAAATAATTTTCAAAACTGGGTCTACTAGCTTAATGTTAGGATCTATTACACTACACATTATCCGATTTCATCCGATAATTAGGATCGGATCGGAAGGTCTGGAACGGGTTTTATACGGGAACCAGCGTTGCCAGATGGTTACATTTGTTACATTTTTCGTAACTTTTGACCCTCTCTCGTAACATGTAAGTAACTTTTGATTTCTGGGCAATTTTCGTAACTTTTCAATATGTTTTGTTAAAAATTCTGAAGTGGTAAAATTACTTTAGATTCTGAATCCAAATAACATGTACTATCGGGCAAAAATATAACATATGTACCACTGAAAAACTTAATCGTAATTTCGATAATGTGTTTCAGTTTTTTCTCAAATCAGATAGGATCCATAACACAATATGAGAAAATCCTAAACAAAAATGAATGATTTCAACTCGAAGGACAGGACCATAAATTAAGATGGCTATCCTTCTTAAAATATTCTTAGGATTCAGAAGGCTCATCCTGCCGAAGGAGAACTTCCGATCGTCAAATCACTTCGTTGTCCATCTGTCAAGATACGAGCGCTTATGTTCCGTCTATATCCGAAAACCGTAAATTTATATTTACATAATAAAAAGCAAACACATTTTTGTAGAGGTTGGAAAATAAACAACAGATGGATGTGTAAGTTCGAGGGCCAAGATGAGGCCCTAGATAATACGAGTCCAACTATTGCACTTTCGGCCAAGACATTATAATATATGATGCTTTTAACAACTAATAAAATAAAATAAATATTTACACAATATCGCAAGATTAACATTACTTTTCTTCCGTCAGTTTCAATTTTTTAAATATATTTTTTAATGAGCACTCTTTTAGTGTCAAACGAGTCGTGTCCCTTGAAAGACACGATAAATTAAAAAAACCTAACAAATATAAATATCAACTGGCAACACAAATGGAATACAATTGACAACATTTCATATTTCTAACAGGTGGAAATTAATATAGCGATCGACAGGGCTATGTGTCGTGTACGCGCTAAAAAAATATTTGAATTTATTCTTCTGTATTTAAAGAAATATAAGGAAATACATAAAATGACCGCAATCGAAGACAATTAGGCCTGAATACGGTTGTTGTCTTAGACCTAACAGCGAGAAAAAATTTTTTTTTTGAGAATGTCGTGAACCTCAACGTCATTGCGTTTTTTTATTAGAAATCGGACTAAAGTAACCGTTCCATTCAGATATAGTTTTGGTGTTGCCACAATTTAAAATGATTAAGTTTTTATAAATTAATAATAAAATAAATTGCTATTACAGAAAAAAAATAAAAACATTGATTACTTTATCTTTCTCAGCAGAATTCAGAAAAGTAATCAAATTGTAGTCTTGTAAATATAAAAACTTGTCAATTCCTTGATAAAGTCTTTAAAAAAAATTTAAAAAACTTGTATGAGGCATCGGCCCCAGAAGCCAAATAAATTGCCGTTCTGCTAATATACAGGGTGAAATAATATGGACCGTTCAAATTTTGACAGTAGATTCTTGGAAAAAAATAAAAAATACGTGTTTTTTTCTTTCAGCATCTTTCAGTACTAAAATATTGAGATAAAACAGCTGAAAGATATCCTAAAAAACCACGCGTTCGTGGACATCGCGTCAGCGCGCTGTGCGAAAGGCGGCAATAACGCTCGCCCCGCCCCTACGTAATAAATTTACGAGCCGAAAGAACATTTTTTGACAAAAACTAGTAAAAAAAACATAAGTTGCAAATTTTCATTCATACTTTCACGGGCTTAGGACCGTCAAAATGCAATTTTGCTATTAGACTGTAATTTCTAAAGATTGCAGCTATGAAACTTCTATGAATTTAGGCGTATTTAAAAATTTGAATCAACTTATGTACAATAATTAGTTCAATCAAAAAGTTCTTACCATAACAGTCTCAATCAACTTAATTACCTTATCACTGTGAAATACAAATGTACTTATTGCAGTCTCATTTAACTTAGTACGTAGGCTAGTAGGTACACTTACACATGTAATCAAATTAGGTTTACACTTTTAATTGTACTTCAGCAAATGTTCGAAATGCAAACCGTGTTGCTCTAAACAGAGTCTTGCACGTTTTTGTACATTGTTTCTTAATTTATTTAACACTACAACGTTATTTTTCACTTCGTCAAAAGCTCAGTTGATTTTAATTTTTAATTGTTCGAGGCTTTGGGCTTCTTCCACATACACCCTTCGCTTTATTTCGCCCCACAAAAAAAAAATCGCAAGGCGTGAGGTCTGGTGACCGAGCAGGCCATGGCACAGGACCTCTGCGTCCGATCCAGTGAGCACCGTATTCGGCATCTAAGTATTGGCGAACGATGTTCGCGAAATGAGGCGGTGCACCGTCTTGTTGAAAATAAAACTCGGGATGGTTAATTATGGCGAGTGGCACGTCGTCGTCCATCATGTCCGCGATCACTGTCTGGAGCATGTTTAAATAGGCGGGCCCTGCGACTTGTTACGAATACCCGCACCATTTCGTAATACTCCCGGTTCGTAAACATTGTGCACGGCAGATCGATCGCGCGTCTTTACGGACCCGGAAGTGCACGACCGGCCATGCGGAGATGCGCGTGCGACTAATTGCAATTTGTTTTGGTCCAGATAAGACAGGTGAGCGCGCCCCTCCCCCCGCACCGCCAACCCCTAGCGTAACTCAAACGAATATCCACACTTTACTAATTATTTATTCGGACAGCACATTATATTATCAAAATTTTACCTATGTTTTTTTTCTCAGAAATGGCATCTTTTATTGATACCTAATGCCTGGGAAAAATTTGAACGGTCATTAAAATTTCACCCTGTATTAGCCCAGATGTAAGATGCTATTTTATAAAAAAAACTCCCTGAAATACTGCAGGTTTTTGAGAAAATAAAAAAAAAACATACAAACACGGCTATACCCTTTTGTAATTTATCAAACGCAGATATTCGGTGTACAATCAGAGCAGATACCTGTAAGGGCCGCTTCTGATCTGACGGAGTCAGCGTATATAAAACCACCGTAAAAATCCACGACGCCGCGCCGTTTCACAGTGACGGCGCCGTGCCGTGGTGATGTGGCCAGGCCCCAAGAATTTTGAATTGGCTGCTTTTATCAAGGGACACGACACACGACTCACTTAACATACTCTATTAGCCAGTACTAATCAAATTAAAACTGAGGCGTTTTTCCTGGATTTTTTAAATACATATGTACCTGTTTGCGGTATTATGCGTTTTGTAACAGATACAGATACAGATACAGATTTTTATTGGTAAAATTAATACATTTTACATGTCATAATTTTTTAAATTAGATCATTATAAAATATACCTCAAAAATTATACATTCTCATTGGTCAATTTACTTTGAAATTAGTTGTTATTGGTCCAATGGTCGTTTGTAACGCGTCAACATGATCATTGTATAGATGGACAGTGTTCAACACTATGCACAGCTTCCCGTCACACCGCGTACCGGAACACGTAGCTTGGAAAGCATCAAACCAGGTGGATCGACCTGGTTAGGTTTGCGGGAAGTGGATGAGAAATTTGGGGATGCTTTTGTACAGCAGTGGACGTATATTGGCGGATATGATGATGGTGACACAGTTTCCCATGCTAAATATAGACTGTGTATGGCCACATTTTTGGGTAGTGACGGTTATATTTTTTTGGTATTACACACTTATTTACAGTAAATATTCCATACTTTTATAGTTTGTACCTTTGGAACCCTCGGTACGCGAATCCGATTCGCGCTTGACCGGTTTTTTATTAATATTAAAATGTAACTTTCGCAGCAAAAATGTAACATTTGGAGGAATGAAACGTAACTTATGACACACTGGCTCTGGCAACACTGACGGGAACGGAAATGTCAAACAGTGTGACATTTCTTTGTTTTCATACATTCGCTTTGTTTAGAAACGAATACGACTTGCGAATTTAATGTGCGGAATTATTTTGTTAAAACTGTTATATCTTGCCAAACTATGTCGGGCTGTGATTCTCAGAAAGCTGAGTCTTCAAAGGATAACATATCCACAAATTCTATCGACGAGGGGCTACCTCGCGAACTTAGCCAGTTAAGTTTGTCGAGTGCATCTAGCCAGGACGAATTTTACTGTGATAAAGGACATTCTGAAACTGCATTAAAGAATATTTACGGTTATTATCAGTCCCAGAAGCTATGTGACGTAGTTTTAATTGCTGGTGGAACAAGGTCGGTAGCAGTGGTTTCATCACATTACACGCTTATTTATTATCTATTGCTTAGTGTTAATTAAGGAAGCATTTTTATTCATGCCAAAGAAAACTACATTCAGTACTATTTAACAAAGTCCACATTCAATATTCTGATTATGTCAACTGTATTATTTCTAAAATTAAAATTCATGGATTTTAGCACGAAAATGCTTGTATTTAAATAGTGTTATCACGCTTTTCACAGGATATCAGCACACAAAATTGTATTAACATCATGTAGTGAGTATTTTGCTGCTATGTTTACTGGATCACTGCGAGAGGCGCAACTTGCAGAAATCACACTAGAAAGAGTGGACTCACAAGCACTGCAAGCACTTGTCCATTATTGCTACACAGGTGTAATAGGTAAAATATGATGTTCCCGGTATGAAGTTATTTTCTAATAAGAATTAACTAAGACTGATAATAAAGACTTGCATTTTAGGATAATTTAAAATTTGTTAGCATTTATTTTTAATTGTTTAAATAATGTTGCCTTTTGAGGCTAAGAGGGGTTAATCATTTTCAGAAAGGAAAGTTTTGTGTAAGTTCTTGATATTATTGTATCTAATACTGTTTTATACTATCAATAAAGGTCTCTGCTCTGGAGGACTTGCAACAAATGTCATTAACCTTAAGTACAATGACTCATTCGGCTTTGTGCATCAATGTCCTCATCATCATCCTTACCTCATATTATTCCAGAATAAATGTGCTGTCACAGAACAATAAAGAACATGATTTTTGTAATGTTTTGGTTTTTTATACTGGAAAATAACTTTCCAAAGATCACACAGGAGAATCTTAATTTGCAATAAGAATATCATTTGTTTCTAATATTTTTTATGAATGTGATGCTATTTTACAAAAATCTGCTAATTTTCAGAACTAAGAGAAGAAACAGTCGAGGTCCTACTCTCCACAGCCAGTCTGCTGCAGCTCAACACTGTCACGGCCGCATGCTGTGCCTTTTTGAAGAAACAATTGGATCCGTGCAACTGTCTGGGAATTGGACTGTTTGCTGAACAACAGTCCTGTCTGGCTTTACACAACAGTGCCTTGGAGTACACCTATCAACATTTTATGCAGGTTACCATTTTATCATCCTCCATTCGGAGCCTATCTCTAGTTCCTGTTGGATCACCAAGTTGTTTTTCTTTAATTAGAATTAATTTTGAGCACAGTTGGAAACTATATACTTTTTTTTGGAAAGGTTAATTGTATAAGTTAAAGGTTACATGTCTTATAGGGGAGAGCACTGAGAGCAGCTGCCATCCTGGATTTTGTATCCTAGTGCAGGGCAAAACAAGGTCATGGGACCTATAAAGTATTGTCTGATAGGATCTTTTCCCGGGTATGCCCTGTTTCTCAGCAATACTAATGTTGTTTTCAGGTAGTGAAACACCAGGAATTCCTATCACTACAAGCAGACCAGCTAGCAGGCTTGCTCAAATCCGATGATCTCAATGTAGTTACTGAAGAAAATGTCTTTGAAAGCTTGATGACGTGGGTGCAACATGACAGCGCGAAACGGGAACAGCATTTACCAATGCTTCTTAAGTTGATTAAGTTGCCTCTACTCTCTTCTGAGGTAAGTTTTTGATTGTGATTCTGTTAACATAGCTCTAAGAGTAAGCAAGTTGTAATGGCGTTGGACTGAGCTCAATGTGAAGACTAAACAATGATGACTCCTAAAATTGCCCTAAAATATAATTGGACTGTCCATTAGTCTTCTCATGTAAGTGCACTGAGGGGTTGTGTGTTAACCTCAGATACCTACAGTCAGAAAATAAACTGTAATCAAACTTTTTTTTTTCAGTATTTGATTGACAAAGTAGAGCTAGCATGTGGAAACGTACCTGAGTGCCAGCCTCTCATCATGGAGGCTGTGAAGTGGCATTTGCTGCCCGAGAGAAGGTCTCTCTTGTTCTCCCACAGGACCAGACCTAGGACTTCCACTATTGGACGGCTGCTGGCTATAGGAGGCATGGATGGATATAAGGTAATTAAAATGCTCCTCCAGTCTGTATTTCTTAGGTTTTCTACCAAATAAATTACTTCTTTCCAGTTCCAGATTGTTCATATACATTATTTTATTTTATACATGAAATCGATATTTGGGCCAATGTTTTATTTGTTGTCCATTTCTTTTTTTTCTCAGTTTTCAATCGCATTTGGTGAGTTGGTAAAGTTGTTTATTCAGACCATGATAAGGCCAATTTCACAATATGTCCTACAATTTTTCCATTGAGTTACACAAAACGTAAGTATGGAAATTTGGCGCATAGGCCAATTTTTATTTTGTTATTGATTTTTTCTTTTTTTCTTTTCGAGCTAAGTCACAGATTATATACAAGTTACTACGTAACAGATACCCCACTTGTTTGGACGGCAGGCGTTGCCACCGCTATCGATGCCCCCTCCCGCCGGTGACGCAACGTGATTGGAATGTGCGCTAGGGTTGCCTCCGTTATGTAAACGCTAGCTTTTTCTCGTGCCTTCGCTCGTTTGGTCAACCAGTCTAGTCAGCAGATGCGTGGCGTCCATACAACCCAATTCCCACTGGGTTGCCCACTTCAGGACGATTGAACACCATTCTCTATTGCTTCCGCACGCCGCTCTCCGCTCTCCGCACGCCGCAGCCGCTCTCCGCAAGCCGCTCTCCGTTTTCCGCACGCCGCTCTCCGCACGCTGCTCAACGCTCTCCGCACGCCACTCTCCGCCCTCCGCACTCCGCTCTCCGCACGCGTGTCTCCGCTCTCCGCACGCCGCTCTCCGCTCTCCGCACGCGTATCTCCGCTCTCCGCACGCCGCTCTCCGCTCTCCGCACGTGTCTCTCCGCTCTCCGCACGCGTCTCTCCGCTCTCCGCACGCCGCTCTCCGCTCTCCGCACGCGGCTCTCCGCACGCCGCAGCCGCTCTCCGCTCTCCGCACGCGTCTCTCCGCTCTCCGCACGCGTCTCTCCGCTCTCCGCACGCGTATCTCCGCTCTCCGCACGCCGCTCTCCGCTCTCCGCACGCGTCTCTCCGCTCTCCGCACGCGGCTCTCCGCTCTCCGCACGCCGCAGCCGCTCTCCGCTCTCCGCACGCCGCAGCCGCTCTCCGCTCTCCGCACGCCGCAGCCGCTCTCCGCTCTCCGCACGCCGCAGCCGCTCTCCGCACGCCGCAGCCGCTCTCCGCTCTCCGCAAGCCGCTCTCCGTTTTCCGCACGCCGCTCTCCGCACGCTGCTCAACGCTCTCCGCACGCCACTCTCCGCCCTCCGCACTCCGCTCTCCGCACGCGTCTCTCCGCTCTCCGCACGCCGCTCTCCGCACGCCAAGATGTTCTAGGCAGGGACTTAGACTTACAAAAAATCTTATCTTATTTTTCCTAATATTAATCGAGAGAAAGTTAATCGAATTAATTAATCGATTATAAATTTAATCGACAATTAACTTAATCGAGATTAAATCAGTCGGAACTCGTACGATTAGATTAACTAATCGTCAATTTTAATCGTTAATCGAGATTAAAAAAGTTAATCTTAATCGTTAATCGATTAACTTTTGCCCATCTCTGCTGGGAGCGCGGAAATCATGTTTTCGGTTTAATTATTAAAATAATACAGTTTTTGAAAATGTGAGACGTACTTATACATTATAGATAACATCTCGTTATGTTATTATTAAAAAAACTGATAACTTTCCCTGCAGTATTTATGACTGCAGGGTTTATGTTGCTTTTTTGAGGTTAACTAAAAAAAACTATCGAGGAAACTACAAGTAATCGTGTTTCTAAAACATAACGTATTATAGAGTGAATCTTTAAATATTTTACTTATTGATTGTATAACTAAACCTTCAGTAATAACAACACAGCATGGCATCAAACCAACACAATTATTTCGAAAAAAAGCTAGGCGCCCCCATAAAGAATATTACAGAAATACCCAGGCTTTAATAGTTACGCGTCAATAGTGCCCCAGTAAACGTTAATTCTTAAACAAAATATTCCGGAGAGTTTAATGTGTTCTGGAACAAACGAAATCATTTTCAATCGTCTTTGTTGCCACAAAAACAATATGCCCGACTTTTATTTTTTGACATCGTACAGCACAGGTTGCGCGGGAAACGTTAGCTATGCGTGCGCGCCGTCCGCTCGCCGCGAGGCGTGGCAGCCCACTGACGTTTTGTCACGCGGGGTTGGCACTTAGAGATCGGAATGTTTCGCGCGGTCGAAACGCGTGGGGATAGCCTGGCTAAGTTTTAGTACAAAATACGAAGTTTAAGTAAGAAATCTCCATACATTTTGTGTAACTCAATGTAAAACAAAATGTAGGACAGCATGAAATTGGGCTTAGCTTACCATGGTCAGAATAAGCAACTTTACTAACTCACCAAATTTGATTGAAATCTGAGAAAAAAGAAATCGACAGCAAAATAAAAATTGGCCCATTCACAAGTATTATGACCTTGTTTTCCGTACATACTGGTTGATAACCTGGTTAAGATTGTGAACATCGGCTGGATACAGGTGGTGTTATACTAAATAACGATTGTTGAACAGGGAGCCAGTAACATGGAGATGTACGATCCTCGGACAAACACATGGACATCTTTCATGAGGATGGGCGCTAGGCGGTTGCAATTTGGCGTGGCAGTAATGCAAAACAAGCTGATAGTTGTCGGCGGCAGGGATGGCTTGAAGACTTTGAACACGGTAAATTAGTAATAAAGTCTGAATATTTGGTACTAAATGTTGAATACTTTAGATTTCGTAACCTTTTGATTGTCGCGTCTCTCTTAAATAACTTGTAAGCTTCAATTTTATCGTAATACATGCACTTTAAACTGTACGCGTTGTGGACTATCGTTGATAATGGCGATCAGAAAGAGCGGAATTAAATATTGTTGCTTCTTTCCTTAGCATTAATATGGATCGTCTTAGTACCTTGGCAGAAACTCTCATCAACAAAATGAAGCGTTCGATTTCCAGTATACATTGATTATAGCAGAGATTAGGCGCCTATTCGGATAGAAGATATATTAGGCACCATGATTAGCGAGCCAATGATCGTAAATGGCTGTACGACAGTGATGCATACTTTATGATTTGTGTATCGTGATAGGACCATTATAGGCTCGTTAGTATAATATTCTATATTTTAGGTGGAGTGCTTTGATCTGACATCTCTCACTTGGAGCACGATCGCGCCGATGAACACTCATCGACACGGCCTCGGCGTAGCTGTGCTGGGCGACGGACCTAACTCTCCCATATACGCTGTTGGCGGGCACGATGGATGGATTTATTTGAATTCTGTGGAGCGGTAAGATTTTGATATATTGTTATTGATTAGTTTACTACACGCTCTGGCAGTTCTTGTTACTACCTTTTTATATAGTTAGTGGAAATCGAGAAAACAATCCAACCCTGACCTCGACCCAACCAAGGAACTACCCGGCTATGATTAACCACGATCTGGGTCACGTTAAATAGAATTCAGACATGAGTAAGTGCAACTACAATCTCCACAAGTGGGGCTCTAAGTCTTCCCTGAGCTGCGACTGTGATGCTCCTGAGCAAAAAATTGCTCATATTGTGAAGGAATGCCCCAGGAGACACTTTACTGGGGAGCTAGGCTACTTGCACGCGTTAACTGAGGATTGTTTTATGTTACCACATTAGTTTTTTTATCTACACCCATCTTGTTAAATAACTATAACAAGGTCAGATATTATAGGTAAGGACCTACATTACTTGGCAGCGACCAAAATCAGACATGTAATTTCATAACAGTACCGTCGCCACCGCAAGGTCACTGTTACAGTATAAATTTTGATCAAAATGGTGGCCTCCCCGCCGCCGCGCGAGTCGCCTCATGTGTTCCTCTGCTCCGCGGACCGACTGGCAGGACTGAGTTTTTAATATTTTCATATTTCAAAGTAGTGTATGCGACTGTACATAATTAGGTCTTAAAACACTCGTGTGATCCTATCACCACACTCGTATTTTAAGACCTCTCATTATGTAGCAGTTGCATAAACTACTAATATTTACTTGTACGTACTTTGACTGAAATAAAGCCATACGATAATAATAATCCAACTGACGGAATGTGGTCATCACTCATGGATATGGATATGCAACACCAGTAGTCGCCCACACGTGGCCGACCTTGTGCTTCCTTTATTCGCTTTGGGTAATTTCAAGGGGGCGAAATAAATGTGTGTATAACCTGGTCGTTCGGCATACGCAGATGGGACGCGTGCTCCCGCACGTGGACGATGGTGTCGCCGATGTCGGGCGCGCGCAGCACGTGCGGCGTGGCGGCGCTGCGCGGGCGGCTGTACGCGGCCGGCGGGCGCGACGGCGGCGCCTGCCTGCGCTCCGTGGAGTGCTACGACCCCGCCACCAACCACTGGACCAACTGCGCGCCCATGACGCGCCGGCGCGGCGGCGTCAGCGTGAGTACACTGACGACACGTCGCCACATAGCCATACTCGTCTATGGCCGTGACCACGGCGCTGCGCGGGCGGCTGTACGCGGCCGGCGGGCGCGATGGCGGCGCCTGCCTGCGCTCCGTGGAGTGCTACGACCCCGCCACCAACCACTGGACCAACTGCGCGCCCATGACGCGCCGGCGCGGCGGCGTCAGCGTGAGTACACTGACGACACGTCGCCACATAGCCATACTCGTCTATGGCCGTGACCACGGCGCTGCGCGGGCGGCTGTACGCGGCCGGCGGGCGCGACGGTGGCGCCTGCCTGCGCTCCGTGGAGTGCTACGACCCCGCCACCAACCACTGGACCAACTGCGCGCCCATGACGCGCCGGCGCGGCGGCGTCAGCGTGAGTACACTGACGACACGTCGCCACATAGCCATACTCGTGTATGGCCGTGACCACGGCGCTGCGCGGGCGGCTGTACGCGGCCGGCGGGCGCGACGGCGGCGCCTGCCTGCGCTCCGTGGAGTGCTACGACCCCGCCACCAACCACTGGACCAACTGCGCGCCCATGACGCGCCGGCGCGGCGGCGTCAGCGTGAGTACACTGACGACACGTCGCCACATAGCCATACTCGTCTATGGCCGTGACCACGGCGCTGCGCGGGCGGCTGTACGCGGCCGGCGGGCGCGACGGCGGCGCCTGCCTGCGCTCCGTGGAGTGCTACGACCCCGCCACCAACCACTGGACCAACTGCGCGCCCATGACGCGCCGGCGCGGCGGCGTCAGCGTGAGTACACTGACGACACGTCGCCACATAGCCATACTCGTCTATGGCCGTGACCACGGCGCTGCGCGGGCGGCTGTACGCGGCCGGCGGGCGCGACGGCGGCGCCTGCCTGCGCTCCGTGGAGTGCTACGACCCCGCCACCAACCACTGGACCAACTGCGCGCCCATGACGCGCCGGCGCGGCGGCGTCAGCGTGAGTACACTGACGACACGTCGCCACATAGCCATACTCGTCTATGGCCGTGACCACGGCGCTGCGCGGGCGGCTGTACGCGGCCGGCGGGCGCGACGGCGGCGCCTGCCTGCGCTCCGTGGAGTGCTACGACCCCGCCACCAACCACTGGACCAACTGCGCGCCCATGACGCGCCGGCGCGGCGGCGTCAGCGTGAGTACACTGACGACACGTCGCCACATAGCCATACTCGTCTATGGCCGTGACCACGGCGCTGCGCGGGCGGCTGTACGCGGCCGGCGGGCGCGACGGCGGCGCCTGCCTGCGCTCCGTGGAGTGCTACGACCCCGCCACCAACCACTGGACCAACTGCGCGCCCATGACGCGCCGGCGCGGCGGCGTCAGCGTGAGTACACTGACGACACGTCGCCACATAGCCATACTCGTCTATGGCCGTGACCACGGCGCTGCGCGGGCGGCTGTACGCGGCCGGCGGGCGCGACGGCGGCGCCTGCCTGCGCTCCGTGGAGTGCTACGACCCCGCCACCAACCACTGGACCAACTGCGCGCCCATGACGCGCCGGCGCGGCGGCGTCAGCGTGAGTACACTGACGACACGTCGCCACATAGCCATACTCGTCTATGGCCGTGACCACGGCGCTGCGCGGGCGGCTGTACGCGGCCGGCGGGCGCGACGGCGGCGCCTGCCTGCGCTCCGTGGAGTGCTACGACCCCGCCACCAACCACTGGACCAACTGCGCGCCCATGACGCGCCGGCGCGGCGGCGTCAGCGTGAGTACACTGACGACACGTCGCCACATAGCCATACTCGTCTATGGCCGTGACCACGGCGCTGCGCGGGCGGCTGTACGCGGCCGGCGGGCGCGACGGCGGCGCCTGCCTGCGCTCCGTGGAGTGCTACGACCCCGCCACCAACCACTGGACCAACTGCGCGCCCATGACGCGCCGGCGCGGCGGCGTCAGCGTGAGTACACTCACGACACGTCGCCACATAGCCATACTCGTCTATGGCCGTGACCACGGCGCTGCGCGGGCGGCTGTACGCGGCCGGCGGGCGCGACGGCGGCGCCTGCCTGCGCTCCGTGGAGTGCTACGACCCCGCCACCAACCACTGGACCAACTGCGCGCCCATGACGCGCCGGCGCGGCGGCGTCAGCGTGAGTACACTCATTGGCGTATCTAACATTATTTTCAGGGGGGGCCTGGGGGGGGCCTGGGGGTGGGCCTGGCCATGGCCTAGGAGATGAAACCATGAATTTCTATCGGTAACCCAAAACCCTGGGGTGAGACCATACTGGGGTGGGCAGGGCCCACCCGGCCACCCCCCTATATACGCCAATGAGTACACTGACGACACGTCGCCACATAACCATACTCGTCTATGGCCGTGCGTGACCCACAGACAACCCCCACAAAACGGAGCATGTAAGCTGACCCGCGCGCACCAACGATATGGTACGGCAAAACATTAAAGTATAAACACGGCGGCCACCGTTTAGTTGCGTCCTTGTTTATGATCCATGCGTACGTCAACGAAAAAATAAATTAAATAAATAACATGGCAAATTGTAGTGTTAAGTGGTGTAGAGAGACCTCATAAACATGAACGCAACTAAACGGTGGCCGCCGTGTTGATACTTTAATGTTCTGCCGTACCATATCGTTGGTGCGCGCGGGTCAGCTTACATGCTCCGTTTTGTGGGGGTTGTCTGTGCCGTGACCACACTTTTCTACACGAAATGAAGCGTTGTATTTCTATCCTTGTGGTCCTTTACAGTGACGTGACATGGACAGCGCTATTCTACGTTCAGGTTAGGTTAGGTTAGGTTAGGCCTATTTAGTTAGATTAGGTTAGATTAGGTTATCCTAGATGCGATCAGCGCTCGTGCGTGCAGTTCTCCGTGGCGCCACCTATGGTCCCACCGGAAGATCAGCGCTAGCTCTCGAGCTAGCATCTTGCTGAGGTGGAACCTTTTCGTGGCACGGCCAAGATGTTTTTGTTTTTATTGTTATCTATTGTGTTAATTATGTATTATGGTCACGCCAGGAATAAATGTATTTCTTTCTTTCTTTCTTTCTTTATGATCTTCTGAACTAGCTAATCAATGCGACTTATTTGTTCATAATGTTAACCACATAGATAGTTGGCAGTATACAACCACCCTTTCAGCCTTTCATTCAGCCTTTTTAGAAATTTTCTGCCTCGCACAACTGCATTGTAGAATGATTGTATTTGCGAACCGATACGACCTTCTAACCTTCAAGAAAAGAGCGTACTCCCACCTGAAAGGCCGGCAACGCACTTGTGTTGCAGGTGTCTATGGGCAACGGTAGGCTCGTTTGCCTCCTACGACATAAGAAAAAAAAAATTGTGGACAAAAGCGTAAAACCGCGCATATCTACAGGTTTGTGCAGCCGGCGGCTACCTATACGCTCTGGGCGGACACGAAGCCCCCGCCAACACAACCGGAGGCCGCCTCGCCTGCGTGGAGCGCTACGACCCCGCCAACGACTCGTGGATACTACTGGCTCGGCTGAGCTACGGCCGCGACGCCATCGGCTCCTGCCTGCTCGGCGACCGCATCGTGGCTGTCGGTGAGACACTATACTATCTGTAGTCGGCACGAGGCCGACACGACACACCGCGCCGCGTGTCAAGAAATATACCTACATATTGTGGACATCTGTTATTGGCTTTATGTTCTAGCTATAAGCATTGTTATATATGTTCTGTAATGCTGTTGATGTTCCAAATAAAATAAAATAAAAAAAATCTGGTCACAACTGTGACACGGCCCGCCCATCACACCGCCTTTATTCGGCTAGGGTCGTATACAGCTATATAAGAGTATTCAACTACGGTTTTCCCATTGCCATTAAGTCAGAATCTGATGAAAGAACTCTTGCCTACTAGATCTCAGGATTTGTTCAATGCAGACATGTGTGGTTTTCGTTTTTCTACTCATCTCAATGAACATTTAGACCCAGTATCATAAAATAGACCTGATAGAATAGATCGCGCCAGAACCGTCTTATTTTGGACGTATTTATTAAAAGTAGCTTGTAAAACAAGTACAAATAACGAGTAGTTTTTCTTTCGTTTGTGTAGGCAACCCTAGGAGTACGACACGCCCCATAGAAGCTACAACCAACAGGGTCGCACGTCATTCAAAATTACCAATCAGATACTTAGGCTAAAGCGGCAAATAGCAAAAGAGTGCCGCTTCTGTAGGGTCTTTATTCAGTGGTGGAGCGCTACGATCCTGTCAAAGCCGTTAGCTTAAGCGTGCCTGGCGTCGTTTAGATCTTTTTTAACTTATGAAGATAATTAATTATTAAACGAAACTTTATTCAAGGTGTTGTTAAATTCGGTATTAGTAGGCAAATGTGTGAAAGTTTAAATGAGCAATACCAACCGAATGCTTATTTCCCAGGTGGCTACGACGGTGTGCAATACCTCTGCGTGGTGGAAGTGTACGACGCAGAAGCGAACTGCTGGCGCAAGCTCGCCCCCCTCAGCACGGGGCGCGCCGGCGCCGCCGTCGTGGCCGTGCCGCCGCCGCGCGCGCTCTTCTGATACCGCGTCGCCGCGCTCGCCGTCCTCGTGCTCGCGTACACATGAGGCCACTCGTGCTGTATCCGACCGTCTGTAAGCGAACTGCTGGCGCAAGCTCGCCGTCCTCAGCACGGGATTTCTTTGATTTTGATTTCTGATACCGCGTCGCCGTCCTCGTGCTCGCGTACACATGAGGCCACTCGTGCTGTATCCGACCGTGTGTAAGCGAACTGCTGGCGCAAGCTCGCCGTCCTCAGCACGGGATTTCTTTGATTTTGATTTCTGATACCGCGTCGCCGCGCTCGCCGTCCTCGTGCTCGCGTACACATGAGGCCACTCGTGCTGCATCCGACCGTCTGTAAGCGAACTGCTGGCGCAAGCTCGCCCCCCTCAGCACGGGATTTTTTTGATTTTGATTTCTGATACCGCGTCGCCGCGCTCGCCGTCCTCGTGCTCGCGTACACGTGAGGCCACTCGTGCTGCATCCGACCGTCTGTAAGCGAACTGCTGGCGCAAGCTCGCCCCCCTCAGCACGGGATTTTTTGATTTTGATTTCTGATACCGCGTCGCCGCGCTCGCCGTCCTCGTGCTCGCGTACACGTGAGGCCACTCGTGCTGCATCCGACCGTCTGTAAGCGAACTGCTGGCGCAAGCTCGCCCCCCTCAGCACGGGATTTTTTTGATTTTGATTTCTGATACCGCGTCGCCGCGCTCGCCGTCCTCGTGCTCGCGTACACGTGAGGCCACTCGTGCTGCATCCGACCGTCTGTAAGCGAACTGCTGGCGCAAGCTCGCCCCCCTCAGCACGGGATTTTTTGATTTTGATTTCTGATACCGCGTCGCCGCGCTCGCCGTCCTCGTGCTCGCGTACACGTGAGGCCACTCGTGCTGCATCCGACCGTCTGTAAGCGAACTGCTGGCGCAAGCTCGCCCCCCTCAGCACGGGATTTGATTTTGATTTCTGATACCGCGTCGCCGCGCTCGCCGTCCTCGTGCTCGCGTACACATGAGGCCACTCGTGCTGCATCCGACCGTCTGTAACTTACTCGTACGCATGGTATAAGGAAACAACGTATGGCATTCCGGACAAGGCAGCCTTCCTACGTCACTGATTACTTGCGGCTTTATGGTAACAAAATAATTATAAAAAAAATATATTCAACGCCAGTCGTACAAAAAAAATGCATTACAATGGTTTTGTTCTTTGAATGAATGTTTCTTGTCGTAATAATTGATTCTAAACACTTGATTTTAGATACACGTACCAAGGGAATCGGGGAGTATTATGATATATCACTGGCAACACAGAAACGGATTGACAGAACCAACCCACCAATCATAGCTTGACGACGTCAGAAGTCTGGCCTGTCATTCCGGAATGCCATACCTTGTTTTCTTATACCATTCTCGTACGTCCAGTGAGTCTGAAACGTGTACCTTTTTTACCCTAAAGCTCGGGTTTAACCCCGAGCTTAATTGTCATTGTGACAAGAGCGTAAGGTACGTAAATGTGTTTAAATTTCCTTAACTGTACAGTCGCCATCAGATATATCGCAGCATACAAGGCGTTCATAAATATGTGAACACAACTCTTATTGACTGGGCGTTACAGTACATGTTCATATATTTATGAACGCCTTATATGCTGCAATATGTCTGATGGCGACTGTACCTACGTCAAAATATCAAAACCACGTCGCCGTTCTTGCCGTGGTAGTACTTCTATAGACGGCTCCGGGTAATTCCACGACTGAGTAACGCAAGTATATAATTCTCACATTTTTTAAGTGTCAGTTAATTATCTGGGGTAAAAAGTAAGTTATCTAGAGAGAAATTTGTACTCAAATTTGCGCCATAAGTAAATGAACACGAATTGAACTGGTAACTCGCGTTCACTTTCATGGAATTGCTCTTCCGTTTTTACAGATCTGATACCGAATCATAGCAGTCACTGTTCTCGTGCTGACATATATGTAGGGCAGGTTTCATCGAACTGTTTGTAAGTCACGTACATAAAAATGACAAAACACAGAACGTAAACGATGCTCGATGCCAGCTGGGTTACGCGGAGGTAGTGCAAGTCCCACCACTTAACACAAATTGTGGTTAAGCACCAATGTCCATAAACCTTTTTTTTGTACACCTGTGGCGCCTCTCTTCTCCACCTTGTGAAGTGTGTTGGCTTCAAACTAAAACATGAATTTGGCGCCCCCTGAAAATGCCATCCCGGTCAGGCATCAAACCGGGGTACCTGACCCGGATGCCATTTCTCTAGATTTGGCTCTGTTAATAATACTACCTGTTTGGGCATGAGATGAATTTTCTGGCAGTTACTTTAGAACGCCCGTCGGGAGTAATTTTTATATTCCCCCGATTTGTCAGTTTTATTTAACGGACCGTGAGTCCGTTTCTAGAACTCACCGGATTCCATTGGATTTGTATTTGAAGTGCAATATTTCGTATATTTTAAGTATATGTAAAACAAAATTCAAAACTCGTCTTCCTATCTTCCTTAAACATAATTATATATTCCACTAGTAGAACAAACGAGGTAAGTATTTTTTCAAGGGCTTGCAAAAATGTGTTGCCTAGTGCAGCTATCTCGTATTTATTATATTTTATTAGCACATAAGACCTATTTGTCCAATTATTTATTTTAGAAATTGACTGCTACTTTACAAAAGGAGCAGACTAAACATGTTTTTCTAAAATTCAACAGGGTTTTTTTTTAGCATTATTCGATGATTAGCAATAAGGAATAAGTACTTACATAATTCCAATAATCAGCATTGTTCTCATAATGAATTTGATCTCAGTTTCAATATATATATAATATAATCGTATGTAACCACATTATATTAGAAGTAACTGTTTAGTTTATAAACTTAATTATAATCATTTATTTTTGTACTTAATAAGTCTTCACTTTTTTTTATTTAGCCCAGTGCATATCATAATTTCTGTCAATTATAAATGACACTAAATGTCTAATGGCTACATTATAGTATGCTTGTATGTAAACTTTACTATATTTTTTATTAAAGCAAATAACAATCACGTAATAACAACAGTTATTAGCATTAGCTGAAAGTCTGAGTTGTGACGTTCCTAAAAAGGCAATTTATATTATGCTATGTCAATTGACCATCAAAAATAGCATGCAAAAATATGAAAATGTTTTGTGAGAATTTAGTCAGGGGACCCTGAATCGTTCTTAAAAACGAGGCTTTACGCATTTCTTTATTACGAGCATTGAGTGTGATTACTGAAAAGTTGAGCTAAAAATATATATAATTATTAGGTTTCGGGCTTTTCATAGGACGGTAGGATGTTAGAGAGCTATGGGCCCGACATTAACATTAAAATGTGATTCCTACTCAGACGCATAAACATTAAGCGTATTTAATTCGCATTTTTAATATAGCCAAGGACAAAGAGAAGAAAATTTAATTGATTTGCGTATGCTGTGTTTATTTTTCGTCATACAATACGTAAATATTGCTTATTTTTCCCTCTTTTCTGGAGAAATGTGTGTTCCATATTGATCGAATATCCAATCGTGAAACGAAAAAACATGGAATCGTCACTTAAAATACTTAAATCTACGAGTTGGGTCATTGTCAGATTTAGGTGCGCGTCTTTCCGGTGGACATTTGCGAAAGTAAGGATTCGAGGGCCTACTTTTCTGATTAAATGCCTGTGAGAATAAAGAACGTTCCCTCTTCTATAATCCGATGTAATAACAACATAACCTAGATTCATAGAAGCTCTTAACTTTGTCCACCGAAGGGACAAATCTTGTTTTTTGAACTGACAATGACCCAGTTGGTAATATTAGAGAAATTTTGTTTTATCTATTTGTCATTTAATACTTGGTACAATTATAACCTCAATAATCACAAATACACTAAAATTACAGTACAAGTACATTAATAAGCGTATGAACATTTCAATGTTAATTGAAAAATGCAATGAAAAGTCCGAAGCCTGCTATTTATTGCTGAATGAGAATGAATGACACCAGAACAGAACTGCTATAAAGTCATTAAAAAGTGCACTTGGAAAGTTGAAAACCTGAAAGCATTACACGGTATTTGAGTAAAGGTAAAAATCGTTTTTTTTTTCTTCAAAGAGTCGAAACTATTCGTGACGTAGATGCCACGCCGCGACAGCGGTGTAGGTACGCGTGTCTCGCTCACTCGTATGGCCGCTGCGCTCGGATCTCTCGCTCTACCGCTCGCCGCGCCGCTGATGGTCGTGGCATCTGCATTAGCAGTGTTAGCATAAAACTTTAAATCTTTTTGGTTCAACTTTAAGTCGGGTATGTAGCTCAAATGTGTAACTGCTTTATTTAATCAGTATTATTTTTAGTTTATATTTGATTTGAATACTAGTTTGTGTCGAATTTAGGTAGGTACCTTTGTATTATTGGATATTATTATTTTATAGGGGACCCTTCCTGTGATGTTAGAACTAGTGCTGCTAGATAAAGTTTTAGTGATAATCTTACTTTTTAGACTTGTGGTGGTGCATTACATAATTGTACCTAAATTGTAATCTTATTTTTATATGTAGGTATAGGTACTTAAATCCTGCATATTTAGCAATTAGTTGGTACTGTTCGCGTCACGTTTTGCGTCTCTGAAGTTAGCTTCTCTACTTTCCCGCTACGCCATTGACGCTGCTACTAATCTATAATATTATAAAATTCTACATTTGTATTGAAAATCAGTTTTCAATTGAGATCGGTCATGATTTCTAGAAAAATCTTATTAGTGTGATGCAGGATCGTCTTTTGTTTTGTATGGGCTCGCGGCATCATGCCAGTCTGGCGCCATCTGTCATTGCCATCGATCATAATTTCCTTTGTCTTCTCATCACGCCGAAACGGCTGGACAATTTTTTAAATTTTTTGGTACAGGGCAGGGATATCTAGACATCCGAAGATGCGGTACATCTGAGACCACGTTCAATTATGAAGGTAAATAAGGAATATCACGAAATATACGTTTGTAATAAACTAATTACGTACAAACCGCGCCAGTAAAAGGTGCCACATCCAAAGATGGTTATAGGATACATTTTAACCCTCCACGGTAAGTTACACAAATCGACCTAGTACCAAATTAAGCTCTAGTAGCTTGTGTTGTGGGTATAATACATAGAACATCCATTGAGTTCGTCATACAAATATTAAGCCTTTGCCGGGATTCAAACCCAGGAACGTCGGCTCAGTAGGCAGCTGTACAACCGCGTTGTCTGTCGTCGCGTCGTTACTAGAGGTTATCTATCTCCAGAGACCCAAACTTACGGTGCGTTTCCACTAAGGCGGCACGGAGCGTAGACGTCCGGAATCGACCAGCTCGTCTAGCACAACTATGCATCGCGACTTGTCACTCTCTCACATTACTGCACAGAAAGAGACGGGTAATTATCTCGCGCGAGAAATAGTCGCGTATGACAGTTATGCTAGAAGTGCTTTTATGATTGGTTGATTCCACCGCACGTCTTCATCCGTCTCATCTCAACGTGACGCGAATTGTTTGCTTTAAATCTATGATTTGACTTTTATTTTACAAATTTTGTAAAATTTGGGGATTGTAGGTACAACGAGAAAGTTAATTGACATATGACCTGAATTTTGTAAGAGTATTTTTCTGATAACATTTACACCCCAAAAAAATCGTGCCAAATAGGTAACGTGTCGTGGATTGTTATTTTTTACTGTTAATCCCGTTATAACGTTACCATTACTTAATTTTGGTATGAATTTCTATCTTTACTCATTATTACAAATGTATCGTGAGTGTTAAAATACAACCCGGTTACAATATCTGTGGACCTGGCGTCGATGGCTTTACATTGCAGCGAGGTCCACAGATATTGTAACCGGGTTGTACCTACGTCCGTCATGGTCAGTCGTCACTACTATATGTCGCAGTCGCACTAAGTGACTGTCGGTAAAAAATAAACTATTGATTTAATTATTATTACTGGACGTTTGAATAATCCATTTTCAAAATGTAGCTCCTAAATTATAGTATCAAATGGGGTCGTGATAAAATATATAAGCTGGGTAATTCCACGAATGTGTAACGTAAGTTACAATTAAATTGCGTGTTCTTTTAAGTTTATGGTTCAAATTTAAGTTTTAAATTATCTCTCGATAAGTGTAACTTTTTATCCTATATTGACACTTAAATTTGCGTCAAAAATAAAAAGACCAGCAAGTAGGTATATGGTATTGGTAACTCACGTTGCTCTGTCGTGGAGTTTCCCAAGTGTACCTATTATAAATTTTGCACTTTTTGCGAATGGTAGAGCACGTATAGACTTAATGCACTATGTAAATGCTTGAAAGCGTAAGACGTCACAGTCAGCGTCATGAAACGTTATCAATAAAAATCTTTTTCCTTACAAGCTAATGCAGTTTATGTTTAAGGTCTTGTGACTATTATTTGTCTTCATTTATGCTATTTTTAAATTAATACATTTCCTGTTTCCGTTGCATTTATACAAGATACTGCCTCTGTGCTATTTTTTACATGATTTCACTAATTCTTGAAGGTACTTACTTAATACAGCTATTTTCCATTAGTTTTAATAACGAATTTATAAAATCATAAATAGATAAATTAAAAGCTCAGTTTGCTATTTTATACCTAGTGCATCACAGACTTATTTTCTAGTGAGATTTGTAATTGACTGTTAGAGTAATCCTTAATGTATATTTTTATGAATAAATAGTTTGATACATAGATTCCGTTTTATTTCATAGCAAGAATCCCTCATGAATTCTTCGTCAAAACCCATTTCCTGGTTAACGAGTACAGGTAAGTTGAAAAGATTATCAAATATCTACAATGGTCTAATATTCCGAATAGAAGTGTACCTACACATTTCAAACTTCTAAAGAACGTTGCGCATTCAGAAGACATCCGTTATTCGTTTATGTCAGGTGCTGATGCTCAGGGTCAACAATTATCCTCTATAATAAATAGATAGAATACTCTTTATTGCACATCCTGACTAGAAAGGAATATAAACCAGAAAAAATATTATCACTAAAGAGCGAAATTCCTAGTTTTTAAATTAGCTACAGTTGATGCGAGAATATCGCCATGCATTAAAACGCACTTTCTATTTAATAGTTTTAGTTTGTAGTAGTCTTAAAACAAGGCGGGAATATCAACTTTTATAAAAATAGGCGAAGTTACCGGGCTGTACGGTATCAATGTAAAATTCAAACTGTAGGTTCCCAATACATAAGTTCCAATAAATCGCAATAGCCCTGTTGTAAGCAGATTGATAATATGTTAAGAAATATGTTTGATCATGGTTTGATTAATTTATCATAGAGAAAAATGTTTAAAACCATCAGCATTTTTGACAGGATAAGGAACCTGAACGATAGAATAATTTTAAATCTGTATCATTCCATTCGCAAAAGAAAATTGAAACAGCAGAAACGCGGCCATTTTTAAAAGTCTAAAACCCGTTCCAGACCTTCCGATCCGATCCGATTTATCGAAAGAAATTTCCTAACAATTGCACTACACATTATCCGATTTCATCTGATCCGATCCGATTTATCGGAAGAAAAATCCTAACAATTACACTACACATTATCCGATTTCATCCGATAAATCGGATCGGATTGGAAGTTCTGGAACGGGTTTTAATTTGGACAACACTTTGTTTACGAGGATTTAATTTCTCATACCTTCTAGGTATCATAAATAAATTACTTTAGGGTGCGTCCACACTTGTATCATTTCGCCGATCCGATCCCCGTCGCGTATCTTCACCGCGTATCATGAACGGTAAGTGTGGACGTCGCGCCGTCGCGATCATGCAACGCTCGCGCGAAATCCATGTTGATACGCGTATCTTCAGTACCCCGCACACTCGCGATCACGACAGCATTGCATGATCGCGACGGCGTGACGTCCACACTTTCGTTCATGATACGCGGTGAGGATCGGCCGTGATCCATCTCGAGTGGGTTTTTGCGGTCATTGGTTCTTAATCCTTAATCTTTACGATAATTAAAAAATACCATACCACTGATGGACTGTCTACTTTGTTAGGCCTTTCCATGCGGCGTCTTCCGGCACGCGGTTTCCACTCGAGAACCTTTCTGCCGCATGCCATAAAACAAACACAGTCATACGAAGGCCATATCTCCGTGAGCGGGTGCCTTAATCGAAGGCCTCCCACGCGGCGTCTTCCAGCACGCGGTTTCCACTCGAGAATCTTTCTGCCGCATTATGTATTATAAAACGAGCACAGTCATGTCCTAAATCTCCATGAGCAGATGACAAAAATGAAGGCCTTCCTCGCTGCGACTTCCGGTACACGGCCCCCACTCAAGAATATTTCTGTCCCAAGGTTCAGTGAGCGATCTCAGCGGGCGACATTTTTAAATGGGACGCAACTCCGCACAGAAGAACTCCGTATCATTTGCGCCGTCGCGCGAAGAAACACGTCCACACTTGCGGCAAGTGACTTGCCGTATCGTATCCTCGTTGCGTATCGCCGCACCGATCATTTCGGCGTGCAGTAGTTTGGACGCTATCCGTATCGTAGCACCGTATCACCGCCCCGATCATTTTGGCATTTCGTTTTCGCCGAACATTTCATTTTGTTTGTGATCGTTGTTCTGTGCGGAGTTGCGTCCCATTTAAAAATGTCGCCCTCTGAGATCGCTCACTGAACCTTGGGACAGACATATTCTTGAGTGGGGGCCGTGTACCGGAAGTCGTAGCGAGGGAGGCCTTCATTTTTGTCATCTGCTCATGGATATTTAGCACATGACGTGCTCGTTTTATAATATCGTTGCAGTGTGGGAAATAAATAAATAAATAAATAATACATGCGGCAGAAAGGTTCTCGAGTGGAAACCGCGTGCTGGAAGACGCCGCGTGGGGAGGCCTTCGATTAGGGCACCCGCTCACGGAGACATGGCCTTCGTATGACTGTGTTTGTTTTATGGCATGCGGCAGAAAGGTTCTCGAGTGGAAACCGCGTGCCGGAAGACGCCGCATGGAAACGCCTCACTACTCTATTTTTGAATTATCGTAAAGATTAAGGATTAAAAACCAATGACCGCAGCGTGGATCGATGTCTCAAATAGCGCCTTTGATGATCGGGCAAAAACCCACTCGAGATGGATCACGGCCGATCCTCACCCCGTATCGTCACCGCGTATCATGAACGGAAGTGTGGACGTCACGCCGTCGCGATCATGCAACACTTTCCTGATCGCGAGTGTGCGGGGTACTGAAGATACGCGTATCGACATGGATTTCGCGCGAGCGTTGCATGATCGCGACGGCGCGACGTCCACACTTCCGTTCATGATACGCGGTGAAGATACGCGACGGGGATCGGATCGGCGAAATGATACAAGTGTGAATGGAGCCTAAAAGTGTTCATAATTTTAATATAGAAAGTGAGTCTCAGGCATATTCACTCTGAAACGGGTTTACGTCGAATATCACTTTTTTCGATTGTTAATAAATACATTTTTGTTTGGTTGGTACTTTGGCGTTTATCTCATTCTCTTTAAACTATGTGTTGAGGAATTGTCAATGTCATTCAACAAATCTATCTCCTCTGTGGCTCATGTCGGTGTCGTGTGATTCAGTTTGACTAGTTCCATCTTTTGTTCATTTCTGAATTTGAATAGACTTGTTGATTATCAGTGAAGATAATTTAAATAATCCACAAAAATGGCTTTACACGTACCGAGAGCACCGGGTGTCCCCTCAATGATGAAAGATGGGGCACGGGTAAGATATTATAACCTTACTTCTGTCATATCATGTGTATCGGGAATTATGGTTTTATTATTCCTTTATTCTCATTATTTATACCATTTACTGATCACATGATTCTCCTAAACGATGAATTTGAGTGTAAATTATTTAAAACATACATTGAAATGTTCAATATGTATTTATTAAACGCAATAACCGCATTCTCACACGGTCCCGGAACAATCTGACCAGTTCCATGTTAATTTATCAATCCCCCGCGTTTGTAATTAAAGATAGCATTATTTTTCTTTCTTTAAAAAAACTACGGTTGTTATACATAAAACTTGCAATTATCTATTAAGGGGCTTATCTAGACGGGCCATATTTTACTGCAATTTGTGGCCGGCAACCATCCCTCTCTGACACCCTATGCTAGAGCAAATTGTAAATAATGGCCAGGCACAAATTGCAACAAAACATGGCCTGTTTAGAAGCCCCTTAATAGAAACAATGGCAACTAGCCTACAAATAGACATGTGTACAGAGTTTATTTGACTAAACTTTACACATATTTCAGATGTTTTCTGGTTTGGAAGAGGCAGTATACCGCAACATATCTGCATGCAAGCAATTTGCACAAAGTGTGCGCTCCGCCTATGGTCCGAATGGAATGAACAAAATGATCATCAATCACATTGACAAACAGTTTGTCACAAGTGATGCTGGTACCATCATCAGGGAATTGGATGTAGAACATCCTGCAGCCAAACTGATGGTCCTTGGAAGTCAGATGCAAGATGCTGAAGTTGGAGATGGAACCAACTTTGTCATTGTAATGTCTGGTGCTCTCTTGGAGGCGGCTGATGAACTGCTCCGTCTTGGTGTAACCACCAGTGAGATTGCCGACGGCTATGAAACTGGTCTTGAAAAGTGCCTTGAAATATTACCTGAACTTGTGTGTTATGAGATTAAAGATATCAAGAATGTAGAAGAAGTTATCAAAGGTGTCAAGCCATCTATTATGGCAAAGCAATATGGCAATGAAGATTTTATTTCTGGACTGGTTGCTAAGGCCTGCATTGCTATCCTCCCAGAAAAAACTACATTTAATGTGGATAATGTCAGAATTTGCAAGGTAATCTTCAATATTTATATTTACAAAAACTAAATCACATTTCAATAAAAAAGTAAATGAAAATTTGTACTACTTAGATGTAGACACATCGTGTTATTTAACGAGTTCTTCATTAATTATTATTATTCATAATATTTAATATATAAATGTATACAAATATTCAGTGCATATTTAAAAGGTTCCTACTACATACTAAAATATTTGTCTATTACTGTCATGATTCTTTAAAGTTTTAAATTTTGTTACAGATTCTTGGAGCTGGTCTCCTGCAGTCTGATGTTCTCTCCGGAATGGTATTCAAGCGTGAAGTTGAAGGAGATGTCACCTCTGTCCAGAAAGCTAAGATTGCACTATACTCATGTCCCATTGATATCACTCAAACGGAGACCAAAGGAACAGTTCTTATCAAATCGGCTGATGAGCTTCTGAACTTCAGCAGAGGCGAGGAATCTCACTTGGAGAAACAGATCAAAGAAATTGCTGATACTGGAGTTAAGGTTATCGTAGCTGGTGCTAAGTTTGGTGACATGGCTCTGCATTTACTGAACAAATATGGTATTATGGCTGTGCGCATCCCATCAAAGTTCGACCTCAGACGTGTTGCGAAAACTGTTAATGCCACTGTGAGTACAATAATGTTAATTTTTATGAATATAATTTAATTTTACATCATAATAGTTGTCCCTTAACATTCTCCAAATGAATTATTTCGTTTGTTGACAACCAAAACTTGCTAAGGAACAAATACCTACTTAAAACAAAGCTTGTATGTCATTGTCCATCTACTTACTAGATATATGCGGTTTTGAAGAGCAGTGACAGAGACTTTAGTGAATTTTGATTGCAACCTGGCGAATAAAAAACTAAAAAAAAATATATTTATTTATCGATTGGTTTCTCTGAACTGTTTAAGGCCCATATGTAGGTACTTTTACCAGTTTAATGCAACTGCCTGTGCTCTCACTACCTATACCTGTATATTTTATTTTTATCAGGTGCTACCCAGGATGACCACCCCTACCGCTCAAGAACTTGGATACTGTGATGTGGTACAAGTAGATGAGGTTGGTGACACCCGTGTGGTAATCTTCCGCATGGAGAGCTCAGAATCGCGCATCTCTACCGTTGTAATCAGAGGATCGACTGATAACTACATGGATGACATTGAGCGAGCCATTGATGATGGTGTCAACACATTCAAGAATGCTGCTAGGGATGGCCGGTATGTACTAATTGGATTGTTTTATTTTTAGATTGTCACAATTACATTTAAAAATTTTGGTCACTTAAATAAGCTAAAAATCATATGAGTAATTTCAATTATCTCAAGTCATTTACAAAATCATCTCCAAGTTATCCTAGTTGAGTTGAGTTCCATGCAATAGAGACAATGCCCCAAAGAGCCAAGATTTGCTGATTGACACCCTCTTTGGCTTGATGTGCGTTATCTTGCCATAACTGAAAAGAATATTTGAAAAATTATCCAAAAAATTACAGATTAACAGAAAATTACAAATTCGGCCTTATTTTATTTCCAGGAAATATCGTACTCTATTTCACAAAAAATCATAGTTGACTTTAGCCCTATTTCGGTATGGCGCTCGTATTTACCATCACCCCCTGGACTACACTAAACAAAGTTCCACATATTAATAAAAGTCTAATAATTTCCGTATTTTCCAGATTTGTACCAGGTGCGGGCGCAACAGAGATTGAACTGGCCCAGCGTCTTCTCCAGTATGCCGATACTCTGCCAGGCCTGGCGCAATATGCCGTGAGGAAGTTTGCGCTTGCGCTGGAGAGTGTCCCTCGAGCACTGGCTGAGAACACTGGTTCTAATGCCACTGAAGTCATCAACAACATCTACAAGGTTCACAAGGTATAATGAAATAACATTTGTAGGCATTGGTCCCTTTTAACTAATCGTAATTATTGCATTTTGCAACGGTGTAATTTTACAATTTCCTGGCACCAAAAACTATTGTGGATAATTTTTTAACTTGTGTAGAACTTAGTTGTTACTAGGTATGTACTAGGAGATTGAAACAATGGCAAAATGAGGCCGTTTGGAAATCGTAATTAGCCCAATCGTCAGTGCAGTTTGTGAAACTGCCTGGCGCATTAAATTAGCGTAGGTTTAGAGTGCATACAGGAATTTTATCCTTATGCTCCTCAACCTAATGTAACTAGCTCTTCCTAGTTACTGTCTTGGCGCAAGACGGTAATCATCCACTTGCATCTCTTCCCAATTTTACCAGCATATTATGACTGTTGTGTTTGAAAAATCTAAATTAATTTACAGGAGGGTAACAAGAACGCTGGATACGACATCGATTCGGAAAACAATGGCGTATGCGATGTCAATGAGAAGGGCATCTTCGACGCCTTCGCACTCAAGCAGTGGGGCCTCAAATACGCAGTAGAAGCGGCCACCACCATCCTTAAAGTTGATCAAATCATCATGGCCAAGCGGGCAGGTGGCCCCAAGCCCCGGCAACAACAAGGCAGTGATGATGAATCTTAAAATTAATGCACTACTTTACATAACAGAAGAGTATTTTACTTTAGCTTACAATACTTGTATTTTACGTTCTTAACTTTATATTAACAATAATTAAGTTACATATTAGCTTATCAGTGTGGTAACTTATTATTAAGTTACGGAATATTTTGTGTCACTTTAAAAGGTCTTGTTCACCAATGCTCTATGTTCTCTGTATTACGTTATAATATATCAAACTAATATGTTAATGATTTTAAGAGCTTGAAATTGTATGTATTGGTCTCTATGTCACAAAAATTTGCTTGTGACTACATTAATACAAAATAATAAACTTTTACTTAAGTAATGCTGTCGTTTTACATTAGTAATACCTATAATAAGATAGTTATTACGATTTGCGCAAATGAGGCAATATCGTGTAATTTCTGTAAGACACGACCATCGAGAAGACAACTAAAAAGCGCAGATAGACACCATTCGGTTGATCTCGATGGCTGTTGATTCGGAACACCAATATTCTATTATTGATTAAAAACATTTTCATTTGCACTTTTGACAGACCCAGATCCCACACTACGGGCGCCGTACATCCGTCGCCGTCCGTGGTATAGGGTCTGTTTAAAACAACAATAGAATATCTACGATCAACATTGTGATCAACTCGTCTGAGGATAAGAGTTAACGAGTTGTTTTAGCACCACATTCACTGGTATCCTAAATAACACAGCCAAATAAAAAAAAAACTGCAATGCAAACTTTCCCGGGTTATCTATATTCATTCAAACGCTAGCTGGCCTCGGATTCCCTACTAGATGTACCTTTGAGTATAAATACTCAAAGGCTTACCACAAGTGCAGTACGACCAGACGCAAAGCATAGGCATAGTTCAGACTTCAGAGGTTCGAGGATGATCGATCAACCTATGCAGAGCTGGCCAATTCCAGTCGAACAAATATTTTATTTATTTATTAGCTTTAAGTTTAGTACTAAGTTTGTGTAAACTAGGCATTAATTAGTCATAATCACGTCCATCTAGATCCAAGTAGGAAACTACCTAAAGCTGTGGTTTAGTTAATTTATCAAGCAAACAAAATTAATCATGGTGATTATTATAACGTAACAGGCATAGCTATTATCAACGAAACCATAATTATCCACTGGAATATTGGTTCTATTGTTCCAATTCGCCACCTTTCTTTTGACCGGAAGTGATTACTGATTAGTGCTTAGATTTGGCATAGACAACATACGTTGCGCCGTCTGTCACTGTTTCGCTTCGAAAAATCTATGTTATTGACAATTTTGTTGTGCGATATTGCGATTGCTGCAAATTTAATATTGAATAAACAAACTTGATATTTTTTGTAAGTAAACTTTAATTATCAAGTATAATTTCGATAAATATAAGCAATAGAAGACAAGTACAAGCAAGCAGCTGCAAAATTTTACAATGTCGTCCTATAAGGTAAGTTCTAATTTCATTTTCTCCTAACTTATAAAAGATGAATTGCAAAATAATTAACCTTTTATTTTAACGATTATTAAAATGAACCTTGTCTATCTTTAAATCTTCTCGTGTGTTGATTTATATTTTAAGTTTAAATAAATGACAACTAACTACCTTCTATCCCGCAATAATAATGGTGAAAACTATTTAAACAATTTAATATTTCATTGCAGCCCATTGATTCTAAACGTGAAGAATTCAGAAGATACTTAGAAAGAGCAGGAGTAATGGATGCTCTAACCAAAGTCTTGGTTAGTTTATATGAAGAGCCGGACAAACCTGAAGATGCTCTAGAGTATATGCGGAAACATCTAGGCACTGATGGTGGAGAAGATGAGTTGGAGATTGCCAGAGCTCGTATTGCAGAACTCGAAGCAGAAAACGCGCTTCTCAAAGGAGATGCAGCTCCAACAGAGGGTTAATAATAATTATCTCAATAATTTAGTCAAATGATCTCGCTAAACCTGATTGTACAATGATCTCAGATAAAAATATCCTTGTTAATCCTAAAGAAATATAACTTGTGTTATAAGGAGAATATTATTTTTGTTATGATTTAAGTTTTGTTTAATGTGCGGGTTGCACAATAAATTTTTGGTTTCGTTTGTATGTGGTTGTTTTTTTAACCCTTGACTTGTAATATACTTAATAAGAAAAATCTGTATGAGTCAGAATGGCGTAGCGGGCGTGGTGTGCATTCACAAAAATATAAAACAACATGCTAAAAAAAGTTACTCAAAATGTATTAATGTACTAAACATATACCTATTACACCAAGTTATAAAAAAAGTGTACTGCTTCATACTTTTTTTCTTCTGTGGCTTTCACTTCGGTTCATACATAAAGTTATAACAATGTGCAGGTGCATAGCATTTGTCAATAATCAATAGGTTCATGGTAAATTAGCATACCTACACATGCCGTCGATGGATGGTATTTTTTTATTTGTACACCCGCCATTTTGAATCTCAATTTTTTCATATTTGTAGTTTGGGTCAAAATCTTCCTGCCAACTTCTTCGGTTTCAGACTATGATGATGTTGATGATGATCTTTAGGATGTGTTCTACTCTACATACCATGGCACCCAAAAACTATAGTGGGTGTCTGGATGGCAACATGTAATATCTAATGCTTAGGTACAGCCATATCAACCCGCCTGCGGCCCGCTAAGCTAAGCTTCTATAAAGAATATACTTAATATTTTCTTCAGTTTCCGCGAATTGTTTTATTTAAATAAGAATATACTTACCTAAATACCAACTCGCATATGCTTACTAAATTGCCTGGGACTACATTGCGAAAACGTATTTGCGGCCCTTAAAGAAAAGTTTCCATCAAAAATTTTAGTTTTTGTGACCAACTTTGTAGCCGACTGTACTTTTCCTTGAATATCCATCTAAAGAGCCCAAACTCGGTAGGATTTCTTTAATCTATTACAGAGTTCCTAGCGCCACATTCCTGCTCCATCATCAGACCAGCCCCATGGTACCATATTTAAGTATTGTCATAAAATTCAAATAGCTGCTAGCTTGGCTGCTCTAAATTCGTAAGTGTAAACGTGTAGTTCCCAACCTTATCTTGACCGGGGACAACGTTTATTTTTTAAATGTTCGCGGGGACCTAATAATAATAATTAACGATCTATCGCTTGACCGCCTGCGAATTAGACTGGAATTTAGAAGTCTTTCGCGGTCTATTATTTTGACTCCTACGGACCTCTGGTTGGGGACCATTAATCTAAAAAAACAGTAAAAAAGTAAGTGCAGTAAAATTCGGGCAAGACGTAAAACTTTAGACAAACCACGGGCGGTAATTCGTAAAGCCCCACATCGCATAACTTCTGCGATCTGGAACATTCATTCTGGATATTATTAAAGGTAGGTCTTCGGATGAACATGGACAAAACAAAGGTAATGTCGAATGCCCATGTTACACCCTACCCAGTAACGGTTGGGAGCTCTACCCTCGAAATTGTTGACAAATATGTTTACCTGGGACAAGTGATCCAGTTGGGTAGGTCCAATTTTGAGAGGGAGGTCAATCGACGAATCCAACTCGGCTGGGCAGCGTTCGGGAAACTACAAAATATCTTCTCGTCCAACATACCTCAATGCCTAAAGACGAAAGTCTTCAATCAATGTGTGTTACCACTGATGACATACGGAACAGAAACGTGGCCTCTTACTGTGGGCCTTATAAGGAAGATCAAAGTTGCACAGCGCGCTATGGAGAGGGCTATGCTCGGTGTTTCTTTGCGAGATCAAATCAGAAATGAGGAGATCCGTGAACGAACAAAAGTCGCTGATATAGCCCGACGAATTTGCAAGCTGAAGTGGCAGTGGGCGGGGCACATAGCACGTAGAACTGACGGCCGATGGGGCAGTAAGGTTCTCGAATGGAGGCCACGCACCGGCAAGCGCAGCGTAGGACGTCCACCCACAAGGTGGACAGACGACCTGGTAAAGGTTGCAGGAAGCCGCTGGATGCAGGTCGCTTCCAACCGGCCGATCTGGAAGTCACTGGGGGAGGCCTATGTTCAGCAGTGGACGTCCTGTGGCTGAAATGATGATGATGATTATTAAATACTTGTCTCCTCATGTTGTAAAGTGCCATTATTTGCATGTGTCTCTCCAGACTCTACTAGATACTGACCATGGGCGTAATGATTCATCCTTGAACGTTGAGTGAAATAAAATCACATTTACATGAAATCCCATTGAAAAGAAATCCCGTTTGGTTATGAAAAACAAAATACTTACGTACCGCGCCGTTGGTACCTACTTGAGCTAGCCAGTCTTCCAGAGATAAACGCGAAACGGGGTATTTACCTATGGGATGCCAGGTGGGGCCAGTAGTTCAAAATATAATGGCTGAACTACATAGTATTGTTTGTTGTGCAATTTAAGGAACCTAGTAGTGGGATCACAGACCACCCCCACTAGACGGAGCATATGTAAGGCGACCCGTAGGCGACCCGCGCGCACCAACGATATGGTACGGCAGAACATTAAAGTATCAACACGGCGGCCACCGTTTAGTTGCGTCCTTGTTTATGAGGTCTCTCTACACCACTTAACACTACAATTTACCATGTTATTTATTTAATTTCTTTTTTCGTTGACGTACGCATGGATCATAAACAAGGACGCATTTAAACGGTGGCCGCCGTGTTCATACTTTAATGTTCTGCCGTACTATATCGTTGGTGCGCGCGGGTCGCCTGACATGCTCCGTCTAGTGGGGGTTGTCTGTGAGTGGGATCCACCGCCTGGAAAGGATATTTCTAGCGTAGCAGTCATCTCAGTCCAATTAAAAATATTTGGGTATTAAAACAAATACTAATGATTTCTGATTTATTTAATTTACGCTTGACTAAGATATATATTGAAAACTGTTACAACATTTAAATAGCAGTGCTGATGAGCTCTGTGTATTTCTTGACTTTGCTGGCAACGCTCATGTCCACATATTTGTCAGCAATGGAGACCACCATGCCTCCCATTAAGGCAGGATCAACCTTAGCTGTGAGGTGGATAGTTTGGCTGCCCTTCACAAATTTCTGCAAATCAAGATCAATATATAAACGGTATATTCATGGATTTTTTTTAGAGAAGTAAAGGAATTTGACAATAATCAATAGATTCATGGTAAATAAGCATACACCACCCATCCTGACACTTGACAGTCAGGAGGTGGGTGTACCTCCACATTGTAAAGATGGTTATAGGTATATCTGTATATTTTTATTTATGTATAAACGTACATAGTTTTGTCTTTTATGGTAGTTGTTCATTTAGTCCTATTATTATTATGCACCACCTACTAATTTCAAACATTAATTTTCAACTACTCCGCTACCTAAAGGTTGTCTGGAAGAGATCGCTATTTAGCGATAAGACCGCCTGTTGTTTACCTCTGCCTATTGACTTTGGTAAAGAAAATAGATTTAACAAGCAGAAGTTGCTATTTTATTCAAAGAAATCTTAGCTTCATCAATATCTGAGATGTGTATTCATATGTTCCACTGCCATTGGCAAATATATTAAGAACTGTTGATACTCCTGGATTAAGCCTCACATATTCCCAGGGATATCATCAGTAATATTAAACTTAAAATGAAGTATTTCTACTAAAGAGGATGTTCATAAGGCATTTCTTTTTACATTTTGCTTATAAGCGAAATTTCTTTGACTGCACTAGCTTAAATTGCTTTATTTAAATGTGTGACAGTCGCGGAATCCGAAGAGAATATTATGCACTAGCTTAAATTAGTCAATAATTTGTCTAATACCTAATAATACTTTTTTTTATGAATATTAACACAAAATGATACACTGTGCCATATGATGTATCTCCCTCAAAGAAATGGTTAAAAGATATTTTCACACTGTTAATTTGATCCTTTTGTTAAAATATCAGGTGATTTCAATTTGATTAGCAAGCAAATTTTTGAAATGGCTTATGGGGGGGAGGGTTGATGAATATTATTAGCCTGGAATAGGGTTAAACAAATATATTTAATACCTTGAGAGCAGCTTCCAAGCTCTGCTTCTGGGCAGCATCCAAAGGCTTGGCAGTGATCACCTCACAAGTGACCTCTCCGCGGTGGGCAGCCATGATCACCTTGAAGGCGTTGATCACACCCTCCAACTTGCCGAGGCGGCCGTTGTCAGCCAGCAGGCACAGAAGGTTGCCAGTGGCAGGGGCCAATTTTATCTGTAAAGTGACATTTTTGAAAATTACAATGTGTTGGTTACTAGTCTCGTGATCCAACTGCGTTTTAATATGTAAAACAGCGACTAGACGGATGTTGGAGTATTAGACATTGAAACTTGATTTTATCTGAACTAAATGACTGAAGGTTGGGCATGTCATTTAAACTTAAGTGTCTTATTAGAATATTTTTTCTATGTAAGGCAGTTTACATACCGCGCCAGCAACATTTCTAAGACCCTCGGACTTGAGAGACCTCTTTATGGTCGGGTTGACGATGAACTCCTTAAGTTTCACATCGGTTTTCATGCTTTGCTGGAACGCGGTAAGTTCCTTTTCAACCACGTCCAGGGCCTTGTTCTTTGAGGCGGCAGAGTATAAAGCCGACGCATATCTACCCTCCAAACCAAAGATTTGTACAGGAGGTTTGATGAGCTGAGCAACAGCCGATGAGGTGCTCAGGGATCGCACCTAGAAACATTACGTAATTTATTCAGTGTCAGAAAGGTTATAAAGACATTTTGATTGCAATTGCGGGAAAAATAAGAAACATACCAGCATATTGGTCTTGGTCAAAGACATGTTCTCTGATTAGGATTTGGTGTAATTTGATTTATAAATTCACCAAATGCACTGTGATCGAATGAAAAGCTGTTCGATCCGCTAACTGCTAGTGCTACTGTCAAGTCAGTCAGTCCAGTCGTCAGACGTTTGACATTGCACACAACATTCTTCGAAAACATTGAGCTTTATTATGTGCCTTAAACAGCTTTGATTTTTGGATAAATAATTAAATATGTGTTATGCACAACATATTATACATTATTTTCGAGAGCAATTAAATTATTTTTTTCAATCTTTACGTATTATTATTGAAATAAATAAAAAATCCTACAACTTACCGTTGTTACTTGTAGAATGTAATCGTGGAATGTATCATCCGGATATACTTGTCAGTCAGGCAAACGAAACCAGCGTTGCCAGATGGTTACATTTGTTACATTTTTCGTAACTTTTGACCCTCTCTCGTAACATGTAAGTAACTTTTGATTTCTGGGCAATTTTCGTAACTTTTCAATATGTTTTGTTAAAAATCCTGAAGTGGTAAAATTAATTTGCTCGACTTGGCGGGGGCACTGCCGTGCCCCCAGATTTAGATTCTGAATCCAAATAACATGTACTATCGGGCAAAAATATAACATATTATGTACCACTGAAAAACTTAATCGTAATTTCGATAATTTGTTTCAGTTTTTTCTCAAATCAGATAGGATCCATAACACAATATGAGAAAATCCTAAACAAAAATGAATGATTTCAACTCGAAGGACAGCACCATAATTTAAGATGGCTATCCTTCTTAAAATATTCTTAGGATTCAGAAGGCTCATCCTGCCGAAGGAGAACTTCCGATCGTCAAATCACTTCATTGTCCATCTGTCAAGATACGAGCGCTTATGTTCCGTCTATGTCCGAAAACCGTAAATTTATATTTACATAATAAAAAGCAAACACATTTTTGTAGAGGTTGGAAAATAAACAACAGATGGATGTGTAAGTTCGAGGGCCAAGATGAGGCCCTAGATAATACGAGTCCAACTATTGCACTTTCGGCCAAGACATTATAGTATATGATGCTTTTAACAACTAATAAAATAAAATAAATATTTACACAATATCGCAAGATTAACATTACTTTTCTTCCGTCAGTTTAATTTTTTTAAATAGGTATATTTTTTAATGAGCACTCTTTTAGTGTCAAACGAGTCGTGTCCCTTGAAAGACGCGATAAATTAAAAAAACCTAACAAATATAAATATCATCTGGCAACACAAATGGAATACAATTGACAACATTTCATATTTCTAACAGGTGGAAATTAATATAGCGATCGACAGGGCTATGTGTCGTGTACGCGCAAAAAAAATCTTTGAATTTATTCTTCTGTATTTAAAGAAATATAAGAAAATACATAAAATGACCGCAATCGAAGACAATTAGGCCTGAATACGGTTGTTGTCTTAGACCTAACAGCGAGAAAAAAAATTTTTTTTGAGAATGTCGTGAACCTCAACGTCATTGCGTTTTTTTATTAGAAATCGGACTAAAGTAACCGTTCCATTCAGATATAGTTTTGGTGTTGCCACAATTTAAAATGATTAAGTTTTTATAAATTAATAATAAAATAAATTGCTATTTCAGAAAAAAAAAACATTGATTACTTTATCTTTCTTAGCATAATTCAGAAAAGTAATCAAATTGTAGTCTTGTAAATATAAAAACTTGTCAATTCCTTGAAAAAGTTTAAAAAAAAATTTAAAAAACTTGTATGAGGCATCGGCCCCAGAAGCCAAATCAATTGCCGTTCTGCTAATATATTAGCCCAGATGTAAGATGCTATTTTATAAAAAAAACACCCTGAAATACTGCAGGTTTTTGAGAAAATAAAAAAAAAAACATACAAACACGGCTATACCCTTTTGTAATTTATCAAACGCAGATATTCGGTGTACAATCAGAGCAGATACCTGTAAGGGCCGCTTCTGATCTGACGGAGTCAGCGTATATAAAACCACCGTAAAAATCCACGACGCCGCGCCGTTTCACAGTGACGGCGCCGTGCCGTGGTGATGTGGCCAGGCCCCAAGAATTTTGAATTGGCTGCTTTTATCAAGGGACACGACACACGACTCACTTAACATACTCTATTAGCCAGTACTAAACAAATTAAAACTGAGGCGTTTTTCCTGGATTTTTTAAATACATATGTACCTGTCTGCGGTATTATGCGTTTTGTAAAAAAATATACCTCAAAAATTATACATTCTCATTGGTCAATTTACTTTGAAATTAGTTGTTATTGGTCCAATGGTCGTTTGTAACGCGTCAACATGATCATTGTATATATGGACAGTGTTCAACACTATGCACAGCTTCCCGTCACACCGCGTACCGGAACACGTAGCTTGGAAAGCATCAAACCAGGTGGATCGACCTGGTCAGGTTTGCGGGAAGCAATTGGATGAGGGCGGCGCACGACCGATCGTTGTGGAGAAATTTGGGGATGCTTTTGTACAGCAGTGGACGTATATTGGCGGATATGATGATGATGACACAGTTTCCCATGCTAAATATAGACTGTGTATGGCCACATTTTTGGGTAGTGACGGTTATATTTTTTTGGTATTACACACTTATTTACAGTAAATATTCCATACTTTTATAGTTTGTACCTTTGGAACCCTCGGTACGCGAATCCGATTCGCGCTTGACCGGTTTTTTTATTAATATTAAAATGTAACTTTCGCAGCAAAAATGTAACATTTCGAGGAATGAAACGTAACTTATGACGCACTGGCTCTGGCAACACTGAACGAAACGTCATTCATTTGGAATGAAAACTTGGAAACGGGACAAACGAGTCAACTTTACTATGACGTAAACACAAGAGGTGCGAAATTTTTCGTTTCAAATTCCTAAAGCCGCTTAATTGATTTCGAGGTTGTATATACAAAACTTGTGTTTCTATTATTAATGGTGATCAATTAGATTTTTGTTTAGTGCAGTTGTGTTATATCTTTCAAAACTGAAAGTAGGTAAACATGTCGCGCCAAGTAGATACGAATGTTGCTCGGTTGCTCGAAGGTTTAGGCCTGGAAGGCGAAGACTTCTGTGACTTTACAATCGCTGACCAAAATTCTGTTGCGGAGTCTCAAGGCATCACACCCACAACGCCATCTAACTTTAAACCGGTACTCGGAGAGAACGTCACTTACGTTGTTGCTTGTGTTATGATAAACGAGCGAAATGAAATATTAATGATGCAGGAAGCGAAAGAAAGTTGTGCCGGCAAGTGGTACTTGCCCGCTGGTCGTATGGAGAGAGGTGAAACAATTGTGCAGGCTACTATGAGAGAAGTTCTTGAAGAAACGGGCCTGCACTGCAACCCGACTACATTGCTGGTCGTAGAAACCGCCGGCGGCATGTGGTACAGGTTCGTGCTAACGGCAGACGTCACAGGAGGAGAGCTCAAGACACCAGCTAAAGCTGACAAAGAATCATTACAAGCAAAATGGATTTCAAATCTACAAGAAATAACTTTGAGATCCAATGATATCTTGCACCTGATTGAAAAAGCTCAGTTGTACAAACAAAGTAATTCTCAGAAAGGATGGCATAAAAATATTTTACCGGCTGCCATACCACATGTTAAAGATTTACTGAGGTTGATTGTAGTCATTAAACGGCGAAGTACAAACAGGCTCCATGTGTTGTTGAGTGAAAAGACTGCTATACATTTTCCTGTGTGTGAAATAAATCCAGCAAAGAGTGTGCATTCAACACTAAGGAGGTTTATGGTAGAGATGTTTGGAGCAGATGTGGGGCAGCACAGGCCCCTGGGCTTGCTCAATGTTGAAAAGGATCCTTCAAGTGATGGGTGCTGTCTTACACTTTTAGTAGCGTTCAGGCCTCCCCTGGAAGAAGTACCTCTAATTGGAAAGTGTGCTTGGCATGAGCTGTCACCAGATTCGGAAAGCCAATTGCTCTCTATAATAACAACAAAAAATTCTACTGTAGAATTGCATGTTGTACGCTAATTCATGACACAATAAGCACTATTATATATCCATCAAGAATACTCAAATTATCTTAATAATAAGTTTAGGTCTTTTTAACCAACTGTAATACTAACATAATAATTAATAACTTTCTGACTAAAAGAAACATATAAGATATGACTTATTATTAGTGGCACTGGTTGTATCATAATTAACTTTAGACAAGCTGGTAAGATTCTATATTAAAAAATATCCATATTAGGTGTTCCTAATCATGAATGTTGTCAAGCATAATAAAAATAAGGGTGCAATCAACAGCTTTAAAATTTGCTTTAAAGTCAGTACATATTGTGGGGGATAGTGCAACACCACATAAGTAACAAGTGTAGATACAATTCAATATTCAAACAAATGCTAAGTATTTTATTAAAAAAAATTTAACAAAAAAAAGAACCGATTTCAGTAAAACTAAAAAGCCAACAATAACCCGTTCAAGTACAGATTACATTTGACTCACCCTTCGAAGTCGATCCCAAACCACTCAGTTCTTATATTTATATATTATAGTTTACGCGAGGTTTGGCACCGACTTCGAAGGGTGAGTCAAATGTAATCTGTACTTGAACGGGTTATTGTTGGCTTTTTAGTTTTACTGAAGTCGGTTCTTTTTTTTGTTAAAATTTTTTTTTTTTGCTTTTTAGTCCACCAAATCCTATTTACTGAATGTAAATTCTTGACTTTATCAATAAATGACCGAAAGCGCCGTACATGTCCCTATAACATTTAAAGAGTTCCCTCGATTTCTCCAAGATTCCATCATCAGATCCCGACTTAGTGCCAACGGGACCAACTCGGAGTTATACCCTTTCGATTAAGAAAAAAAAAATTGAAAATCGGTTCACGATTCTCGGAGATATCGAGTAACATACATAGAAAAAAAAAAAAATCGTTCAAATTGAGAACCTCCTCCTTTTTTGAAGTCTGTTAAAAAGAGAACTTTATCGACAGCTGTTATTAACGCGGTATTGCACTATCCCTGACAATATTCTCGATAATTTAATACCTGGTTCCCATAACCATAAACTGTACAGTGAACAAATTGTTCCATGCTAGAAATATATTAGTATTTCAGGTTGAAATTGAAAACTTATGCATTTGTCGAAAATATGATCAAAATATTTTATTGCTATTATAGGAATATGATGATGAATGATGGATGATTATACTTTTATATAAATTTAATTTATTTACTGACACATTCCATTTATTTAGTCTTATTTTTTTAGCATATTCTGCGCTGAGACCTAGATCTGATTTTAAATATAAATTATAGTCACATGGCAGCTAGATAGCAGATATCGGAGTTATTGGTTTTTGTAACTGCTAACTATTATGAGCTAGTATTCTTAATTGTTTTTAAAATGTCTATTGAACAGATCTTGATAATTCTACATAATCATTTGTAAATTTAGACTGTTATTAGGTACCTGACAAAATAAGATATGATAGTTAAAATAATTATGGTTAATACCGTATTTTTTTTTTATTACTAGAGATGTATGTCACTTATTATTTAACTTGCATATCATACCATGTGATTTTATTATTGTCACAAGTTTGTTAATGTAGGTCGCTAGAACCTACCTACTTAAATATGATGTGTTAATCTATAATTTAATCAACAGACATCACAGAATATTAACTTTAAACTGTAACCAATAGTATTTTATTTTTAGCTTAGTTTTATCTAATCTATTATGTGCTGGGTACTTGTTAATTTTATACACTTTTATATTTTACAACATTAAATAAACATTTTGAAGGTTTTTTTTTATTTTCTTAATTTCTACTTCTCAGCAGCTTTGTCCTGTCCTGTATACAATTAGGTACTGAGAAAGGGCACCATACCCAAAGGAAAGGGTAAAAAAACCGGCCAAGAGCATGTCGGGCCACGCTACTGAGCGTGGCCCGACATGGGTTTCGTAGTTGCCAATCCTTCACATCACAATAATATTTAAGCTCTATAAAAAAAAGGTCACATATACATTCTGGAAGTTATCGATTATACGCGCCAGATTGAGCGAAATGTTTTAGTACAGTATGGTAACTAATATGTGTAACGTTCTCGAAGTATAAGGACACCGCGCGGCACTTACGTTATTTTAAAGAAAATTATGAATTTTTACGACTCGACCGATTTTATTCAATATAGTGCTTATAAGTTACGAGGCCTCATTTTTCTGAAATTTTCCGTAATTTTTTGATTCGCGGTTGTAAAGTTAGAGGGGGGGGACGCTATTTTTTTTTTATTTCCGGAGCTAATATTTACAAAAACTGCTGACTACCAAAAATGATGTTTGAAGACGCCTATTATTTTTAAAAGACCTATTCAACTGCAACCAACACACTAGTGAAGGAACGAAAAAAAAAAACCGGCCAAGTGCGAGTCGGACTCGCGCACCGAGGGTTCCGTACAAACACTTTCCATCCCTAAGTGGTTAAGTTTGCACCTGGTATGTATAGCGCCCCATATAAATTAGGTGCAAAGTTAGGTATTAAAAAAAACTACTTACTAGATCTCGTTCAAAACAATTTTCGTTGGTAGTTTTTATAGTACCTAATGTACATCATATGTTTTTTTTAGATTTTTCATTTTCTTATTTTAGAAATTAGAGGGGGGGGGGGGGGGCAACTTTTTTATTTTTCCACTTTGGAAGCGTCTGTCATGCAAACTATTCGGTTTAGAAAAAAAAAAATTTAGAAACCTCGATATCATTTTTGAAGACCTAGCTATCCATAGATACCCCACACGTATGTGTTTGATGAAAAAAAAAAATTGAGTTTCAGTTCTAAGTACCTATGGGGAGCCCCCAATATTTATTATTATTTTTTTAATTTTGCATCAAAATCTTAATGCGGTTCTACCTACCAAGTTTCAACAGTATAGCTCTTATAGTTTCGGAAAAAAATGGCTGTGACATACGGACGGACAGACGGACAGACCAGACATGACGAATCTTTATTTTAATTTATTTTTAGTATTTGTTGTTATAGCGGCAATAGAAATACATCATCTGTGAAAATTTCAACTGTCTGTCTAGCTATCACCGTTGTTGAGACTTGAGATACAGCCTGGTGACAGACGGACGGACGGACGGATGGACGGACGGACGGACGGACGGCGAAGTCTCAGTAATAGGGTCCCGTTTTTACCCTTTGGGTACGGAACCCTAAAAATGAATTTTTAGTACCCAAGAGTAATTTTAAATATTTTTGTCAAAACTTTAAGCAGTACTACAATTAGAGCTTATAGTAAATTGGACATTAGTATTAAGGAATGTAGTAGCTACAGAATAGACTGGTAGTTCAATAAAAAAATTTCAAGTCTAACGGCATTTTGTGAGCCATTTTGGCAACATGACTTTTCCGATGTAAATAAGCCTGCTGAATTCGATTCTGGATGTTGCCAAGCCGAATTTTGCCCTCCTCCCCCCATTTCCCCCCCTTTTACCTCAAAATATGTCCCTAATCACGGTTTTTACGGTTTTATACAAAAAGTCGTACAGTTAGAAAAAAAGTGTCAAAGACAAGAATGACCTCTATAAAATTTCCTATAACATGGTGTATAAACTTTCTTAGAAGGCCTTATGGTTCGTGAGCAATATTTTCCGGAACTTCATAGACTGGTAGAAAATTCTAAATATGGGCTTCCTTTACCGTCCTAACGGCATTTTGGGATACATTTTGGCAACATGACTTTTCCGATGTAAAAAAGCCTGCTGAATTCGGTTCTGAATGTTGCCAAGCCGAATTTTGCCCCCCTCCCCCCATTTCCCCCCTTTTTGACCTCAAAATATGTCCCTAATCACGATTTTTACGGTTTTATACAAACAGTATTACAGCTAGAAAAAAAGTGTTAAAGACAAGAATGATCTCTATAAAATTTCCTATAACATGGTGTATAAACTTTTTTGGTAAGCCTTATGGTTTGTGAGAAATATCTTTCAGAGCTTCATTATTTTTTTTTAAATTGATAAACTTGGTTAAGGCAGGGAAATACACTTATTTTGGGATAATTGGTATCGCACAGGATCCAGCCGCTCTGCAGCTCTTGACGCTGACATCCAGTTGGCGTGCTGCTTATTATATGTCAAGACTTAAGAGGCTTTCAGTCATAAGCAGTCGTCAGATTTACACGCAGAACTGTATCCAAGTCGGGCTAAAAGCGACGTAGAAAATAAAAATGCCTTACTTCTGACCATGAAGTCATTCAAAATGCTCAGTTAGACGCCAGAATCTCCAGAAACGGGCCTGAGAAATGCAGTTACCCAGGATCTTGCAGCAGAAAAAAATAAAGTGTCACTTCTCACTGCCAAGCAGCTTGGCTCACTCCAAGTAACGAAGTTTGCTTCCGAAAGGCTCACCTAAGTAGAAATAACGTTAGTGTTATTTTTCAAAACGTCCGGGTTCGATTCCCGAGCTGAGTAAAGGTTTTTTTTTTATATGTATGAATGCAGTTTTTCTTGTTATTAAAATCGATGACATGGTTCCTAAGAACAGATCTTCATATGTCATTATAGTTTCAGACTTTCTCATACATACAGACCGATGTAAACGGGCCACCCTGTATCACCAACCGCAAGTGGCGTTAGGAATAATATTACTTTGACATAGTACTATTTCCAGTTAGTAGGTACCTAATGATATTGAAATTAAAAACCAAATGCTGCATGTCATCCTAACTGATTTATTAAAGCGATACAAAAAACTTCACTGACTAGAAAAATTGAATATACCTATCCGATCGAAAATGCATAACACAAAATTTATTTCATTACATCTATAATTTGCTCTATATAGGAAAATGTATTTCAAGCTAATTTTATACATAAAAATTATACAATTTAGTCATTGCCTTACATAGCCTTTATTTCTTGATTACCTATCAACTTTTAAATCGTAAAAAGTAATTCATAATTATAAGGATGTGCAGTGAGCTGCAGAGAGAAGTAACAGAACAGCCTTGCCATAATATAAGACAGCCTGCATATACAGTATGCCTGACTGTACAATTGTACACATTATCATCAAACAAAGTGAAAACTGTAACCAACATATTATAATTTATAAACAAAACAACACTTTCGAATCTTTAATCGGACCGAAACCACTCTTAACATGATTTTCATTTGTTCCACAGATGAAAATTATTGCGATCGAGCCCAAAATATATTTAACTGTGACCCTATCTGTGTCCCTATCTTTGGCCGTTGTTGGAGATCAAAATCTAAGTACACATGTCGTAAAATTGTATGTAGGTAGTGCAGGGGCGTGGCGTCAAAGATCTCACTGATTTAAGAGGCTTTGCTTAATTATTCTCTAAGAACAATGAAGGAAATTTACTAGGTCGCTATAAAATGGGCAAGCCTGCACTAGCGACTGACATCTTCACTTTGAAATCTCGAATTAAATAGTTCTACATAAATCAACCAAATTCTGGGCCACAGTCATCTAAAAATATGCAAATAATTAATTTAAATTTACATGTAACAACTTGTGCTTTTTTTAGAAGTAGAAGTAACTAGTACCTAATATAAAAGTTACATTAGTTACATAATTTAATCACTTGCCCTAACCTCGTAAGTTAAGGCTTAAGGTACTCTTCGTGTTTCTAAAATAAGAACCGAACTGTCATTTAAAGGATGATTAAAATTACCTCGGCATGTAGGTACAGTGGGCTTTAAGAGGCAGGTAACTATACAACACTGTTTCTTTATTAGAGACATTTGCGCATTTAGGGTACTTCTCCATTGAAGCGAGGCGAAGCGAATGAGAATGTATCTCAGCTCCGCTTCGCTCTTGTGATTGGTCGATTCAGCACGTCTCCGCTCCCTTCAGTGGAGACGCACCATTATAAGCCTCGCCCTTTTCAGGCAAAAGGCCCTTTTGCCTTTTTATATAAATATATATTATTTTTTGTATATTTTTGAAGCATTTGTACAATTAGGAGAGCGAGTGTAACAGAAGTGAGATATCGTTATTTAGGTACTACATAAACATATGTAAATGTAACGTGTAGCGAGGCATGGCTTACAATAAAATAAGTAAGTATATAATTTACAATCTGGTTGAAATCTTTTCTAAGGTGTTTCGAATATATTTTTCCCAAATGTTTCAAAGTCCAGATAAGTTTAAAGGATTTTTTCTAACATCACTAACTTAACAGGATTTTTACAAACCTGCCAGAAGAATACTTATGAAAAATTGCGTAATGTCAGGAAAAAATAGTTCGAAACTAACGGAACTTTGCAGTGTAACACAACTGATAATCATTTGGGTTAGGTACTGTTAGGAATATTCGCTCCTTGGATGTACTTACATTGTACAGTCGGCGAATGAAAAGGTTCGTCACTTTTGAACCTTAACACGAACACATAGAGTCCAAAAGTGATGAGCCTTTTTACTCCCCGACTATACTTCATTAATAATTCAATCGGAATCACAGTCAGGTCAGCTACGGCAACTCAAATTAATGTATGCAAATAGAGAGAAGGAGCGTGCCTTTGAGAGTCTTATACAACCAGAGAGTAAGGAGTTCATAGAACTGTCTAGATAATACTACCTTTAACATTTATTTATTTATTACATTACAGATTAGATACCTAGTTTTGACTGGATTGATTTAATTGGACCTTCAACCGGTTCACCGGCAGTCATGATGGGAGACAGTCTTCGACAACACTTGGCGCGCTAAAGTATAATAAAATAGCTGCTTAGAAATGGTAATATCGACAGTCACTCCCCCATGCATTTGCCGTATTGGGAATAATCGACAGTAATGCTGCCAGTTGGAGAACTATTTCAAAGCTAGGTGGTATAGGTATATATCTTTCTTAGACAGTGATACGCTCTATTATATTCAAACTCTCTGGTTTGATGCAGTTCCCCACCATTCAAATTGCATACAGTGCAAATAGCAATGCACCCGTGTAGAATAATCTATAGACAATCCCGCAAATACGTATAGACCGAGATGCGACCGTCAGTAAACCTACCTGATCTAATACCAACAAGAACAGATACCACTGAAAAGAGGAATAAACTATTCATTTTGTACAGTCAGCCATGAAATAAAATATCGAGTAATTAACAGGCAAATAATTAGCATATTAGATATTTTCATAATAGCTTGGTACATTATCATTTTTGTTATAAAAACTATTTTATAATAAAAATGTTAATCATGTCGTGGCTAAGCTAGGTTTTTTTCAATTTTCAGTCAGGCCTTAGCCAAATAAACTTTTTGTATAAGAATTGGTGTATCTCAAAATAACTACACACACACATTTTTTACTAAAATCACGTTCTTCGTGAGATTTGCAATCAATTTACTACTAAGATCAGATATAACATGATAACGCGGTCACATTTGGCCTAGCATTCATAAATTATTATGCTATTATATGAAACAACTAGGAAATACTAAGTATTATTTACCAATAATTTCGTGTCTTAGGCTGCGCGGTATATAAAATGAATCAAAGGCAAATATCCCGATTACTGACCATATTTAAAAAATATCACGAGTATTTTAAGATAACGTTTTTAACAATATTATTAGCCTTGGTAAAAAGTATATCTATAGAATAGTAGAGATAGTATCCGTCAAACACATTAGATAGTATTTTAACATCGTAATGGTACATTTACCGCCTAATACACTAAAAAGTGTTTTAGATTCAAATTACCAGTACCTATTATAATAATAGTTATAAGGCTTTAAGCATAAAACATAGAGTGCGGCCTACTTTAAACTATGGGTTATAAGAATTAGACGATTTCGTTCCATTTCATTTATGTATTTGTATGCCACAAGAATTTCCTGTTTAGTTACTATGGATCATGACTATAGATACAATAAAATAATTGTCTTTTTAAGGAATATGGAAAACATAACTACACTATTTGGGCAGGGAAAAGTAAAAGGCTTAACCAGCAAGAGTTGGTGTAGTCAGTAGAACATTTTATAATAAATGGGCTGCTAAGTATTTAAAATTATATGGAATAATAGGATCTCACTTGGCTATGGTGCAATGCTTTGTTGCTACTTAATTCTACGTACCTAATTCACAGGTAAAATAAATAGGCTCTATAACTCTATCTCATTCATCCCCTCCACTTCATCAAATTTAATAGTTTTTTCCGATTTTTTCAAAGTTTGACAATATAGGTAACTCCATTGAATCATTTTAAATGGCTATTAAGCTTGTGCAACATTACCTCACATTATTACCAAAACAGTTTCTATATATCTTCAAAAGACTTTACAAATGTTTTCATTTTTCATAAGCGCGCTGTTAGCAAATCTCAATCGAAGGCTTTCTTAAGTAGTCAGGATAGTACACTGAAAAATAGAATCGGTAACAATAATTCAATTATCCAATATTGTATCAAACTGATATGATACAAAATTGAATGGAAACCTTTTCAAATGGATACCACTGACATAAACAGTCTTCAACAATGCTAGGCATAAATACAAAACACTACAACTAGTACCAAATATTGTTCAACTATGAATAAATAGGCAACTAACCTTTGTCATTTCAATAAGCATTATACAAGGTGGTTTTATAATACAGTATGTTATACAAACTCTTTCCAGTTACCCCCCTAGTTGTATCCCTTCTATCCACGAGGAGAGGTCAGCTGATCCTGCATATTCTAGAAGATTATGTTGTGATGCAGGCTCTTCTGGTGTTGAGAGACGCTTTGCTGCCGTTTGACCGGACAAGTAAGCTCCATGGACTGTAGAATAATAGTTGCTGTGGGTATGCTCGCCAGCAAAAAGCAATGTAGGCTGCAATTGAAAGATAGCTTATCTTATTATCAGTTAACATGAATAAACTATAAAATACCTAACAAATTTAGAGGATCGTAAAAGAAACTAGTTTTTAAAGTTATACTAAATCAAATGCAACTTTTATATTTTTTAATATGATTTAATGGAAAAGGAAGCCTTTTAAAAGACCTGTAGGGCAGTTAAGGGCTCCAGGGCTGATACCAATTTTTATTATAGATATTAAGGAGTAATAATCTTAAGTATTATTCTACCACTTTTTTTTTAGATATGTAATAACTGTGAAATAGGCATTCATAAATATTTCCGCATTGAGGCAAAATGCAATTAATTTATTGATAAGTATACTCTGGGGGGGATTCCAGTGCACTAATGATTTGACACCTACTGTCAGCCTAGTGTGCACCAAAATCCTGGGGTATGTTGATAAGCTACCAAATATTATATCAATATCCAATAAAAATATTTATTAATACCACTAGTAATATTTAGTTCTTAGTCAATGATGAAATATTAAAAGATAATGGGTAAAACCAAATGTTCAAAGTTTTTTCTATTACCTTTTTATCTTGAACATTTCGGAATAGTGGTTGAGCTAAACTCTCAATGTCACTCTGACTGGCTCCTACAGCCAGAGCCGTATATGAACCTCTCGTGTAGGGCTGCTTATTCCAACTTGTACTGTAACGAAACATAGACATGATGAAAAGAGGACAATCATCTAAAGGAAAATATTATATTGAATATTGCTCATTCCATTGATAATATTGAGTTGCATCTTCATAGCTTGAATTATTTGTATACTAAATTTCTAACTTTATAAAACTCAACTATACTAACCATACACATTTTAGTGGTTCTGGTACAAAGGGATCATTCAAAAATTTTCTTAAAATATTTGTGCAAGTAGTAGCAACTTCTTCCATAGTTAATGTCTCGATATATTCAGCCTCCTTACCAGAGACCCAACCAAGCAACAGGGTCTCTGTAACTTTACTAAATGAATAAATCTTTTTGTACCAAGATTCTGCCATATCTTCAGGAGTAGGTGAACTTTCCCATAACAACATTATTTCAGTAATATCTGGATTCAAGAATGGTCTGTCATATTCCAAAAATATTTTATTCACTGTACCAAATAGTAATCTCTCTATGGATTCCATTTTGTACTGAGGCAACGGAGGCTGGAAGAGATCCTTGGCATGATCTTTGAGGACACCGAGAGGTATTGTACATATCACATGATTAGTATAAAAAGTCTCTCCATTCTCACAGGTAACTTCAACATAGTTTCCGTTCTTTTTCTTTGGTTTGTGCACATTTTCTGACATTGAGCTTCCTTCACTAGGGTTCACCAAATCAGTAGCAGGACTCTTAGATATATCTTCTATCACAGTCTGATCTGAGTCCTCTGACTCTTCTCCCATATCTTCAAGAGTTCTTACTGAATTATAATCCCAGATAATCTTTTTTACTGGGTGATTGGATATTATATTTTCAGGTGGGATTTTTTTTAACAGAGGCTGTAATATGGAGCTGTATCCTTTGGGTATCATAATGTTGCCCCCCTGAAGTTCAGTGTAGCTGCCTAATTCTAGAAGATCAATTTCATCCATACTGCTGCAGCCAGATATACATGTTTCACGTTTTAACAAGCAGTCGAATATAAGTCGGCGGAGTTTTTTTTCTTCCGATTCAGGTAAGCGCTCTAGGTATATTGTGGCCTCCAAGTTGATATGCTCCCCCACACTATGAATGTCGGGAGGGGGCAGGTACTGGCAGAGGAAGTATTCTTCACAGCGACGCAGGAACACTACGTACGCTTCATGTATTTCATGCAGCACCCCAAAGGGAACTTGCTTACCATCCTCTGTCGCCGCTATCACCTTGTGAGGCTTAGGAATATTTATTATATTTACCAGACCATTGGCCATAGCTATATCGAATATTGGATTACCCAAAACGCCATGAATCCAGTTAGCTCCTAGTTCTACGTCGTGATTATTCAATGGGATAGAAATAATTCTACCACCGATTCGTTTCCTTGCTTCTAATATTCTAAAGTCGTCCATACCATTTTTGATAAGTTCATTGGCGGCGGCCAGACCGGCCATGCCACCGCCAATAATTAATACATCACATTTATTTGTATCACATTTCTTACTGGAATTTGATTTATCGTCACCCATAATAATATTAAAATAAAATAATATTATTTGTCACTATACTTTTGACGTTCAGCTGGTTGGTTACGACATCTATGAAAATATTTTTTTAAACTTCAATTTAAAAAGTAAACATAAGGTTGTTCTACATATACACGACGCGTTAAGTGTCTTTTTTGAACATTTACTCCAAAATGACTCCAAATAAAATATTACTTGTATATTTATTGAAAAATCTATCTCAAACATTATTGTCAAAAAGGTATTTTCGAAATTAGTTTAAAAATAAATATGTATTAAAGAATATAATATGACTGTTGTTTCTAGTGAGTATCCAGCTTTATAAATACCGGAAATAACGTCTTTAGTATTATATATTTTATATATCACACCATTCTCCCCACCATTCGGCTACTTGCTACTTTACTCTTTTTGTTTGCAGCTTATGCCATATGCGCCATCTCTTTTTAATGACCTTTGTGTATGCTAAATATACACTTATACTTATACGTATAGGTACTTTGTTTACTCCTCGACAGTACACGGGCAACTGTTTTTGTTATTGTCGTGATAAAAATATAATATTTTCAATTGTGAATCCCAATTCTAGTTGAAAACATCGTTTCCTCCTCGCTCTTTGCGATTATTACTCATTGGATTTGTATTCTTTTGTGTATATCTAGTTGCAAGTGATTGTGAAACTCTTTTTTTACTCCATTGACGAATTCGATATCAAAAGTCATTGTGAATAATCGCGTCTAAGGAATAATCAAGTGGTTACGAATGAATGTGCTCTGTTATAGTTATGTAATTGATAGATATAATGTTTAATTCCGTGAACTATTTGAAAACAGTGGTCAATGTAAATATAGAGTGTGCATAAACAGTCTGATGGAATAAACACAAACAGGGACACGTGGGTCTCACAGCGAAACGATCGATAAAGACGGAAGCGCGCGCCAGTCTCTATCAACGAGACGATTTTAAGTCAAGGTCGCGCCACGCAAACACGTGCAATGTCCGATTCTATTTACACACATGACTTTCTACTAGATGGGGGGGTGGAGATCAAGCAGGAAAGCCCGTTCGAGCTGGGCACGGTGTCGGCGTCAGTGCCGATCCCGCAGCGCCGCGCTGATATGGGTGACTTCAGCACCGACCTCGATCTGTGCCTCCAAGACTCCCTGACTGGCTCCTACGCCCCCGCGATGCCGTACAGCAAAATGGCATTCGACACAGACAGCACGACCAAATCAGAAAACTTTAAGATGGACGATGATGATATTTTCCAAGTAGACAAAGCCGATTTAATATTAGGGCCGACTCTTGCCGAATTAAACGCCAACCCAGATACATTATTAGATGACCTAAATTTTGACGATTTGCTTCTGCCCGAGGAGAGTGGATATTGTATTCAAATTGGCGGGGCTATGACCGGGTCGCGGCGCGGGCCGCATACGCTTCAGGCAAACACTATGCAAGCGTCAGAGAGTCCCTGTAGTCCTTATAGCAGGGCTCAGTTAGCATTTTCCCCATCTAGTCAACACAGCTCGGCATCCTCTAGTTTTGCTCAGCCTATAAACCAGCTGCCTGAGCTGTTGCTCCGGCTGGATGGTTACAGTGGGGAGCTAGCACTGGGACAGTCCGTGCCAGCCTCCATGGTGCTGCCACCGTTCACACCTAGCGTCCAGCAACAGAACACACAGTTGTCCTCATCAGCACCAACTCATTTAACTATGGAACAGGTGTGATATTCATTTATAAACGAATTTACAAATAACAGTAACTTAGCTAACAAACAATTTGAGGGTTAAGATAAAGATTTTATCTGCTCAGTGGCATGCAAGTTAATATGGAAATTGCATCATGCACAGTTATATAATCTACATCATCATCTCATCATTATATTGTACATGAGTAGGTTTATAATTTATATTAGTAGGTTTATATGTAAGTTAAATTTTATGAAACATGTAATGTCTCATTTTTTTAATGTGGGTACACCACAATTTTTTTTTTTTTAAATAAAATAAAATTTATAAAACCAGCAGCTCCCTCTCTCGCTTGCTCGTTCACTGCTGTAAAGTGGTGCGGTAAGATGTGAATATTAACATATTCACATAGAGGTCGCTAAGGTGTAAAAACCTTTCAAATAAACAATGCAAAGATCGACACACAAAGCATAAGGAAAAATTCGTCAGGTCTACGTGGAGCGAGGGTAGCGAAGTGGCTAACGCGCTGGACCGGTAATCCAGAGGTACCGGGTTCGATTCCCGGTCCCTTCCACCAGGTAGCTCCTTTTTAAATTTTTCTTTAAGCTTTGATCTTTGTATTTATGGTTTAAATAGGTTTATAAGTTACTAATAGCATGTTAAAATAACATTCAATGAACAAGAAGTGTGTCTACAAAATATTTTAACTTGTTTGTAGACAACTTTGTTTTATATATATTATTCCAGGAATGGCAGCTTATGGCTTTAAATTAACTTTATAAAGAATAATAAACCATGCTTGTATATGTTCATATCAAAAAAACAACTTTGTTTTGGTTCCTCATAGTAATTCCTAAAACTGATGTAGATAGGCAGATAATAAGATAAATGTTTTTCATGTTCATAATGTGTAGTAGGTTATTATTATTTATTACCTACTTATTAGTATTTTTATATAAAATAAATAGGCTGTAATAGGGTTCCATCTTCAGACTGTATACATCGGGAAATAAAACAAATTGACTTTACACATTACTTCCCATTACTTCTACAGCACAATGAGCAAAAGCCTAAGCAACCTTTTGTTTTTTTACTCAATTAAAAAACAGTCATAGAAGCCACATTATTTAAAGTGCCCAGGGCCTCTTACATAGAATGTTAGCCCAGACTCCAGACTACTTTATCATTTGCTTAAATAGGTTTCCTATCTGAAACACTAAAAACGTTAATCCGATTTTCGTTTTGACAAAAACTATTCGACAAATATCATTTTAACTTTTTTTAATTTGTCCGAAAATTCAATTCGATATTTGACGATTGGGCATTAATTGTTTAGGTTTTATATTCACTCGACTAATGACACGTTTCCCTAAATCTCATTTGTCCGTAATATCAGTTTTCCGATGTACCGTTTCGGTTTATTAATTATTCGACTTTTTTTGTATGACTTTGGTTTCATTCGTCCGATGTAACGATTCGGTTTATTAACTACTCGACTGTTCTCAAGTGGACTGGTGGTTCTGTTGTGGTCACAGTTCTAACCTAACCTAACCCAGCCAGGTCGGTTTTGGAGCTTTGCCGGCTGCTGCCGCGGCACGCTAGCTTCGTTTGCTCGGCTCGCGCGCTAATGTGGTCACGGTTCTAACCTAACCTAACCCAGCCAGGTCGGTTTTGGCGCTTTGCTGGCTGCTGCCGCGGCACGCTAGGTTCACTCGCTCGGCTGGCGCGCTGTTGTGGTCGCAGTTCTTACGTAATGCCAAAAATATCACGTAAATGAAAAAATGGGTATTAAACGAAACACATCTCAATTCAGAGGGCAAGTGAATGGGGCGGGAAAAGTTAAAAGGTAAACTGAAAATTTGTTTAAATGTATGCAGTGCCAAAAGTATCATTGGGTAAATGAAAAATGGGCTACGAAAAAAAATACGTAACAACTCATAGGGCAAGTGAATGTGACGGGAAAGTTTTTCGGACAAACTAAATGTGAAATGGTGAAAAGAAAAATGTACGAATCCTGTCATCCTGTCATCGGACAAACTATAATAGTTCGAATAGTTTTCCATTTTGGACAAATGAAATTCGGTCAATGGTTTTTAGTGTTTGAGATAGGTTACCGCTTAAATACTATCCAAAAACAAAAGAGGTACAAAACGAAATTGATGGTTAATATGAGATTTTGAATACCAGATATGGCAAAGGCGCGAGCCACGCAAGCATCTACTATCAACAAGCTCCCTGGCTGAAGCTGGCTCGGTGTCCTCCCTCTCCGGAGGGCTCCTGAGCCCCGGCACTGCAGAGTTCTCTCAGGATGAGGATGACAGGGATGCGACTGATGAAGATAGTGACAGATATGAAGATTTATCCTCAGATGGTAGGATTGCTAATTTATATTATGTTCGGACAGGTGCTGCGTAATGTGATAAGGTTTTTAAGCCCAGGTTGCTGTTTGCATATCCAGTCACAATACACCTCACTATATGTATATTGTACAAGTTTATGTAATAGTCCTTCTATCGAAGTGGTAATGAAAAAACAATCCTATTCCTATAGTTATAAGTTTGTAAGAATTTCCCTTCTGAAACTTGTATTTCCAAATCAATCATTTTTGGGTGGACAGTACATTTTTTTTGAGATTGGATGATAATGGATGAAAATATATTGGAAATCCCTTGAAGGAAAACAAAATAACTTATTCATTGAAATGAAATAAACATGTTTTTTAAATCATTAAAGATTCATTCTAATTCATCAATGTAGACTAAAATTTAAGGAGATTATGAATCGAGGTACTTAATTAAATATATTAAGATTATAGTGATATTAGTGATCAACTACATTATAGTCATTCTTGCATCAAGTTAAATAAATTAATAGATGACAAGAATGTGTTGTTATGATATGATACATAGGTGAGTCACCATAATTGTTTTGTTTTCCTTAGATCGTATCTGTATCAGAATCATGTGGGCTTATTGTTTAACATGTTCGCGGACAGTAAGAGACGTCATGTGTCATGGCCCAAAGGAAACAAAAATTTACGCGAATTCTATAGCATCCGCGTCCGCGATCCAGGGACTGAAAAGGTACCTTTAGAAACGGTTTTGACCGGGCCTTTTTAAAGGTTTCCGACCGTTAATATAGCATTCTTGTACCGGTATCAATATTTTAAGCTCGCGACTCTCGCGTGTAAGGTTCATCATCAGTTCTTCACGTCTTTACTCCTTTAACTCTTTTCACCCTTTTTCTCCCCTTTCACTATTTTCACCCCTTTCACTCTTTTCACTTCTTCACTCATTTCAACCTTTCACACTCCACCCCTTTCACCCTTACCCTTTACACCCCTTCCGCCCGGGTGAAAGGGTGACCTTTTCATCCCTTTCACTCTTTTCACCCCTTTCAGGACTAAGGGCGTGGCCACGACAAACGTAAAACGGAGCCTGACACATTATCCACCGTGCGAATATACGTTGCCGCGTCGTGAAAACACACGAGACGGCGTCGTAAACGTAAAACGACGCTGTGTCGCGTCGGAGCGCGACACATTATCCACCGTGCGAATATACGTTGTCGCGTCGTGAAAACACACGACACGGCGTCGTAAACGTAAAACGACGCTGAGTCGCGTCGGAGCGTGACACATTATCCACCGTGCGAATATACGTTGCCGCGTAGTGCAAACCAGAGATGGGCATTAATCGATTAATTTTTTAGTCAACTAATCAATCGATTGAAAATATCGACGACGCGTTTGGCTCGGTTTGTAGACACCTGTCTACTGGGTCGGCGGTCCCGGGTTCGAATCCCGGCCGGGGCAAATATTTGTGCAAATATTTGTTCTTGGGTCATGGATGTTATCTATATATGTATTTATATATTATGTATATCGTCGTCTAGTACCCATAGTACAAGCTTTGCTTAGTTTGGGACTAGGTCGATTTGTGTATGATTGTCCCTTAATATTTATTTATTATTATCAATCTACATTTTTCAATCGCGACTAATTTAGTTGCGATTGAATTAGTTGTGAGAATCTTCGACTAACAATTGAATTAGTTTTAGTTTCAATCGACTAAATTTCACAATTAAATCAATATTAATACTATGTAGTCGCTCGTTTTTGCATTTTTAGGGTTCCGTACCCAAAGGGTAAAAACGGGATCCTATTACTGAGACTTCGCTGTCCGTCCGTCTGTCACCAGGCTGTATCTCAAGAACGGTGATAGCTAGACAGTTGAAATTTTCACAGATGATGTATTTTTATTGCCGCTATAACAACAAATACTAAAAATATAATAAAATAAATATTTAAGGGGGGGCTCCCATACAACAAACTTGTTTTATGGTACGGAACCCTTCATGCGCGAGTCGGACTCGCACTTGCCCAATTTTTATTTAACTTGCAATATGTAACTACGAGTAGGTAGGTATGTACATTGTAGGTAGGTACTCGTATCTTGTATCTATGTTGGTTTGGGTAGAATCTTGCAACTTATTTTGAAGCAGATATCTTCAACCGATTGAGCTAAAATTATGTATATATACACGTTTAATTTGAAACGCTAGAATGACAATGCAATATTATGGGCCATGTTAACAATATTATAACGATAAATAACGAAAAACTGCAATGTTTACAAATCGCAAACAATATAGTAGGTTGGTGCTCTATTAATATTTTGATACTTTAAGTACTAGTTCTAACGAGTAGGTATCGTAAAGTCCTATATGATACTGAATTACTGAGTAAATTTTAAACATAGTAGATATTATCAATATTTTGCTGTCTGTGTCATTAGTAAAACTCTTTTTAGTGTCACGCGGCGACAAAACAATAGGATAATCCTACTTACCTGGAAGTTGTTTGTTGCATTTTGGTGCAAGTGCCGACGAATCTTCTAAAAATAAGTGATAGGATCCATGTCGAATTGAAAACTGATCGCAAAATATTTTGAACATGTACGAGAAGCTGCGGCGTCGTAATCGAACGTGGCACCGCACCGTGCATCTACTCAACACAGCAAAGTTAATCTGCCCGGCGCGCGGCGCGACCTGCGGTGCCCGGTGCAGCACGTGTTTTCACGACGCGGCAACGTATATTCGCACGGTGGATAATGTGTCGCGCTCCGACGCGACACAGCGTCGTTTTACGTTTACGACGCCGTGTCGTGTGTTTTCACGACGCGGCAACGTATATTCGCACGGTGGATAATGTGTCGCGCTCCGACGCGACACCGTGTCGTTTTACGTTTACGACGCCGTGTCGTGGACATGTGGCCACGCCCTAACAAAGATAAATAGGACTAACGCGACGTTGCCTTCTTTAGGGTACCCGATACTCGAACCGAAATCATTGAGGTATCCGTTTTATCGGTCAGCGTAATCGTACACTTAATTTTTCGGTGAGGTTACCTTTACTTGAAACGGTCAATCTTAACGCTACCGTTTTAAAAAGGTACCTATTAAATTTATTTATTTCGGTACCGTTACTCTTGGATACCATTTCAATTGATACCTTTATTTAAGGGTACCGTCTTTTGCGGTTTTTCAGTCCCTGCCGCGAACCTATTAATCAATATTTCTTCCCGTTCGTCAATCATATCTTTCGAAGATAAAACATCGTGTGATTTTTTATGTATTTAAATCACACTACATGACAATTTATTTGTTAAACTACCTAAATCAGTGGACATACTAAGGGTATATCAATTTCTGAAAGTCACGGGTTCTCAATCTTTATATACCACAAACTCCATATATTTTTTAGTAACACCTTTATAAAAGAAAGCACCTTCATGTAGCTCTTAATTACGTGAAGAGGTCCTCGTGTGGGCCTCACGATACAGTTTGGGCAACTTTGTCCGCGTATTTTTTAATTTACCGACAACGGATAAAAAGTATCCTATAACCATCTTTGGATGTCCAACTATCCCTGTACCAAGATTGGTTAAAATCTGTCCAGCCGTTTCGGCGTGATGGGATGCGAGGGCAATGGAAATTATGGCCAACCGATGGCGCCAGGCTGGCGTGGCGCCGCGCCCTCATACAAAACAAATGAAGATCATGCATCACGCTATTTTCCCTGAAATCATATCCCCTCTCCATAGAAAACATATTTACAATATACAAATGTAGATTTTTTAAAATAGTAAAGATGTAAACATATTTTAATTAATACAATTTTAATTCCAGAATCGAACGACGAGTGCTCTGAGAGCAAACAACAGCGACAAAACGCTAAGAAGGAGAGATATTTCTGGCAGTACAATGTCCAAGCTAAAGGACCCAAGGGCCAGCGCCTGGTACTGAAGAAGAAGTCAGAAGATCCTCATGTGTTAAACTCTGTCACTGATCCCGTATTTAGTCCCCAATGTAGCGTCAGAGGAATTAAACATAGGTAATTTTTATGAAACATATTAAAGGTTAGAAAATACAAATGTGTTACAGATGGCGCCACCATCCAGTGTTTGTAGTTAGTACCGTAAAGTTACGCAAGTTTATAAGTTGAAAAACAATAATTCCTCTAATTTAAGAAATTTGACTTATCTACTATGTCTGTGTATCATATTGCTACTTCTAGCAATGGTGGCGCCATCTGGAGTGACAAATATAACTTGTCGTTTGAGATTTCTTTTGACGCCTCAGCGATGGCAAATGTTAATAGGCACTTAGGCACTCTTGTTATTAGGTCTGGTCTTAAATATGTTTTTAGATATTCTGACCTTGTTTATGTTTGTAACAGGACATTCTTCCCAATTGAGATCAATGACACATACTATGTGTGCAAAATAATAGCAGTGAAGGCTTAAATTGGAGATTCAAGATGTAAATATAACTATATTTAAAATAATGCAGATATTTACTATTCTAAGTCCAATAATAGTAAATCGAAATGAGCCATAAAAAACAAACGTAAACATTTTTAGTAACGAATGAAAAACACAACAATACTGGTTCTAAAAAATAGCAGTTTTTATTATTAAACGGTAAAGAACAATTGCTGTAGACGACAACCGCGTCCGTCGGCTATCGGCTACACCGGCACTCCGAAACTCAGCAATGAGTAAGGATAAGGAGCGAACGGACTGTGATGAGATAGGCTAGGGTAACGGACGAGTACGAAAAACGCAAAGTAAAATGGAACGATATATATTTACACAAATGAACAAAACAAAACAACAAGGATCGGAAATAACACTTAAATTTACACTTAATTAATTATAGTCTCTGTCTATGAATTTACACTAAATCGCGGACCGTTGGTACTACGCTACAATGTTACAAGATGGTTACGTACGAGAACAAGAACTGGAAGTGATTCTATACAAAAATGGCTGTCCTTTTATATAATTCTGTTTAGAACTCAGGGGGACGCCCGCCCTGTCTTAAGAAATCAAATTACAAGAGTTGTATATTACTTAGCCTAAATATGACTTATACCTATTATAGATTGACGTCTATACAATGCACAAAATGTGAGCGTGTTTAAGCTGTGGGAGCTCCCGTCCGACTGTGATGAGGTGTGAAAATACCTAACGATTCTTTGTCCCCGGCAAGAGGCCGTCTCGCTCGCACCGTCCGAGATATACACTCGCGCGGTCACTCTTAACGCGCTGCGCGTTGCGAGACCCGTTTAGACTTTAGTCTTTGATTTGTCGTGCTCTCGGACGGTTGTGGCTGGCACAATGTTCTACAAAATTACTAATATAAAAATAGTCTTACAAAGTTTCATAATATTAATCTATAATTTTTACGAACGTAAACAAAGATGACTCATCTGTTTTCGACTAGGGAATGGAAATTTCACTAATTTTAGCCGCTTATACGGGCAACGATCTTATATCTAAGTCATTGAAATATTTATTTATTATTTCTCTTAAAAACTAAGTGCTTTGCAAAGCTGTCCGTAACATTTGCAAACCAAAAATTCAAAACCAAAATTGTAAATTCTTAATATTTAGTGGCATGACCTTTATTTTTAATGACAGCCACGCATCTTCTCAGCATAGAGTCACCTAAAAACAGACACCTTTCTACAGTAATATTGTTTCACGCAGTCTGTACCATTTGCCACAATTTGAGCCTTTGTAGTAGGTTTTTGATCAGCTACAGCATTCTTAATATCTGTCCACAAGTTCTCGATTGGATTTAGGTCCGGTGATTGTGTTGGCTAAGGTAAAACCTCGACTTTTTCGGATTTAAACCACTGTTTCACAACTTTACTGGTGTGTGGTGTGTCCAGGGCAAAAGTTAATCGATTAACGATTAAGATTAACTTTTTTAATCTCGATTAACGATTAAAATTGACGATTAGTTATTCTAATTAAGTTAATCGTCGATGAATTTTTAGCGATTAAATTTTTAATCGATTACTTAATTCGATTAATTTTCTCTCGATTAGATTTACTAATATAAGATAAAATAAGATATTTTTTGTAAGTCTTAGTCTCTGCCTAGAACTTCTTAGAGTACTGCACTAGAAAAACCATCTTGTATTACTGTAACAAGAGAGAAGAGGGAACGGTCGGATACAAAGGTATCCGAAACAAAAAAGTTTCTAAAGGAACATTTTCAGTCCCTGGACAAGACATAGTAGGTATTGTATTTTCGTAAAAAGCACAAATGCGCGTATTCCAACTTTTAATAGAGAAATTTAATTGATTAAAATGACGATTTGTTAATCGTTAATCGAAGACTCTCTCGATTAAGTTAATTTAGATTAAATTAATCGCGATTAATTTTGACGATTAACTTTTTTAATCGATTAAAAAAAAAACAATTAATGTCCATCTCTGAGTGTGTCCACTTTAGCGGCAAGCAATCATCAGCATATGCATACATCACGTCCTGTAGCACGTAGTTTACAAATAGTATTATTTGTCCATTATGCCCACTATTTCAATGATAGGCCCAACACCATTGTAAGAAAAACATCCCCATCAGTGTTGCCAGAGCCAGTGCGTCATAAGTTACGTTTCATTCCTCGAAATGTTACATTTTTGCTGCGAAAGTTACATTTTAATATTAATAAAAAAACCGGTCAAGCGCGAATCGGATTCGCGTACCGAGGGTTCCAAAGGTACAAACTATAAAAGTATGGAATATTTACTGTAAATAAGTGTGTAATACCAAAAAAATATAACCGTCACTACCCAAAAATGTGGCCATACACAGTCTATATTTAGCATGGGAAACTGTGTCATCATCATCATATCCGCCAATATACGTCCACTGCTGTACAAAAGCATCCCCAAATTTCTCCACAACGATCGGTCGTGCGCCGCCCTCATCCAATTGCTTCCCGCAAACCTGACCAGGTCGATCCACCTGGTTTGATGCTTTCCAAGCTACGTGTTCCGGTACGCGGTGTGACGGGAAGCTGTGCATAGTGTTGAACACTGTCCATATATACAATGATCATGTTGACGCGTTACAAACGACCATTGGACCAATAACAACTAATTTCAAAGTAAATTGACCAATGAGAATGTATAATTTTTGAGGTATATTTTTTTACAAAACGCATAATACCGCAGACAGGTACATATGTATTTAAAAAATCCAGGAAAAACGCCTCAGTTTTAATTTGTTTAGTACTGGCTAATAGAGTATGTTAAGTGAGTCGTGTGTCGTGTCCCTTGATAAAAGCAGCCAATTCAAAATTCTTGGGGCCTGGCCACATCACCACGGCACGGCGCCGTCACTGTGAAACGGCGCGGCGTCGTGGATTTTTACGGTGGTTTTATATACGCTGACTCCGTCAGATCAGAAGCGGCCCTTACAGGTATCTGCTCTGATTGTACACCGAATATCTGCGTTTGATAAATTACAAAAGGGTATAGCCGTGTTTGTATGTTTTTTTTTTTATTTTCTCAAAAACCTGCAGTATTTCAGGGTGTTTTTTTTATAAAATAGCATCTTACATCTGGGCTAATATATTAGCAGAACGGCAATTGATTTGGCTTCTGGGGCCGATGCCTCATACAAGTTTTTTAAATTTTTTTTTAAACTTTTTCAAGGAATTGACAAGTTTTTATATTTACAAGACTACAATTTGATTACTTTTCTGAATTATGCTAAGAAAGATAAAGTAATCAATGTTTTTTTTTTCTGAAATAGCAATTTATTTTATTATTAATTTATAAAAACTTAATCATTTTAAATTGTGGCAACACCAAAACTATATCTGAATGGAACGGTTACTTTAGTCCGATTTCTAATAAAAAAACGCAATGACGTTGAGGTTCACGACATTCTCAAAAAAAATTTTTTTTCTCGCTGTTAGGTCTAAGACAACAACCGTATTCAGGCCTAATTGTCTTCGATTGCGGTCATTTTATGTATTTTCTTATATTTCTTTAAATACAGAAGAATAAATTCAAAGATTTTTTTTGCGCGTACACGACACATAGCCCTGTCGATCGCTATATTAATTTCCACCTGTTAGAAATATGAAATGTTGTCAATTGTATTCCATTTGTGTTGCCAGATGATATTTATATTTGTTAGGTTTTTTTAATTTATCGCGTCTTTCAAGGGACACGACTCGTTTGACACTAAAAGAGTGCTCATTAAAAAATATACCTATTTAAAAAAATTAAACTGACGGAAGAAAAGTAATGTTAATCTTGCGATATTGTGTAAATATTTATTTTATTTTATTAGTTGTTAAAAGCATCATATACTATAATGTCTTGGCCGAAAGTGCAATAGTTGGACTCGTATTATCTAGGGCCTCATCTTGGCCCTCGAACTTACACATCCATCTGTTGTTTATTTTCCAACCTCTACAAAAATGTGTTTGCTTTTTATTATGTAAATATAAATTTACGGTTTTCGGACATAGACGGAACATAAGCGCTCGTATCTTGACAGATGGACAATGAAGTGATTTGACGATCGGAAGTTCTCCTTCGGCAGGATGAGCCTTCTGAATCCTAAGAATATTTTAAGAAGGATAGCCATCTTAAATTATGGTGCTGTCCTTCGAGTTGAAATCATTCATTTTTGTTTAGGATTTTCTCATATTGTGTTATGGATCCTATCTGATTTGAGAAAAAACTGAAACAAATTATCGAAATTACGATTAAGTTTTTCAGTGGTACATAATATGTTATATTTTTGCCCGATAGTACATGTTATTTGGATTCAGAATCTAAATCTGGGGGCACGGCAGTGCCCCCGCCAAGTCGAGCAAATTAATTTTACCACTTCAGGATTTTTAACAAAACATATTGAAAAGTTACGAAAATTGCCCAGAAATCAAAAGTTACTTACATGTTACGAGAGAGGGTCAAAAGTTACGAAAAATGTAACAAATGTAACCATCTGGCAACGCTGATCCCCATACCGTAAATTTAAGTCCACCATGTTTGACAGTTTTTATTGTGTACTGCGGCATGAAAGTAGCACCCAGGGGTCTTCTGACATAGGTACTCTCGACGTCCTTAACTGCGGAATAGCACTACTTTACTTTCGACACTCCATAGAATATTCCGCCATTTCTCCATAGACGAATATTTGTGTTTGTTGACAAATATGAGCCTATGTTTTATGTTCTTCTTAGACAATAGAGGCACTTTCCTCAGGCAAATGGCATGCAGGTCAGCTTCAATGAGTCGACGTCGAACTGCTGACATTTAAATCAACGAGCTTTTAATATGTTTTGAAGATAGAAATGGTGCCTTTTTCGACAGGCGTGCCGTTCTAGAGTCCTCCTTTTTCTACCTCTTGTTTCGGTTTCATCCTAGCTGAACATTTTAAAATATCTTGAATATTTTTACATGTTTTTCCTCCTTCAATCAAACTTCTGATTTTGCTAAAAATAGTTTCACACAGCTTGCAAAAGCTCTTCTTAGTGTCAATAAATAATATAGACTTTCAGTGTCAAAGGAAACCGTGCAATGAAAACATCTCAATGACACTGCTATTTATGGAATGTGATTTTTTTATATTCGTGGATACAAGTTCGAAATTAAAAACATAATTGTTTCAGTGGCCAATTCTAGCATTCATTAGACGGCCCGTTTGGCGCAGTTTGTAGACACCTGCCTACTGAGCCGGCGGTCCCGGGTTCGAATCCCGGCCAGGGCAAATCTATATAAGTACGAATGTACGTACGAACGTCGTCTAGTACCCATAACACAAGCCTTCTTGAGCTTAATTTGGGACTAGGTCGATTTGTGTGAGTTTGTCCGATATTTATTATTTATTTAGGTAAATAGTTTCTTAATACATATCAGGCTGTCTTTTGAACATCTGTCTTGTTTTAGAAAATACCTTCCAGGTACACTGTTATTATTTTGCACACAACTGTATGTTTTTTGCTTATTTTAATTTATCTTTTTTTAGTGGCAAAGCTAGAAAAGGCGACGGAAACGACCTGACGCCGAACCCTAGAAAACTATACTTAATTGGAAAAGAACTGGACAATTTGGGTAAAGTGATAAATGACATGATACCCGTTAGCGAGCTGCCTTTCAACATCAGGCCCAAGACGAGGAAAGAGAAGAATAAACTGGCTTCTCGGGCATGCAGGTTAAAGAAGAAGGCGCAGCATGAAGCCAATAAACTCAAGTTATACGGTTTACAAATAGAACACAGTATGTATTGCATAGTTTATCTTTGTAAAATACTAGAAGGCCACTGCTATTTCGTCCGCGTAACCCTCCTTTTTATCGTAGTTGAGTAAAAAGTATCTTATTGTAATCTTTTGGTGTCCAGCTTCCCTAGGCGAAAATTAGCAAACACCTATCCAGACGTTTTGGAGTAATGACAGAGATAGTTAATATTTCTCGCGCGAGAAAGAGTAGAGTGTCAGTGTCACAGACATGCTAGAGGTTCTTTATATAGAGAATTGGTTTTTAATACAATTTTGGAGTTTTATATAATAATAGTTAGATAGACTATGAGGTTACACCATTAACCCTAATTAACGCATATGTGCCTTCTCACTGTGGGATGGAACCCATCTTTCTGTTTTTTTTTAATAACAGGCTCTAACAGAGCTATCATAAACAAATCATTATACCTACTATATTGCAATTCTCATGTTATTAATTATTCATGAGTATCACAAATGTTTCAAAAAACATTGCGCTATACATATAAATCGCAATATTGCCATAAGAAAATTAATACATCATTTAATCATGTAGTACAGAATAATATGAGCTTTGAAAAGATACCTTCGAAGTACAGCCCCTGTGGTTTTATACAGATGTGTATCACAGGGAAAACTTGGATCAATGGCTTTTCCCGAAGGTTGTGGCTTTACAGCAGTTACAATAACGATGTCAATATCCTTAGTCACAAAGTACTCTTTGTATACAGGATGATCCACAATGAATAGTAATACTATCTAGTGATTCAATAGTAGATTACATACCTAGGGCTATTATTTATATGCGCAGGTGTTTGTGTCCATAAATATGCAATCTGGATGCGCAATGCCGCCCGTGGTTTGTCTAAAGTTTTACGTCTTGCCTTGGCCAGGAAGACAGATTTTCTCCCGCAGAGCAGAAAATTCCACTTACAGCCTAGGGTGAGGTAATAGTACATTACGTAACAAGGGTGGTAAACGACGAATTACAAACGAGTGTCTATTAGAAGGCGAGGGCTTTAATGACACCAGTTTAGAATTCCTTTCCACCAGAGTCACGTACGACGTTTTTCATCACACGTTGGAGGAAATAAAACAAAAGTAGTAGTAGTCAATACCAAAATTACTTACCGCCCTAGGGCGGAATTTACGACTTACCGCCCGCTATTCTAGCATGTAAACACTTGTTTACGAGGACGTGTGATGAAAATACTTTAACGGCACGTAGCCTTATTAGACAATGTCTATTACTCTGCCGCCATTGATTAACCAAGTGGGTAAAGCAATTCACGGTGCTAAAAATTGCCACCAGAGCAAAAAAATTAAATTACAAAGTTTTTGATCACTGAAGCTTGGCTGTGATGTGACCGAGGTGTCGTCAGTGGCACGACTTAGTTGTCAGCCACAGCCGTCTTTGGCGTTCAAAAGATTAAAAGGCAGTCTTGTACATGAACATTTTATGCAAAACCTTTTCTTATATTATAGCTATTAAAGGGCTGGTTACTTCTGTTTATTACCTACTCCCATACTCCTTATAAGAGTAAGTGAAAGAATTCATGACTTTATATGAACTTTGATTCGTAGTTTGACGAACACAAGACTACATTATTAACTGACGTAATAGGTGCGATAATTCATGGAGAGATTTCTAGTAGAGAATGCCTCATGGCATTAAGTCCGCCATTTATGTTTTTACTTCTGTATTTTGTGCAATTAAGTTTAAATAAATAATTTATAGACGTAAAGGGTACGTTTCCACGGACATGGAGCTGGAAATAAAGCACAAAAACGTTTCTGCGTTATTTAGAACCGTGCCTTAAAGTTTCCCCTTCGCTTAGTGAATATTAATTTTTAATTACATTCGTATTTAATTTATCACTGACTTTCCAGGACGTCTCCTGAATGGAATCAGTCAAATAAAGCAAGTTCTGGTGAACAGGGCGACAAATGCCCAGACAAATGTGGACTGGAATGCTCACATTAAGAATGTAGTGAACACAGCAACAGGTAAAAAAATCTCTTTATTTTACTTATTTATTATGTAATTGTATATGTAATCTTTATAGTATTTCAACTGCGTTTTTCCTTATAATTAAAATGATGATAAAAAGTTTTATTCTGCTAATGTGAGAAGACGCAAATCTTTAACATTGATCGACGATCTCGTGTGGACCGCGGGTAGATGTGAGTAACGCTGAGATTTCTGAGAGAGGCCTTTGTCCAGCAGTGCACGTCATTCGGCTGAAATGATGATGGAGAATGTGTGAAAATCGTCTTAAGTTTGAATTAAGTGTTTTCGCACTTCTTCAGAAGGGATTGGATACCGGTATTCAATTTCGGTTTTTCGCTTATTAATACAGATTTTCATATTTTATATAAGTTTTATATCAATACCTAAATTCTGTTTTAAAGCATTTGAAAACAAAACTGCTAGTTTAGAAACACTTTCAATTTTAATAAATACCCGTATTCAATCCCTACTCTTGAGTTTATGAGCCTTGGCTCTTGGTTAACCTGAATTTATTTTCTATTCAGAGATAAAAATTGCTGGGAAAACATCAGAATATGTAAACAAAATCCTGGATAACGTTAGAAGCGGGCAGAACAATGGTGGACTCAAAGACATATAAGGTAACATCTGTGTGAACTGTAAAACGAAAGGCTGTTTATTGTACCTCCAAAGTTAATTTAGCAAAGAAGTTTATATCATATAAAAGCTTAATTGTCCAAGACAATTTTATATTTGTATGGTAACCGTTCTAGAAATAGTCATTAGAAGCTTCTGAAGGCAACTAAGTACAGAATTTAATTTTTAATTGATTCATATCTATTATAATATTATGCCATAACATAGGTGTCATGTTGGAATAGTTAGTGCGATTTTAAACTCGAATGCCAGACCAAAGTCATTTTATTCTAACATATTTCTATATAATAATATCACTTTTTCAAAAATACACGAATAAGCTACGTCATGACAAACTTATTATTAACATATAAAATCACTTACATTTTACAGTAATGTAAAAATATATTTATTTTCAGAGTAACGGTTTGTAAGTAAGAATTTAAAGTTTGTGTTTGGTCGCTTCTTCCAAAGAGTGTTAGTGTAGTGGAGCCCTTGAAATGTTTCAAAGCTCAAATAAACTTGTCCATTGTGAAATCATGTATAGTATGTTTAAAAGTTATAGTGTATACCAGTGGCGTCGCGTCAAAGAATCAAAGAAATATGGGCAAGCCGGTACAAAATGGGATGACTTCTTCTTTAAGAACAATATAGATAGAAGTGAGCTGATACGCTGAATCGTGTTCTTTAGAGGCCACGCTACTGGTAAATGCTACATTTTGAAAGTCTGGCTTACGAGATTATAATAGCATTGTTTACAATTGTTAGGTATTGTATTTTATTAAGGACCCAAAAGATATGTAGATATTATATAAACATGCATATATCATGAAATCAAATAATTATGCATTTTTGACTATATCTGTTAAATAAATGGCTAATTTAATTTAGATCTTAAGGTACAGTAAAACTGGAAGTGATATAATTTTAAAGCTATTTAGATTTTTTAGATTGTATACATTTTAGTGTTATTGTTTATGCAATAAACTGCATATTATAGATAATATTCCCCGCTTCCAAAATGAAATGCTACAGTTTATAATTACTGAAACATTAATCCGTCTTGTAAAACATTGTTTACAGACAAAAAAACACAATTGAAGTGATCTTACAAATGATTTAATTGATACTCATAAAAACTAATACATTATTGTTACGGTTTGGGCTTGTGCATAAATCACGCGAGGTTCCATAGGTCACGAAAACATCACGATGGATCACATTGGGGAAGGGAGGGGGTAAGGAGACCTCACGTGATTTTTTTCTACAGTGAACGAACTAAGAAAAAAAACTACCACATGAGTATTATATACGCTTTTTCGGTTTCGTTAAAAATAAATCATCACTTGTTAAATACTTTAAAATAGCGAGTCTCTTTTAAGAAATACTGTCGGAAAAAATACACGTGAGGTTGTAGGGGGGGAGGGGGGGTTTAACAAAGAGAACCTCACCAACTATCACCAGAGGGGAGGGGGGGGGGGGGGGGGGGGGGTCAAAAAGTTGCCGAAAATATCGCGTGATTTGTGCACAAGCCCTTTGTAGCATTATTTTTTTTATTACAATTAATTTTGCTGATATTGTTTATTATTGGAACATGCTGAAAGAATGGAAATATCTTGTCTTCTGGTCTCCCTTATATTGTCGGCAGGGATCGATACCGTTATCCGAATACTGGTTAATATTGTTCGATAACTGTTAAAAATTTCGTTTGTTGAAATAACGTTTCCTTAGAGTAACGTTTAACAAAGCAACAAAATAATTTCGATTATCGTTATTCAAGAAAAACGAATGTATAACGTTACGTTGAACAGTATTAACCGGTATTACTCAGTTTCGCTGCGCGTTTTCCTTTGTAGGCGCCGACGCATCGCTATCTTGTTTACGCATAAGGATATTTTGTATATTTGTCTCTGTTTGACTCGTGCCGGCCGGCTTTAAGGATTGTTTGTTTATTGTTATTGTGGTAGAGACTTTTGCATTACGATAATTCCGGCGCGATCACTTAAGGTGCTATTTCCACAGTAGACGCCGAACTCGCTCACTTTTTAATGAGTCTTAAACATATTAAACAGTGGTTAAAGATTATGAAAAAAATATATGTCATATTTAAGCATCTTGCAATTATAAAATCGCTTTCGACAACATGACTAGTAAAACTTCGAACGATCGAAAAAAAACAAAGTTACCTCTATTTGTAATATTTTTTTAATGTTGGTATGGACTTTTTTTACCCGTTTTTTTGTGTCAATCTATAATTATCTAGATAAATTCGGTGGGTTTGTCAGTGCCATACCACAGTTTAAGAAACAATACAGTCGGTCGATGAAGGCGTCTAGACAGGGCAATCGTGCGAGGTGACAGAGGCGGCGGCGGGAGGGGCGCACCCCATGTGTTATACGACGAAATTGTTAGTAATGAGGGTGCTGACTTTGAGGGCTGACGCGTCTTACAACTTGCAATACACAATTAAAATAGTGCATACGACATGTGCTGTGCGAAATTTTATAGCGCCTAAGTTTTAAATTTTCCCATGTCATGCTAACGTAAACAAAATGGCGGATGTAAAAGCGTTACGCCTGCCAGTAAAATTCAAATACCGCAAAAATATCGCTATTATATTATATAATTGTTTGTTTCTGTGTAAACAAAAAATATATGATCTGACATGTCCCATGAATTTTTAAATTCAAAATGTCGGACATGTCATTTTAAGTAAAAATTACGAGTTACGTAGTTTAAGACTTTATTTAAAAAGCAAGAAATTGTTCCTTGCTTCCGTTTGTATATGAATACTGTAGTCAGATTTTTTAATTATTTTTAAGGATCCTCGGGATGCCGATTACGAGAAAGACATCCATTTTGAAATGCAAGATGGCGGACATTATTTTTTCTTAAAAGTCGATATGGGTGTCATTTCCAAGGTTCCTCGGGGTTCCGATTACGAAAATAACATCCATTTTGAAATCCAAGATGGCGGACAAATTTTTCTTAAAAATCGATATGGGTGTCATCTCCAAGATTCCTCGGGGTTCCGATTACGAAAATGACATCCATTTTGAAATCCAAGATGGCGAAAATTATTTTTTCTTAAAAATCGATATGGGTGTCATCTCCAAGGTTCCTCGGGGTTACGATTACGAAAATGACATCCATTTTGAAATCCAAGATGGCGGACATTATTTTTTCTTAAAAATCGATATGGGTGTCATCTCCGAGGTTCCTCGGGGTTCCGGATACGAAAATGACATCCATTTTGAAATCCAAGATGGCGGACATTAGTTTTTCTTAAAAATCGATATGGGTGTCATCTCCGAGGTTCCTCGGGGTTCCGATTACGAAAATGACATCCATTTTGAAATCCAAGACGGCGGACATTATTTTTTCTTAAAAATCGATATGGGTGTCATCTCCAAGGTTCCTCGGGGTTCCGATTACGAAAATGACATCCATTTTGAAATCCAAGGTGGCGGACATTATTTTTTCTTAAAAATCGATATGGGTGTCATCTCCGAGGTTCCTCGGGGATCCGGATACGAAAATGACGTCCATTTTGTGATTTTGAAATCAAAGATGGTGGACATAAATTTTTCTTAAAAATCGATATGGGTGTCATCTCCAAAGTTTCTCGGGGTTCCGATTACGAAAATGAGATCCATTTTGAAATCCAAGATGGCGGACATTATTTTTTCTTAAAAATCGATATGGGTGTCATCTCCAAGGTTCCTCGGGGTTCCGATTACGAAAATGACATCCATTTTCCAAGATGGCGGACATATTTTTTTCTTAAAAACTGATATTGGTGCCATTTCTCAAAATTATATCTCCGCCAGTTTTAAATCTAATTTTTTATTTTGAAATGTACACCCCCCGAAAAACCCAGAAAACGACATCCATGACGATTTAAAAAAAAAATTACGTCCACTATCTTTACTTCCAAAATGGATGCCATCTTTGAAATTCACACCCCCTGAAACCTAGAAAACGACACTCATGTCAACTTTTTCAAAAAAGTGACGTCCGCCATCTTTATTTCCAAAATGGATTCCATATATAAAATTAGTACACATACATACATGAACCCTAAAAACATTACCCTCCTTTTTTGGGCAGTTGCGTAAGTCTGTGACAACCCTTGGTCGGTACGGCGGCCTTGAGCGGTGTCGGCACTTACGCAAACATCAAAGACGTCGGCCCACTGTTACTTTTTACACCTTGTTTTCTTATACCATGCTACCAGTGAAGTAGTTTAATGGGTTAGAACCAAACTGCTACCAGTAATAGTCAGTAAAATGTTATCCTGCTTTATGTCAACTAAATACTATGAGATATAGATTTCTGCGGAATGCATAATCGGACATGCAAATATTATTCATAGCAATTTGATGCAACATCTGGGGGCACGGTAGTGCCCCCGCCAAGACGAGCAAAAAAGAAGCGGGGCACTACCTACCTTTTCTCGAACCGTTTCGTCTAATTTTCAAACCCTCATAGCTTTGGCCCAGTTAACACCAGAGCGCCCAAATTCACAGGTTAAGATGCTGTTAGGAAACATATAAAATGTACTGAATTTCATTGATCTAGCTTTTATACTTTAGGTTTTATTGGTACCTGAAATACGCCGATTTTGCCACTCACTTATATATACACTTATACACTGACGTATCAAAACCTCTCGGGTATTTCCCGATGACCTAGAAAGCTGAAATTTGGTCGGTAAGTTATTTTTAGTACACATACAATAGAATAATTCTGAAACTTGGAACTTTTACCCCCCAACCCCTTAAACTAGGGGATGAAAGTTTATATGAGACTCGCAAATTTTGATACTAGAGATCTGAAAATTTATACCTATTGGGACTCATTGTTATAAATAAAATACACATTCTAGGATTTTTAGAAATTCACCCTTCACCCTTAAAATAAGGGGATGAAAGTTTGTATGGGCTTTCCATAATGGGGGATAAAAGTGTACATATATGGGGCTAAACGTAAGTATTTCTTAAATACACAATTATTATTTTATTACTACTTAGAAACGCTTCAGCGCAAAAAAAATAAAAAACCCTATAAATTAAAAATTACCTTAAAAAAGGAAATGAGAATCCCACCAAAAACATTTCGTGTAAAAGTGGCGGCCAAGACTCACATACTCATAACGAATTCGCTGTAAAACAAATTGTCAGATCCCTCGAAAAGCCAAGCCCATAAGCCCTGAGTTTACTAATCCTACATACAATGTGTACTAATTTTACATATAGAATCCATTTTGGAAATAAAGATGGCGGACGTCACTTTTTTGAAAAATTTGACATGAGTGTCCTTTTTTAGGTTTCTGGGGGTGTAAATTTCAAAGATGGCACTCATTTTGGAAGTAAAGATGGTGGACGTAATTTTTTTTAAAAATCGTCATGGATGTCGTTTTCTGGGTTTTTCGGGGGGTGTACATTTCAAAATAAAAAATTAGATTTAAAACTGGCGGAGATATATTTTTGAGAAATGGCACCAATATCGGTTTTTAAGAAAAATTTATGTCCGCCATCTTGGATTTCAAAATGGATGTCATTTTCGTAATCGGAACCCCGAGGAACCTTGGAGATGACACCCATATCGATTTTTAAGAAAAAATAATGTCCGCCATCTTGGATTTCAAAATGGATGTCATTTTCGTAATCGTAACCCCGAGGAAGCTTGGAGATGACACCCATATCAATTTTTAAGAAAAAATAATGTCCGCCATCTTGGATTTCAAAATGGATGTCATTTTCGTAATCGGAACCCCGAGGAACCTTGGAGATGACACCCATATCGATTTTTAAGAAAAAATAATGTCCGCCATCTTGGATTTCAAAATGGATGTCATTTTCGTAATCGGAACCCCGAGGAACCTTGGAGATGACACCCATATCGATTTTTAAGAAAAACAAATGTCCGCCATCTTGGATTTCAAAATGGATGTCATTTTCGTAATCGGAACCCCGAGGAACCTTGGAGATGACACCCATATCGATTTTTAAGAAAAACTAATGTCCGCCATCTTGGATTTCAAAATGGATGTCATTTTCGTAATCGGAACCCCGAGGAACCTCGGAGATGACACCCATATCGATTTTTAAGAAAAACTAATGTCCGCCATCTTGGATTTCAAAATGGATGTCATTTTCGTAATCGGAACCCCGAGGAACCTTGGAGATGACACCCATATCGATTTTTAAGAAAAACAAATGTCCGCCATCTTGGATTTCAAAATGGATGTCATTTTCGTAATCGGAACCCCGAGGAACCTTGGAGATGACACCCATATCGATTTTTAAGAAAAACTAATGTCCGCCATCTTGGATTTCAAAATGGATGTCATTTTCGTAATCGGAACCCCGAGGAACCTCGGAGATGACACCCATATCGATTTTTAAGAAAAACTAATGTCCGCCATCTTGGATTTCAAAATGGATGTCATTTTCGTATCCGGAACCCCGAGGAACCTCGGAGATGACACCCATATCGATTTTTAAGAAAAAATAATGTCCGCCATCTTGGATTTCAAAATGGATGTCATTTTCGTAATCGGAACCCCGAGGAACCTTGGAGATGACACCCATATCGATTTTTAAGAAAAAATAATGTCTGCCACCTTGGATTTCAAAATGGATGTCATTTTCGTAATCGGAACCCCGAGGAACCTTGGAGATGACACCCGTATCGATTTTCAAGAAAAAATAATGTCCGCCATCTTGGATTTCAAAATGGATGTCATTTTCGTAATCGGAACCCCGAGGAACCTCGGAGATGACACCCATATCGATTTTTAAGAAAAACTAATGTCCGCCATCTTGGATTTCAAAATGGATGTCATTTTCGTATCCGGAACCCCGAGGAACCTCGGAGATGACACCCATATCGATTTTTAAGAAAAAATAATGTCCGCCATCTTGGATTTCAAAATGGATGTCATTTTCGTAATCGGAACCCCGAGGAACCTTGAAGATGACACCCATATCGATTTTTAAGAAAAACTAATGTCCGCCATCTGGATTTCAAAATGGATGTCATTTTCGTAATCGGAACCCCGAGGAACCTCGGAGATGACACCCATATCGATTTTTAAGAAAAACTAATGTCCGCCATCTTGGATTTCAAAATGGATGTCATTTTCGTATCCGGAACCCCGAGGAACCACGGAGATGACACCCATATCGATTTTTAAGAAAAAATAATGTCCGCCATCTTGGATTTCAAAATGGATGTCATTTTCGTAATCGGAACCCCGAGGAACCTCGGAGATGACACCCATATCGATTTTTAAGAAAAAATAATGTCCGCCACCTTGGATTTCAAAATGGATGTCATTTTCGTAATCGGAACCCCGAGGAACCTTGGAGATGACACCCATATCGATTTTTAAGAAAAAATAATGTCCGCCATCTTGGATTTCAAAATGGATGTCATTTTCGTAATCGGAACCCCGAGGAACCTTGGAGATGACACCCATATCGATTTTTAAGAAAAAATAATGTCCGCCATCTTGGATTTCAAAATGGATGTCATTTTCGTAATCGGAACCCCGAGGAACCTTGGAGATGACACCCATATCGATTTTTAAGAAAAACAAATGTCCGCCATCTTGGATTTCAAAATGGATGTCATTTTCGTAATCGGAACCCCGAGGAACCTTGGAGATGACACCCATATCGATTTTTAAGAAAAACTAATGTCCGCCATCTTGGATTTCAAAATGGATGTCATTTTCGTAATCGGAACCCCGAGGAACCTCGGAGATGACACCCATATCGATTTTTAAGAAAAACTAATGTCCGCCATCTTGGATTTCAAAATGGATGTCATTTTCGTATCCGGAACCCCGAGGAACCTCGGAGATGACACCCATATCGATTTTTAAGAAAAAATAATGTCCGCCATCTTGGATTTCAAAATGGATGTCATTTTCGTAATCGGAACCCCGAGGAACCTTGGAGATGACACCCATATCGATTTTTAAGAAAAACTAATGTCCGCCATCTTGGATTTCAAAATGGATGTCATTTTCGTAATCGGAACCCCGAGGAACCTCGGAGATGACACCCATATCGATTTTTAAGAAAAACTAATGTCCGCCATCTTGGATTTCAAAATGGATGTCATTTTCGTATCCGGAACCCCGAGGAACCTCGGAGATGACACCCATATCGATTTTTAAGAAAAAATAATGTCCGCCATCTTGGATTTCAAAATGGATGTCATTTTCGTAATCGGAACCCCGAGGAACCTTGGAGATGACACCCATATCGATTTTTAAGAAAAAATAATGTCTGCCACCTTGGATTTCAAAATGGATGTCATTTTCGTAATCGGAACCCCGAGGAACCTTGGAGATGACACCCGTATCGATTTTTAAGAAAAAATAATGTCCGCCATCTTGGATTTCAAAATGGATGTCATTTTTGTAATCGGAACCCCGAGGAACCTCGGAGATGACACCCATATCGATTTTTAAGAAAAAATAATGTCCGCCACCTTGGATTTCAAAATGGATGTCATTTTCGTAATCGGAACCCCGAGGAACCTTGGAGATGACACCCATATCGATTTTTAAGAAAAAATAATGTCCGCCATCTTGGATTTCAAAATGGATGTCATTTTCGTAATCGGAACCCCGAGGAACCTTGGAGATGACACCCATATCGATTTTTAAGAAAAAATAATGTCCGCCATCTTGGATTTCAAAATGGATCTCATTTTCGTAATCGGAACCCCGAGAAACTTTGGAGATGACACCCATATCGATTTTTAAGAAAAAATAATGTCCGCCACCTTGGATTTCAAAATGGATGTCATTTTCGTAATCGGAACCCCGAGGAACCTTGGAGATGACACCCATATCGATTTTTAAGAAAAAATAATGTCCGCCATCTTGGATTTCAAAATGGATGTCATTTTCGTAATCGGAACCCCGAGGAACCTTGGAGATGACACCCATATCGATTTTTAAGAAAAAATAATGTCCGCCATCTTGGATTTCAAAATGGATGTCTTTCTCGTAATCGGCATCCCGAGGACCCTTAAAAATAATTAAACAATCTGACTACAGGATTCAAATGTAATCTAATACACATGAATGCAGACAAACATATGGGTCAAACAGAGATCCTCCTTTTTAAGTCGAATTACGTTAATCTTCTCCTAAGTGTAACAAATTCTTTTCTGAAAACCGCATCAAAATCGGTTCAGCCAAACGCGAGATAATCGCGGACAAACATAAATACTTATATACTTAGATATATACATACATACTCCTTTTTTAACTTACAAGACAAAAACGCACACCAAACCACATGAACTGCGGAAAATCAAATCAAATCACTCTGCTGCGCTGCGACTACCGCGACGCGAGTCAAATGCGAGTGACATATAAACAAAATCGTACGTAAAATCAAAATCGCAACACAGAACGACTCATTCTATCTCTGTCAAACTCAAATTAAACGGTTAATTTTGTTAAACAGAAACGGAATTTGCTAAATAACAGTATTATGTGAATAACGTTATAATACCGGTAAACGAAACCACTACCAATATTCATTTTGGTTTAGCGTCACGTGACCAATAACGGTAATACAAAAATAACGGTATCCGATCCCTGATTGTCGGGTCGTTTCGCGTCGTTTCGAAATATTACGTTCAGTTTAAAACTACATCGTGTTCTTCCTTCAGTGAAACGCTTTCACTGTCGGCTAAAGGGAGATAGCATGATTCGAATTGTTATGGTCTGACATAAACAGTGTGTAAAGTACTTGTTTTACAGACTGCAAGAATTGTATTGCTTTCATTCTTAGTATCAACCTCTATAGTCCTTTCCAAACAGCTCCATTACATTTGAGTAAATTACATTTTAAACTTTTTATCCAAACTTGCTCCCTAATTAAAATCAAGTAAAATCAATTGACAATATTTCATATTTCTAACAGGTGGAAATTAATATAGAGATCAACAGGGCTTTGTGTCGTGTACGCGCAAAAAAAAATCTTTGAATTTTTTCTTCTGTATTTAAAGAAATATAAGAAAATACATAAAATTACCGCAATCTAAGACAATTAGGCCTGAATACGGTTGTTGTCTTAGACACAACAGCGAAAAATTTTTTTTTTTAATTTTAACAATGTCATGTGAACCTCAACGTCATCGCGTTTTTTTTTATTAGAAATCGGACTAAAGCAACCGTTTCATTCAGTCATAGTTTTGGTGTTGCCACAATTTAAAATGATTAAGTTTGTATAAATTAATAATAAAATAAATCAAAATCTCAGAAAAAAAATAAAAACATTGATTACTTCATCTTTCTAAGCAAAATTCAGAAAAGTAATAAAATTGTTGTCTTGTAAATATGAAATGTTGTCAATTTTGCCATATATCTTTGCAAGAAAATGAGTTTCATGGCCGCGGCGCAAAATTTAGAAATGACTGGTGAAAAGATATTAGGTATATATACTATATGCTAATGCTATTGCTAATGTAAGTTCATAAGCCCGTAAGACTAACATCTTAGAATTACCGCCGATATAAGCATTCGTCTCGTTCTAGCAAACTAATACCGAAAATTAGGCAGATCTAGAATAATTCGCAAAATATTAAGCTTATCTATATGTTACACCGATAGTTCGATTTTTGTATAGAAATAGTATACATATAAAAATAGTATATGTTTCTATAAAAAAAAATATGCCGATTTTTACAGACATCTTAGTTAGAAATTGAACGTCTTCTAACACTGATAAAGATGTCGTCTGCGGTGTAATTTGACGACACATTTAAGTGTTATGCTACGAAATCTCCAGTGTAACTTCTTGCTTTTAAACTAAAAAATAATGAAAATTCCTATATTTATTCGACTTTGATGAATAAAAAGAAAGTGTTATGACTTGTTGCGGGTGAACTTGCAAGCTACGTCTGGGACTGGGACTAATGTGTATAACGACAAATTCTAATGTGTTAGCCCTACAATAGAGTTTAATATTAATACATAGGTAGCGATTTATTCATAGCGCGTAAGAATATTTTAAAGTCAATTTAAGATAGGTGTAAGTTGTACAAGTCACTTCCATACTAGGTATACTTACTAAAAGCAAGTTTTAACCCTTTGACCGCCAAAGACGGCAAATCACGTCATCGGAAATTCGTGCCACTGACGCCAACGACGCCTACTGACGTCAAAAATTTCAATGGTCAAAAACATGTTAATTCAAACCACTATCTGTGTTTTTCAATCCCTGTTGATTTTGGAGCACTTTTTTTTTTTTGGTTTGGCGTCAGTGGCACGGTTAATTGCTTTGCCGCTTGGCGCTCTAAAGGTTAAATAATGTATCTATTCTTCTCTCTAAAAGCGTCAAATCACATTGTCATGTATACCAGGTAAGTCCTGTAACAGGAGCAAAAAAATAAAATATAGATTTACTCGTCAAACTGAACAACATCTGTTCAGAAACATGAAAAAAAAAACTGTTTTCATATGTTCATTATTTCAAAGAAAGTAAATAGAATTTTCAATGTACGCCGTCCAACATTGACATCGCCTTAGCATTGACATAGCTTTCACCTTACTAAATATCAAATGTTTCGCAATACATTGCTTCTTTGAATAAACTTTATTTTACAGATTTACATTATAAATGAGTTATTTTTAAAAATTGTTTAATAAATGTTGTTCAGTTTGAGGGGTGAATCTATGTTTTAATTGATTGTTCCTGTTACAGGACCCACCTGGTATATATTATTAGTATTAAAATCAGCTTATACTAATAGCAATAGATATGGCGGGTATGGAAGTGCTTTATTAATATGATTACGTTACAAGTGTAATATTTTTTTTTAACTGATCTGCAATGTTATTTTAATCACGGATGTTAAGTTTAAGGACCAGTTTGCATCTGGGCAGAGCTCAGTTTTGATTTGATTGTACAGAATTTACTTGAATAGTTTCTAAAATGGCTCACAGATGTTAATATTTTTATACGAGGGAGAGCTATGGAAAGTTGAAATTGGGTGCGAAAATACGACCAAGTCGCAATCACAGAGTTGGCACATATTTAGGGTGCGTTTCCAGTGTCGCAGAGGGGAGCGGATCATGTTTGACTAATCACAGTGCTCGAAATCGCACATGTGTGGGAACAGTGTGATTGTGTAAAACACGGTCCGGTCCGCTCCGCCCGGCTCTGCGTTACGGAGATGCAGTGGCGGATTAAAGGTCGAGAGCGCCCTAGGCAAAAACCTCATCGGCGCCTCTTTGCGGCCCTTTGCGCTCCTTTGCACCTCTTTGCGGCCCTTTGCGGCCTTGCGCCCCTAGGCACGTGCCTACTTTGCCTTAGGGATAATCCGCCACTGCGGAGATGCCACGATTTTGCGCGACTAGCGGCGCCGCGAACGGTTGAGAGAGATCCGACCGCGGCGGCCATACGAGTGAGCGAGACACATGTATCGCACACTCACGCCATGCCGCTGTCGCGCAAAGTGCAGGTATCTCCGTTAGTGCAGACGCACCCTTACTCGCGGCTCGCGATTTATTGGAATTTGACTATGTTGTAAAGTGGTTTCTAGTGTCTTGTACCTACATGATATATATTTGAAAAGTCCCAAGTATTTCATTCATTCCCTCACATGATAATTGATAATACTTAATTTAAGTGTCAAAGCAATGTCGGAATCGGAGTGTTATTACCTCATGAACTTTGACGTGTATTTATTAAGACTTGAAATGATTCGTTGGGTAAATTATGGTACAAGTTCAGAGACTGGGAAATGTTGGACCACTGGGCTGATAACGCCGGCAATGTTGTACAAAAATGTTTAATTAAATATACATATAAATAATCAATTTTGATAATCTTCCACAAATGTAATGAAATGACACTGTTTCTACAAATGTTAGAATTACTTTTAACAATTTATGTGTAACAGCTGTCATCAAGCATTCTGCCTTTTTCAAATAAATATATAAATTTATGAAACATGTAATGTCTCATTTTTTTAATGTGGGTACGCCACAATTTTTATTTAAGCCTTTAATACAAAGATCAAACCTTAAAGAAAAATTGAAAAAGGAGCTACCTGGGGGAAGAGACCGGGAATAAATATATCTTTCACATTATTGCGCTGTACTGTTAAGGCCTAATCGTTTTAATCGAGCACATTTTTTATAAAGCATGATTTTTCCAAATACATGTATAATCACAACTTAAATACTAGTCTCTTGCGAATTAATGAATCACTAAGAACCACTTGTAATACAGCTGTGACCGGCAACTAGAATGTACATGCCTCTACCTAGTACTCGTAAAAATCAAATTATTAAATCATGTTACATAAATCAATTTGTTTTTACATATGAATTAATTATAAATATTTTTATTAATTACAAACTTGTGTTGAATATTCATATCGGACTAGATATATGTTTTGTATATTTGTTGACTGTTTAAATTTTGTTTTATACATTTTTATTGCAATGGTATTTCTAAATAAAATGACAATTTGGGTACTTTGTAAGTACCCCAAACTAAATGTTTTATAAAATTTTAAATTATTGATTCAATATATGATTTTGATTACTTATTTTATTTATTATTGGTGAAATGTAAATAATAATGCTTATCATTTGTTAATTTTCTTATTATGAAATTGAACATGTATGTACAATGTACAGTCGCGAAATGGAAATGTTCGTCATTTTTGGACCTTAGTACCGCCATCGCATAAACTCGAAAAGTGAAGAACCTTATCATTCCCGGACTATACATTAGGAATATGATATTAAAAATAAAAATCCTACTTCAATTTGAAAACAATTATGATGCAACCGTGCATAGTCAACTTATTGCCATATCTGTCCAAACATGTTAATTGTGTAATTAAAACTTATTAGTAAGAGTGCATACATGGAATACGTTTTAGTAGGACAGGGAAACCTTTTGGGTCTGTTAGTTTCGTGGTCATGGTGTAACTCATGTATGCCTCTTAATAACCAAACTCAAAACTGGTCTGCGATTCAATAGGCTGTGCTTACTCATATAGGATTCTGTTATTTTAGTTTCTGTAATAATTGTATTTTTTATCATTCTAATATTTTTGTGTTGTGTAATTGATGTCTAATAAACCCACATAAGATCAAATGAATGTGTTTTCTTATAATGCCTCTATATCCCTGTAGCTAAACTCTAAAACAACTTTTGGAATAAGTACGTAGAATATTTAAGGCGACGGGTAATGCGAAACTAGCGCCACTTTCGATTTTTTTCTCATACCTATATATAGGTATATATATAATATTGGAGGTCAGTTTTAACCTACTTCAAATTGTCGCATCGAAATGAAACTTTTCACAATGACAATACAATAATCTTGGAGCTGATCTGATGATGGAAGGTGGCCAAAGGAACGCCTAAACAGCACAACATAAACTCATCGTGTTTGGGCTCATTATAGAGCAATTTTATTAATGCTTGTATAAAAACTTGACTGTAGGTACAGTCGTTAAAAAAAACCTGTAACAAAAAAAGTTTTTTTTTATCAAATCGAAAGGAAAACTGATTCATTTAAAAGTTATAAAGATATACCAGTAAGAGTTGATGGGGATTACTAAAATTCTGTTTATGTAAAGCCGGATTCACATTTTGTCTGTCGTGTTGTGTTGTGACGCATCAGGGTTTCATACATTTAATTAGGTTGCGTTCACATTTTTCTGATGCCGTCGGCGGCAAATGTGAATCCGGCTAAAATCTAAATGCTTGAAAGGCACCTGACGCGACGCAGTGTAAAACCTGTGGCATTCACGGGATCTAAAAGGCTTTGCGGCTGATATCAAACTACCACAAACCAGAGGTTGATGATAAACTTGAAGGCACATTGTAAACAATGTTAAGGAAGTGATAAGCAGTGCTGCGGTCATGGCAGCTTATGCCTGATCACCCTACTGCTGTATTTTTTTTCAGACTTGGTTCTTGTATGACAGGATTTCAGGATGTGATTTGTTAAGTTTTTATTTACATAAACCTGATTACTAAGCACAGCAACAAATCAAATTTTCTTCACTCCTAAATGTTGTATTTACAAAAGGACATAAAGAACTAGATCTTGTATAAATTTACATCCACTTTGTTTTTAAGGATTAATTTTTTAAATAAAATAAAAAGTAGTGTTGTTTCTCATAAAAATTTTATTATCAAATCAAATATACAAATTAGAATTAAAAACAGTATTAGGCTTTGACTTAACATTTCGGTAAAAGTTGAATTTTTCTAGAAGCGTCTGAACTTTTTCGATCTCATAATCTTCTGGGTGTTCAATATAACAGACTATTGCAGTCCCACTCAGGTCCAGGTGCTCTCTCAAGGAAATTACTGCAAAAGGAAATTTATATTAATACAAAAAAGGTCTATGTATCAAAGGACTGCTTATTTTTGAGCAAAATTACCTCCAGCGGATACTCCAGATATTATATTAGGCTGTTCTAGTTTAGGGTATGAAAATTTCAATTTGGAGGGCAAGTTCGACGTACAAACACTCCTAATGACACAATCTTGTGCAGTTATGGTGATATTGTATTCTGATAATGGTTTTGTCTGTACAGCAATAATATCTCGGCTATGAACTAAAAAATCTTTAAGCAGTTCAATTATTTTGCTACTTTGAATTATACTGTAGTCTTTAAGAGTACAAACATATCCTTCACATTTATCTTGTTTGTACAGATTGATGTTCGTTCCCAAAACAGTGTTTATCAAAGTCAAAGATTGACTTTGGAATTTAATATAGTCTGACAAATATTTTCCTTCAAAAATAATAAAATTGTCGATTTCTTTTGGTACTTCTGTGTCCTTTTGCCATTGTAATCTGAAAATGAAAACAAACAGTTTAATACAAATTTAATGGTGTTTCTGTTAATGAAAGTAAAACAAGTTGTAAATAACTCCTATAAATACTAACTTGACATGATCATGACTGGAATCATCCCAGTCTTCCCAAAGAGTTCGACTACCCGGCTCAGTTATTTCTCCGAATGTGGTCATGGTGTTTACGAATTATTTATATTTAATTTAAGGAGGGCCGAACGATGAATTGAAATGAGTCGCCAAATTTCCGAATTCAGATTTAGTTTGACGTTCGAGTTCGCAGTGTTGCCAGAGCCAGTGTGTCATAAGTTACGTTTCATTCCTCGAAATGTTACATTTTTGCTGCGAAAGTTACATTTTAATATTAATAAAAAACCGGTCAAGCGCGAATCGGATTCGCGTACCGAGGGTTCCACAGGTACAAACTATAAAAGTATGGAATATTTACTGTAAATAAGTGTGTAATACCAAAAAAATATAACCGTCACTACCCAAAAATGTGGCCATACACAGTCTATATTTAGCATGGGAAACTGTGTCATCATCATCATATCCGCCAATATACGTCCACTGCTGTACAAAAGCATCCCCAAATTTCTCATCCACTTCCCGCAAACCTAACCAGGTCGATCCACCTGGTTTGATGCTTTCCAAGCTACGTGTTCCGGTACGCGGTGTGACGGGAAGCTGTGCATAGTGTTGAACACTGTCCATATATACAATGATCATGTTGACGCGTTACAAACGACCATTGGACCAATAAGTAACAACTAATTTCAAAGTAAATTGACCAATGAGAATGTATAATTTTTGAGGTATATTTTATAATGATCTAATTTAAAAAATTATGACATGTAAAATGTATTAATTTTACCAATAAAAATCTGTATCTGTATCTGTATCTGTTACAAAACGCATAATACCGCAAACAGGTACATATGTATTTAAAAAATCCAGGAAAAACGCCTCAGTTTTAATTTGATTAGTACTGGCTAATAGAGTATGTTAAGTGAGTCGTGTGTCGTGTCCCTTGATAAAAGCAGCCAATTCAAAATTCTTGGGGCCTGGCCACATCACCACGGCACGGCGCCGTCACTGTGAAACGGCGCGGCGTCGTGGATTTTTACGGTGGTTTTATATACGCTGACTCCGTCAGATCAGAAGCGGCCCTTACAGGTATCTGCTCTGATTGTACACCGAATATCTGCGTTTGATAAATTACAAAAGGGTATAGCCGTGTTTGTATGTTTTTTTTTATTTTCTCAAAAACCTGCAGTATTTCAGGGTGTTTTTTTTATAAAATAGCATCTTACATCTGGGCTAATATATTAGCAGAACGGCAATTGATTTGGCTTCTGGGGCCGATGCCTCATACAAGTTTTTTTAAAAATTTTTTAAAGTCTTTATCAAGGAATTGACAAGTTTTTATATTTACAAGACTACAATTTGATTACTTTTCTGAATTCTGCTGAGAAAGATAAAGTAATCAATGTTTTTATTTTTTTTCTGAAATAGCAATTTATTTTATTATTAATTTATAAAAACTTAATCATTTTAAATTGTGGCAACACCAAAACTATATCTGAATGGTATCTATATCGGTTACTTTAGTCCGATTTCTAATAAAAAAACACAATGACGTTGAGGTTCACGACATTCTCAAAAAAAAAAAAAAAAATCTCGCTGTTAGGTCTAAGACAACCGTATTCTGGCCTAATTGTCTTCGATTGCGGTCATTTTATGTATTTTCTTATATTTCTTTAAATACAGAAGAATAAATTCAAAGATTTTTTTTGCGCGTACACGACACATAGCCCTGTCGATCGCTATATTAATTTCCACCTGTTAGAAATATGAAATGTTGTCAATTGTATTCCATTTGTGTTGCCAGTTGATATTTATATTTGTTAGGTTTTTTTAATTTATCGTGTCTTTCAAGGGACACGACTCGTTTGACACTAAAAGAGTGCTCATTAAAAAATATATTTAAAAAATTGAAACTGACGGAAGAAAAGTAATGTTAATCTTGCGATATTGTGTAAATATTTATTTTATTTTATTAGTTGTTAAAAGCATCATATATTATAATGTCTTGGCTGAAAGTGCAATAGTTGGACTCGTATTATCTAGGGCCTCATCTTGGCCCTCGAACTTACACATCCATCTGTTGTTTATTTTCCAACCTGTACAAAAATGTGTTTGCTTTTTATTATGTAAATATAAATTTACGGTTTTCGGATATAGACGGAACATAAGCGCTCGTATCTCGACAGATGGACAACGAAGTGATTTGACGATCGGAAGTTCTCCTTCGGCAGGATGAGCCTTCTGAATCCTAAGAATATTTTAAGAAGGATAGCCATCTTAATTTATGGTGCTGTCCTTCGAGTTGAAATCATTCATTTTTGTTTAGGATTTTCTCATATTGTGTTATGGATCCTATCTGATTTGAGAAAAAACTGAAACACATTATCGAAATTACGATTAAGTTTTTCAGTGGTACATATGTTATATTTTTGCCCGATAGTACATGTTATTTGGATTCAGAATCTAAATTAATTTTACCACTTCAGAATTTTTAACAAAACATATTGAAAAGTTACGAAATTTTCCCAGAAATCAAAAGTTACTTACATGTTACGAGAGAGGGTCAAAAGTTACGAAAAATGTAACAAATGTAACCATCTGGCAACGCTGCGAGTTCGACAAAGTTTGACAATTTTGATTTTGACGCAATCTGTTTTTAATAAGAGGTGTTTACACGCACTGTATCATTTATAAAGGTGCGCGTGCACTAGGCGTACCAAAAGAAGCGCCATGTCACGTACTTCCGTTGACGTCGTGTTTGTTACATCTCATACATTGAGGTATTATTTATTACGTCAATGATCTCATACAATTTGATGCAAACAATAGGTTGGTCGCGTTGCATTGGTCCGCTGTCATGCAGTGTACGCTCACCTTAAATTGACCATAGAGACTATGAGTGTATGTCAACCTTTTTCAAAATGACAAATAAAGCTTTTTTACGAATGGCTGTATGGTTGTTGTATGGTTCGTGCCATTGCCTAGAAAATTCACGGTCATTCGATTAAAAAGAAAAAACTGATTTGATTAATGACGATATTGACGATTTCGTATGGAAAATAAAGGCTGCTCCCATAAAATAAATAATCATGTTAAAGGTGAGTTGAGTCCTGTCGTTTTATATTATTGTTTAAGCTTATTATACATGCAATTTTAATTTATTTCTATTACTCTTCCCGTAGGAGAAAGGACAAGTCACCTTCGAAGATAAATGGGTCTCGATGCGTCCTATAGTTTTGAAACTACTGAAGCAGGAGACGGTGACCCAACCAGAATGGCAAGATCTATTTGGAGCTGTTCACTCTGTATGCTTGTGGGACGATCGAGGGCCCTACAAGTTAAGAGATGCCCTGCAGCAGGATATAATGATGTACATAAAACAAGCTCAAGCAAGAGTTTTGGCTCAAAGAGAAGACCAGGCTCTCCTTAAAGCGTACATTGCGGAGTGGGGCAAGTTTTTTACACAGTGTAACTATCTGCCCACACCATTTAGGCAGTTGGAGAATACAATCAATAATATGAGTAAGATGTCTTCTTCAAACTCATCAAATCAACAGAAGAAAAACAATAATAACAACAATGAGGACAGCCTAGTAAGGAAACTGATGCTTGACTCATGGAACCAGAGCATCTTTGTTGATATCAAGCAGAGGTTGCAGGACTCTGCGATGAAACTAGTGCAGGCTGAACGTAATGGAGAGTCCTTTGACTCTCAGCTAGTTATAGGTGTAAGAGAATCTTATGGTAAGTTGTTATTATTTAAAAGTATGCCATCCATTAGTCTTTTAATTACTTCGAACGTTACAAAGTTCACATGAAGGGTTATCAGTATTGATTTGCCAGCTATTTTAATCAACCTGCAGTTAGTTACTACTGTGATTGTACAATACTGATGTTGGTAATCTGTAATTTGAAAGTGCGTTGGAGTCATTATTCCCTGCACCAAGTTTTTTTAACTGTAGATCCATATTCACAAGGGCTAGAGATGTGCCATCCATGGTATTAAACGATAAGAATATTTGGTTATTTACCAAATCCCTTGATATTTTCTTCAAAATGTTAACTAATTTAATCTTCTTTTCCAGTTAACTTGTGTTCCAACTCTGTTGACAAATTACAAATATACAGAGACAACTTTGAAGCTGCTTATATGCAAGCGACAGAAGAGTTCTACAAATTAAAAGCTAGTGAACATTTATCAGCGAATGGTGTACAGTCATACATGCGGTATGCCGACCAGAGACTGAAGGAAGAAGAATCTCGGGCACACAGATACTTAGAGCCAGGCAGCGGCAGTGTCGCTGCACTCACTCAGTGCTGTGAGAGAGTGCTGATTGGAGAACATCTGCCTACTTTACTAGCAGAAAGTGCCCCTCTCATCAAAGCTGGAGAAATGGATAAACTTCAGCTCATGTTCCGCCTTCTTGACCGAGTGCCTGATGGTGTAACACCAATACTAAGAGATCTAGAAGCTCATATTGTATCTGCTGGTCTTGCTGACATGGTTGCTTCTGCTGATATTATTACAACTGATTCAGAAAAATATGTAGAAAGATTATTAGATTTATTTAAGAAATTCAGTACCTTAGCTAAGGATGCTTTCATGGATGATCCCAGGTTTTTAACTGCCAGGGACAAGGCATACAAATGTGTTGTGAATGATACTACAGTCTTCAAACTGGAGCTTCCATCTTCTGCTCTTCTTCGAGGTACAAAAGGCACTGCTCCAGAGAGCAAGTGCCCTGAACTGCTTGCTAATTATTGCGATATGTTATTAAGGAAAACACCATTAAGTAAACGGTTAACTACAGAGCAGATAGAGTCAAGGCTCAAAGACGTTTTGTTAGTTTTAAAATACATTGAAAACAAAGATGTCTTTATGCGGTATCATAAAGCCCATTTAACTAGAAGATTAATATTGGATTCTAGTGCTGATTCCGAAAGGGAAGAAGACATGGTAGAGTGGCTGAGAGAGGTGGGGATGCCCGCCGACTATGTCAACAAGCTGGCGCGTATGTTCCAAGACATAAAGGTTAGTGAAGATCTCAACACGCAGTTCAGAGCGGACACGACACGTCATGACGCGATTAATATCAAAATACTAAATGCAGGGGCATGGGCTCGTGGTTCGGAGAGGGTTACTGTCAGTCTTCCTTTGGAATTGGAAGATTACATACCAGAAGTTGAAGATTTTTATAAGAAGAAACATTCTGGTCGTAAACTACAGTGGTATCACCACATGAGCAATGGAACAATAACATTCGCGAATGCCGTGGGAAGGTTTGATCTTGACGTCACAACATTCCAAATGGCCGTGTTATTTGCGTGGAATCAGAGGCCGATGGAGAAAATCAGTTACGAAAATTTGCGCTTGGCAACCGAGCTTCCTGATCCAGAGTTGCGAAGAACTCTGTGGTCATTAGTTGCTTTCCCGAAGTTAAAACGTCAGTTGTTATGTTATGCGCCTACTGTCCAAAATCCCAAAGATTTTGCCGAAAACACGACGTTTTGGGTGAATCAAGAGTTTGCTCTGATCAAAAACGGGAAACCACAGAGACGTGGCAAAATAAACTTGATTGGCAGATTGCAACTCAGCACTGAGAGGTCTCAGATGGAAGATAACCACTCCATTGTGCAATTGCGAATCTTGAGAACGCAGGAAGCCATTATAAAAATCTTAAAGATGAGGAAGCGAATCACAAACACAGCTCTTCAGGTAAGATTACTTTTAGTATATTATTGAGATAAATACTTTGTCTTTAATAATTAATTAATTAAATTTTGTCGTCCTCACGTTTTCGTCCCCAGTTTTGGAGGGCTAAAAATGATTAGGCTTAATTTATTGCTTTTTCTGTTACAGAGCGAGCTTGTAGAGATATTGAAGAACATGTTCTTGCCCTCGAAAAAGATGATAAAGGAGCAATTAGAGTGGCTTATCGAACACAAGTACATGCGCCGGGACGACGAAGATATCAACACATTTATATACATGGCCTAAAAATCATCATCAAATATTGTAAACACAAAATGAAATAAAATATTAATGAAATGCATGATATCTACTTTTTATTTGTATAGTTGCTTGAATAATAATAGTAGTTTGTCATATATTTTTTTATTAAATATAATGATAGCATAATATAAAAGTTTAACTCGGTTGTTAATTCTTGGCTGGTTCGATTGTCTCGCCTCCTTGAATTTGTCCCCATCCAATTAACCTGTAAATAAAGAGAAAACATAACTTTTCACACCGGGTAGACTTCTGTTCAATAATGTCACCAAAATACCGTGTAACACGATTAAGGCGCAAGGAAAATTATGAACTTCTGATTTCGAACTTGGATGTGGACAACCACCAGTTTCTAAGGTTTTCAAGTGGTTGGATTTTCGGATACGTTAGTGCGGTTGTTGGTCCGAGGAATTCTTGCATGCGTCGCCACATCCCTTCTCGAGAGCAACGTTCTACGTAGACAGACCTATAGTTCGGTGAAAAGAAACAAAACAACTGGGGGTGACCTTACAAACGGTCCGGTAGTTCTGAATTTTGATATGTTATCTAGTTAGTGCGTGTTTAAAATGCGTAATTTCTCCTCAGCGCCCGCCGCCATATTGAAAAAAAAATATACCGACAATTTCCTCAAATGCATTTTAAATTTTGTTTTTATGACAGATAGTTACGGAGATATGCTTAAAACCTCGTTATTCACTGGATTACTACAGAAAGATTAAAACTTACCGCCAGTGGTTTTCGACTCTCCTGCTGAGTGCGACCTTTTCGCCAATTTCCGTGCACACAGGGTTGGTGAGGGTGATTTTCGCCAAATCGGCTTTGGTAGCAATCACTCTACCGCCAGTACTCAGGGATCCAATGTTTACTAGTAACACCTGAAGACAAATAACAACTTCGAATGACGTGTACTTTGCAATCGATAAAAATATAGGTTGTTTATTTTGGTCTTTGGGTTATGTGTTGGTCACGAATATGTGGGCGCACGCAGCTACCAGAATCCTTGTCAGCGTGCGAATATGACAAAGTAAATATGAAAGTTTAGCTGCACCAAACCAAACTTCACAGGGTTCTACTACTTTTCATGGTACTATTGAGCCGGCAGTGAGGTACAAAAATTTTGAGCATCTTTGTACTTATGCCATGAAAAGTCAAATCTGCTCCGGGTTGCCCAAGAATACTTTTGACGACACGCCATTTCTAGCCAGTCAATCAACGGCTAGATAAAAAAACCCCGCAGTAAATATATAAAAATGTATTAGAAAAAATGGGCAAGTGCGAGCCCGACTCGCGCATGAAGGGTTCCGTACCTATACATATATATAATCTATAACAAGTTTGTTGTATGGGAGCCCCCCTTAAATATTTATTTTATTTTATTTTTAGTATTTGTTGTTATAGCGGCAATAGAAATACATCATCTGTGAAAATTTCAACTGTCTAGCTGTCACCGTTGTTGAGATACAGCCTGGTGACAGACGGACGGACGGACAGCGAAGTCTCAGTAATAGGGTCCCGTTTTTACCCTTTGGGTACGGAACCCTAAAAATTATTCCCAACTGCTTCCATGAAGAACCAAAAATCTCTTTCAGAGCAACCAGCGTTTGAAACCTTTACTTCTCAAATCAAATATTTAACCTAGTGACCGCCAAGCGGTCTATCAATTTACCGTGCCACTGAAGCCAGAGTAAAAAAAAAGATGTGCCCCAAAATCAACAGGGATTGAAAAATACTTGTAGCGGTTAGAATTACAAAGTTTTTGATCATTGAAATTTGGACGGCTGTGGCCGACGTGGCGTCAGGGGCACGACTTTTTGTTGACGGCCACAGCCGACTGTGGCCCTCAAAAGGTTAACACCAAAATATTTACCTCGTTCCTGGTCAACTTTTGCACTTTGGCCGCCTTCTTGTCGCCTTCCGTGCGCACGCCGAGCAGACGCTTGAGCAGGTAGTACGACACCTCCAGCTTCACGAAGATGCCGGGCAGCGCGCCGACGGCCCCCAACACCTGATCAATAGACATGTTGACTAATTTTTTTTGAGGATGTCAATCGATTCTATTTTTTATTGTGATCAAATGTCTATATGGGACTGACTACACTTAAATTGCTCTAAAAGTCAGAAATGACCGTCAAAGTTCAACATTTCTACGTAGCGCTAAAAACGGGTCCATATTGGCTCACATAAAATTGATCCTCCGAATTTTTCTTCTACTACCGATTTCTAGTCAGAATCATCACTCTTCCGAATTTTTAACTTCATACATTTGTCCCTCATAAATTTGTACTACTACCTACCGAGTTCATAATAGACAGTTTTCAGAACATCGTAATTCATAATGTCGTCACTAAGATTATGTGTGTACTCATAATGCTGATTTTCATATTTCTTTTATTCAGAATCATAAATTACGATAAACTTGTCAATCATAACATTTAAACATCGATGCAGTTTTTCTCCATATGTTTTTATTCATAATACTTGTTTTGAGTTATAGCGAGTTAAGTGTACATGCAAGCAAGCATGCACGCATTTTGACGCTCCGCTCGCTCCGCTATACGTGGTTACAATACAAACCTAACCTAACCTACAGTTTTCGGTTTTGGAACCACGTTCCATTTTGGCGCAGCTCTTCCTAACGGCATTATACACTTAGTAAATAAAGTTTCTTCCCGAATCCATCCTGGCTCTGCATTTGCTTATAAAAATTTGATGTAATAGTAGATTATTTACAAGTGTTCATGCAAGCAAGCAGGCAAGCATTTTGACGCTCCGCTCGCTTCGCTCGCTCCGCTATACGTGGTCATAATACAAACCTAACCTAACCTACAGTTTTCGGTTTTCGAGCCACGTTGCATTTTGTCACAATCTGCTTATAAAATATAGGATTGTAGAGTTTATGAGTACAAACTAGTCTGCTTAAAAAATGTATGACAGTGAAAAATAGGATCAAAAACAGTTATGATGAATAAATGTATGAAAACAAAAAGTAGTATTAGAGATATTTATGATAATTGACATTATGATTTTAAATGGTTCGGAGTTATGATCGGTAGTAATAGTGACTAAGTATAAATAGTGACTATTATAATGAAAAATTGTATGAGTAACATTTTCGGAGTTCCAATAATCGGGGTTGAAAAATTATGTGAACTTTGGCGCACCCGCTAAAAACGCTCCATACAAAACGCGTCAGGCTAGTGACGTCACAGGCCGGTATAGGTACCAATAATTGTATGGAAAAATTAAGAAATTGGGCTTTTTCACCGTGAAAAAGTGCGTTTAAGTTCATAGTTGTCATACAATTATTGTTTCGTAAAATTATGAGGATTCTGAAAACATTTTCAAAATTTATTTTGGATTAAAAAAAAAACATAAAATTTGCGTACCTTTGAAGTCACATATTTCCAAAAATAGATATATATTTCTGGATTTTTTTTCTTTGTTTCGTGATATATTTAGCTAAATTTATTCATATAACTACAGTACGCTGTAGAATTCAACATCAGTCAAATAGCCTATTAACAAATTTATAACTTGCCTGGCAGATTTCCGCGACCTTGGCCGCATACAACATTTTTACCGTTGGTTTTCGAGTTATTGGAGTTTTTAGATGTTTTTGGAAAATACCCGCCTATCGACCTACAAGTGGTTTCATTTAAAACTACTTCAATTAGGATTTAAACAAAATCATTTTCTTTTAGCCAATGGATTGCTAATTACGATAAATAACAAAAACATGCCAAAAAATGCAATATTTTACAAAAAAAAAAGTATTTGAAGTCACCAGTTCTTGACGTAGAAATTGTGTGGTGGCGCTACAATGCCACCCCTAAGGCAATTAATTATAGTACATTACTGCACACGCCGGGAAATAAGGGCTTGCCGGCTGAGTAGGTATAGACGGATAGTGATAATAAGAAGCCGGCTTACACGGCTAAGGCGTGTATAGTGCTTTTCTCAAACATATGCAATGGAATAAAAATACACCACTAAAAAACATAATTCAGCTGTTTTGCCCGTTCATGAACACAGACGCTGTTTAAAAAAAAATTACTTCCCGGCCTTCAATTTTGTATGAAATTCCTTTACAGTTATCTCGAATTGTGCCGCCCGAAACGTGACACTTCGAAGCATGTTTTAACTCACGTTATGACGATATTTCATTGCATGTTGGAGAAATAAATAATTTTTTTTTTTTTTTTTTTTATGTCATAGGGGGCAAACGAGCAAACGAATCGCCTAATGGAAAGCGATTACCGTCGCCCATAGACACCTGCAACACCAGAGGACAACCTCACACAAATCGATCCAGTCCCAAATTAAGCTCAAGAAGGCTTGTTATGGGTACTAGACGACGATATAATAATAATTAGACTGACCTGGCCCACGAGTCGGTCGGCGCGGCACAGCGTCGGCTCGATCTTGGTGCCGACGCCGATGAGCCCGCCGGGCACGGCGTACTGCAGCTCGTTCTGCTCCGTGTACAGCGACACGATGCGGGAGAAGATCGGCTTGCACGTCAGCTTGCCGTCCGCGTCCTTTGACACCAGCCCCGGTCGCACCTGGATACGATAACGCGAGTATTAACCCATTCACCGCCACAGTCGGCCACAGCCGTCAACGGAAAGTCGTGCCCAGGACGCCACGACGGCCACGGCAATAAAAAGTATTCTATACAGATTAAATCTTATTACAGTTTGAGTTATTACTATCCTACCTAAAAGTATCGATAAGAGAAATAACGCATCTTCCCAACTTTAGAATTAAAACAATTACCAATGCCTCTGACGCCCGTGTCGGCTGGAGACGTCCACGCGTGACGTCATCCCCTCATTAGTCAAACGGATAGTGTTGTAACTCGGTCACTGAGTATTCTGATATTATCACACTTTAAAGTCGATTTATTAAGTGAATTTCAAGATCAATTATGTTATTAATAATGATTTATTATGTAAATTTAAGTACTTATTTTTTCAATAATATTATACTGAGTCTGAGGTGCACTTTTACGTAAAAATAATCGGACATCGATATCTCTTTTGGAATCCCTATATTTTCTTGTCCAAACTTTTACGTGGCGTGTAAGTGGCAGTGCTTTGCTTTGCTTCAAAGCGGGGAAAAGGTTAATACTCATTACAACATGCAATATCTCCATCTCCAAGATGGTCAAGATAGCAGGATATTATTGGATGAGGGTAGCGCACTACGGGGGTGGATTCGCGAAAACTGCACAAAAACATGTTCCCAGTGTTTTGAAAATGAAACAATACATTATCGTTATGTTTTAATATGTAGAACAATACAGGACGTGTTTCGCAACAATAGGCCGGAATTCAAATTTGTCTATTTATTTTATATAATTTATAAATCGAATTAACACTGACTAAACATCATCACCATTAGCAAAAAAAAATGAGTTATGAAAGTTCGGGACATATTTCTTAAAAATCCACCGCACGCAACCCGTTTTTTTTATTATATTTAGTAAAAGTATATCCTGTCAATGTTCGTAAAGAAATCTCGAAGCGTTTCATGAATACTATCTAAGGATAAAAAATAAAACAAATTTTGGCACAGAATTTCGTCATCGCCATTGCGGTCGCGTCAAAGTATTTTTATTTTATTTCCGAATGGCTGAATACCCGAAACGACATCACCTACCCGCTCTTCAGTCACTATTACAAAGCGGACTAGAGTGCACGCGAGCTTGCTGCACGGGAAGTTAATTTTTTCGGCTTAAATATACCATTGGAAATTGTGTGGTCACATTTCAGCGTCATCACCAACAACATAATAAATCAGGTTTAGATAAAAATATTACTTTTATTCAACCACGTTGTGTAAGAGGTGTACGGTGCAATTTCTCAAAATGACGGAGTCCTCTGGTTTAATCTGTCGTTTTGAGTTTTGACGATATTTATCTGTTTTCGTCATCACCATAAACATCATTACCATTTTGTTGTGTAAATGGTAATGTTTTTGTTTGACTGGTAATGACGAACTGATACTTTTACTTCGGCGCATTTTAAGGAAAAAACCAAAAGAAAACTATATTTACGATCTTCTTGGTCGTATACTTCATAGCTGAAGGTCGTGTCCCTGAAAGCTTTTCGTTGTATTGTGTACTAGCTGTTTCCAGTTTGTTCGGTTTTCGGCTTCCTTCAGGGCAAAGGAAACTGGAAGACCAGTGATTTCGGTCACTTGGTCACACCATCGACGCGGGGATCTATCGCGGGGTCTTCTTCCTTCCACTTTGCCCATTATCACTAGCCTGTCAAGGCTGTCGGTATTCAGGCGAGCAACATGACTAAAATATCCAAGTATCCTTTGGTAGCACATGGTCGACAGTCTGGTTTTCACCCTCAGTTGTGTTAGGATGGATTTGTTGGTCCTCATGGCTGTCCATGGTATCCTGAGCATCCTCCGCCAACACCACATCTCAAAGGCATCTATTTACTTTCGGTCTATGGCGCAGATTGTCCACGACTCTGACCCGTAGAGAAAGATTGAGAAGATCAAAGTTCGGACTAGTCTCAACTTGGTGACATTGGAGATATTTCTGGCTTGCCATATCTGTGTCATCTTGCTCATTGCAGCTTTGACCATTTGAGTCCTCCTTTTGATCTCTCGCTCACTTCCACCCTGATCAGTTAGTAGGGATCCGAGGTAGACAAACTCGCTGACGACTTCCAATTCCGAGATTTCTCCTGTCCGAGCGAGCTGGCCGGACCTGTCAACTTTCATGACTTTTGTCTTTGTTTTGTTGATGGTTAGCCCAACCAGCCCACTCTCAACCTCCACTCTATGGAATATCTCTGCCAGTTCCTTCTGCGATGTAGCAAAAAGTGTGGTGTCGTCTGCGTATCTCAGATTGCTAATCTTTACGCCACCGACAGAGATGCGTCCATCCCATCCTTCTAAGGCTTTTCTCATTATATATTCACCATAAATGTTAAACAGGATGGGAGAGAGAATACATCCTTGCCTTTACCCCTTTCTTTGTCTTGAAAGTTCCAGAAACTACGTCGTTAACCCTCACCACGGACTTTCCATCTTGATAAAGACTTGCAATCAACATTACAAGGTATTTAGGTACGCCCATCTCCAGTAATATGGACCACATGCAATCCCACCTTACGCGGTCAAACGCTTTCGAGTAGTCGATGAAGCACATGAGGATAGGGGTATTGAACACCCGACTTTTTTCTATTATTTTCCTCATATTAACAATTTGTTCAATTGTTCCTCGTCCCTTCACGAAACCCGCCTGCTTACTAGGTATTCACGATATTATATATAAAAAAGAAAAAGAAAAGAGAGTCCCAACTAAATTACAAATATTCAGAGGCACCCTTGCTGTGCATCAAGTATTATGGAAGAAAGAAACCCAAAATTTAACATTTCGTAATGCTAGTTGCTTTGAGTGTGTCTGTGGAGCTATATGTAACCATGGGAAACATCGGATATGGACAGGGTTCCACTTCCGAAACACCAGTGGTTCCTCTCATAGCCACAAAAAAGCAATATGGAGTCCTGACCAATATTACAAACACCGCAACTACAACATTTAGTACTGTGGGTCTATCATCAAATATACGGATTTTATCTAATAAGGTGATAATAAAAAATCTAAAAATTAGGATATTAAGACACCTACTAGTATATGTAAGTTTGATATTATATACCTAAGATAAATGTTACTCTTACAATGGCTGCTGGGATTATGGACATTTTGCGTTCGTAAATTAGGTCATTGTGCGACGGAGGGCCTATTTTTTATGTTAATTACCGTGTTACTTCAATTGCTTTACTTTTTCTGCATTTTTTAATCAAGGCTGCTGATTACCAAATTTAACAATGTATAATGTATATGATGATTTGGTGTAGGGACGCCCGGCCGGAGACAGGCGGGCTGTCGATCGCGTGGATGCGTTCATTCAGCCCAATTCCCAATTGGAGCCAACAATTACTGTCCCGGCGGCGCTCCCAATTGAGCCTTCTTCCTCAAATCTCCTCGAAGGAAAGGACATCTTTAATATTAATGTCCCTCAGCTCTTCTTCTTCTAGTTTGTCTTTTCTGAAGATGCTATAGCGTGCTGCTGCATACATTGCACACTCCGCTATGACGTGCTTACTTGTCTCCTCTTGTGCGAACAGTATGGATTACTTACTACATCCATAATGTTTAGGTGCCTGTTAATTGTGTCCCGTGATTATGCCTGTTGATAATCTGAGATTTTTCTTACCTAGTTCCAGGAGATACCTGGTCCTTTTCCTGTTTATGCCTCCTAGGATCACCTTCGAATGTCGACAGTCCGTTGTATCACGCCATTGTCTGTTAGCCTCTTCCTCCATTAGCCTGGCTATAACTCCTTTCGTGACTTCTGCCGATATTGGCAGTGCAGGTTCGGGTCCTATGAGTTCCCTTTCCGCCCCTAGTCTCGCCATCTCGTCTGCTCTTTCATTCCCTGTCACACCCTGATGTCCCATGTCCCATGTCCCAGGTACCCATGCTACCATAATCTTTGTGTGCTCTCTAAGTTTGTTTAGGGCTTCCCTACATTCCTTTACCAAGGCTGAGCTTACCATCGGCTTGTCTAACGCTTTTAGCGCAGCCTGGCTATCTGTGTATATTACAACAGATCCCTCTTTCTGCGAACATTCATCTATTATTTGCACACATCTCATTATGCCGCATACCTCTGCCTGAAATACGCTAGCATACCTCCCCAGATGTATGTGTACCTTCTTCCCCAGCTTTGGTATCACTAAACCGGCTCCTGCCAGTTTCGTCGATTCCCGCCGAGAACCATCCGTAAAACAGATAGTTACGGGGTGCTCTACCTCTATTTTCCAGTTGTCCCTGTCTCCTATATGTATCCTATATTTCTTATCGAACATTTCTTGTCTCTTTATGAGGTCGTTGTTTTGGGTGAGCATCCCCATCTTCGAACATGCTTCCCTCTGAATGAGTGCATGTCCCTTGTCCACACAGTTTCCTCTCCATTCCTTACATGCTTTCATTCTATACCATTGTTCCATGGCCCTCTTCTCCGCTTCTATTTTAAGTGACTTGAGACCGAGCATGATTTCCATTGCTTGCGTGGGCGTTGTCCTCATTGCCCCCGTGATCATAAGACATGCCAGTCTTTGTACTTTTGATAGTTCTTTGTGGTATTCTTTGTTGTTGGCCTTATGCCACCATACTAGGGCCCCGTATAGTATCCTGGGTAGTATCACTGCCTTGTAAATCCAGTGTATCATGGATGGTTTCAGGCCCCATTTTCTTCCTACCGCCCTTTTACACTGATGACACTTGTCTCGTTTAAGTAAAAAAATATGTTCATAAACAAAAAAAAAAGTTGCCTCAGATCTCTTACCTTAAATTGAACTTGTATTGTTATTGGTTGATATGTATCAATGTCGTAAATTACATTTTTCCTGGCATTGGGCGTGTGTCATTTACAAACTCTAATAATTTACTTTATATTCGTCATTACCATCTACTTGGTATCATTACCATTTTTAAAAAAGTCATTCCATATGCCTAGCGTCATTACCATTTTCATGACGTAACTTTTAAAGCCAAAAACTTCTATTTTTATAAGTCTACATTGGTGCCAACTGCTGTTTTTTGTTGCTCTTTATTATATCTTTAGATTTACACCACTTAGCACGCATTCCCAACAATAAAAAAAAAAATGACCAAAAAAAATATCAAATAATAAAAAAGGCGAATCCACCCACGGGCGTCAGTCCGTCGAGAACTGATGGTATTTTGTCGTGTAGCTGTCATGTATGATTTTGAATTTGAATGTCCGTTCCAAATATCGATGTCAATCAGCCAGTCAGTCAGTTGGTCTACGCCAGGTCGCCACGGAGGTTGGAAGCCACGACAATCGTTGTGGAGATCTATTCCAGCAGTCTATCTATGTCTTTGTTCACGTCACCTTTTCCTTAGAACATTTCACATATTGGGTTCATGCTAGATTGGGCATGGTGTTTTTTTTTAGTTTTGTGGGATTTAAAAACCCTTATTGTGAAGTACCACAGCCATTGATCTGGAATGACGGGGAATACATTATGCAGAATGATACGTCCAATAAGGTGGATTGATGACTTGGTGCGAGCCATCGCTATCCGCTAGACGGCGCAAAACCGGCCAAAGTGGAGTTCTTTGGGCCTATGGGCCAAAGTGGAGTTCTTTGGGCCTATGTGGTAAAATGTGTAAAGTTTATCACGTAACTTCTTTTATAGGTTATTCTAGGCACAAGTAAAAAAAATATTGTGTCCTTGATCAGTATTTAAATGTACGTCTGTCGGTTGATAATAATGATTCATTAGCAGCGCTGGTGCACAGTACCGGGGCCATGGGCACTCCATAATCTAGGCCCCATTGGACAATAAAAATAAATCATCCACGAGAGGTGGGGGCACTGGGCACTTGTCCAAAATGCCCAGTGGGAGGCCCCGTTCAATAGTGGCACATAGCTCGATCTCTATACCGACGGCAAGGATGCCCTGCAGGATGGAGCCACTGGCCACATCTCCAAGCAGGTCGTCTACATCCGGGTTTGTAGTTTGTACACGTCGAACGATCGGATCACGATCAGCGGCGATGTGAACTCTCAACGGAGCGGAGATTAGTGGATGAACGTCTTTTAAGGCTGATTTAGACGAAGACAATTTTGAGACGCCTAAATTACGGCGCCTCGAAAAGGCGCCGTCTAAACACTTTCCGCGCCATTTTTTCGCCGCATGCCAGCGCTGGCGCGGAATAGAACACGGGCCTATTTTTTGGCGCCAGTGACCCCCCCTCCGTGTCTCTCGCTGCCACTAATGACTGGTACTGAAAAAAAGCACTGTGTAAACACGGCTTACTGGTCACTGGCGGCGAGATTTAGGCGGCTGAAAATAGTCATTGTCTAAACGGTCGGAGGTGTGATGTGCGGTAATCACTGGCGCCGTCATTTAGGCGTCTCAAAATTGTCTTCGTCTAAATCAGCCTTTAGGTAATGAAGTTGATATGTTGTGATACTGGTACTTACTTCGATCTCCATACCGACGGTGAGCACGCCCTGCAGGATGGAACCTCCAGCCACTCCGCCTCGCAGGTCGTCGACCTCGCAACCGGGCTTGTTGACGTCGAAGGAACGGATGACGATCATACGCGGCGGCGACGTGAAGTCTCTCAGCGGTACGGGAATCTTCTTTGTGACATACTCGCAGAGCACCTGTGGATAATGGCGTTGATTTTGAGTAGAACCAGGAATATGATGAGTATAATTTGGCAACAAAACAAGTTCCCAAAATGCCTAAACGAGAGTTAAAGGCAAATATGTTCTTGCGCTCACTTCTTCTTCAGTACCAAAAGAGAATGAAGCTGAATCGTCCTGAAGTGGGCCAGCCGATAGGAATCGTTAGAACGCCACGCCAGTAATACGTCGTCCTTTAATTTTATTTTTAATTTACGACATATGCCATTCATATGGCACTTGTTCACAGCTGCATCTCTCAAAAGTCCTTGTGGGTATTGTATTCGCCTTTCAAGCAAAAGATAATATAAGTTCCATGCTGATAAACTTATAAGTTTAAAGATGGAAATGAAATAGACAAAATTAAATAAATTATCTTTTGGTAAATGAATAAGAATAAGAAGGCTTTGGAGCAACATAATCGTCCTTATAACATCAGTCTTCAGATGCCTTATGTGGTGGAAGTTCCAACTGACAACCCAGCGGCCCTCAACCAAGTTCTGGCCGATAGGTGTCATGTTCCGGCGGTTACGCGGGCGGCTACCCGACATCACGAACAGAAACACATCGTCGCATTAATAATGTGACCTAGTTTTTAAGTTTATAATATTCCTAGAAGACGCCCGCAACGGGATTTTTGAATGTCCAGTTATCCCTGTACCAAGATTGCTTAACATTTTTCTAGCCGTTTCGGCGTGATGCGAGAACAAAGAAAATTATAAAAAAAGATGGCGCCAGGCTCGCATGGCTCCGCGCGCCCATATAAAACAAAAGACGATCCTGCATCACGCTATTAAGACTTTTCCTGGAATCATGATCCCTCTATAGAACAATGATTTTCTATACAATACTTTTATAATCGTATAGATATCTATGGCCTTTGATGCATGAAATATATAAATGGAATTGAATTACGAGTGTGAATATTACCTCTATATTATACTTGAGCTGGGCGGAGATGGGGATGATGGGCGCGCCTTCCGCGACGGTTCCCTGCACGAACTTGACGATCTGCTCGTGCTGTTCCTTGGCCTGCCCCTCTTTCACCAGGTCGATCTTGTTCTGCAAGATCAGGATGTGTTTCAGCTTCATAATCTCGATGGCGGCCAAGTGTTCACTCGTCTGGGGTTGGGGGCAGGATTCGTTACCTGAGTAAAATAAATGCGTTTAGGTAATTTTCTTACAGGAAATTGAAGACTTATTGAAGACTACTACTACTGTGGGTGCAAGAAAACAGCACCCTTAACTTATCTTAAAGTTTTGTATTCACAGACTTGAGCAATTTGTAGCGTAGCGTCAAAGGAACGAGGTATCCGAGGTTCATATATGTGCAAAATATTCTGTAGTTGGTGTTCATACAGACACGGGTTGGCGTGGCGTCAAACAAAACCTCCGATCAAGGTGGGAGGGATTACGCTTACTTTTTCTTCAGTAGTATGAAGGAATAATGGTCAATTGACATAATATTTATGATATGTAATGTTTTACTGATCAGTAAAGTAAGTAAGGTAATAATAACGCTCTGCTTTACGAAAGTACATTTATCTAATTAATTATATTCATTGAACTATATACCTACCGAAAAAAAACCAAGGTATACGATAAGTTCTTATATATCTCGTACTCGTACCTATTACTTACTCCACGAAGCGCTATGTGCGCACCAGCTGGAACCGGCCAGTTCAAGCAGCTCCCGTACATGATAAACGACAAGGAACGTACCGGCAATGAGGAGACGCGCAGCGTCCATGACCGCGGCACCGTTAAGCATGGTTGCCATCCGGAGCAGTCCACGAAGCTAAAATGGCGCACCAGCTGGAACCGGGCAGTTCAAGCAGCTCCCGGACATGACAAATGTACCAGATAAATGACAAGGAACATACCGGCAATGAGGAGAAGCGCGGCGTCCATGACCGCGGCACCGTTAAGCATGGTTGCCATGAGGATGTCGTGCCCGGGGCAGTCCACGAAGCTAACATGACGCACCAGCTGGAACCGGCCCGTACACGCGGCTCTAAGACACGGGAAACTGTCGTCCTTCGAGGAACCACCGGAGATGAAGCTCGTGGGACGCGGGCACTTCGGGTTGTCGCATTTGTAGATCTTCGCGTTCGCGTAACCTGTTCAACATGCGACATATTTAGTCAACAATGAATGACTCTATAATTTAGAGACCCCATTGGACAGTCAAAACAGTGCCAGAATACCCAGTGGCAGAGACGGCCCTGGCACAATAGATGCGATTTCATGCCGCTTGAGTCGTGTTACGTACGCATTTATTTTTATTCTGCATAGTCAGCTGGAAAAATTCCGTTCATAAATATCTCGTCATGGACTCTTGATAGGAGTGCCGGAAGATACCAACAGTAAAATATAGACGAGATACAGGTTACGGGTAAAAACGAAGTCGCTTTGTAATGACATAATTAACATCTGACTTCTTTCTTGATCCGTTAGAGCAGAGCGAGTAAATCTTAACCTATTGACCGCCAAGCGGTCTAGCAATTTACCGTGCCACTGACGCCAGAGTAAAAAAAAAAAGATGTGCCCCAAAATCAACAGGGATTGAAAAATACTTGTAGCGGTTAGAATTACAAAGTTTTTGATCATTGAAATTTGGACGGCTGTGGCCGACGTGGCGTCAGGGGCACGATTTTTTGTTGACGGCCACAGCCGACTGTGGCGGTCAAAAGGTTAACCAATAAAACGTGGTTCAGACGATGGTAGATTGTTATATCAGTGATTAATGTTATCTGTACTATCAACTCACTGCGGCTAGTGCAATGTCTTTACGGTGGTCTCTTGAAGTTTAATCATGTTAAAAGACCATCAAGTGACCAAGGGCGGAATGTTTATACATCTGTAATGGATGATCCGGATGTGTAGCGAGGGATGTTTCTGTTAACTAATGGAATAATCATTTACTTATCCTCGCTCAGCGCAACTGATTCTATTGGTTAACAAAAACACATCCTACGCTCTAGCTACTCATCCTCGCACTGGTGGAAACGCAGCCTTAGAATGGTTCCAGGAACCCAAAAATAATTGAGGACTATGTCTTAACTGTGTAAGGTACCTACTCTAGTCTAAAACAAGGAAATACTTTGCATGATGCGAGAAATGATTGGAACAAATACATCTAGAGGATGCATAATAGGTAACAGATAAGTTGCACATTAGAAGATTGCATGCATCCAGTGCACTATAGATAACGATATCTGTAGTGTAGGCAGTAGCACGCAGTAGGTCAGACAGTAAAACAATTATTAATACTTACTAATAATTTTATTATAGTACTATTATACAATCCATAGAATTAAAAGCCGTCATATGCGTTCTAGAGCATGAGGGTTCCATAGACATAATCCCCCCAAACATTGCGCTTGCCAACGATACTTGAAATAGCCAAAAATGTTGGAAGAACGGGTTGGACACAATTTTACAACAATAAACTCCTAATAGAAGGTTTTTTACCACACCAACTTATTTTACAAGTTCAATTGGGATGTATTTTTATCAAAATACAATAGAAATTAAGCGTTTTATATTTTTATACAAAAGTGCTATTTAACTTTATCTTTAGAAACCTTATACATACATCCAAAAAATATCGTTGTATATACAAATAATTCTTAAGTTACAAAACACTTGGTTTTCCTTAGATTAAGTTTGAGGACTCTGTAATTGGTATGTAGCGTTTCCAAGGCACTCATGTATAAATTATTTAGCACTTTTAAACGTAATAGATCATATGTAAAGACAGATTCCTGCCCGCCCCAAGTAGAAATGTCCATGAAATAAACATTCATTCATGTCAATTAAAAATAGGAAATATCCCAAATTTTGACATTATAATCAGTGTTATAATATCCTAACATTTTGCTCATAATTTTAATACTAAATTGTATTGATATCCGAAGTCTATCTGCAACATTAACATTCTAACAAAACCTATACTTATATTCTCTAATTGTGAAAATTAACATTTTTACTATGTGTACATATCTCATTTGTAACCAAATAATATGAGAACATTCGAAAAGCAGTAAAACTTCAATAATAAAAATGTCAGTAAATGTTTCATAAAAATATGAATAGTAATATATCTAATTAATCACAATTTTTATTACATATAGATGAAAGACACTATAAAGGCACAGGTTTAAGAGATTCAGTGCAGATATAGGCATTCGAAAAATGCGATACTGGATGAAAATAAACACTTGAAAAAGTGATTATCTGCCAGTATTATGTAAAATACTTAAAACAAATACTTTCTGCACTTTATGGTTCCACATTTGCATTCTGTTCTATTTCTTAGCATGCTCATATTCTGCTGTTGGATTTCAAATCTGGATTTAGCAGGTGAGGCAGGGGAGTCTGAAGTAGTAGTTTCTTCACCATTTGGAATACTTGTGTCATCTTCCGGTGCAGGTCTCCGAGGCGCATGGCTACTGGGTTCATTGGCCTCATCATTATCATTTGCTTTCTGCAAATAATCAAAACTCACCTCCTCACCTGCTTCAATATCCCGAGTTGCAAATAATGCTAGCATAGGAAGATTCGGGTCAAGACAATCAGCCCAAATGGCCCACACACCAAGGTTAGGGTCACAAGAATGGTTAATAAAATGGGTTACATTCCCAAGATGTGCTGCATCCACTACATAAGGATTTTCAACTGAGTTGAAATCTAAATCAAATAAGTATGTCAATCCATTAGCATCATATTCCCTTCCTCGCTTCTCAGCTTCTTCAAAAGTTATAACCTCACCCACATACTGACAAAGGAACTGTCCTTGTTTAATTTTCTGTTCTGTTCTTACACCCCATCCGCAGCCATTAGCAGTTCTGTAAATACATAATTTAATATTTCTGCCACGTTGGACAACTCTGTTGTTACATTCTGCAGAGCATTTGCAAGCTTTGTTGCACTCATAAATGGGTGTACCTGATGCAACTCGTAGTCTCTTGTTGACAGTGTATGCGAACAGGCCAGCTTGCATGCCGCAACAGGACTTAGAGCGACAGTTGCAGGCGGAGCATTCACAGCCAATAGGAGGATCGTCAGGAATGGTTACACCAGCACCAGGGATACATTGATTTATATAAGAAAAGTCTTCAGGTGGGCCAGCCAGATCAACTTCATTTTCTACGGCCAGTCTTTTGGATTTATCCACTTGATTTATATGATCTTCCCATTGTCTTAAGGACATCAGCTGTCTGCATCTCCTTCTGCACAACACATAAAGTTGTAAAATATTTCTAGCATCTTGAACAAGATCAGTGGCATATTGTTCTTCATCCTGAGTCAAATTGATCATTGCCAGTAATTTAATCATTAATGCTTCTTTTAGTTTTGTAATTTCAGTCTCATCTACCTCATCCATTCTTGACACCAAGTTATCTTCACTAAGTAAGTCTCCAAATGAAATCTCATTTTTCAGTTTCTCGAAGCTTGCACAATGTTTCAGTTCTTGGTCAGTTAGAAATTGCCGTAAGAGTTCGGGACAGTTGTCTAAATGTGCTATAGGCTCCCATGTATTGTCACTATCATCAAAACCTTTCCATTTTATGTAGAAGTAATCTTTGCCATTCTCAAACTTGAAATCTACAATATTTTCTATAATGTAGATGTCTTCTTCTTCCTCTTTGATCTTGCCTTTCTTCTGTTTCTTAGGGAGGGGCATAGTTTCTGCTTCATCTGGGTCTAGTGATAAGTTTCTTTTCTTGGATCTTCTCAACTTTTCAGCATACAAAGTCTCATCTTTCTCATCAGCTCTTTCACGAAACAACCTCAACACTGAGTCCGACAGGCGCTCTGCAACATACCATGTGAATAAGTTTAGTAAATGCTAAATTAACTTTAGTACAGATTTAGAGCTAAACATTCACATTTACTAGCCCTATTCACATGGTATATTGTAATACTTCTGCATAATAATTTCTCACATTGAAGTATAAAGCTGAAATTGCAATGCAAAGTATAACAACACAAATGCAAGGCAATTTTGTGTCAAGTTAATGGCAAATGAAAATGATATTAATTAGAAAAGTTTTAAAGTCGTTACAAATATAATGAATTATTAATCCATTGGGAAATAAAACTAAAGCAAAAATTTACTGAACATAAAACTACTAGTCAAAGAAAAAAGTTTAATGCAGGAGCTTCTCTGTATCTGAACAATATATTGGAGTCTATCATTACACATGGGTTTGTTTTGTCTGTTTGTTTTTATATCCGTTATAAAGATTAAAACATAAAAAATAATGAACTATTGATACAAAACAACTAGGTTTAAAAAAGCAAATATTCAACAAGAGTACCGTAAAACATCCCAACTATAGTCCAATCATCCAACTATGGTCCAAAACAAAACTCGTTTATTTTTATCAAAATTCATCATCAGTGATTTTATACGTTTTTATTTAAGTTTGTCTAATTATGTTGTTGATTTTAGTTTATTCGTTATGATTGTCATAATATTAACGAGTAATTTTCGGATTAAATTGGACCATAGTTGTGTGGACTGGACTATACTTGGTAGTTTAAAGGTATTTGATAAAGCTTACATTGCATAAAATTTTACCTAAATTGTAATACTCTTTATCAACAAATTATATATCACCAAATGACAACCAGAAAAAACTAATTGTTAGCATATTTGGTGAGGTTTGGATACCATTTGATGATAGATGCGTAATAATGGAAATCAATGTTAACAAATGTATACACACCTAATTTGATGGTAATGTTCCTTTCCAATTCATTCTTGAATCTGACAGTTTGCACTCCTGAAATGGCTTTCACAACTGTTGATTTTCCATGGGCTACATGACCAATGGTACCAATGTTGATGGTAGCCTGTCTGGATATCACTTCTGGAGACAGAGCCGAGAGTTTTGTGATATCCTAGAAATAAAGGAAGTGCAAGTTATTTGAAAATTACAATTACAAGTGATTATGTTACGATGATTAATTCAGGTATCATTCCAAATGCGAGTGACAAGCTTTGTCACTCATTTTAGTTTACAAGAATAGAAGATCGACAGTGAATGTATAATACAGGTTCCATCTTACTACTGTCAGTGAAGTTAAGAAATGTGCCAATTTGTGGTGCAATTTATGATGATTAAAACCTAATAAGTAAAGAGCAGGGAATCAAAACTTGACATTTTATACACGTACGAATGTAGTAAAGGCCAACAGTATGGTGTTTTATCTTTTTTTGTACTTACAAGTTTGGTTAAGTCTTGCTGATGCAAGTTTGACTTGGCAGTTTGTCCTTCACTAGATGCCATGTTTCAGCCGCAATGAGTAAATTCTTCTAGTTGAAGTACCGTCTATAAATAATGTTAATAATCAGTGTCTTTATTTGACTTCGGCTACACTACTACTTGTACATTAATTCATTTTCACCTCACAAAATTGTAGATTTCGTGGCGGGATGGCGCGGCTGGTGGCATGCATAGACATAAACTATACGCTATTTTTTTACGTAAATGACATGTACCATAAACACAATGAGTTTATTTAAATTTAAATATGAGAGTTAAATGAGGTAGCTCGAACATATTATCTCAATAAAAAAACACACTTGTTACCTCGGCTGTACACTACTCGCGAAGTTGACCTGTTGCCGTGGCGAAGCTTTAAAGTATTGGCGAAGTTGGCCAAAGCATGACTTACTCCAGCGTAGTGCCGCTCCACAATATTCGTCCAACCTCGTCTTGAATTTAATAAGAAATACAAGAAAAAAAAATACCAGCAGCTGAGTTGTGCATGACATGAGTTGTGATTATGTGATTAGTCTGTTGACTGTCGGCTGACACTGTCACCAAAGAGAATATAAACACTACTGTCACGAGAGTAGGGGTTTTGTACGGCCACGTTTTCCGAGCACTTTTTTTCCGTCTTTTTCTTATATACACCGTGCGAAGAGTACGGTATGAATCATGCAGAGTGTCAACCGGCCTTACTTTACCGGTTTTACTGAATCGTAAACAAAAAGTCGTCGGCCCATCCCTACATTTTCACTCTATATGCCAAATATTCTTTACCTAATTCAAAATTACTGACATTGGCAAACAAAAGCCTCGAGCTGCCATTCTCGGCTTAAATCTCTTATTAGTCTTACCCTATGTTACATTGTAGTCTATGGTCTGTGATAATTCAAAATTTTTAGTGTCTTGTGGCAAATTTTTAAATTTTTAATTTAATTTTAAATTTATTGTAATTTTAATAAAATGGGTATTATTGGCTCGCATGTTCCAACGATAGAAATAGGTGAGTGGACATTTGTTAAAGCTTAGTCAAGCGCCGCAAATATGCCTTCTTAAATAAAAATTACGAATTTGCGGCACTGGCGGTGGAAACATTTGGCCCGTGGTCTTCGGATGCAAAGAAAATTGTAAAAGAAATTTCACAAAAATTAATCGGAGTATCGGGTAATATCAGAGCGGGCTCCTTTTTCGCTCAAAGACTGAGCCTCGCCATTCAAAGGGGAAACGCGGCGAGCGTGCTGGGGACGATGCCTCAGACGGCTTCAGTACTGGGGGATTCTTTTTAATTTTAAGTTTTAGTATGTATATTTTTAATTTATTTTCCATTGTAATATATGTAGCTGTATATAAATGTTATAACTTGCATGGTATGTTTGTTCGGGTGAAATCTTGCAACTCAATTTTGAAGCAGATATCGTCAACCGATTGAGCTGAAATTTTGCATACTTACTTAACTTTGATGACAATACATGATGGAGCCGGAAGGTGGCCATAGGAACTCTATAATAGAAAAAGCAATCCTACCGAGCTTGGGCTCTTTAGAATCATCTCAGTGAGCATTTGATGGATATCCAAAGAAAAATACAGTGGACTATAAAAGCTTGCCACTAAAATGTCATTTTTGACAGAAACTTATTGTAGTGATTAATAATTAATAATGCCTTCTTATTCTGAAGTGATATTGTTCGCAGTGTTCACGAACAGCAAGACCCGCGCGGAGAGTGCTGAGCCAACCTCCCACAGGTAATAATCAAAATCAAAATGGTTTATTTGTCAAACATAGGTAGGTAACAGGTGGCATACAATTATTACAAGTAACAAGTACATCTATGTTTCACCGTTAGGCACACAAATATATATTTATTATTATTATGCTAGTTTTAAACATTATTTCATATTATGAATAGGTTTATGTCAAGGCATTATTTATTCCCATTTATCAATAAAGAAATCATCTAGTCTATAATATGCTTTCTTAATTAGTAGATCACTTTGAACTGAGCTAAATTTTCAATTTGTCTTAGATCAAAAGGTAATTTATTATAAATTTTGGGAGCCATTCCAAGGACACCTTTGGAGAGAAGTGCACTTTTTAGCATATCTGATCTAATTTTTCCTTGAAGTCGTGCACTGTTAAAATTTTTAAACAAATAGGTGTTACTTTTTACAAAGATAGCAGTCTCATAGATGTATAAACATGGTAGTGTTAATATTTTAAGCTTGATAAAATGTGGTTTGCAGGATTCTTGCATGCAGATCTTAAACATTTCTTTTGAGCTTTGAAAGCCTGTTCCCTTTCTGTAGAGTTTCCCCAGAAAATTACACCATATCTAAGTATAGAGGTTACATACGCATGATATGCAGTTAATACAGCTATTGTATTTACAACTTTTTGCAGCATATATAGAGCATAGGAGTATTGGTTGAGTTTCTTACATAAGTGGTCAATGTGCATCTTCCAATTCATATTGTTATCTACCACGAGTCCCAGAAACTTGGTTGACTTCGTCTCATCTATAGCAAAACCTTCATAGTTGACATTTATAGGACACACAATGTCACCTCTCAGCTTGAAATTCATAATTTTCGTTTTCTCGAGATTGATTTTAAGGTTATTTCCAGTAAGCCATTCTATTACTAGTTCTAAAGTTGAATTGATTTTAGATTCTAAGCTTGATTTGGGTTACTAAAAATAACCGTGCTGTCATCAGCGAATAATACCATAGGTTGTTTCGTAACACGTGGCAGGTTGTTTTTATAGATCAGAAATAGAAGTGGGCCCATTATGCTCCCCTGTGGTACACCTATTTTACATTGTTTTAAATCTGAGCAAAACATGACTTCAGTTTTTAATTTAGGACAGATTTTACTTATTTGAGTCATTTGTGATCTATTACGCAGGTAAGACGTCACGAGATCAAGAACATTACCTCTTACACCATATTTATCTATTAATATATCATGACAAACAAAGTCGAACGCTTTAGTCATATCCATGTACATAACGGAAACGCATTGCCTTTTATCCATATCTATAGCTACTTTTCTTACCAAGTCAAAGATTGCAAGATTTATGCGGCAGGACGGGCGGCGGCGGCGGCGGGGAGGGCGACGGGAATGGCGAGACGACCGGGTCTTGCGAGGGTTCTCGCTGGCATCGATCTGGCGCTGCAGCTCGGGGTTCCTGTTAAAATCAATGTTGTGCTTATGAAGGGTGAGTCTATGATCTCCTTACTTGGTTATTACCAGACCCCGTTATCAGTGGTGAAGAAACATTGAAAATACTAAGGCTGGCACTACATATTAATATTACATAATATTTTTACGTGTAGGTATAATTTGTTAAAAAACAATATATGTACCTACTTATTTTATTCATAGGTATGTATAGTGTGAAGCCAATTGCCTTAAAAAAGGTTTCATTTGGTTGTTGAACTCTATAAAATAGGTAAGTACTAAATTGACATTTATTTATCAAAATATGTTTCCGCCAGACACAAATCGAACTTATCAAATTGTAATACTTACGAGCTAAGTACTTTTAACTCGAGAGTTATCCTGAGTCACGGGACCACCAATCGTAATGTATGCTAAGCTCTAACTAAAGGAACCGGTCCACTAATCGTAACGCTTACGACGACGAGCTACCTAAACTACCTCCTGGTCCTACGCCTGCTTCACCCTCGCCACTAAACTCTACTCCTACAACGAAGCCCTAAGGAAACCCTACAACAATTACCTAAGAATATCTTAACAGCAGCTCCCAGTCTTCTATATCCTACAACTAAACAAATCTAAATATGAAAGGATCTTTATAACAATTGAGTCTGAACTTTTCTTAATAACTAATGGCCAAAAAAATGTGATCGATGTAACCGTTGTGAACGTCTAGATGTGCAGGACCCAACATTGTTGTAGTAACTCAAGCTCTTTTAAGAGAAATCTAACCGTGATGTGTCGCCAAGTGCTTCCGTACCCATATACTGTGCTATGCTACCATGTATTACCAAATAAATGTGTATTCTCTTACTTATTTAATGCAAGCTTCTCCTATCCTACTGCTACCTTGGTTCTTTATACTAAATATATTTTCAACTTAACTTAATGCTATCTATCCTCGAAATATAAATATAATGTTTCCTGTGTAGTCCAGCCTTCAAAAATATCTACAGCTCTTATAACATGATTCAGTATGGGATATTCTACTTTTATTAAATATTAGTTATATCATTTCTATATGAAATATAAAACTCATTCAGTCCACAAATAAGTTACAGATATATTAGATTACTCTATGCAACAATAAAGGTAAATATATGAGTCAAAACCAAATATTATTAGATTTCTGAGATGAAATATAATTTAGACTGTTTTCTTGGAATTGCATGTCTGTTCCAGGAATGTTTAGTAGACAAGTAATTTTGTACTTTATGAAACTACACTACATAACTTATCTATATATAGATTGAAGTTACTGAAACTATAAGATTCTATTACAAATTTAATGAATATTAAGTTTTCATGTTCGACCAAATTAAATAATTTTAGAATAATGGTATGGATTTCATACTTTTAGTAAGTTCCAGTATGATATTCTAAAGTAGACTAGGTCTAAACAAGAAGTAATTGGTTGGTGAATAGAATTCTGAGTATTATTGAAATCCTTCGACCGCATACAAAATATTATCATTTGGCTGTGTTATTCTAGTAATGCTATCATCTCATTCTCCCAAAAATATTTAGTTTTGTATAAATAATGTCGGCTACCAAACGTGAGCAATCGGATAAGGACATGGTTACTTCACATATAAATTGGGGCAATACCGTTCTTTGAAAATTAAAACAATTCATCTTTTGTATTTGTTCGGTGTGTTATTTTAAATATCACCAAAACCCATGTCCCTGGATGCCGTATGATTGCTAATTATAATCTTTTAATGGCCTTCAGGCTCTTTTAGAGAAAAAGATCTCTCTCAAATCTATTCTGAGACTATGAAACTTTACTATGTATATTTGTTATTAAACAACACGATTCCCCTTCACTCGTGGACTAAATGAATTCCCATTCCATTCATTATAAGCAAATGAGTTGTAGAAGTTGGTTTTTCGTTTGATCATACTCGTAAATGTCATACATCCTTGAAATTATGAAGACTATTGTGTCCGTTCGGAGTATCTTTCAACTCTCGACTGACTCATTCTGATAAGGGAAATTACTTTCAACCCCTGTGATATAAATTGATTTAGTTCTGAGATCTGTGATGTAAATACGAGAACGAATAACTTTCATTATTGCTATCCATGAGTCCTCGGCTTCTCTTAGCAATTTACACTTCAGATACTCCACATCCAGTCTTAGGAATGCTTTGCATTTCCATACTATACGACGATCCACAATTTCCTTATCAAAATTATAGCAAAAAGTTTAAAATTATTTCTGCTCATTGAAAGGGCGAATGTCATCGGTCAGCTGATTCGACTTAACTTTAGTGTTGCCATTCTATCACTGAGGCTGTAACATATGTACATTACTTTAAATCATAATCAGTAAATTTTAACTAATTATTTCTATATATATATTGATGTCATATTAAAGGTTCTAAATATCTGATTGGTTTAAATAACAGGTTTCTCTATTCCCTTTCTTTATAAACTGTTACTAGATTTTGTTTTTCACTACTGACATCCCGAGTCAGAAATCAGCTGTTTGTATCTATTATACCAGACGAGATTAAAATAATTTGAACAAATGTTATGTTAGTTAATGATGAATGGCCGATTGCTCGGAGGATAAAAAAAAAAACCCCGTTCTAATATTCCTACTGGAGTGTACCTATCCCCATACCCCCATTTGCCCTAGCTAGCACCACCAATACTAGAGGCCTAAACCTCACATTTACATTTAAACGTGTATGGAACCTAGGTAAGCTAAACTATAAATTCGGGAGATTAACCCGAGGTTGGACTAGAATCAGTGTAAGTGGGTCCCCCCTTGCGTGGCTAAAACACCGGAAACGCAGAGTAACCCGCCCTAATATGTGTAGATATTGCAAATATATAAATATATATGTTTATGAGACCAAACCTGGAGGTCCATCTGATTTCAACAAGTGTGGAAATCCCACATGCCCAACCTGTGGACCTTGCATTCACCAGATAGATTACTCTAGATCTGTAGGCAATTCACTGCACTTATATATGGCTAGTGTCCGAGATGCCTAGCTCGGATAAAATTAGAAGAGTCTGAAAGATATTTGTTTAACAGCCGCAAGGTTAAATATCTTTCATCTGGCAACCATGTACCAAAACACTATTTCTGGCATGTAATTATGCTTAATAGCTCTCAAACAACAAAGTCCCAATAAATTTTAATAAATAATTATAATCCCGAAAAATAATCTAAATTCCAACAGAAATTCCCCTTAGAATTGTATTTAGTAAGTACCTTAATGCCAGAGATCAGTGTTACCCGTTCGAAGTTGCAAGAAAGAATGAATGAACTCTATAAAATCCGTCCCTATTTATACCAATATTCCCCGACACGCTGGTCACCCTGAATACGTTAGATACGCCAGATACTCTAGATATGTTGAATACGTTAGATACGCCAGATACTCTAGATATATTGAATACGTTAGATACGCCAGATACTCTAGATATTTTGAACATGGTGAATACTCTGGACACTTTGGACACGCCCACAGACACGCCCACGCCCATAACTTTGATCCTTATGCAGTATGAATAAAGCTCAATTCTTCCGTTGGCAAATTTTGTGAATAGTAATTTGCTATTCAAAAATGGCAGGATGCTTACATTTGTACTCGGTCATTTTTAATACTTCTATAAAATGTTGATGTTAATAATATATGGTGTAATATGATCTTATTGTTATTGTGATGGGAATTTGATGATGATACTGATGATGTGAGTCTCACGATGGTGATATATGTGTATATGATGGCGAGCACATGACGTGAACATGTGAATCGCTACAACCGCCCCCCTGCGAAAGTTTGAAGTGGATTGACATCGTCAAATAACGTAGAACTTCGCATTCCCTTATTAAATTGTAAAAACAATAAAAGAAAATATATATATAAGACAAATTATTCTTAAAACAAATAACATTTTGTGATAGCGTTGGATATTCTAAATCCGTCAGTATTCGAACCCTTAAATGTGTGTGTATTTAAACCAATACTTGGAAAGTCACTTGTGTATTAAATCAGAATTCAAACCATAGAATAATATCATTGAATCGTGAATATATTTCTCCAAATCTCGACCACATCGTAAGAAGTGTTTGGTTGTGAGTCAAACAAGCCCTATTAGCTCGGTTTTGCCTAAACACCTCAAACTTGACCTGCCCATTGCTCAGCCTCATTTGCGAATTCACATTGTACGAATTCTTCGATGAATCGACAAAAATCTCCTCAGACAACATAGCAAGATCTTTGGTATAGATACTGAATATTCATCCTTACTTCAATTCAATAACTGATTCCGATTTCAAATTCTTCTCCAAAATCACATGCTACTCTCCTTTCTCGGTGTGTGTATCACATCAAGAATAAACAAGCCAATTTCAGCTCTATAATCATACAAATGTGTTTTTTTTTTTCGTTCTTGTAAGACTATAGACTTACTTGTCGAATTGTGAAATAATGTTTCATTTCAAAGTTATGCTTAACGACTCACAGTTAGGGTCCAGTTACACTTGGTTTTCATTAGGTTGGTTCATCCGCGTGAGTATTCGGGCGAGGAGACAAGGGTTGGTAGAAGTATCAGCCGATCCGTATACTTCACTTCCTATGATTGAACCAAACGCATCTGTAACATAAATCTAGAGTATCTATGACGAATAATCTAGGATTCCCAACTTTTATAACGTTCTACCGCAACACGTGAGGCGCTAGCTCGACATGGAAGAACAGCCCCAAAACGACAGCTGTCAATCCCGTCCTATATGGCCACATCCTCAGAGTTCGGTATTACGTACTAAAGAGTTTGGTCATTCATAAATCAAGAGGCGATACTAGCGCCATCGAGCTAATTCTCTGATGCGCCGTCACGGCCAACCCTGACAGTCACACGCCCTCGTGTGATTAGACCTTTACAAAGAGTATCTAAAAAAAACAACATGATTTCAAACTAAGCAAGCTCGACCCTTCCTGACCAATATGTTGTCTGCGTCTAGCGTTGCCAAATAGTTGCCTGACGCATTTTTCTTTATCTCGCAACATGTAAGCAATCTTTCGCTTCTAGGCAAATTCATAATTTAATTTTCTTGAAGCGCATACTATTCACTAATGCATCTAGCAAATGGCTCGATACCACGTACCTACAATCCGCACCTGCACCCGTTCAATACCTATTTAAAGTGCAGACCCAACACCCTCTTGCCTCCATGCCATCCCATGTTTGAGTACCTAAGCTAAACTACAGCACAGGAACTCCGAACTTCACAGTTCAGAATAGCTCCACTTCTGCCATGACATCTGTCAATTAGTATTGTATCCAATAGTTTGATATCCTATTCGCATTTACTAAAATGTAACATTAGCAGCATTCGCTATAATCAACCAATCAGGCTCACACTGCAGTAAAAGTCACAGCAATGGCGTGGACCGGGCGCCTAAGGCCCTTTCGACCAGCGTATCCTCCAATCATGGCGTGAACCGGGCGCGCTAGGCCCTTTGGATCAGCCTGCTCTTGCTTGTGGTGCGGCGTAGACCGGGCGCCTGTAGCCCATCCGACTAGCCACCTCCCACATACACTTCCATAAACCATAGACCGGGTACCTGCAGTCCCTTCTGACCAGCCTTCAGTACAAGGTCGTGATGCAGATCTAGCCGATAAACTCACGTCAACCAGTCATCATTCACCATTACAAACAAAACATGTAAAAGCACTCTCTCTCTTTTCTGCCATCACAAGTAGCGACACCTACAAAGGATCCTTCCTACTTACTTCCGTAACTGCTCATTAGAAGGCTAACAAGGATTCTCTATAACAATGATTTTAAAAGTGTAGATTTGTTAGATCGCTATTCTTTTTTTTTTAAAAAAAGGTAAACTTATCGCTCTTTATTTTTGGAACCAGAAACTATTCAGAACTACTCGTCAGATCTTCACACATGGATGGTTCACTCGACACCGAGAGTATCATTGTCGCTATTTTATCATAAACCGCCGTCTCGGCCTCCTTTTTATCTGTTAAGTAAGTAGTAACTCGAGCAAAACCTCAACACCATTTAACCCATTAACCTGCTTTAACCTTTTCACACTTTGTCAAATACAAAATCTGTCATTCACACGCACGTCATTACATTGCAAATGCGAATCGCAACATTGAACTCTATGAGGCATATAGGTTGATACGCTCTACACGCCTTGATGGATATATCTGTCGTTGGCGTCCGAAGGGATAAGGGATAAAATTATCATCTCAATTGCTAGGCTCCACTCCACCGTTCAAAGCTGTGCACGATGCATATCATTTATATTTTTGATCATACAGTTACCGACAAAGTTATGTTAGTTTTCCGCGTAATGGAAACCATAACTGTTCAAAATAGATGGTGCCCAGGGTCTTATCATAACCCAAAGCTGCATGATACATTAGAGTCTTAAATAGTCCTAATTAGGAATCGAAACGACGTGGAGCGATGGGCAATTTGTCTAATTAAATGTTACATTTCTGAATAGAATTTCCCTACCAAAATCAAACTATGCATGAGCAATAGGTACCTTCGGGTAGTAGTGACTTTGTCTGTTTGCTGATTAGATTCTAAATTATACCGACTACCATGAAGCTCTAATAAATAAACAGCTTTGTACCGGGTGTTCGGCGTGCTGTCAGTTTTACGCATGTAGGGAACAGTTGCTTTCAAATGACAGTGAGTTTCACGATAAATAACTTAGCGTGCTACATTCTAGGGTTATACTACTCATTCAACTTAGGGTAAACCCAACACCGATGAACTCGCAGAGGTAAATCAACTTTAGCTTCGAAAGATATAATGACTTGCCGTCAGTGAAACGGTAAAATGCTGATCGTACTGTTTAATTATGACGTAAATACGTAATTCAAGAATACCTTTACCTATTGTAATGGTTTCCGGAATCTTAAATAGCAAAGACAGTAATGAAGAGGTGATCTGTCCACCTGATGTTTAGCATGATCATCATCATTATAATCATGTCAGCCAATGCTAAGCAAATACTTTTCCGATATGGCCCCGCGATACTCGCATACAACGATTTCCTGCACCCTTTACAATATCGTCAGTCCAACCTGCAGAAGAACTTTTCCACGTGTCGTCCTCCAGCACATGGTCACCGCTCAGGCACCTTTCCGCCCTAGTTGCTACCACCTAATGTTACTCCCACTAAGGCCACTGAATAATTACGTTATTTTTTTTATGTTATACCTAGGTATAGGTCCTATACCTTTACCATATAGCTTCAATCTCAGAAGTTGGTTAGTGACGTTGAAGACGACAATGGAACATGCTTACCCAGATAGTGCTTATTCACTCTCACCTTTAAAATATCACATCTATAGGCTGCCTGTCCACAGAAATGATAACCGATAGTAGTAGGTATTCTATACCAAATTGGAGTGGTGAGGAGTACCACCTCTCCTTGAAAAGGATCACAAGCTGCTACCAAAAATGAACGTAATGACCTCACCAGACAATGTTGACCTCTCGTTGTAAGATTCTTGTCGATTTGGACATCCTTGCACGTAACCGGTTCACTGGCTAGCTTCTTCACACCAGAAATGCAACTGGTACTGATGTGCCTTGGTTCCATTTTCGTTGTTCTTGTCATCTTGTAGTTTTCGTTGTTGCGTCTTCAGTCATAATGCTATGAAATCTCGTCATAACTACACGCAAAATCAAGTATCTGCGAATCAATGGAATTTTCTTAGATAATACACAATTTACACGGCAATACTCTTTACAATACAATACAATACAAGTACGCTTTATTGCACACCAAAAACATTTACACAAGAAATTACAAATAAACAAATTAAAAACGGTAGACAACAGGCGGTCTTATCGCTAAAGAGCGATCTCTTCCAGACAACCTTTGGGTAGTGGAGTTTATCCTAAAAAAACGTTTAATGAGTAGGTGATGCAAAAGGCGAATGAGACACATCGAAGGTACAGATATCTAAAACATAAATAGATATAAAAGCTCTACTTTCAGAAAACTTAATAAAGTTCCACAGACGCATAGCTTCTTGCGCAGTCCCCTTACCTCCAACTAATTAAGTAATTTGCATTATCATAAATTATCAATTATCATATTACAATAAGATTGTGTAAGCCAAGTTTATTTTATTATATGCCATGTTAAGCCTTAGTACTATCTAGCAGTGCGGCTCTTTACAGTGTTCGTTAGGGCTGGTGACAACTCAGCACTTCTAGCATAACTCTGATAGGTACCTCTTGGTCGTGCGAAAAACATTAGCAATCTCGTTCTTGACAATACCGTGCAAACAGGATAGGAGATGTTGAGGCACGCGACAAACGAAGACGCTGTACGATGTGCTAGTCGGTAAGCTGAAAGCTTGGTTATAGACATGCGTGAAACTCAAATGAAAAGAATAGAGATAGTTATCACTCATTTCGTTTAGTGGATCCATAGACTCACACTGCTCTACCATGTAGATCGTTAAAAAAGTGTACAGCATGAATACGAATAACGTAGATATTTGAAAAACAAGGTTCCTTCGCGATCTACACATCTCTATTTGGCTATTCACTACAATATCGGTTAAATTGCACAAACCCTACATCTGAACCAGCTTCACCTTGATCAGGATCACACTTGATAAGATTTGTGTATGCAAGACTCGTAGGTGTATTATGTGTTGCCACAATCAACTGAGAGAGCCATGCTCCCATATTACCAAAAAAATATCGCATTTCCGCTATCCGACCTCGTGATGCCGTTGGTGTTTCCACTTGTCCCCTCATTTTCAAGCCCTCAGATCCCACTTCTGATAACGACTCACAGTTAGGGTCCAGTTACACTTGGTTTTCATTAGGTTGGTTCATCCGCGTGAGTATTCGGGCGAGGAGACAAGGGTTGGTAGAAGTATCAGCCGATCCGTATACTTCACTTCCTATGATTGAACCAAACGCATCTGTAACATAAATCTAGAGTATCTATGACGAATAATCTAGGATTCCCAACTTTTATAACGTTCTACCGCAACACGTGAGGCGCTAGCTCGACATGGAAGAACAGCCCCAAAACGACAGCTGTCAATCCCGTCCTATATGGCCACATCCTCAGAGTTCGGTATTACGTACTAAAGAGTTTGGTCATTCATAAATCAAGAGGCGATACTAGCGCCATCGAGCTAATTCTCTGATGCGCCGTCATGCTAAATAATATTATTATACCCGAGGTTCATACAAATATACTAATTTAGTTTTATCCTGCCTTTACGGACAAAACTATCCACAATTCCTTTTTCTTTAAAAATATACAGTTGGCCAATCTAATCGTTGACATGGGTGTGTGTGAAACCTGCACGTTCCTGCTCGTGCTCGAAGAAGGTTAGCCCGTAGGCCCTGTAGAGTATTGGTTCGCACAAACTACCGCACATCGGTCTTAAATCGAAACTTCGATTTACTAAGCCTAACTTCTAAGTATGTGCAAACCAATTGATGTCTTTAGAAAATACTCCCGTTCGTACCTCTAAAGATAGAAGACCCCCCCGTTTTCGGATTCGAATACTTTCGAACGTAGCTTGAATACATACAGACAACATCCAACTCAAAAAGTCCACTCATTCTCCCTCTCATACATCGCGCTACAGGCTCCTACATTCATGTTTCCGCATCGACTTAGTCAGAAGAACACCATCCATTTTGTATTCAAAATCCATACTACTTTACCTTCCTATAATATCCCAAGTTCCCCTTTACTTCTTTTATTAAAATTAAAATAAAGATTTTCTCTAATAAAATTAATAAAATTGTCCATCCACTTCACTCATTTCGTATTTTTGTTATACTCTAATAAAACTCGTAATTACTTTCCACACCTGGTTCAATTCACCTCTAACTACCCTTTTGAAAATTATCGAATTTCAATTTATAAAAAAAAAACCTCAAAATACGTATTAATGGAATAGAACCATTACGTGATCATCCATGTAACTTATCAAATTTCAACTTATTAAAGAACCTCAAAATACGTATTAATGGAATCGAACCATTACGCAAATCATCCATGTAACTTATCAAATTTCAACTTATTAAAGAACCTCAAAATATGTATTAATGGAATCGAACCATTATGCAAATCATTCGATGAAATATACTAATAGCGACCTCTAGTGAAATTTGCGTACACACATTCGAACCTTAACTTACAATACTTATACTGCGGTACGACTTTATACTATGACATCACTATTGCCTTTTAAAACAAATCGACTGTAATCGATACCTTAATCGATGTTATCTTAATATCCCTATTGAACATTAGATTTTGATTAATAAATTACTGAAATACTTGTACGTTGTTTAATTAAATAAAATATAAAAATATATTTAACTATTCTATAAATGTTACGTAAATCTTACGAACTAGGTAAGTAAATCTATGCCTTAATAATAGTCTACTATTTATGTCATCTTATCTCTTTAACCTGGCAACACTGTCTTATGACATGTCAAATGTCAAAAAATTTTTTTCATAACCTATATCCATTCTACGAAATGGAAATTCAATTACGAATAGAAGAATAATGTACAATAAAACGGATTGTTATGAAGAAAACTGTGATAAAATGAGTCTACGATAATAAGGTAACTATTTTCTACGCTTGTTACTATGATATGGCTAAAATAAAGAGGAAAGAAAAATCGTGTTGTATGTTTACAATCAAAATTTGTTTTCGTTACAGAATCAAAACAGTTACGTTAACCTTCGTGCAACGGTTATAAGTTATATCTCAAAATGTATGCAAATATAATGAAACCCGGATAATTAGACAAGAAGCAATGTAGTCGAACTCCACGCCACCTGAAACATACTATCAAAACGTAAGTTAACAAAAGTTTTAACTGCGTTTGTTCATAAAGTAAATCTTGATTCTTCTGTACGCCAATTTATGCTCTTTTCTTGATTCTAATATCTTCTGTCTCCTATTTCCAGACTCCTCGCAAATCTTGATAACTTCTCAGTACAAACTAATCTTGAATGGAGCAAAAGTTATGAAAAATGACTTAAACTCCCTACATCTACTGCTGCAGCTTATTGGAACTTCTTCACAAGGTAATATTATTTATCTTACTGTACTATTGTTTCAATTCTGAAGATCATAGTTGTTTAAAAATATCTTCATGCTAATGTTCGTGGAAATGACTTCGATCAAAAATAAAGTAGGTACTTGTTCAGGGTCGACATTTGATTAATTTCCTCCTATAATTACTGCTAATTCTTTTCTTGTCTTCATCCTATCATTTTCTCAAATCTGTTTCCATCACCTGATTACAATTTCCATTCCTGTCGAAGTCGAGCAGTTTATTTATGAACTAAATTTATTTCCCTCAAACAACTGCTACAAATGTTTATATCTCCAATTAAAGTATTTAGATGTACTGTATAATAGCTGTACCTTTGTTTAATAATAAATAACATTTAATCTAACTTGTTTCAATAATTATTTATTTTTCTCTCCAGATTTTTGGATTTCGACAACAAGCTCCGGACAAAATCTACTATAGATCTAAAATGTAACCCGAGTATCATGACTAATGTGTAATAAAACTTGACTGAAGATATATCTACCTAATCATAAGGATATTTAACAGAACTGAATACCTTAATAAGTCTGATGGTAACAATACAGACATACTTACTTCGCTCAAATAATTTAAAGTTAAACTGCTTTCCTTTTCTTTCTGATTATCTGGTTATACTCTTATACTACATGTGAACATATATGTAAGTCATTCTATTGGTAATCTATAAGCCATAAATGTACCAAAATTATTGTAATAAAATTACTTTCATTTCATTTGTTTCATTATGTGTTAGGAGTCCGCCCCCCCACTTATGAAATCACTAACACTCCTACTTTCCTTATATTTGCTATATTTAATGTTTCTAATAAGACTTATATTAAACTAAAAGATGAATATTGTAGCTAGAAGCCTTACTTATACTAAGGTTGACATTGTAGCTAGGGTCATGTTTATCAGATCTCATTGTGAAACATTTCCTACACTGAACTAAAGCCTATAAATAAACCCTCGCCCCCCCAAATAATAAATCCTTAGTATCCTCATAACTTATCTTTAGTTTCATAACTAATTTTCAACACAACTTGAACTGACGTAGATAAAATCTCCACAACCTCATATTTTCTGTAGTCAAGAACAATGACATCTCTATTTTACATCACTTAACTAATTTCCTACAACATTTCGACCTTATATCTATATTAAAATTAAATTTATTTAAATAGTCATTCCATCTCGATATCATATTAATTACTGATAAGATAGCACCTGTCAGTTGTCAACTTGTCGTATCAACTCATTTCTAAGCGTTCCTATTCACTCAGCCTTGATTATGTTTTTAATTTAAAAATGAATTACCTATTATTTTTCCCAATTATGTAAATTATGCATAAATAATATTAAATATATCCCTAAATATATCTGCTTTGCCCGAAGGTTGACTGGTAGAGAATGCCTCATGGCATTAAGTCCGCCTTTTGTACGATAAGTTTTCTTTTGTGCAATAAAGATTAAATAAATAAATATCTGAATTTTATGTTATATTAATAATATGAACACATTGAGTAAAGTTGTCTACTTATCTGATTGAAACTAAAGTAAGTAAATTATTATTTTATGTAACGTAAATTATTATCTAAAACTTAAATAAACCACCTATTTAATTATTAATCAATATTAAAAATAACCTTTTGTAAAGCGTTAACACAAACGTCACGAATTTAATCGTATCTCAAACAATCCACTATTGAACTACAGATAACAACAAAGTACTTGAATGAACTGTCAAGGTGTCAAATGTCAATTACTGAGTAAAATATCTATTGAAAACAAAATCACGTTGTTCTAATATAAGTTTTTTGTTTCAGGTACTATTATTATGTGAAATAAGAAAAATATCGTGTGTTATATCAAGAAGCCACTCTACTCACTATAGCTTGTGTATAAATATGCAACAAAATGTGTTTGGAGGCGACATGCACCAAACAACCCATCATGGCGAATCTCTTTTCCATTCTCACGTCAACAATTGTACCCGTAAGGGCATCATAGTTCAAAGCTCAAGTGTTCAAAGATCCCTTCAATAAAACCGTCACTAACAACTCCACTAAAATTCCATGGCGAAATAACAAAATGAAAGACAATTGTTGAACTACAAAACGCGAGAAGACAACAAGACATGAAACCTCACGACAAACTGCATCGGCGCGACCTCAACAATCCCGGACTGATCCTATCCATGGTCAACGGCACAAATTGTACCATGCATGATCATGGCAGCAAATGGAATAATCCCTGGTCAACGGCATCACCAATTGTAATGCTTACGAACTACCTACTAAATAAACACATCCTGGGAACGCGCGCCAATTGTAATACTTACGAGCTAAGTACTTTTAACTCGAGAGTTATCCTGAGTCACGGGACCACCAATCGTAATGTATGCTAAGCTCTAACTAAAGGAACCGGTCCACTAATCGTAACGCTTACGACGACGAGCTACCTAAACTACCTCCTGGTCCTACGCCTGCTTCACCCTCGCCACTAAACTCTACTCCTACAACGAAGCCCTAAGGAAACCCTACAACAATTACCTAAGAATATCTTAACAGCAGCTCCCAGTCTTCTATATCCTACAACTAAACAAATCTAAATATGAAAGGATCTTTATAACAATTGAGTCTGAACTTTTCTTAATAACTAATGGCCAAAAAAATGTGATCGATGTAACCGTTGTGAACGTCTAGATGTGCAGGACCCAACATTGTTGTAGTAACTCAAGCTCTTTTAAGAGAAATCTAACCGTGATGTGTCGCCAAGTGCTTCCGTACCCATATACTGTGCTATGCTACCATGTATTACCAAATAAATGTGTATTCTCTTACTTATTTAATGCAAGCTTCTCCTATCCTACTGCTACCTTGGTTCTTTATACTAAATATATTTTCAACTTAACTTAATGCTATCTATCCTCGAAATATAAATATAATGTTTCCTGTGTAGTCCAGCCTTCAAAAATATCTACAGCTCTTATAACATGATTCAGTATGGGATATTCTACTTTTATTAAATATTAGTTATATCATTTCTATATGAAATATAAAACTCATTCAGTCCACAAATAAGTTACAGATATATTAGATTACTCTATGCAACAATAAAGGTAAATATATGAGTCAAAACCAAATATTATTAGATTTCTGAGATGAAATATAATTTAGACTGTTTTCTTGGAATTGCATGTCTGTTCCAGGAATGTTTAGTAGACAAGTAATTTTGTACTTTATGAAACTACACTACATAACTTATCTATATATAGATTGAAGTTACTGAAACTATAAGATTCTATTACAAATTTAATGAATATTAAGTTTTCATGTTCGACCAAATTAAATAATTTTAGAATAATGGTATGGATTTCATACTCTTAGTAAGTTCCAGTATGATATTCTAAAGTAGACTAGGTCTAAACAAGAAGTAATTGGTTGGTGAATAGAATTCTGAGTATTATTGAAATCCTTCGACCGCATACAAAATATTATCATTTGGCTGTGTTATTCTAGTAATGCTATCATCTCATTCTCCCAAAAATATTTAGTTTTGTATAAATAATGTCGGCTACCAAACGTGAGCAATCGGATAAGGACATGGTTACTTCACATATAAATTGGGGCAATACCGTTCTTTGAAAATTAAAACAATTCATCTTTTGTATTTGTTCGGTGTGTTATTTTAAATATCACCAAAACCCATGTCCCTGGATGCCGTATGATTGCTAATTATAATCTTTTAATGGCCTTCAGGCTCTTTTAGAGAAAAAGATCTCTCTCAAATCTATTCTGAGACTATGAAACTTTACTATGTATATTTGTTATTAAACAACACGATTCCCCTTCACTCGTGGACTAAATGAATTCCCATTCCATTCATTATAAGCAAATGAGTTGTAGAAGTTGGTTTTTCGTTTGATCATACTCGTAAATGTCATACATCCTTGAAATTATGAAGACTATTGTGTCCGTTCGGAGTATCTTTCAACTCTCGACTGACTCATTCTGATAAGGGAAATTACTTTCAACCCCTGTGATATAAATTGATTTAGTTCTGAGATCTGTGATGTAAATACGAGAACGAATAACTTTCATTATTGCTATCCATGAGTCCTCGGCTTCTCTTAGCAATTTACACTTCAGATACTCCACATCCAGTCTTAGGAATGCTTTGCATTTCCATACTATACGACGATCCACAATTTCCTTATCAAAATTATAGCAAAAAGTTTAAAATTATTTCTGCTCATTGAAAGGGCGAATGTCATCGGTCAGCTGATTCGACTTAACTTTAGTGTTGCCATTCTATCACTGAGGCTGTAACATATGTACATTACTTTAAATCATAATCAGTAAATTTTAACTAATTATTTCTATATATATATTGATGTCATATTAAAGGTTCTAAATATCTGATGGGTTTAAATAACAGGTTTCTCTATTCCCTTTCTTTATAAACTGTTACTAGATTTTGTTTTTCACTACTGACATCCCGAGTCAGAAATCAGCTGTTTGTATCTATTATACCAGACGAGATTAAAATAATTTGAATAAATGTTATGTTAGTTAATGATGAATGGCCGATTGCTCGGAGGATAAAAAAAAAAACCCCGTTCTAATATTCCTACTGGAGTGTACCTATCCCCATACCCCCATTTGCCCTAGCTAGCACCACCAATACTAGAGGCCTAAACCTCACATTTACATTTAAACGTGTATGGAACCTAGGTAAGCTAAACTATAAATTCGGGAGATTAACCCGAGGTTGGACTAGAATCAGTGTAAGTGGGTCCCCCCTTGCGTGGCTAAAACACCGGAAACGCAGAGTAACCCGCCCTAATATGTGTAGATATTGCAAATATATAAATATATATGTTTATGAGACCAAACCTGGAGGTCCATCTGATTTCAACAAGTGTGGAAATCCCACATGCCCAACCTGTGGACCTTGCATTCACCAGATAGATTACTCTAGATCTGTAGGCAATTCACTGCACTTATATATGGCTAGTGTCCGAGATGCCTAGCTCGGATAAAATTAGAAGAGTCTGAAAGATATTTGTTTAACAGCCGCAAGGTTAAATATCTTTCATCTGGCAACCATGTACCAAAACACTATTTCTGGCATGTAATTATGCTTAATAGCTCTCAAACAACAAAGTCCCAATAAATTTTAATAAATAATTATAATCCCGAAAAATAATCTAAATTCCAACAGAAATTCCCCTTAGAATTGTATTTAGTAAGTACCTTAATGCCAGAGATCAGTGTTACCCGTTCGAAGTTGCAAGAAAGAATGAATGAACTCTATAAAATCCGTCCCTATTTATACCAATATTCCCCGACACGCTGGTCACCCTGAATACGTTAGATACGCCAGATACTCTAGATATGTTGAATACGTTAGATACGCCAGATACTCTAGATATATTGAATACGTTAGATACGCCAGATACTCTAGATATTTTGAACATGGTGAATACTCTGGACACTTTGGACACGCCCACAGACACGCCCACGCCCATAACTTTGATCCTTATGCAGTATGAATAAAGCTCAATTCTTCCGTTGGCAAATTTTGTGAATAGTAATTTGCTATTCAAAAATGGCAGGATGCTTACATTTGTACTCGGTCATTTTTAATACTTCTATAAAATGTTGATGTTAATAATATATGGTGTAATATGATCTTATTGTTATTGTGATGGGAATTTGATGATGATACTGATGATGTGAGTCTCACGATGGTGATATATGTGTATATGATGGCGAGCACATGACGTGAACATGTGAATCGCTACAACGGGGCCAGGGATTGCGTGGTATTTTTGATATTTGTAAAATACCATGCAATTAAGTTTAATAACTTGTTAAACTTGTAACAGAGTACATATTTACAAAATGTTGACTATGTTTAAGTTTGCAAAATAGTTTTCTATTAAACAAGAGTGTCTTTTGTTTCACATTTACATAGATAATGTCACATATTAGGTACTCATTATTTTATGTTTTTCTAGTCTATGGAGCAGGTGGTAAATGATCACACATACGCCAAGAAAATGCACCATGATCACAATTATGCCAGAAATTCCATTTTGCCAGAGAACATCAACATAACCGGTGTGTGAGCATTAGTAATGGTAGTGTCCATTAAGTTAATACAAATGGAATCATTCAATAACAATAAAATGTTTCTTTTTTTAGCCTCTATTCCGATGGTGGCTATGTCTGAGGCTTCTTGTGTTGCTGGCCCATCGGTCATTAATCCAGGTAGGTATTTATTTCCTTTCAAAGCACTTCATTGGTAATTTTACATGATTCTAAAATCATATTTCCGCACAGCTATTTTTTATTATATATCATACTAGCTGTGCCCCGCGGTGTTACCCGCTCATCCCACGGGAACACTAATTTTTTTCGGGATGAAAAGTATCCTATGTCCTTTCCCGGGTCTCAAACTATCTCCATACCAAATTTCCCCTCCGGCACTTTAGGTCTTATTAGTATGGATAAAAAGGCTTTTAAGTAGCTGTGCGGTCAAACTAGATAAGTCAAGTTTAAAGTAGGACTATATATATTATATATCAAGTTAAATAACAGAACATTAGGTACATTATTATTCAAGTAAGAAAAAAAAACCTTTTTTTGCTTGAATTTTATTTTATTAGTTAGCTGTAATAGCTAACGGGTCGATTGCAAAAAAAATGTACATAGTTAAAGGCTTAGTTAACATTAAATACGATCGCTTCCTTTGGGTGACGAAAGTTAGTCACACAAAATGTATGGGTAACTTTCGTCACACAAAGGAATCAATTAACATTGTTTTAATTAAAGCCCTTAACTATGTACAATTTTTTTGCAATTGACCCTAACAAAGTTCTATTTTGTTTTGATTTCAATTGCCTAAACAGAAATGTAGAAGACGTCAGGATTTTTGGACTTTACACTTTATTGATTGCAAACTATAAACCACAGACAGCAGAAAGCGACTTTGTTTTATATTAAATGTAATTTAAATCAAGTCATTATCCATCAGTATGACTATATAGTCATACTGATGGATAATGACTTTATTTTTTCAGCTGATACTGCAGCTCCATTGGTTCCTATGCCACATCCTGCTCCTGTGGACAGCGAGCCTACTGTAGTGGCTGGGCCTTCAGTCGACACAACGGCATTGACAGGAAATAGTACGTATACCTATAATACTACTAGACATAGTCCGCGCAGAGGAAAAACTGGGTTATGACTTTTTTGCTTCACCATAGTCAAGTATCCTATAACCATTTTAAGGCTACCCAGCTACATATCCGTGTACTTACCAAAAACAATTGAAATCGCTCTAACCGTTTAGGGGAGATGAAAACAAAAATTTGTGCTAACCTGTTATACCTATTTGCGTATTTTTTCATGCATACATGAATTTAACATTAATAGTAACAGTGCAATTAAACTTAGATGATTATGTATGCATATTGCATACCATTGGTGATATTATGTTATGACTAATATTATAAAACTATACTTAGAGATGAAACAAATCTATACATTGAAGATATTTGAGAAAATATATGTGTTATTGCGGGATCATCACGCCACAATGGTTTGACGGATTTCAAATATTTTTGGTGCACGGGTAGCTGGGCGGACACAGACGGTTATGGGATATTTCCAACTGACTGTACCAAAACTAAAAAGGTTAAGACTTTATTCTCTCTTTCTTCTCCTTTGTCGGTTTCACTCATGACAACGTGGTCATGGTCATCATTTCAGATGTTGGTGGCAAGCCAAAGCTATAATTACACATAATATGGTAATTCCAAATCTATTTAAACTGATACAGTGTTAATCGTTATCAAATTAAATACGTCGTAGCTGACGTACACGTTACAGTAAGCATTTTATACACCTTATAGTAGCTCTTTTGATTTTGTTAGTTACGTATATTTCCGACACGATTGTAAAATTGTTATGGAATAAACTTTTCTTAAATTATCTATAGAAATTAAATGAATATACAGTAGCCGGCAAACTTCTTGACCCTGACCTTGACTGCGCAGTAGCCGATTTACGTACAAATTTACATGCGCAGATCCCCCCTTTTGGTTCAAGTTGTTTGCCGGCTACTGTATTAGGAATTATCGTGAATTAAAAACATATTCGCGATTAAATAACTTCAACCGCGTTCGTGATCTGTTTTCAACTGTTGTTGTTTATTCTTCGATTATCTGTTACTTACCAAAATCGCGAACAAATCGACTAGGTAAAATATTTATATGACTCGAAAATATACGAAAATTATTTATTTCCAGATTTAGAACAAACTCCAAGGAAAAGATCATTTGTGTGCAGAAAAAAACTTATTACCAGTTTTGACAAACTATCTCCTCGGTGTAAGGAGCTTTACAAGCTCCATAAAAAGGCTAAGAAGCGGTTAGAATTAGAATACTGGCGCAGAGCCAAGATGGCTAAAAAAGCCTCAAAGGAAGTTTCATTCCTGAAACTCGTGGAAGGGATGAACCCTGTTGCCAGGAAGTTCCTGTGGATGCAGGTGAAAATGTGCACAAGGCATAAACAAGGAAGACGCTTACATTTGGAAGAAAAGGTGATAGCTTTGTCTATAATGAAGCAGAGCCCGAAATGCTATAGATTTCTCCAGAGAATATTTGTTTTACCATCGAAGACAACATTGAATAATTTGCTGGGTGAAGTCAATATTGAAGCGGGAATAAATTCTCAAGTTTTCAATGTAATTAAACAAGAGGTATGATATTTTTTAAATTTTTAACCATCTTCATAAATTACTTATACTTATAAAGCATAGATACATTCAGCTATAAAATTATAATGGTAATACATTTAATTATAATGGTAATAAGTAGGGTCGGGTTGCCAACAGTGGCTCGGTCGGGTACACTGACTCGCGGCTATATTTCCTAGATAGAGCAACAATATCTATCTGTCTCCTTCATTAGCCGAGGCCGAGAGCGTTCGACACCCAAACACGTACAAACCAGTTATTCGCCCGCTCCCGCGCAGTTTACATGTGTAGGAAAGTGTTTCGTGTGGCCGAGGGTGCAAAATTACATTTTAAGGTAAGTTACACTTGTTTTTATGTAGAGAAATTTGAGCATTAAGACAAGTATTGTTGTTTTGATGCAAAGTGACGTTATTATGCTAGGCAATGACATAGATTCGCATGTCCTTCGGCAAGCCACGTGATAGTTATGCGCCGGTGAATTCAAAATGGCTGCGGCGTGGTCAGTGGCTCAAATTTAAGAAGTACACAGTGACTCGTGAGTCACTATGTACTTTCTTGAGCCACTGTGTAGCTACTTATATTATTTCTATTGGATAATGTTATGTTATGCTACTGTTCAATGCCAACTAATTAATAAAATAAAAAAAACATAAAAACAAAACTGTATTTTTTTTATAAGAATAAACCTATATGCATGAAACACTTTTGCACTCGAGTGTAACCTATCCTAGTGTAGACCTACTTTTTGTTTGGTTATTTTTCTGGATTTTTTATCCTTTTAATGTATCTTGATAACTGTTATGTTATTTGCTTGGACTAAGAATAAAAATTAAACTCGTTTTTAATTTTTAGATCTCTAACGACAAAGAAACAAAGTCAGAAAAGAGGTTGATCTCAAATATCCTAAGAGATTTGATTTTATAATTTTTATGTGTCTGATATTGATAGATATGAGGCTTAGAGTATATTTCTACTCAAACAAATAAATGAAACTGAATGTAAATTATAGTTTTAGTTAAATATTATATACTTGAGCCACTGTATACTGTTAGAGTCTCTGTGTACTACAGCGGCGAGTCACAATAGCCCTGTACCCGTACACAGTGGCTCATTTCCCATTTTTTTTTAAACATTGTCTGACTACTTTATTGTTGCCTTGATTGAAAAACTGATAATTCTGGGAAAAAGTTTGATAACCAAAGCACGTTGAGTGTGAATTTCAGCCCGCTACCACGACTTTTTCTTCACAATTTGAGCGTTCGAAAAAATCCGAGCCACTGTTGGCAACCCGACCCTATAGATATAGTTAATTCAATGTTTTGCAGATAAATAAAATCCTACTTTACGGTCACGATCTATCCCAATAATTTGATTTTCTTCAATTCTACTGTACATAATATATATTCCGAAAATAACTTTAAAATACCTTAAAACCGCCAATATAATACTTTCAGGTCAGCAGTTGGAAAGAATCCAAAAAATTGTGTTCCATAATTTTTGACGAAATGAAGTAGGAAGCCGGTTTGCATTACTAAAAAAAAAGCGACAAAATTAGTGGTTTCGTCGAATTATCGGAGAAGTCAAACCGCTTGGCGGATCATGCTTTGGCGTTTATTCTGAAAGCTGCAGTCTGCAAGTGGCAGCAACCAATGGTGTATTACTTTTCCGAAGGCGCTGCGTCGGGTCCGCAGATGAAGGTCCTCATCAAACAGCTCGTGGCAGCAGTGTGCGACACGGGGTTGCAACCCATCGCTTTGATAAGTGACCAGGGATCGACATTTCAAAATGCTTATATAAGTCTTCAGGAAGACACCCGTAGGTCACAAATATTGTCAGGTCATAAAATATGCGGGCGAGGAAACAGGTAAAATCATTAATTAGTTCATACCCAAGCTTACTAGTAAATTAGTACAGCTCGACCCGATTGTAGTAGTAGCGTGGGGGGTGGTAGGTGGAACGGAAACTCGGTACTAGTTTACATAGTTTATGTAAATATTACAACACTCTATAATCTCGACTCCCGTCTAACCTCATCTATCTATATCTCTATCTATCTCCCCATAATCTTACAATACTGAACTATATATATATTATTATTCTACGTGCTTTACGTGTTAGGAGAGCAAATCCCTTATCGGATAGATAGGCACTTTATCTTGTTTTTAAACATCTATCTACATACGTGTAGATGAGACAGTTAGCCTATCACACCTCCCCTGAAAAGGTAGGGGGTTCCCTCCCCTGAAAAGAACACTCCTCGCAATACAATTTATTTTCTTATGATCTAGATAATCTTTAATTCACATGTTAATCAAAACCCATAAACATCTTAATATCACATGACAAAACCTAACTAGCAAAATTATAATTATAGCACGAAAATCTATATATTATTTATAAAAAATCTAGGTCCTTTAATTTAAACAGGAAAACATTCGATAACAAATATTGGTGATATTCTAGTGCAGAAAGTGAGTCCCTTACAATTAAAAACAGTCTAACCTAGAAACGTACTGTTAATTTTCCTATTTACACATCCCGTAAATTATTCACATTATTAAAAGAACATCTGGCAGTTATCTTATAAGTTTGTCACAATTGAGTTTGATTCTACTAGGTACTGTGAAAATACCTACTTTTTTCTCTATCCTCCTTGTTACTCTTTATATTTTGACCTAGTTATTCGCCTTTTACTTGCAAGTATCGTCGTATCCTTGTTTGATTATTAGTCCATACTTTTTATTTGATTATTGAGCTCATTTATTTATTTTTATTTTTTTATTTCGTACTACTCTACTTTATTCAAAATTTTGCTTAAACAATCAAGTCTCGTAACGCTACGTCTAGGCGTGCCTTCGTCATAAAGAATCTTGATTTATGCAAATCGTAGAGTTTAGTGTGCCTTTGGCATCACTTTACTGGCTAGGTACACAACACTTTTCATAATTGGTCGGCCAACCTTTTTAAATATTTAATAACAGTTCAGAGTACAAGATATTAATTACGTACGTGCACAAACATTATACTTTCATTCAGGCAGTTCTTTTAACACGTCCTTCCATTAAAACTCACCCTGTGTCCAAGGATCGTCATGATTAATCATGCTCAGATCTCAAGGATATCGCTGTCTTGTACCCTGGTGTACCTCGCTAAACCATATCTATCTGTTCAACGGCGCCCTTTGAGTCACCGCTGACCAATATGAAAGGTATGTCGTCATTTCCATGAAAACTTCTCTTTTTAACCCATTCATTCCGTCTTCCAAATTTCCGTACATCTCAAGATTTTAGAAAAACTTCATTATATAAGAATTTCAACAACACTTAGGTGATCAAACTAACTGCTCATCGAAAAACTTACTTTTACTTTCTGCTTTCCTGATCAACACGCTTAAAGCATCATCCATATCGAATTATCTCCTACTTCATTTACAAACTGTATATTCCAACGCAAACCTCTTTCTCATTCCTCAAAGCTAAAACTTCAATTTTCCAAATTCAACATCTCCTTTATAAAAAACTGTTCCGTTGCAAATTGACTTTAAAAAAAAAATCATGTCCTTATAAAATTTTCTGAGTATACATTACTTCCTACTTTTAGTAGTATACATTACTTCCTACTTTTAGTAGTAATATTTTGGTACGTACATATCTAATACTATATTTTGACACACATTATATCAATTTTACCTCGTTTTGCTCAACTCTTTCCCATGATACTAGGATTCTGTAATACTTAGCATACAGAAGAGAACATCGTTCTGTATGTTGATTGTCTACTCTATCAGATTTTAACCCATAACTTATGACCTGACCTTGCATGTGAAAACAAAGCCCTCGTATTTCGCATAATTGTTTCTAATAGTACGGCTCCCCTCGCCATCCTAAATCTCAATAACTCAGAATTTAACTATCTACTGACTTCAATTCTTGTGAATCAAAAGAACATCAACCATCAATCTAATTAATCCTTCAAAACATATTTTACTACCTCACGTAATATGTCATGAATAACTATCGAACGTGATGCTCCTAAACCTTATTTTAACAATAATCTATCACCCGTACTATGCTGTAAACTTAAATTACCTTCCTCATAATTAATATTACAGTACTGTAAGTACAAGTAACATCAAAAATGTAAGTAGAAATAAGCACTTTTATTGGCAAATAAATTATTTGTATTTGTATTTTGTATTACACTTATACTTTAAAAGGAAATCTTCTCCTAAAATACCATCACTCATACACGTAAGACCATTAAACACGTAAAACTTGTGGTAAAACCTATAACCTTTCATACATAATCCTAGCTCGACATAGCCTATCGACTCCTTTCCACATACTCCTCGTATTTTTAACCTATCCGGCACTATTCGTAAATCTAACCCCTTAATCCAGTTATATTTTATAATCGACACATTAGCTCCAGTATCAACCAATAACGATAATTTCCTATCTAAACAACCTATAACTACGTGAGTACTAATATTGTAAGTTAAGATATCTACATAATCTCTTTCATACACGAAAAAATTCTAACTCGCTACGCTGATTATCTGAGTCACGCTCTGCAGCCGCTGACTCGACAACATTAACATTACGTGAAGGCTGTCCGTTTGACCTAGCGAAATTGTTTGATTTCTGCTTGCTATAAAAATACTGACACTGACCTTGCTGACTCGCATTGCGATTCTAGCCTGAGTGCGCAAAATTATATTCATTATTGCTACTTTTACATAGAACTGTTAAATACTATACGTAATAAACACTACTTGTTTGAAAATTGAATTTAAATTCATCAGCTATGGGCTGATTTATAAAACTAACTAGTCATACCACTATACAATTTAACACACAAAACAACAACCAAAATACCAATAAATTGTAAAAAAAACCTTATACATATTTAAATAGATTTACCTCTGTGATGCGGGATCGCCTGCTTCCGACGCTCCATGAAATTCGGCATCTTCTGCTCCCTGCTTCAGACGCTCCATACGCGGCATCGCCTTCTCCAGACACTCCTTGTTGTGCGGCATCTCTGCTTCAGACGCTCCATCGCCGCATTGCCTGCTCCAGACACTCCTTGTTGTGCGGCATCTCTGCTTCCGAGGATCCATATCGCCGACGATACGTCCCGATTCTTGTAGCTGCTCCATTTTTCCCCCGAAGACAGCTTGTCCTCCCAGTCTTCTTACCGCAGAATCTTCACTTCATCACGCAGAATCTTCATCGTTTACTTCGTCACCCACGTCACGGTCAAAACTGTCACGGTCGCCATGTAGTATGTGTAGCGTGGGGGGTGGTAGGTGGAACGGAAACTCGGTACTAGTTTACATAGTTTATGTAAATATTACAACACTCTATAATCTCGACTCCCGTCTAACCTCATCTATCTATATCTCTATCTATCTCCCCATAATCTCACAATACTGAACTATATATATTATTATTCTACGTGCTTTACGTGTTAGGAGAGGAAATCCCTTATCGGATAGATAGGCACTTTATCTTGTTTTAAACATCTATCTACATACGTGTAGATGAGACAGTTTGCCTATCACAAAGTATATATAAGTAATTAAGTAATTAAGTTATATATAAGTAATTAGATAGTGTATATATAAGTAATTAAGTTATTAATTACTTTAATGAAAAACAACAAACCCTTAATAATATTTTGTGTATTTTCCAGACGACACTATTAATATCAATGGACAATGCCTGAGTGTGGTTGATGATCCGCCTCATTTAATAAAAGGCATTAGAAATAACATTCTCACGAAAAACATAAAAATGAATGGAAAAGTTTCCAAATGGGAAGATCTGGTGGATGTGTACCGCACCGACTGCAGGCACGCGCAAACGCGCTTGCTGCATAAGCTCAATGATGAGCACATATTGCCGGAGAAGATTAAGAAAATGAAGGTAATCCGATTATATATTTTATTGGGGAGTTAATAGTTAAAAAATGATATGTGTTTATAGATAAAGTTTAATCATTAGATTGTGCCACTTCTTTGTTTGTTCTGAAATTAAATTGAAATTATTGTTTTACGATAAATCAAAATTTCACTCAGGCTTACAATTGCTTTTCGTCAAAAGAGTGAGAATGTTCTTTTTAGTTTTTGTTTAATTAAAAATAGTATAAATATTTGGTGTTTTCAAATATAATAAGTAGTTTCAAATATAAGTACTGTTTTATCCACTATAGTCAAATATCGCATTATGTTTTTAATAGATTATTGAAGAAATGAGATTTTCTAAGTCCGAGGTTGAGCTTAAAGTTTACTATTCATCTTATGTTTCTAATCTTTATTTATTTTTTAGGTGAAAAACTGCGTTCGCGTATTCAGCAAAACAATGGCAGCGGCTTTAAATTACACAGCTTCTTTTTGTAAGTATTTATACACCCGTATTTAGTAATTAAAAAACACTTTGCATTTTGCTTAAATTTGTTACTAACTTACTGACCTGTTCGACAGCGTCAACGGCGCCAGCACGAGCCACAAGCACACGCGCGGCAAGCGCCTGCGCACCGCCGTCACAAAGGACTCGGACCACCATGCCTTCTGGGAAAAGGCTATAATGACATTAAAAAATATAAAATTCGTAGATCCCAAAGGCATAGAATCTTCTGTCCCGAGCTTTAAAAACTGGATCACTACTCTAAGAAGTTTTCAAAGGCTGTGGCGGGTCTTGAATGAGAAGAATATTCATATAATGCGCCCCAGATATTTAAATTCAGATGCCGTCGAAAACTTTTTCGGCAGGGTGCGATCATACAACGCCCGAAACAACGACCCGACCTGCCACGCCTTTGCATGTACATTCAAGTCTCTCCTTGTAACAAATTTAATAAAATTTCATGAAAATACTTATAATTGTGAAGACGATCATGCCGAGCAAGTATTAAAAAGCCAATCACTATTTAATGAAAACAGTGTAATGGTCGACCTCCCGGGTCCCATTCAAACGGAATCCGTTTCTCCAGCCGAGCGGAGCCGCGCGCCGAGCCGCTGCGGCTGCAGTACACTCGAGGGCATATACCGCGGGATGGGTCATACGAAAAGTTCTCAAATCGTTTGATTGTACGAATTGCAAAAAAGATTTTTCAACTAGCGAACCTATGTCGATTCATAAATATATTAAGCATCGCGAGTACGATCACATGACAAAAAATAAGTTGACCTATCCTTCGGTGCATGCTCTGAGGACTTTCACCTATACTGTGAGGGAATCGAACGAGTACTTGGAACGCCATGCTCACCGAACAGATGTGCGAGAGCGTATTCGAGTATTTCATCACATGTGAGATGCACCGAGAAGCGGTTAAGAAATATTTTATCACGGTTTCCATTACACTGTGCGTTTATAACTGGTGCAATATGATCAATAAAATATTAAAAGGCACGGACATATTCAGATTGGATAGAAAAACTTGCCCTTCATGCAGGCACAGGCTCTTCACAAATACACTAAAAAATTAAAAAATTAAATTAACACATACAATATAATATTTACAATACTAAAAACTACAGATAAACATTAAAAGAAAGGGTAATTATTATGTACAATTTTTTAAAACTAATTACAAAAAATAAGAATAAAATATATACATTTTCTATAAAAAGAATAACCCATCCAGAAGGTCTGCCTGCGGCATGGTTCCCATTACGCTGGCGGCGTTACCTCTTTGGATCGCAAGAGCGATCCTCTGTGAGAGGTACGCGCCAGCTCTGGGGTCCCCTGAGACACGTACCAGCCGAGGCGACAGGGCCCTCGTAAATGCCTTCATATCGGCCGACCAGGGTCCTAATGTCTCTACCGCAAGTGCCGCGGAAATAAATCACTTTATAAGTATGTGGTATTTTTTTTCAGGAGCTATTTCAGTTTATGGCCTGTCCTTTTTTGGATTTATATGATAAACTGAAGTAGCTTTAAACCTTAAAAATTAACCCCTTAAAATTCCTTGAACAAGGAATTGTATTTGAAACTTCCCGCACTTTTATAAAAACAATTTGAAATTCTGGTAAATTCCCGCCTTTCGCGCTGGCTGTTTCGCCTTAAAATCAAAGCCAAGATCAGAAAAAAAAAAAAACTAAACGTCAGTAACGACATTTGCAAAAGCGCCTAAAACCCGCTCCAGACCTTCCGATCCGACCGATCGGAAGCAATCGGATAATGTGTAGTGCAGTTGTCCGATTTATCGGAAGAAATCGGATAATGTGTAGTACAGTTGTTAGGAAATTTCTTCCGATAAGTCGGATCGGATCGGAAGGTCTGGAGCGGGTTTAAGCCAATAGTAAGAGAGATGGTTGTCTGATACGTAGTATCTAGTACCTTGTGAGTATTATATTCTTTGATCTAGTATCTCTTAGTAGTTTGTGGCCGGGAAAAACATCCCCGAACAAATATTGCTCGGCCACGTTTTGCCCAGCCGTGTTTTGTACAGCCATGTTTTCTGAGTCCATATAGACGCGGAAAACGTGGCTGTACAAAACGTGGCTGGACAATACATGGCTGTACAAAACGGGTTCCCCTGTCATGTCACGAAACGAAACAAATTGTCACATACTGACATTACTGACACACTTGTCACCGATGATCTTTTATGAATTATGATTTGTATTCACAAAATCTAGTAGTTTCGTGTTTATATAAATATATTTATATTTCGACAAATGTGTATGTGTCTGTTTACTGCAAAAGTCCGCTGTCACTATGGTCGTGAAAAACGAAGAATCAGAGGGGCTCACTAAGAAGTTACGCTTTAAACCTGTGTCCAATGTTCAACACTTTAGTGGTGATAATAGCTTTGATTCTAAAGGCGCGAAAGAAGTGAAGAGCAAAGGTATAAACTGGAAAAAAACCTAGTTTATTTTGACGAGCTGCCTTTATATTTTCTTTATATTAAACCGGTTTTTTTTACAGATGGACGAAAGGCGGCTTCTTTATTTGCTTTTCTACACGTAGAGTTGACGCGAGGCTATATGCTGGAGCACGATGAAGAACGTTTCTCAGCGCGGCGCGAGAAAGTGTACTCGTTCATCAAAATCCCTCAAGAACTAGAGAAGTTCATGGCTTATGGTTTCTTTCAATGTGCGGACTCCCTGTTGTTTGTGTACACTTTTCTTCCATTAAGGTTTATTATGGCGTTTTGGTCATTTTTTAGCAGATTGTTTAGAAAATGCTTTGGGTAAGTTTACTGAATTATAAGCCTTTTTCAAAAAAGTTACTTTATTTACTTTCCAAGTTTATTACGCAGAATTGTTTATACATTTTTTTCTTAAACTGTAAAACAGTGTCTTGAAAATGTTCTAAAGCAAAATATTGTAAATGATGTATTTACCTTGACCATGGGGTCATATTTGTGACTAACAATCATAATTGTTTATTTTTAGGATGTATTCACATCCATGGAAGAGCATCTTAAAGCCAGCAGAGACATGTGACGTATTAAAAGGCTTTATTCTGCTGATTTGCAGCATTTTGATGTGCTACATTGACACAAACATGATGTACCATTTGGTGAAAAGTCAAAGTGTGATGAAGTTGTATATATTTTTCAACATGTTGGAGGTTGGAGATAGGTTGTTCTCTGCGTTTGGACAGGATACAATAGATGCCCTGTTCTGGACTGCGACAGAGCCTAGAGATAGAAGGCGGGAACATTTGGGTGTTATACCACATTTGTTGTTTGCCATGATTTATGTGTGTATCCTTTTCAAATTAAAGACTACCATTCTTTTTTTATATTGGTTGTACCAAACTTGATGTGGGCAATTAAAACACAACTAACTTGAAGTGGGCTAAGGCTATTTAGCCCTAGTGGGCTAAGGGCTAAGTGGAGCCAAGCTGTGAGGCATCTATGAACTCGTAAGGGCCCTGGGGAAGATTTTAAACTGATACGGGGCCCTTAATCCTTTCCTTGGAACCCTAGCCCTTGATTGCCTAGTTATACCACTAGTTGGTATGTCCCAGCTTGTGCATTTATTACTTAAATGAGAATTAAATTTATAAAAAGTTTGGTAGACAGCTAAGTTAGCTAGTTAACTAAGTCCTTCAGTCCCTATCAGATATGATTGCTATTTTGGTCTATTTAAAGAAGAATTGCGATGCAAATATGTAGTAACTGATCATTCCAATTTCCATGAACATGTTTATTAAATTCTGTTAAAATTGTGATACATAGTTGTAGTATAAATTGGATAATTTAGATTTTAACTATTTCTAGATAACTGTGGAAATAATAACACAGGCCATAATCACTTCAGGAGTTATATGTGATGTAGAAAATATATATTTTTATTAATTTCCTTAAGGATTTATCAGTTCTCCACAGCTTGTTGGTGTTGTTCCAAGCGACAACACTTAATGTAGCATTCAACTCCAACAACAAGAGCCTCCTTATTATTATGATGACTAATAATGTAAGTACCTAACCTTGTTAGAGTGGTTATTATCACTTCTTATCAGAATAAAAAAAACACAATTGCAAAAAATGCAAGAACATGATATACTTGCAAATAACAGCTCTATTTAAATTGCTATAAAATATATATTTTTAAAATCAGTCCCTAAACGAAACTCACTAGATAAGGTAAGGTAGCTATTTTTATGATTCAAAGTAAGCCTGAATGGCCCTGCTTTTTGAAAATGTACATATATATTTTTCAGAAAACATCCTAATTCATCATAAAACGTACTTATTTACAATATAAAAGAAATCTGCGGTTCTGAATACTCATTATATCACAGATTGGCTCATATGTCACAAATTGGCTCATATGTCACACATTGGCTCATATGCCTTCAGAATTTATTACTCAGGAATTTGGTTTTAACTAGGTCCATTAATTCTAGCTAAGGAGTCTTCAAGTAGTAAATCACATAGTACAGTCTCGCTAATCCGGCACTTTCCGACCGAACCTTGATCGCCTTTTCTATATCCACGCCGCATCATTATTTTATTTATTATGAATTTTGTATCCAATCCAGTAATCCGAACAATAATCCCCAATCCCTTCATTTCAGTAGTACTGGATTAGTGATACCTTACTGTAAATAATTTATCTTTTTTTTCAGTTTGTAGAGCTAAAAGGCAGTGTCTTCAAGAAGTTCGACAAAAACAATCTCTTTCAAGTATCCTGCAGTGACGTAAGGGAACGTTTGCACTTGTCAGTGCTCCTATTCATAGTGGTGCTGCAAACTATGAAGGAATATATGTGGAAGGAAGAGCGCTTCTGGATTCTGGCGCCAGACTGTGTTCTGGTGCTCGCCTTCGAAGTCGTCATTGACTGGGTGAAGCATGCGTTCATCACAAGGTGAGCAATTGCATTAGTTTATGTTTTCAATGGACGTTGGCTGACTTTGCCGACTAGCAATCGGTTTTCGAATTGCCGATTCAAAATCTGCTATTCGAAAACCGATTGCAAGCCGGCAAAATCCATTCTCAACTAGAGATTGGCCGACTATTCGCCGATAAATGTTGCCGATTAGTCGGCATCTCTAGTAGATAATGGTTTTTTCCGACTATCCGACTCATCGGCTTTTAAATCCCACTCTAATATAAACATATAATACTAATAAGTATAAACTTTTAGGCTTCACGGACTTTTCTGCTTTAATAAAAATTCGTTAACTTCTATGATTCGCTCGCTCACTTGCTTAGCGACATTTTAAGATAGCGCCGTTCTTCTCAAGGAAAGAGTTCGATAATCATAACGACGAAGCGTGAAAGCCTATAAGATTACGTTTTAAAAAATGTTTTGGTAAACGAAATTTTTATTAATATAATCTGTTTCTTTTCGGTTATCAATATAATGAAATGTATATACCTATTCATAAACTTACGATACCCTTCACTACAAAATATCGACACTGTAATGAGTAAAGGTTTTCTTGGTTCCCGATTTAAACACGACTGTTTTCTGTGCAGGTTCAACGAGATTCCATCCGGAGTGTACAGAGAGTACACAGTGAGCTTGGCGTACGACGTGGCTCAGACCAGGCAGAAGTATGCGTTCAGCGACCACTCCGACCTGGTGGCGCGGCGAATGGGCTTCATACCTCTGCCCCTTGGAGTCGTCATCACGAGGGTGTTGGTCCATGCTGTTAAAATCGACGGGTGAGTTACTGCATTTAGTTTTCCCATTCGTAGTGTATAGAGAGTATAGTTGAATTTTGAATTGAATTGAAATCATTTATAAGTACGCTCGTACGACGTGGCTCACAAGGAAAGATACCCGACTGTCCGGCTAGGATTTGGTTTATTTTGATTATGTCATAGAGTCGTAATCGTAACACGTATTTTTTTATCGGCCGAATCTCTACCTATTAGGAGAAACTGTACTCCAAAGTACAAATAGTTACAAAACCCTCTATCTCCTAGTGAGTTTTATTGCTAGTTAATTACTTGTTGTTGTATATGTTTGAGAATATGAAAAAATAAGGCTGAAAATTATCATAAAGTTTGTATGATAAAAATAAACTAATAAAATAGCTAAAGTACATCTACAGCGATGTACTTTAGCTATTTTATTAGTTTATTTTTATCACAGAAACTTTATGATCCATAATTTCGTTTCTCAAAATATAGTGGTTTTTTTCCGGAAAATATGAGTATTAGCCGACATAATGAAACACGTGCTGTACAAATAGCACGTAACGCAGCACTTAAGTAAATTGGCTCTCAAGTCTAAACATTCCAAACATAATAAATATGTACTTTTAGAACTTATTAATCTATATTTATTGAGGTCATAACATAACTCGACCATGAAAGATATTCTTATACTGCTGTATTATCAATGTCTAGTGCCTTTGTCAATCTTGTTTACTCCAGATATTTATGTAAGGTTTTATTACTTTTTTATTGTCCACTTTTATTACAGATTCGCAGCGGTCTTCTTAATACTAATAGCGTATTTGTCCTTGATATCAATAAGGGTGCTTGTTTCTATTGTGATTCTGGGGAAAGCCTGTGATCTGATTTCTCAACACCAGACGGATAAAAGTGATAGTCATCACACGACGCCTAAAAAGTAAGTAGACTTGTTGTTTTTTGTATATAATATAGCTGAGTTTATTGTGGGATTTTATTAACTTTTTAGATATGCGTTAACTTGATTATTCTATGAATAATTTGTGTCCCAGTTAATATAAATGCTGATTATTTAAATTCTCCAAATTTGTTCCACATAATTTACTTTGTTATCGTATTATATCGTGTTGGTCCTAACTTTGTATCGTAGCTGTGTACCTATATTTATTGTAAATATTTTTGTAAAGAAATACACTCAGGGTCAACGCAAATACTTGAAATTAAGGAATTCACTGTTAAGTATAATTTTGATGATTGAACATGTTTTAATTTACACATAACATAAACTTCGTATTCATTTTAAACACTGTAGTCTAAGAAATTAATCAAAGACCTAGTGACCTATGATGCGCACATTACTGTTTCTTTGGTGCGTACCCTTACTGTAAACATAAAAATACGTATATTAATCGTCCACACTTAACAGGGAACCAAAAGAGTTCTTCCCAAAAGAAACTCCCTGCGCCTACAATTTTAAAACCCCCGAGAAAGAAGTACCTCCCGTGAAGAAAACAGTTCAACTAAAATTCGAAGAGCCTGAGGATGTAATTGTAAGTTTTATTTTAGATATTAATTCTATTTGTATTTTATTTGTCGCTCAATAGCGGCATCCTTTTTTATTTCCATGGTAGCTTGCGGGTCCGACGGACCCTTTGCACTGCTGGTGCCAGACGTGCTACTCCGCTCGGAGAAGCACCGGAGTGCGGCATCCACACAGAGCGAGCCACTTCGCGAAGCAAAAGCCACGCGCTGTCGGTTTTTTCCGTGCTCACACGTGCCTCGGTCGTTTGCCGCGCACAGTGTGGACGCTTTTTTGCTTCGTCAAACCGGCGAACAAAATGGCTCGGGCTTGCCGCGCGCGGCATTCGGTGAGCGTAATTTCATCCAATGCCCGAGGCATGCGCCGAATTCCTCGCGCTGCAATTGCCTCGCGAGGCGGCTCGCTATGTGTGGATCCGCCCAGTTTATGTTTAAAACGATCTAATAAAATCGTTTCTGACATTACATTGCACTTCCGACCGAGACAGTGCAGTGTTATTTACAATTACTTAGAGGCATTAACAACATGGCATTCATTTTTAATTTCAATCTAGTGGACTAAGAAATGTCATGGGCGTCTTTTTCTAGGTTTCTAGAGTTGTAGATTTCACATCATCACATCCCAAATATTTTTGTAGGCTTGTTATAAAATGCATAGATACGCAGTTTTGTGATCTGGGTTTAGCTCCTTGTGTCTAAGAGAGGTCAAGCCGCACGCCATCTAAGACCATGTAATTATAAACAATATCGTGAAATGCAAATATACAATACAACAATACTATATTCCACACCAATAAAAGTTTAAAAAAGGAAACAGGACAAATACAACAGGCGGTCTTATCGGTAAAATCGAGTTTTATATATTTTTTTATGTATGATAAGAATCTTATTTCAATGTCCCTTTTGTATAGAAAACGGAGGCTTTAGTGGATGTGTCGGTGGGCGCGGCGGCCATCTTTTCGAATAGCGCCATCGATCTGAACGGCGTGTGCTATCTCAACGACAAGATGAGCCCGCAGCCCAAGCAGGAGCCCAGCGATCTCCTCGACTCTGAACTGGTGAGTTTAGATTTATGAATTCTTTTTTAAGCCCCGACAGTAAAAATAAATAAATAAATAATAAAATCAAAATACTTGCCCGTCGAAATGTTTCTTAGCTATGTTTGGTGGAAATAGGACCAGTAGTTTCCAAGATATTCAGCTTTAGTTGGAACAAGTGACGATATCTGGGCCAATATTTAAGCTAATAATTCAAAATTTTGTAGTCCCATTGTCATAAAATACATAACTTCGTTTCGTCGACGTGGGTTATTTTTTGTTAAAAGTAAAAAAAAAAAAATAAATAAATAAATAATAAGGGACAATCATACATCAACACTTAACGGTACAATAACAATATCCATGTAACTAGGATGTGAGGCGCAGCGCGCCGGACGTGGCGGCGGCGCCGGAGCGGGCCGCGCCGGACGCGGAGCGCATCCAGCGCCGCTCCGAGTCCGAGCCCAACCTCGCCACCGCCGATGACCTCGAGGACAACACTTAACGGTACAATAACAATATCCATGTAACTAGGATGTGAGGCGCAGCGCGCCGGACGTGGCGGCGGCGCTGGAGCGGGCCGCGCCGGACGCGGAGCGCATCCAGCGCCGCTCCGAGTCCGAGCCCAACCTCGCCACCGCCGATGACCTCGAGGACAACACTTAACGGTACAATAACAATATCCATGTAACTAGGATGTGAGGCGCAGCGCGCCGGACGTGGCGGCGGCGCCGGAGCGGGCCGCGCCGGACGCGGAGCGCATCCAGCGCCGCTCCGAGTCCGAGCCCAACCTCGCCACCGCTGATGACCTCGAGGACAACACTTAACGGTACAATAACAATATCCATGTAACTAGGATGTGAGGCGCAGCGCGCCGGACGTGGCGGCGGCACCGGAGCGGGCCGCGCCGGACGCGGAGCGCATCCAGCGCCGCTCCGAGTCCGAGCCCAACCTCGCCACCGCCGATGACCTCGAGGACAACACTTAACGGTACAATAACAATATCCATGTAACTAGGATGTGAGGCGCAGCGCGCCGGACGTGGCGGCGGCGCCGGAGCGGGCCGCGCCGGACGCGGAGCGCATCCAGCGCCGCTCCGAGTCCGAGCCCAACCTCGCCACCGCTGATGACCTCGAGGACAACACTTAACGGTACAATAACAATATCCATGTAACTAGGATGTGAGGCGCAGCGCGCCGGACGTGGCGGCGGCGCCGGAGCGGGCCGCGCCGGACGCGGAGCGCATCCAGCGCCGCTCCGAGTCCGAGCCCAACCTCGCCACCGCCGATGACCTCGAGGACAACACTTAACGGTACAATAACAATATCCATGTAACTAGGATGTGAGGCGCAGCGCGCCGGACGTGGCGGCGGCGCCGGAGCGGGCCGCGCCGGACGCGGAGCGCATCCAGCGCCGCTCCGAGTCCGAGCCCAACCTCGCCACCGCCGATGACCTCGAGGACAACACTTAACGGTACAATAACAATATCCATGTAACTAGGATGTGAGGCGCAGCGCGCCGGACGCGGAGCGCATCCAGCGCCGCTCCGAGTCCGAGCCCAACCTCGCCACCGCCGATGACCTCGAGGACAACACTTAACGGTACAATAACAATATCCATGTAACTAGGATGTGAGGCGCAGCGCGCCGGACGTGGCGGCGGCGCCGGAGCGGGCCGCGCCGGACGCGGAGCGCATCCAGCGCCGCTCCGAGTCCGAGCCCAACCTCGCCACCGCCGATGACCTCGAGGACAACACTTAACGGTACAATAACAATATCCATGTAACTAGGAGGTGAGGCGCAGCGCGCCGGACGCGGAGCGCATCCAGCGCCGCTCCGAGTCCGAGCCCAACCTCGCCACCGCCGATGACCTCGAGGACAACACTTAACGGTACAATAACAATATCCATGTAACTAGGATGTGAGGCGCAGCGCGCCGGACGTGGCGGCGGCGCCGGAGCGGGCCGCGCCGGACGCGGAGCGCATCCAGCGCCGCTCCGAGTCCGAGCCCAACCTCGCCACCGCCGATGACCTCGAGGACAACACTTAACGGTACAATAACAATATCCATGTAACTAGGATGTGAGGCGCAGCGCGCCGGACGTGGCGGCGGCGCCGGAGCGGGCCGCGCCGGACGCGGAGCGCATCCAGCGCCGCTCCGAGTCCGAGCCCAACCTCGCCACCGCCGATGAACTCGAGGACAACACTTAACGGTACAATAACAATATCCATGTAACTAGGAGGTGAGGCGCAGCGCGCCGGACGCGGAGCGCATCCAGCGCCGCTCCGAGTCCGAGCCCAACCTCGCCACCGCCGATGACCTCGAGGACAACACTTAACGGTACAATAACAATATCCATGTAACTAGGATGTGAGGCGCAGCGCGCCGGACGTGGCGCGCTGCGCCTGACGCCTCACATCCTATATATTACTATCTAATATTTAATATATGCGATACAGACTATAATTTCAGGATTTCAGGTATCGATTAATCTTACATGGTTCACGAACATCATCTATGTTGACAAACCTTGCTAATCGTAAAGCTCACGATACTTTTCGGTCCAGCCAATGAGCATTCTAGCATTATGTTGTAACGACCTTATATAACCCAATAAAAATACGAAACCGGGTACTAAAAACGTAAGCTATGCCAATTTTATTATGAAACCATAATATGCCGCCTGTGAATGAAATTTCTTATCTCCTTATTAATAGGGACGAGATTACCCACAAAAAATTTGGTCAATATATTGCATTAAAGCCAACACTTTTTTTCTTTGTTCAATAGTAAATTCTCTCTCATGTAATGTGTTCACAATATCAAATGCCATGTTATTGTTGTTTTCAGATGGTGAATATGCATCTAATTATATAATAAGAGTTCTATGTTCTTGAGTGGTTTAGAAGTCCCTTCTGACGATTTCTTAGTTTTGTTACATAATCTGTAAGCTGATAATCAATCTAGTTCTAGTACTAGTTCCTACGCTTTTGTCGATTTTGGACACCTACTTGACGGATTGTTTAAGAATATTATATACCGAACAGATTGGCTACATGAAAATGTTGTGTGAAGGGATTTCTTAAACCCATCAAAATAATTTATTTTTGATTCGATTCGATCTAGTCTTGACACTATGTGCTCTATGCGTGATACGATTTGGTAGATTTGTTTAGTAAAACAACGTGTACATATGAAATATATTAAAAGAATAGCGTCACGTTATCCATTTTCTACTGAAAATAATTATTATTTGCATGATGACCATGCAACTATATCAGTTTTCTCTTAAATACTTTTGATTTTATACTTTGTTCCATTTTTAACGGAATGATGTTTTGTGTACCTATATTTTGCGGGACTAACTGTTATATAAATATAGATAAGCAAAATAATATTTGACTTCTATAAATCAGATGGTACAATTTGTACTATAAGTACATATTTGTATAATCACTGTTTAGTCAATAGCTGTAATTAAATTAATTAAACCATATATCAGTAGTAGTAGAGTTGTTACTCCGCTGTTTTCTAACATATTGTGCGCATCGGGTTACAAGCACGAAATTTCTACCACAGATAGAGTGTTCCCCGGTAATTATTTTCAAATGTGGAGGGAAGTCAGATTCGTCCCCTATGAGGCGGGAGATCGGATCTAATCTAATTATACTACTTTTCTTTCTTTATTGTTGGTCATTTAAGTCTACTAGGACTTGTCTGGTATCGTTTTCGTGTAAAATAGATATCAGAAATTCATTTTCTAAGTTATTTTTGTATGGGTCTGTATAAAAATAAGAGTGTATGGCCTAAAAGGTAAAAATCACAACAAGTTGTTTTTATTCAGTGAAGTAAATTAGTTAAATTTCGTTAACACTTTCAAATTATTATTTTAAAAAGCTAATTTAATCTACTTTCTAAAAATATATGCATGTTGGGCACTTCTCATACAAACAGTAGCTTAAAATCACAGACAACCCCCACTAGACGGAGCATGTAAGGCGACCCGCGCGCACCAACGATATGGTAAGGTGAGTCGGGGCTATTGTAGCTATGGGGTTATTGTATCTTCTTACCATTATAATGGTCTGTGACCCTTAAAATGGTCTGTGTATATATAGGATTGTGTATATATACCATTGGTCTGTGTATCCTATATATACACAGACCATTATAATGGTCACAGACCATTATAATGGTAATAAGATACAATAACCCCATAGCTACAATAGCCCCGACTCACCTTACGGCAAAACATTAAAGTATCAACACGGCGGTCACCGTTTAGTTGCGTCCATGTTTATGAGATCTCTTTACACCACTTAACACTACAATTTACCATGTTATTTATTTAATTTAGTTTTTCGTTGATTTACGCATGGATCATAAACAAGGACGCAACTAAACGGTGGCCGCCGTGTTGATACCTACTTTAATGTTCTGCCGTACCATTTCGTTGGTGCGCGCGGGTCGCCTTACATGCTCCGTCTAGTGGGGGTTGTCTGTGCTTAAAATGTTTACATCGGCGTAACTAACGTAAATCTCCGAACGCACCCTATTTCGCTTCATTAATTACATTGAATACTTAATGATTATTAACATGCTTTTACGTATAATATTTACCATATACGTCCTAGAAAAACAAATTTATGTAATTAAAACAAAATATTTTTTGCTAATGTACGAGGGGCGTTCAATAAATTCTCGGTATTAAAATGAAAACAAAAGAATACGATAGGCGTTTTATTTTTATTTTTTAATGTATTCCCCCCTATGTTTATGCACTTATAAGATCGGTCAATTAGATTTTTTAACCCCTCATAAAAATATTTTTTATTTTTGGTGTCAAAATTTTGAGATTGGGGAACAAAAAGAAGTCACTCGGGGACAAGTTTGGATTATACGGTGCGTGTGTAGTAGTTTCGAACCCAGATTCAAGAGCAGCAGCCTTGGCAATATGAACAGTATGCACAGGGTCGTTGTCATGCAGAAACAGAACTTACTTGGCTAATTTTCCTCTTCTTTTTTTAATTGCTTCTAATAGAATTGGCCTATAATATTAGCGTAGTACTCTCCTGTAATAGTTACACCCTTTTATTTATAATTGTTCAGCAATATTTCCTCACAATCCCAGAATATTGTGGCCATGACCTTGCCAGTTGAAGGCATAACCTTGAACTCCTTGGGATGAGGAGCTCCTTTAATGTGCCACTGCATGGACTCTTGTTTGCTCTCAGGGTCATAATGATAAACCCAGGTTTCATCTCCGGTAACAATCTTTTGCAGTATCTCATCAGGATTTTCACCACATAGTTTAATAAATTTGGAAGAACAAACAACACGCGGATTTTTTTCGAAGCGGTATCAGCATTCGCGGTAATCATCTCGCACTGACTTTTGACATATTAAGATGGTCATGGATTATATTGTGTGTAGTACCAATAGAAAGGTCAGTGCTTTGGGTTATTGCTTTCACCTTTACTCGACCATCGTCCAATATCATTATTTCCATATTTTTTCTATTTTCTGTCGAAGAAGCTTCGATGGGCCGATCAGGTTGTCTTCAATACTCTCTCTCCCACGCTTAAATTCACTTGACCACTTTTGAATTGTTGATAAAGAAGGAGCAGACTCACGGTAAACATAGTCCATTTCTTCTTTTATAGCTTTTTGATTTTTCCCTGTTTGGTCAAGAATTTTATTACCGCTCGGTGCTCTAATTTAATTAACATTGAAAAATCGCTCATAGTGATCACGTTTATTCGGCAGTTGCAAAAAAACAAAAGAACATCGCCGTTTGAATTTTACAAATTTTTTATACTAATGAATGCTACTTACCACACAGTATTAAAAAGTTAACTAAAAGGTTTAAAAGATGTCCATACCGAGAATATATTGAACGCCCCTCGTATCACGAGCACGCAGGCTAAGCTTAACATCAACATTTTTTTCAAGGTACTTTTTATATCAGATGTGCCTAATTTGTATACATTTTTAAAAACAAGATTAAATTTTCTATTTAGTGATATTTTTTTAAATTGTTAGTATTCAGGATATATAACTAACTAGCTTTTGCCCGCGACTTCGTACGCGTAGAACTCGTTAATTGATATTGACAATAAAAAAAAAACAATTAGAATTTCAACCCTTTCAGGTATTCAATACTCGAATGGAATCTAGTTAGTAGTTTAGTTCTGGGCTATTGGGTGAAAGCCATGGACAAAATGCAAAACATCCTTTTTTTAATATTTTTGGAGTTGCAAGGCTAAGTCCCATTCGATTCAATAAGTTATCCGAGGCTAAGTCCTATTCGATTCCATAAGCTATGCTCAGAAATGGCTCGAGATGGTGACGGTCCATAATCAACTGACGAAGAAGGTATGGTTCTATTCACCAAAGAATTTTGTCACATTATGAAATTGGGACAAAATAATTATTAGGTCGGTAGCTACTATTATTTTTCTAACTTGGTTTTTACAACTTAGTTTATTGAAGTATAGTTCAATAGATTATGCTAAATGATTTATTTAGGTCAGTAAAAACATGTATTTTTTTTGATTTGGAGACATGAGCAAGCTACATACTGTTCATGAGAAAAACATTTCGTGCCCAAATGTATTCCTGCTACTTTTCATGTTCGCCCCTGTGATTTATTAATAGTCATAGAAAATGTTAAAAACTTTTAATGGAAACTGTAGACGTTTAAAATTAAATGGTAAATTATTCGGTATAATTGGAACACGTGGTATAAGTACACTTTGTCCCTTGGCTTCTCCCGTTAAAATCGTGCCCTTCACAATGTATTTCCCTAATTAGGTGATTCTCAATCTAGCGCCAAACCAAACCAATTACAACCAAACCATTAACAAAACTGGTACTTTTTTTGTTGATTTTGAAAACAATATCATTTTTGATGCCAATATGGTTCTTTCACATAGCCAGTTTTCGTCATGAATATAAGTGTGCCTATAAACCGACCATGAAAAAATGCTCGGTCGGTGATAGAGCCAAAAAATTGCACTTTTTCTATTTCCTCTTATAAGTATCATAATAAGGCTATCCTTCCCCATCAAAGCATGTCAGGCCCTTGACTTAAGCACGTCGATTATGTAGGCATAATAATTGATTGAAAATTCTGGTCTTGTCGAGTATCCGAGTCTAAGATCCGAAAAATACAAAAACTTTATGCACTAATACTGTACTCGGCGATAAATACATATTGCACATCGGTCTTTAGCCCTTAATTTGACAAAAGATGACGAAGGTCGCTGGTTCAAGCCTTGTTATGTTAAAATAGAGCAAAATATTCTGGTTCGAAAATAATATATGGAAAAAGATGGTCAAAGAATTTGTTCACCCTGCCATACACGCCAAATTATGGGTTAGAAAGAGGCAATTCAGCAATTGGCTGTTTATTTACGACGATTTCCGAACACTGGCGACCTTCCATCAATCATTGTTTAAAATTAAGATGAATGAAATGGGAATGAACGTAAATACTTTCTCGTTTATAATATTATTAGGATTATTTATATATGTTAAGTAGGTATCGTATCTTTGCATACTGAGTTATTTACTACTTTATTTATACTCAGTTACCGAGCGGAGGTAACATAATCAAAGCTCGTAGGCACTATTTTCAGATGATGTGCGTATCGGAACGTGATACCTACCTGAAAGGCTACTCCGATGTTCGAAATTTTACTTTCGTATAGTGCTATTCCATTCACTCAAATATACCTTGACAGGAGATCGAGAGGGATGGCACTATTCGACAGTCAAATTTTGAACATCGGAGTAGCCCTTCTGCAATCACTGGTTTGACATGTCTTGCCAGATGGGTGTATCACGTTTGTCAAATCAAATGTGATTGATTCAAATTTGTAAAATTTTATGTATTTGATTCTTGAAATTACGCGATTAATCGAATTTTGCGGATACATGTTCCCATATCAGAATTTATTGTTTTTTTACAAAGAATAGTTTGGTATGCGTTTGGTGAAGGTCTATCGTAGGTAGATTAGTTTACGTCAAAACGATGACATGTAGGGAGTTGTTGCAACTACAATGATTTGCTCTCCATACAAAGTTTAATCCCGTTTTTCACGGGAACACTACATTTATTCGGGATGAAAAGTATCCTATGTCCTTCCCCGGGACTGAAACTATCTATATACCAAATTTCATCTAAATCGGTTCAGCGGTTTAAGCGTGAAGAGGTAACAGACAGACAGACAGACAGACAGACACACTTTCGCATTTATAATATTAGTATGGATTTATCGTTCTGAATAAAAAAAAACTTGTGATTTTTACCTTTTCGGCAATATACCCAAATGTTTATATAAATAACATAAAAATGAATTGCTGATATCTGTTTTACACGAAAATGATGCCGCACAAGCCATAATAGTCTTAACTGATCAGTAATAAAAAAAAGAAAAAGAGCAGTACTTGGTCCTATTTACCCCGCTCTCCGCTCTCCGGCCACGCAGAGAACGAATCTGACTTCCCTCCACATCTGAAAATAATCACCGCGGAACGCTCTATATGTGGTAAAAATTTCATGCTTGTAACCCGATGCGCACAATTTCGCAGCTTAGCAACTCGTACTATACAGTGCGACAAAAAAGAGTAGAAATTAAAAAGTGGCAATACTGTAGTGTCGTCCCCGTTGTTTTATATTGATTAGAAAGGGAGAAAGGGTTAATTTCTACTCTTTTTGTAAGTAATTGCCATGACAAACTCCGTAATATTTTTTATGACAAAATCATTATTTAAACTGCAATTACTACAAAATTAACTGGTATTGATGGAATACTTAAATAACTCGACAGTCACAATGACCATCTGGTCTGCCGTATGATTAAAATAAAAACAAAAGTACGAAACATGTGCGTTTGTTTGTACGTATAGAATGGCAGGGTTATGTATTTGTATATTGGGATTATAACATGAAATTGTATTATCGTATTTTACGGAACTCCGAAGTTAATTTAAATTAGCTTAAAATTTAAGACTGATGATACTTGGGTGCTTAGAAAAGATCATTTTCCTAAGGAGAGTCAAGAGTGGTTTCATTGGTCTGTGTGTTTTGTTCCAATTGATTTTCTGTCAGTAAGTAATCGTATCATTCCAGTGGTACCGCAACTTCTGAACTGGTATTGATGAGCTTTCGTTTCTGTAACTCGGTTATGGATTGTTTTAGACATTAAATGTAGCAACCGTATGAATCAGCTTTCTAAGATGCGGTTTTTTGTATATATGTGACAATATGGAAATATTTATTTAGAAAGATATCTTGAAAAATATCAGTAATTATTTTGCTGATGAGAATGATATATGGTGGTGTTCAGCGAACGAAGGTTGATCTTTTATCAGCTATTAAGCCTTATATTTGTATAACTCTTATAAGCTAAAAATGACACGTTTCTTTATGATTGATTTGTAAATAGTTTATTATTTATGTTTGTATTTATTTGAATTATATCCATCGTCATCAGTGTAATACTGTTTTGTTGAGGCTTCGTCATACATAACTTGGCACGTATTTACTGAAGCCGTGGCCTTCACATTTAGTATGGGATCTTGCGATGGGTTACACAAGTGGGGTGGATATCAATATACCTCGCCTAATTTATAAGTGATATTGATCCGACGATCTAGCACGAAACCAAAATTCGTCCGGCAAAGTTCGGTCACAATTAATTCTTAAGACTTGTCAATATACTTATTCCAACAACTAATTAATTTTCATAGTGAGCATTGGTATCCTGTCTTAATTCCGAAACATTTTTTCCCATCTGTAAAGTTTCGCCAAATTTTCGTTCGTCCGAAAGTATTTTTTTCTTGAAACCCGTTGTATTTTCAGGATTTTTTTAACATCGTTTAGGTTTGTTTTATAATTATTCTGACACAGTTTAGGAAAAAAAGTCCTTCGGACAAATTAAAATTTGGCTAAACGTTACAGATGGGGAGCAAAAATTAGTGTGCACTGTGCATGCTCCGAGCTTAGTTTGGATCTAGGTCGATTTGTGGAAAATCATATTCACGGCAGTATGATTTCATTTCAGTATTTAAATGTACAGAATACCAATTTGGTTGTATCGTGTCAATGTCGTGTATTTCTGAAGGCTCATAGGCAGCGATGGATATCTATTTTAAACCTAGTTTTATGGAGAATATTTGATTTTGTTGAAGTGGAGTTTTTCTATGAAATAAATTATTACTTACTCGTTTAATAGCGTTCTCTTTTATGCGACCAAAGATTAATTCCATTCCATCCATTAATTAAATTAAGTATGATCGAGATAATTCAATCCTGGCACACCATGTTAAATTAACAAAGTTGAATTATATGTCTGGTTATAATTTAATCTTTGAAGTGTACTGTACGTACTAATAATGAACGTAAAAAACTGAATTTTCTTAACTATCACATTAAAACACAAGGAAATTCCATAACATGCAACAGGAACTAGAAACATTTAGACAAATTAAAATTCAACTATTTTAACCTTTATTTTTTATTTTTGACATATTAAAATTACTATTCATAATCCATTGAATAACAGGTTTACAAATTACAAAACCTAAGTATAGTACATTAAATTTATTACATAATAAATATTAAGGACCATGTACCTATGTATCAAAATGAATCGATCCACCAGAGCTGAGAAGCTAGATCGTAGGTAACAGTACAATTAGCTTCACAAAATATACGCTATTAGTCGATTCAAAAAAACTTGTAATTACCTGTTTTTAATTATTGGCAAGTATTGATAAATACCTACGAGCGAAGCTGTTTTTGAACGGACTAATGATGTATTCTTTTTGCAGCTAACTGTACATTGTGTATATCAATAATACACATATATAAATGGTGATATAGAAACTTGAATAGTGGACGGAATTTATGAAGTCCGAAGTGTATAGGGGTTTGAAGAATTGAGTTTCGGGCTTATGAAAGTTATGAACAGCTGCATCATCAATGGTTAGCGTAGAAGCATGCGCCATCTCTTGAGATTTGCCTGTACTTTTACATGCCAGGTTTTATCATATTGCACTCGCGGCGTGGCAGATAGCAAATGGACGTTCTTCGCCGGGCTAGCTTGAGAAAAAAAGAGTTGCCTGCTTGTATCGTTAGATGTCGCTGGCAACCTTTTTTAAGATTTCTAAACTTCTATACATTACTTAAACAGGTTTTCAAAAATATATGGCGACTTTTTTAAATGAACATTATACTGCCGTGCAGAACTTAAAGTACAGTAAGTGCAATACGTCTCTCATTGCACTTACTGTACTTTAAGTTCTGCACGGCAGTATAATAATTAATAAGTAATATTACCGATCAGATTAAATATGTCAGACAAAATTAACAAACACGTCTGGTAATGTGTATAAACATGTACGTATAAAACAATGCACATTGTAAAAACCGGCCAAGAGCATGTCGGGCCACGCTCAGTGTAGGGTTCCGTAGTTGCTCATCCTTCACAAGAGACGGGCTTGACAGCGGTTTTAAGCTCGAGGTTTAAGTTACGAGAAAGATTTCAAGTTCTGTAAAAAGGTCGTAAACGCCAAAGTAACTGTAATAGCTTATTACCTTCTGGAAGTCAACTTACGTCCTTTTAAAGAAAATTATGAAATTTTGCGATAAATCAAAAAGGGATGGACCGATTTTGTTCAATATAGTTTTCATTGAAAGTACTTATAAGGCCCCATTTTCATGATTTTTTCCATATTATTTTTTGACCCGTGGTTGAAAAGTTAGGGGGGGGGGGGACACTATTTTTTAATTCTCGGAGCGAATATTTACAAAACTACTGACTTTATCAAAAAGTAATGTTTAGAGACCACTATTATTTTTAATAGACCTATTTAACGACACCCCACACGGCACACACTAGGGTTGAAACAAAAAAAAAAATACACCCCCACTTTAGGTGTACGAGAGGTACCAGAAAAAAAAAAATTTTACTGTTTTGTCGGCGTGATGCATACACATACTCATACCAAATTTCAGCTTTCTAGTACTAATGATCACGGAGCTAAGCCGCGGACGGACAGACGGACATGGCAAAACTATTTAAGGGTTCCTAGTTGACTACGGAACCCTAAAAAGCATGTTTGATGTAGTAGGTATGAACATGAACTAACTAAGTATATGATGTTAATTATTTTATGATGATGAATGATGATAAGTCTTTACTAACTTGTTCGTTTGTCTTTCTTTTTGGATATCTAAATATTGTCTCTCATCTGTTCATAGGTTAACTCATGTTAACTGGAAGAAAATTCTTATAAGTTCGCGTTTGTACATTTGCACTGTTAGTACGTGTTTGTTGTTTGCTTTTATGTACAATAAAGTGTTTACATACAAATGTACATACATACTTACATAGTTAATGAAAGAAACAGTCTATAACAACATAACTATTTTGACGACGCGTTTGGCTCGGCTTGTAGACACCTGCCTACTGAGCCGGCAGTCCCGGTTTCGAATCCCGGCCGGGGCAAATATTTGTGTGGTGAACTCGAATATTTGTGCTTGGGTCATGGTTGTTCTATGTATTTTAATATATATTTATCTATATAAGTACGTATATCGTCGTCTAGTACCCATAACACAAGCCTTCTTGAGCTTAATTTGGGACTAGATCGATTTATGTGAGGTTGTCCGATATTTATTTATTTATTTATAACATTTTTACCTATTTCTATTATATTTTTCGAATACGTACGCAGAATGTGAAATTCCACTCGTGAAATTCCAAGAGTTAATTTTTTGTTAAAAATACTAACTCTCATTGAAGTGTGCCAATATTCTGTTGTGTCGCTAAATTTAAACTGACAACGTCCTACCGATTGTGCCAAGTGTGTGACTTTAACAAAGAATTTACTTTAAAATTGTTTCTGTGTTCTCATAATGATAACTAGGGGTCGGACGATCGAATGCAAATGACATAAGGAACAAGAGTTAATGGAGTAGAAATCAGTGTTCAATTTTTTATGCAGTCAACACATTTTTAATTTTCTAAGAGATATAAAATCAATATATTAGTACAATTATACTAAATTTACTTTGGCCCACTAGTTACCATTTCCGCGTTGCATTCAAAATAGGTTAGATGAACATTAATCGTATCGTAGTCTGTTGCATTAAAAAATGCAATCTCAAAATCACAAATTCCCATTGGGTGCAGTAAAATGTATCCACTCCAATATATAACTACCTATTTATCCAATAAAACCACTTGTTATAGACGCAATATATCACCATTGATAGCGATAAATTATTGAAGTATATAGAAATTTTTATCTACATCGATTTCGACAAATTTATCGACTGCATAAAAAAAATAACACGGATTTCTACTCCATTAGTCTTGTTCCTTATGTAATTTGCATGATTTGCACTCCATCGTCCTATCCCTAATCATTACTGACCGAGAGCGAGACAGTGGAATCTTTCACCAATCTATGGCCTTATGTGTTTGGCCCTGCGTTGAATGGTAGATAATGCCATTTGACATTAAGTCCGCCTTTTTACTACCATTTATTCAGTGCAATAAAGTTTCAATGAATTATATATACCTACATATTTTCTTCACTAGAGGTTTATTTATATGGGGAAAATAAACATAAAAGTCAAGTTCAAGTTTCCAACAATTTGTATTTTCGCACCTTAGGTGGTTTCATATTAAATAAAAAATTTCTTTTTCTCTTATATACACATTAAATCCAAATTTAGTCCAGAGTGTATTTACAAATATATTAAATAGAATTTAGTAAAAATTAGTGAGATTTAACAATACCTACTTACTTAAAACTATCTTAGAACATCAACAACATCTTTCACGCCGGTGAAATATATATGATAGCTTAAATTATACATAGGTACACAAAATTCGTAAAGAATTCGTTCTCATTCACTAAAGAGTGAACACCACAATGTAGTCGTTATCTCTTTTGAGTCGGTTCGGTAGCAATAGCGACGTGAACGTCGGGCGTTTAACCTGGTTGGGTTAAATTTGCATGGCGTTTGTATGCAATGACATAGACATGAGGTGCAAACTTAACTCAATCAGGTAACAAGGCCTCCATTCAAGTGTTCTGTTATGTCACCGGGCCGCCGTGGCTGAGCACGCGACAGACAATGGCCAAGTCGCAACTCGTATCATACAAACATCGTATATCAATAACTTTAACGCGATGCAACATTACGTAAAATGTGTAAGAATTTAGTCTTCTCCGTTTCAATTGTCACTCATTTGACTAACATGATTACACTTTATTAATACCTATCTACTCTAGCCTTGTCTATCGGAGACGTGGTCTCGCCTATAACAGTAAAAACGTTAGATATATCTCGAACACCATTCTCGACATCGTGTATATGATCACTGTCGTCCAACGCGCGTCTGCGCTCGACTCTGGGGGTGCTGCGGTGCAGGTATTTAACTATTCAATCAAGTATTTGAGAATCCGGAACAAACTACGATTTTGTGTGAAAAATATGAACATTTCGTTACAACTTTCAATGAGAAGCGTAGGGTCAATAATTAGTAGAAAATATTATTGTCCGTTATTCTAAATTCATACAGACAGACACTGAAAGCCCACCCTGTCTTATTTCTGTGACGTGCTTCTGTCCAATTATTATTGAAAAGGTATTCAGTATAATTGCACTACCTTGAGTTTTGTCCGTCATTTAGTCTACAAGACGCGCGGTGACACACATAATAATTATGAATCTATGATAACTAGTGATTTTTACAGTAGGTATAGGGTATCATAAGTCGAAGGCAATTTCATAAACTCTCGTTCTCACGTTATACGATATCTAAAGGCTATTTGTGCTTAATTTTGTACTATAAAAGGAAATCTAATGCAGTTACAGCTATGACTCGAGAACCAAAACGGCTGATGTCACAATTGCACGGAAGTGTTTACTGAGTTGCATAACAAACAACATAATCACAGTTACTGAATCCTACACAGTACAAATAACCTATCTACACGTTATATTAACTATGCAAAAACCTATGAGTATTATAAATAAGGGGCACTCGCTGTATTTGAAATTAATTAATATTGATTAAGAGATCATAATTTAAACGCTAACACTATTCTCTTTCTAGATTAGTCTATAATACGAACATTAAAAACATATATGCCACTGGGAAAACACAGAAGATAATATTTAGGAAATATTTAGCCAATCGCGAAATAATAACCAGACTAGTCGGGTGAAGTGCAGAATGAAAGAAGGTAGCAGCGGTTAGTTGAAGCGGACAGGACCTGTCACCTCTAGAAGAAGCAGGATTGAGCAAATGTTGTTAAATTAATCTTGAGCAAGAAAATACTCGACAGCAGCTCTCTAATGTACCGCGAGGGATAGATAACGGATACGAAATATACATATGTAAAAACAGCGTTAAGATACAATAGACGACATTCTCATGCCCATATCTTCGACTAGAAAATATAAAATAAAATAATATTTATCACGTATTCAGCAGTCGTGTTACACTTAGTATTAAACAATAAGTGCAGTGGCACGTTGTAAAGTTAAATTAATGGCACAGTTTCACGTTAGTTTCGTCAAGTACAAGAATATTAAACATACAAATACTTAAGTTAGGTAGTCGCGGTCAGAGAAGGTTCAATCTTTGACACACAACTATTTATCTCCTACCTTAAACGTAGGACATTCGTTACACCTGTAATGGAATTTTGGCAATTTTATATTATGTTGTGTGAGGTAAGTAAACTTTGTCTAACCTTGGTCGTACCTGTGGATAGGCTCATAACGTACCTACTTTTCTTCACTTTATAATACTTTTGAGTTTAGACGCGTGCACGGTCGACGACCATGCCAGAGACAACTTTAGCTTAGCTACAGAATTGTCGTCAGACAGGAGATATGTTAGCGTGCGCCGCGGACAGACGCCGCGCATAGCTTCGCTCGCTGCGGGCGAACAACCATTTTTTTTTTCGGAGAAGCACGTAGGTATAGGTACTACTCGGACACATTAGGCCACATCGCTTCGTATCTTTGTTCCCAGTCAATTCATTCAATTAGCCTATCTAAATTAAAAATAAATACATCGAGCTGATCATCTCCTATCATATTAATTACAAATATGTATAAAAAGATATATAAATTTCAATGAATTTACATATGTAGAGTTAATAAAGCTTTGTTAAAGACAAATCTTATGGCTAGGCGATGAAATTATTTCATAACTTCAACGTGAAAGTAAAAGTTCAGTTGTCCACCGAGTCGGGAGAAGAAGGTGCGCTGTCACTGGAATGTGTCGACGCGGGCGCGGGCGCGGCGCCGGCGCCGGCCTCCCGCTAGAGGTGCGCGTGCTCGTGGCCCGCGCCGCCTCGCTCGCGCTTCATGCGCTGCTTCAGGTGCACCTTCGCATGCCTCTTCTTCTCGTCCGAGCGCGCAAACTTGCGTCCACACACATCGCAGGCGAACGGTTTCTCCCCCGTGTGCGTCCGGACGTGCGTCGTCAGGTGATCCGACCGGCTGAACGATCTCATGCAGATCCGACACTGGAATGGTTTTTGTCCGGTGTGGATCCGGATGTGTCTAGTGAGCTCGTCGGAGCGCGAGAACCGCCGGTCGCAGCCGTCGACGGGGCAGGCGTAGGGCCGCTCGTGGACGGGCGTCTTGCTCGGCCGGTTGGGGTACTTCCTCGGTTTGACCGCGACTAACCTCAGCGGTTGCGCGCTCTGCTGGTAGACCTGCGAGAGTATCTCGTGGCCTTTGCTCGTAGAGGGGTTGTACTCGGCGAGCTGCACGGGCCGATCGGACGGCGGCGCCGGATACGGCTCCCGCTTTGGGAGACCAGATGGGCCCGGCGCGGGTTGAGGGGGTTGTTGGTATTCCTGCTCCCAGTGTTGCGGGGGAGCGCGGTACTCGCACGGGACGGTGCAGGAGGGTTGGGGTGGTGCGCAGTATGTCGGTTGGCACTCAGGGGGTGGTAGCAAGTCGATGCGCTCCTCGTACTCGGGGTAGTACTTGTCGCCGGGGCCGGGGCCGGGCGGCAGCAGCCACTGCAGCGGGGGCGACGGCGCGTGTTTAGTGGGGTGCGCGGGCCCGTAGAGGGATGCGCTGGCGCTGGACGCGTTGCTGGCGTCCTCGGCGCGCGCGCCGGGCGACAGCGACGCCTCGTGCTTGTGCCGTCGCGGGGAACACGCTAGTGACAGTTCATCGCCCGGTAGGCTACCTGCAACAAAAGAATACAACTATTAGCTATATTATACTCAGCACTTTGCATCTTTGCAGTTTACAAGTACCCGACTAAGCGAGACTTAAACACTAGGTACCAGCGATTATTCATACGTGGGTATAACATCATTGCAACCGCCGCAGTATTGTCCTTCATGTGAAGTCGAGCTTTCATTGACTTGTGCCGTTAACTTTAATTGCTAAACTTTTGTTTGTTGATAACTTCTGTATGAATATACACATAAACATATAAAATACACATGTTTACTAACGTGATAAATTTGCTGTTTGCCAACCTTCACTCTAAAGCCATTGTTTTGTAAAATTATTAGTAGTATGTAGCTATTTTCATATGCTCAATAGTTAATTAACATGTAAGTACCTAAATTATTCGTCTATCTCGTAAATATTTTCCATATCTTTGCATAAATAACGAAATTCTCCTTACAAATCACACGTTTCAAAGGTTATAATGTTATTAAAACTATCGTGAGTTTCAAAGGTTTTTGATTAAGAACATTTACGATATATTTGGCGATAAAGGCCGAAATTAAGTACATATGTTTTTTTAAGTAGGTAAATATTTTGATTCAAATACCTAACTTATGCCCAAATGTAGCGACAATCCAAATTTCAAAATTAATACATCCTAAGGTGATAATAAAGTATTTATACTTATATAAAACTGTCTTTTTGGAAAAGCTAATGGTATTTTTTATGAATTATAATTTACCAAATTAAAGCGACTCTACCAAAAAATTTCTCCGAAATAATTTTAGTAACGCAATATGCGCAGCAATTCACATCGATCAAAAACACATCGACGAAAAAACGTCACGCCTTTTTATTGAAACGACCATTTTACATTCCTAAGTTGCCAGGACGTTTCGGTTTATTTTTTAAAGTTGACAGCGCATTTTGTTTATTTTTTTATTTTCCTAAGTGGCCAGCACTTTTTTTTTAAACAACATGCCTCGCGGTCGAATTGCGAACGGAAGGCCGGCTGATAGCCCGCAGGATGCTGCGATACGGTATCCGCGCGTATCGGCCTATCAGCAGCCGTTGTCCACCGGCGGGTTACACCAAACTGTCAGATTTCACATCCTAATCGGAAATTCTTTAGCGGCGGACTGGCTAATGAAATCTCAAGTCTAACGCTACGTTTCTGTAAGAATGTTAAATTTATGATATTACCTATGTTATGTCTGTAATTAATATGAAAATACAATCTTTTGGGAATAATTAGGTATAGTATGACTATTGTAATCTCCAAAATATCAAGGTTTACAAAGATAGAGATTAAAGTTTAATTTAAAATCGAAAAACTTTTATAATCGAATAATGAGTTTAATTTGGAAAAAATTAAAGAGATTTTGAAAACGCGTTGAAATCTAAATACCGATAAATGTGTATATTCACCCGATTGCCCAAAAGGGTCTTAATAAGCACACCAGGCCGTTCACAACGAACACTAACACAAAACACATTCTATCACGATTTACGAAACACGCTCTATTTCAGCAAACTACATTTTATGAAGGAAGGCAAGCAGCGATTCACAATGAAAGCTCCATTCAACATCGCGTATCGATCCGTCCGTTTGGCACGGGACTTTCCATTTCACATCAACTTTACACTTTGAACTTCGGAACGCGAAACGTTTCGAATTAAATATGAAAAAAAAACTGAAGGGCAGCGAAGGACACGCAACGGGAAGAAAATCGCATTGTTTATTTACAACGTTATCGGCCGGCGGGGGCGGCCGCCTACGATCCATCGTACGCGATTGACCACCATTCGCACCTGATATAGGCGGTGGTTCCAGCAGACTCGGGAAGAACGCAGGCAGGTCCGACGTGGATACTGGTGTGTTCAGGTCCGCAGGCATGTGGCCCAGGGCGGGCGCCGGTCCCGGCTTGAGGGGGCAGTCGAAGCCGAGGCCCATATCAGCCAGGGACAGCAGGTGCGGCCCCACCGGCGGCTCCGCGTCGGTGCCCATCCCGTCGGGCACCACCTGCTCCTCGGCCCACGGGCCGAGTGGAATTACGAAGAGCGCCAGCGTGAAGACGGCCTCTCGCGCGGCCGGTGCGTAGGGGACTGGCTCCGCGCGACCCCGCGTCGCAGTTTTATCAATGGAGAAGCGGTCCCATATTCGGTAGCGGCGCGCGTCGCTCCGCCAATCGCACGGCGCTGTGCCCCCCTTGCGCTGACGTCACCGCCCGCTCCGCCCACCGCCCGCGCCTCCCCCTACCTCCCCCCGCCTCCGCCCGCCGGCACGAGCCGAGCAGCCTCCGATTCCGTCTGCTATATTTCCTAGGACGCGACTTCATTCAACTTAACTTTAACTCTTGGGTGGTTCAATAAAATTGATTAGGTGTATATTCTATAGCCATTTTAGGGTTACGGATTAACGTTTTAAGCTCAAGCATAATTAATAATACACTTTGTTTAATATTATAGATACATATAATTAATATGTATGCCTATTTAGTAAGTAGAGTATACTTATGTTATACATTTAAAATATAAATCAGACAAAAATATTTATTTTGTAAATTATTTTATTAGGTCTTTCCTGCATTAAACATAAGACGTAGGTAGAGCTCTATATTTTAGTTATCAAGTAGGTAACTTCTTGACATTTTCAAATAAAGGTTGTTATTTTTTCCTATACTTACTTATAATAAAATTATATTATATCTGAAAATATGATCTATAGACATAGGTTTTAATTAACCTTTTTATGTTGCGATTTTGCTCCGGGATGGCGCTACAAACAGCTTTCATATGGCAATAATATGCATACTTCATACAGTTTGCTTTATAAAAATGTAAATTAGCGATTTGTCGTTAACAAAATTCAAAACATTGTTTACCGGAATGCTGCTCCATCCTTCGTTCTTCTTTCGAAATAAATACTGAATCGTATTGAAACACGATCGTATTGAAGGAGGATAGTTTTGGCTTTTTATGCGAAAAGTACTTGGCAGAATATTTAGTACTGTTTCCTTCTTGTTTACATCAGGGACTGACATTCTACTTCAGTTACCAATAATTCGATGTTATCAATAAAATAAAAACTAAAAATCCACAATATGGCGTAGGCTAAAGCTGAACACCATGGGGTTATGCTATACCTACCTATTGGGGTACCGTAGTCTTGTGTGGGAAAAAAAAATGTATAATTTGTTTTAGCTGCACAGAAAAAAATCTGTACCTTAAATATACATTAAATAGTGTTATTTTGATTGATGTCCAAATTTAATTTTTTGGTATAAAATTGATCTTTTGCTTCTGCGTCCACTTACAAATTTACAATGGACATTGCATAAACACACGGTGTGATGTTTAATTTTTATATTTCTTTTAATGATTTGTTCAAAAGTTATACGGTGATTTTATTCTAAGCATAATATTTTAGGCTTAAAAATCCTCTGAAGGTGAAAAAGTCCTGAACAGCTATTTTTTTTACCTGCTCCCACATTTTGCCAATTTTTTAAACATAGAAAATCCGGCAGGTTCTAAAACTAAATAAAAATTTATAAAAATGCACATAATATTATCGCCAATTTGCACCATTTTCCAACAGTGTAATGTCCTTTGAAAAAGGAAGCAATTAAAAGTGACCCAGCCTTCATACCTACCTAGTTAAACATTTTAGTTCATGAAAGTCTGATATCTTTCCTACTTAACAGAACTATTCAGATAGGTATAGGGATAAAAACCACAAAAACGAATAAGTTATAGATGAAGATTTTGTATAAATATATTTGTAGTGGCGATTATACCTAAAATTTTATTAATAGAAAAAAAAATCTATATAAAAAAATAAACCTACGAGATTTTTACTCGAAATTGGAAGGCCGTATCTGCGGGTAAATCCGAGTTATTCATACTAGGATTTTTATATGGCCGGTAGATTTTGACGATATGTAGCCAATCAAACCATAAGAACGACCACATCTTAAAATACCTACCTACTGCTTTAGTTGAACATTCCCTAAATGGTATTCATTGATGTCATTGATATTTATAAATATACAAAATGATCGCTCCTTTTTTCCGTATTGATGACATTTTGTGCAAAATTTAGCATAAATAAATAACGTCGTCGCTGTAAAGAACACCACAAAATGGAACTTCGACCTATCATGAAATCCCGTGAATTTAACGTGAAATAAAACTCAAAATTATTCGGTAAGTCGGCACTTTTTACCTATATGTTTCAATATTACAGGGTTCAATTGAACCCTGTAATATTTTAGCAAATAAGATCATGAGTCTTCTTTATTTACATCGTCAAAACATAATCAAGAATCAAAATTAAATGAAGAAAACAAATTTCACTGTTTTTTTTTGTTTTTTATAATAAATATCGGACAACCTCACAAAAATCGATCTAGTCCCAAATTAAGCTTATGAAGGCTGGATGGGTAGTAGACGACGATGTACGTACTAATATAGATAAATATATACTTAAATACATAGAACAAGGGATTCGAACCCGGGCCGTAGGTAGTTGCTTTAACACACAGCAACGAGCAAGATGCTCCCTATTTGACTTTTAGACGGGGTGCCTTACTTTCTTCTTGAATCACAACACCTTACTTTATTTAGGGGTCCTTTACCGACAGGAAAAAGTATATTACTTACTTAAATTTCAGAATTGCTTTTTCGGAAATTTTGCCTGAAAACATTTAGCATGAATGAAAACTAAATTGGTTAATTTTTTTTTCTACTACCAAATCTATTTTACGTCCGCTTCTTTGCCAGTATGGGAGAATCAAGAATTCCCGGTACTCCATACTAAAATTTCCTGGTTCTGCAGGTCAAAGTATTCCTGATAACTTAACACATGGAACAAATCTTTTGTGGCTGTTCTTCAGTGCAGTTGTCCGATATTTATTTATTATCAATAAGTATTCAGTTCAGATCAACATCACTGCTGGATTAATAACATATTATAAAAATCCATACACTCAGAACTTCGTTAAGAGTGTTTATAAACTTATGTAGGTATTCATCTTTTCCACTATGGCATGCATGGGTCGCCTTGATCTTGTATTCTCGTTCGCATAAGTGGCAGGTCGCAGCGCCCACTCGCGAAACCTACACCCATCTATGACCGCAAACTGTTGACACAATAAGGCTGGTAAACATTGTAAAAACTAACGGCATCTGTCATTACAGGAAACGGTATCGGTACTCCACTGACCCATGAACAAATCAATGCGTCAATGATAGCGTGTGGCTGTGAAATGATCCATCTTTCATAACGTATTCAGACGGTTGTTGGACAGTTTTACCTGTGTGGCTAAAATACTGTAAATTACATCTTTAGTAATAGTATCTCTCTTTTTCAGTACCTCTATGCATATTATTTATAAAATTCTTACTGTCATCATCAGTGAATTGCGAAGACCGCCCATCTAGTCTGAAATACGAGTATTTCAGATAAATACAAATGTAAAGTCAAGGTGACTGGACCTAGGCACCTCGGGGTGGTTTAAATGGTTTCCAAAAGAGTTCACGCTCGGATGACATTTATAAGCAATGAGTCTCAGATGGCGAGGCGATAATGGCCGCACGGTGGCGGTGGGTGCTCCGGGCAGCCCCAACACTCGAGACACGCCGACGCCTCGGGCCCACATGCAGCGGCTAACCCAATTATCGCGTAACGGAGACGATAAAGAAAAATAACAAACCCACGATTTCACTGCGGTCTAATTATAGCGCGCTATTTGTGTGCCTTGCGCGGGCGCAGGCATAGCGTGGCCGCGATGTCAGGGCTATTCCTGGCCGTCAGCTGACGCTCCCGGCTCGTAAACACCACGCAACCAATTGACGTAAAATGCGAACAATCGAGCTTTCAGCAGGTGAATCACTAGATGAAAACGTCCCTGTGGGAAACGCTCTAAATTTAACTTGACTGCTTTTGGTCCGGAGGCGGGTTGCTATTTCCACTCGTGCTTCAGTGACCGTTGTCTATTTCTAACGCGCGGTTATTCATATCGACTTGGCTTGTTATGAATGTTTAATTGCGTAAACAAGTCGGGTATTGTTGTGAAGTGAGTAACCCCAGTTTATGTTGCCGATTCTGGCTTGGCAGAATAACTTAATAGTCTTCGGAGTCTGCGTAAACAGCTTCAGAAAGTTGTTTTTCTCTCAAGTAGTTTACGGCTTTGTTATTGCTCAATTTCGTTTCATTCTGTAGGAATAATACAAGATACAAGGACGACAGTAGATACTTTTTACAACACTTAACCTAGTTTTCAGTGTTGGTACATTGTTGTTTGCGTTGAGCAAACTTATTCTCTATGCAAGTCTCATTAGCACTTCCTTAGATTAAAAAGATCTAGGTACCGATAGGCAAAGCACATGGAATTTCTTTGTATTCCTATTGCTTATTGCTCCTTTGTATACCAACTATACCTAATTCCAACTATGCTAGCAGCTCCATAAAGTACGTAGGTATGTAGGTATTATACATTGCTTCGTAAGTCATCATTGCCCCATAACCAGGTTTGACCGTCAGGTCAATTGCTATTCGGCTGACGACGCGGGACATCTGCTCTTAACAGCACATTCGAATCATCGTTCAATCAGTTCGTTTCACTCTTCCATCAAATCCGAACCTAGTGACAGAGAAAGGACGAACGTAGTTTGTTTTGGAATAGTGAGTCACTTAGGTGTCACTGAGTGCGTTGAATGGGTTTATACAAACAGTGTTGTGGCCACTTGGGCTGCGCTTCCCACGGTCCAAGCGCCGGTGACTTCGGTGGGTGGACGGCTGAGTCGACTGCCACGCGGCCGTTACTACAATGTTTGGTGACAGTACCTACAGACAGCAGTAATCTTAACACAACTACACAGCCAAGAAGCCCCAAGGACTCAAGACGACTCTAACAACAACAGAGTAAGAACAACGATATTGTATCTTTTTATTTAACCAGTAAAAAAAACGAGGAGGATATTCGATTGCATATATTTTTATCCTCAGCATTATCATCACGTATCAGCCGAAAGGAGTAAAGAAAACTAATGGGTCTAGACGCTTGAAACTTTACACATCAGTTATTTGTAAAGAAGGGAGTTGGACAACTCGACGTCTGTGAATAAATGGTTAGAATATTATCGGCTGTCGCTTGACGTGAGGACTTGCAGTCTGGCCAAAGTGGAGCTCGATAAAGATCACAAATGAATCACTCCCGTGTTATGCTGTGACTCGCTGCAAGTCATTTCAGCACCGGGCAATAAAGTCACTCGGGCAGCGAGCGCAAATACCTAGAGCTAACAATACCTCCTCCCAACTGCAAGCGACCGCGATGCCAACGCAGCCAGGAATAGCATCGCTGCCTTCGTTTATATTTGATTGGTCTATTTATAGGTAATATCGGCTATCGTAGGTTTGGGAGGTAAATATGGGGCAACTACAGCAACTAGACTTGAACTTGATCAGTTCCCATATGACCTACTCACCTTTTGCAGGAGAGTGAGGAATTTAGTTTTATTTCCACAGGCAATTTTTAATCAGCTTCAAGTTCAAGTGTCCACTTAGTTTAATCTGAAGTACTTCAAGTTTCAAGGTAAGTAGGTACGTCAAATATTTCATTTATCGATAAGTCGACCGTGACCTGTGGAATAGGTTATAGGTGTAGAATAAAATGGAATTTGATAAACGCAGGAGACAGACACTATACCTACTTACATTTTATATATTTAGTTAGTAAAAGTTTTATGGAACTGATCATTACATTCTATGTTTTAAATCTTGCAATTAATAATTTTAAATCATCATCATACATTTTTAACAGCTAGGCTCTTCTCGGTGGAGCAATATTTCCAATTTCCATTTCCTGGTATTTAATTTTTTCATTACAATTCCTGCAACTCACTTTTTATAATTTCTGTGTGTTAAATCATAACATCGCATATAAATATTTATTATTGCAGATACCAGATAAATTGGAATCTAGTTGAGTATTGTATTACTATTTCGTATACACTACCAGCGTGCTTAGTAATGACGTGCAAAAATCCAAGTACCGCAGGGGGATTTGGAGTGCCGCCCGCCCAGCGTTGACCGATAACGCTCGCTGAAATAGCGGTGTGATGCAAACGCGCGCAAATAGCACGCGCTCATCGCACAATAATGCGCGTTGGCAACTCTGCCCGGCCGCGCGTCACACCGGACACCCAGAGTTATAATTACGACACTCGAAAGCTAATCTCGCTATCCTCTGACGTACGTGACACCTGAAAATGTTTATCGGCTTTCGTTTAAACGGTGAGTAATCGAACGTAATTCGACGCCTACGTACTTACGTAGCCGTAACTGCTGGGATATCTGGGTAGTTTCATGCTATCATTGACTTGGGAAGTGTTTATTTCATGCTATCATTGAGTTGGGAAGTGTTTATAACACTGCATAAGTTCTGGCATACGAATCCTGTCACGATGAAGCCGTGGGGGTGGAGGTCCATCCAAGCCCGAGCTCATTTGAGAGTTCTTTTGAGACTAGGTAATAGGATGTGATACACATCTACCTATAGCACTATCATAGAGATTAAGTATCTCCATCGAACTAAGTAGTCTAGTACATACTCGATTTTAGTTTCAGTAAATTTTTGATGTTCAATCTTCTTGCGCCTAATTTTGTGTTACATTGTTCACTGGCCCTTAAGATCAGTTAATAGCAGCTAACCGACCCAGGCCAGTATTGTATCAGGAATTAAACATAATTATATTCGTACGACTAATGTTGATCGAATACGTTAACAATGCGGGATGAATAATTTGGCAACGCTACGTGAATGATCTATCAGTTATCTTCAAACAACTGAAATATGATGAATGATGATTCACCCCAGATATCACTGTATGCACTCCAATATCCGATTCATTGGTCTGTGACGTCAAACAGGTGTACGTTTGTGTTTTATTTAGTGTAGCGAAACAATTACTGTCTAGTAATTGTCGCAAGGAGGCAAGGAGGCGAGCTGACGTCACGCGCTCCACCCAGCCCCCTTCGGAACTTGTGACGCACGACCGACCGCACCATATCACTATCGCTAGTATGAGATCACTATCAACTCATAAAAACGCTAGATAATGGGCACGGCAAATGTTTGTTTGTCTAGATGGTTTTCTGTAAGAGCAGGAAATCGAAGTCTAGCTCTCTGTTTATGCGAACAGATATTTTCCTGTTTAACGGGGTGGCGTTCAATGGCTGCTGCATGTGAGTCATCGATTTCATTTTCTTGGCAATAATTTTCTATGTGCCGTCGCTGTGCTGTAAATGAATGTTTAGCGGTTTCTTCATAAATATTACGAATGGTTCAAATACTTATGCTCCGACTAGATTAGTCAATTGATACGTTCTGCACAGGATCGTACCTTGTGGCGACCTATCGGGGAGGGTATACCTTCGCTTGCCAGAATTACATTTAAAATAATTTAATTTGCCATAATAGTCATTGTCTATAGGTAACCATAACGTTCACTAACCATAAAATTAAATACCAGAGTTTTTGTAAATCATAATAATCATTCACTAGAATGATCAATATTCATAATATGTTGCCAGAATCAACTGATTTTATAATATAATGACATAATATTCATGTAGCAGAAAAAACAGCCGAGCGCCAGAACGGACTGATACCAGTAAAGTTGATTAATGGGTTAGGTTAGGTTAAAACTGCGACTACGGCAGCGCGCGAGCCGAGCGAGCGAAGCGAGCGTGCCACGGCTACTATACAGTACTTTAAAGGGTTAGGTTAGAACCGCGACCACAACAGAAATTGATATGGAAATTAATTTTCTGGCTATTAAAATTACAGTAAACAAAAATATTGAAAATAGAGTTTCTAACATACATATCAATATGTCATGTTAAAATTCGGGGATATGTTATTATTTTAATGAACTTTTATGGAAAAAGTAACGTTATAGCATGCAAAAATTCGGGCTAATGAAATTCTGGCATATGAAATTATTTTTAATAAAATTCAGGCAAACATTAGACAACCATGGGGGAGGCCTATGTTCAGCAGTGGACGTCTGTGGCCTATAGATAGATAGAAAATACTTATGGATAACAATTAGGTTAAATTACTTACTAGTATTTTCTTGCGACTTATGGAAAATAATTCTGATATCGTAAATTTTCCAGGAATAAGGCCTTAGATACTCTTCGAATTATAATTATCTCTATTTAAATGTTAAGCTGATCCGTTGCCTACAAACATACTATAACATTAATAATACCTAAAGTTATTGGGTTTGATTTGATTACTTATATTAGATATTTTATTTCATCGTTTTAGGTGTATTTGATGACATTGAAGACAATCTACCTTTAACAACGAAGGTAGCGGCTACTCGCACGACATCATTCGCATTGGAATACTGAGAAGTAGTCATATCATAATCATAGGTATTTTCACAAAACATAAACTACATCAACGTGAAGAAATTGTGTTTCCGAGAACAATTTACTATAAAAAACGCCGAAATCGTCTAATTAGATATGCCTATCCAATTCGATGAGTTCCCTTGATTCCTCATGGATCTCGTCATCATACCGTAGCCGCAATTTAATGAGAGATGCCTTATCACAAAAAAAAAAAAACCTACATCGGTTCATAAAAGACGGAGTTCTGACGTTCTGAAACACTTAACAAAATAACAAGATTAAAAAAATACAACCTAATTGAACTCGTTTTTGAAGTAGAGAATACTTAAATAGTAGGTAGATTTTTCTGGAATTCAGTAAGTTAGTGGTATTTTCGTTGGTAAATAGTCTATATTATTATCTGCTTCGTAGATATTTCAGAAATAGTTTAATTAACTCCGAAATTAGTCTCAAACTGATAATATAAACAACTTGTTGTTATTGAAACTTTGAACCAATACACCCTCATTTATGGAAGGAGTGGTAGATAATAGGTAATAATCCAATAAACTAGTTTATGCAGCTTGTTTGTTTGGATGAAACTGTATGGAAAATATATACCAGTCTCATTATATGAAGGTCGTGTTTATCAATGTGTATGACGTCACTGGGTGACAAAAGTGATGTATGGCAGGCGCGGAAAGCTCCATCCTGCCTCGTGCGTCAGCCACCTGTTGAGCGAACGTCCCTTACACTGCCCTTGCTTGGCAACCTTACCCTCTACCGGGCCTCGCCCGATCGATACCAATGACGTACGGCCTCATTCATGAAACAAGGGGGCCCCCACCCTACTACCCCACCCACCTCCTCTTCACAACACGCCACGGTTCCTGTAAGGGGTGGGAAATTTATGAATGGCGCACACTATTACACTTTACATTTCATGACATCTGTTATGAACGGCACGTCATGAATGATACTTATAAAATCTCGTAGATAATTTTAATGTAAGGGATTTTACGAGCAGGCTGTTTAATTAATGATATATCCGTAACACCCATTTCGTCGGTCAGTGTCTGTGCCCTGATTACGTCTTTACGCATTAGTTTAGGGGCGTGGCGGATTTGTACATCCAAGTACAGATGAATATGAAAAATCACAGTTTTCTATTTAGTTTTCATTCGTTTGGATTCTGGTCGATATTCGTTTGGTCGATATTCGTTTGTTCGATAGAGCCATGCCCAGTCATATTCTGAAACGTCGTAAACTGGGTAGCATTTTTGTTGCAGGCATTATAATCGGATCAGAAAGCATGCCACGGGTGTGGTCAATTTTAATTCAAACGACGAATTAGTTATTACGGTAAATATTAACTGTAATGAATAGTTACTCGTACACTCGTAGTTTCAATTAAAAATGTTACACTTCCACTTTGATACAAAATCAATATTTCCATTCTGATGACGACATGATGCTGATATTGCTGATAAATATAAAGTGTAATTTTTTTTTAATTAATCTAATGTGTGGTGTGTACTACTCATTTGTTTTCGGAGTTAGGGTGTGGGAAGACTATAACTTTGTTTATTATTTATAATTATGAATAGTTAGGTTTAGATACATTAGCAACCTGCGTGGGTGTTTATATTCTCATTGTTCTCAAATCACAAGCCTCCTCTCATCTCTTTTCCCTTAATATTTGCTGTTAATTGTCGTCCTCTAGGAAAATTTATTAGGGATCGTTGCAGTGTGTATTCTGCTTATCTGTTTCCATACTTTATTATAGCTTCGTGATACCTATATCGTTTCATAGTCTAAACTGGCTCAAAACTTTGAAATAAGAAGTGCGGGTGATACAAGTTTTTTTACTATGAGTTAATGTTTTGCGTCTTTCCTGTCGACACTTTAAAATCAAAGGACTTTTAAATGCTAATTTCTTGCTGGCTCTTAATAGGCATGTAGCTACAAACTGTTAACTACTTAACACGATAAACATATAAATTACACGTACTTACCCAAATCATTAACTATTCTAATGTCCACAGGAAAGACGTTATTAGACTATATATTGGACGAATGGAGTTAAAACTCTGTTTGTAGGGTACCCAGGAATGGAAAAGTGTACTAAAGACGAATTAATTGAAATTAACCTCTGAGGTTCAGAAAAGGTGCTGCACCGAGAACTGAAAGCGGGGTTAAAAAGGTGGAAACACAAAATATAGTAAAAGCAACGGAGCGGAATCGTATGTAAGTACATGCAACTAGTAAAAAGTTATTTGTGCAATAAGAGAGCAAAGTTGTTTTGTTGCTAGCAAATAATAACTTTGCTCCCTTGTTGCACAAATAACTCATATAACGTGTAGTTATGCACTAAGGACACCGGATTAGTTTTAGGATATCAGAGTCAAAAGTATTTTGCCAGAATCTCTCTTAATTAATTTAGTAGCTCGTTGCAGTAATTTTACTAGGATTTTATGTACCTACCTAATACCTACTGCCGATACTTACTTCTATGACATTCTGAAATAATCGAGGCAACTCTTCAATAATTATATAGGCACTCGTGCAAAACATTACGAATATTTCGTTTAGTTGAACGCGTTTATTTTTCTTAAAAAGTGATTATTTATATATATGTAAAGACTACAATGTGGTACTTATAAAGTGCCAAAGTGAGTGTTTTATACAATGTCGATAAACATAACCATCATCAATATCATCGTCATACTTTCAAGTGTCTACGTTCATGTGACGTGGTAATAACGGAGCTCGACGTCATGTCCGCACACTTGAAATAGCTGAATTACATACTACGGAAGCAATGTCTCATTGCAGATGAATTATCGGATATTAATAGAAGTCTTATACGAGGCGTCCCTTTAAATTAGCCACGAGCACGCGACTGTAATTGGAAAATCACAGATGTGCCATCCTATTCATGAGCAGGTTGAAATGTCGTATGTGCCTAAGAAGCATTATAAAATGTTTATCTTTTCGAGGTAAACAGGTAGACAGAGGGTCGGTATGAGTATGACGAAAGCTTGAGATATATAAGAGGTTTAACGAGACGTCGACCGTTTCAGATTATACTAGGGACAGAGTAAAGATGACGTACGTAAGGGGTTGAAGTAAGATAAGGCGTTTCAGAGCAGGATAGACTCAGAATTAGAAGGGCATAAGTGGAGAACTAGCTTACGGACGTATAGATCTTTCTGAATTGGTCCGGTATGGAATCAGTCCACGACAGCGGGATGCGCCGCGTGGGCGACGAGCGATTTGACACGCATACGCGGCACTTGCATTCGCAATCACTGCACGCGAACAATGAGATGCCGCATGTGTGTTAGTTATTCTGGAAATGGAATAAAATGCTTTTCACATTAATGAACACACGTAATTACGATTAAAGATTATGTAAGAAGTATCTTGAGGAAATAAATATCTTGAGGAGATACAAGTGTTAGGTAGTCCGATAGTCAATGATAGCTTCGTTCTCGCAGGGCATAAAAAGTTTGGCCTGCACCTCTCTAGCACAACTGTCCCAAGTGACTATTTCTCGTGCGAGATAATTACCCGTCTCTTTTTGTGCAGTAATGTGAGAGAGTGACGGGTAGCGCTATCTCGCGCGACAAGTCGCGAAGCATAGTTGTGGTAGACGGGCTGTTTCTTACTTTATCGTAAAAAGAGCGCTGGCGATCGTCCTGCGCAGTATACCGCGCTCTCTATTTACGTGATTATATTATTACATAGTTATATTTTATCTTACATGTTAAAAAAGAAAATATTCAGTGTTCGGGATAAAAAGTTGCTTATGTGTTAATTAATCCAGGGTGTCGGCTACCTTCATTCCTAAATTTATCAAAATAGGCTGGTGACCAGCCGTTTGACCGCGAAGAAGTAACAAACATACACATAAACACACAGAACACACATCACAAACTTTCGCCTTTATAATGTTAGTGTGATAAATATAAAAAGTTTGACTCTCAGCATCCCTGTGCGCGTCCTTAATGTAATCAGCGGCGCACGCGCTTATTTACGGCGGATTATGTGCGCGCAATCAGCGGAGCTCCCACAAAAATGCAACCTATGCCGTGACATGCCACGATTGAGGTCCTGTTTCCATGTTTCTATTTCCACTGGCTACAGTCTATTTTTTTCCATCATAATTTATTTATAAAGTTCGACTCCCGTCATTCTTGTGCCCGTCCTTAATGTAATCAGCGGCGCACGCGCTTATTTACGGCGGATTATGTGCGCGCAATCAGCGGAGCTCCCACAAAAATGCAACCTATGCCGTGACATGCCACGATTGAGATCCTGTTTCCATGTTTCTATTTCCACTGGCTACAGTCTATTTTTTTCCATCATAATTTATTTATAAAGTTCGACTCCCGTCATTCTTGTGCCCGTCCTTAATGTAATCAGCGGCGCACGCGCTTATTTATGGCGGATTATGCGGGCGCAATCAGCCCGGCTCCCACAAAAATACAAACGCGTGACACTGCGCACAATGTGTTGTTACTCTTTTGATCATTACATTCAGCCTGTCTGCATATCGGTGTTGGCGTTGTGAAACTTGCATAGGATAGATGATTATTTGGGTTCGTGTCGTGAACTGAGAAGAAAGCGGTTATTCAGATACGAAAAAAGCTCTATATAGCACATATAAACAAGAAATAAATCCAGAAATCGAGTAAGCGTAGGTATACCTCTCTCCCGCTTGGAAGAGGTCTACAGTGGAACACACTGGTACAGTGGAAAATTCGTCGTAATTTTGAATTTTCGGTCATTGATTCCAACCGATAGAGTCCATTTGTGTCCATGCACGGTGCAAATAACAACCTGCTAAGTTATGTATACAAAATAAAAAAGAAGCAGTTTTCCAAACAATTTTAATTCATTAGATTTAAATTAAAAAAATATATATTGTACCGGTAGCAATCCTGCTTTTTATTTTTCGGTGCTATCGAATCGAAGGCACGTACGTAGACAACCAGCTCAGCTGTAAAGCTTATTGCGATGAGTTTAGGCATCAGGTAAGGGTATTTGACTGAGTTATGATTTGTGCTGGTTCTGATTTGCCAATTCAAAAACATATCGAAGATAGTGTTTTTTATTTATGTTTTAGTGGTATCCTGACACGTTGCTAATTGTTGGCATAAGGCTTGTAGTTCAATGGCGATCAGCCGATTATATAACGAGTAGGTACTTACACGTCATGTACGAGTAGGAAGTCGTGGAAAACCTCCAATTACGTCAGCGAAAGTAGGTATACGAACAATTATATACTCGTTTGCTAATACGAAATCGATAGTCCTTAAATGACGCTACACAATACGTGTGAGACTGTGAAGACTTGATTTCATAATGTCTCTCAAATACATTGTATTGAAAAAATGGTGGTCATTTCGAAAACTTAAGTACTAATATAAATTAAAGAATATAAAAACAATGATTTTATTAAAACTTTCGTGAGACATATTTAATTATTGTATTAAGCGGTTTACACTCACGTGAAATTGTCAGGAACGGCCCGACATGTTTCGAACTCGTCCCTTCATCAGGGACGGCTGCCCGTACACCGCCGCGGCAAACTCGTCAGTGACACATGTCGGGCCGTTCCTGACAATTTCACGTGAGTGTAAACCGCTTAATACAATAATAAAAACAATGCCTTTTTGTCATTTAGACATCATGTTTCATTGTAAAATTTACTGCATAAGACCTACACAATTGATATCTAAGGAGAAATAATGGTAGTTTTATTTTTCAAAACGTCCGGGTTCGATTCCCGAGCTGGGGACAGGCTTATTTTAAACGTATGAATGCAGTTTTTCTTGTTATTAAAATCAATGACATGATTCCTAAGAACAGATCTTCGTATGTCTTATAGTTTCAGACTTTCCCATACAGACCAATCTAAATGAGCCACCCTGTACAGATTTAGGATCCGTTTAAGTCTTCACAAGACAACTCTCGTTACTTTTGCACCAATAATTTATTAGTGTGTCAGTGTTATCAGGTTACGGGACTAACATACCTACTATGTATCTATTTACTAACATATTTTATTGAATTAAGAAAGTTTTTTTCTTAATGATATCTACACATTTGTTGAGATTATTTATTTATTCTTTATTGCACAAATACACAAGGCGTACTTAATAGGGCATTATATACCTAATAGTCCCCAAAGGTGAGTTGTATTTAGTTAGATTTTAGCCCTAAAAGCTCATACTGACGAGGAAGAAAAGATCAACTCGCTTTTTACTGAAGCTTGGTCTTCTCGTCTTGCACGATCTAAAGGTACAGGCACTGAATTTGGTATCCTGTATGCAACAGGTCACGAAATTGACAAATGGATCAATATCTTTAATGCGGAATCTCGTAAGGATTAGTAGTGGCGGGCAGGTCGTGCAGTCGCTGATGGCGACAGCGGCATCGATCCCGCCGTGGAGCGGCGTCCGGCCCTGGCCCCGAGCAATCCGCCACTAAGTGCGATCGATGCGCCGTCCTTGAACCCTGGCGCCAGCGCGCACGCGCCGTTGAATGTCAGACGTCATCCCGTGGCCATGGCCACCAAACGCGTGTTTACCCCCTTACCCAAACCAAACCCAAACACCCGCACTCATACCTCGAGCCTCATTCATCGGAGCCACCCCTACACCCGCCTAGCATTACGCTCAAACGAGATAACCCCCCATTTTCCTCAACATTTACGAATGTAACAGGGGATCCGATCACTCGGAGACCGATCATGCTAGCTGCTAGCGGTCAGCTCCGTCGCTGCCGGCAAACGTTTCACCTAATTTGTCGTGAACTTTGCCATTTGTTTCTTATATATTCTGACCTTTAAGTAGCCGACCTGTTGAATAGTAAATGGATTGTTAAAATTAATAAAAAGCTTGAGGGAGTCTTTTACCATTCATAAAGCTTGAACTTTTGACATTTAAAGTTAACGCAAACACTGGGAACTGAGTAGTCCCTGTTTCCAGTGTTTTCGTCCTGTCAGTTGCGCTAAGAGCGATCATGACGCGTCACCGTGTGTGGCCTCTTGTTAGCTGTGTTAGCGTTCTCCTGCGAGAATTTGTGAATTAATAGGTTACGAAATATTAAGACGAGGCGCCACGTGTTCGTGTAGTGCGGTGTCGTGCGACAGCGATGCAAGCGGCATTGAGCGCGACCACGCAGGGCTAAGTATGAATGAACTAACTCGTGGGCGGCGGCAAGCTTGGCCCATTCATTAGCTTCGAGGCCATGCCTTATAAATAATATCATAACAAAACTTGACAATAACACTAAAGTTAAAACGTAGTTGATCGAGTTTATAGTTTTTTTTATCAGATATATGAGTGGAACAAAACGATATGTTAACGGGGCGGTTATAAATGTTTGGATAGCATTGGCATCGTTTGGTTACCAGTTCTGTAGACTAGTTATTACACACATCATGGTTCTTTAAGCAGATCCAACAATATTTTATTATTTTAGAGGTCTTTTGTTAGTGTTTTACGCTGTTATCCTTCCTACGATTGTCACAATAAGGCGTATGCCCAGAAAGTGAACGCCTGTCGGTAAGGTCATTGAACAATTCTACAAAATAATAGGAGGTAAGCAATAGTTATTTGAGCAACAAGAGAGCAAAGTTGTTTTTTGTTATGAGTGCTGATTTTGAGTCCCGAGCAAGCGAAGGATTCTACGTTTGAATCACGAGCGTAGCGAGTGATTCTATGTTAGAATCCTGAGTGTAGCGAGGGACTCAACAGCACGAGATGCAAAAGACTTTGCTCTCGTGTAGCACACACAACTTTTCACCTCATCAGTGAGAACATATTCGATATTTTGTGTTTTTTCTTCCAACGTATGTTTATAGTCTTTGTTGCTGATTTCAATAATATTATTAATCAGAAAATAGATAAGTGCTGCTTAAAAAGGAATAACAATATAATTTAATTGAAATTATAATCAACCAACCAACACGGTTATTGCCATTATTTGATCAAATTGGAAGATTTAGCAGATACATGACGTGTTTATTTATAAATACATTATTATATTACGAGATTTTGTTTATACATTGAGTAATATTTTTACTCCTAAAACACCAAATAAAATATATGCAAAAGAAAATAACAATTACAATATGAACTCGATATTTTTTAGCGTGCGTTTCGAATATGCATCTATGATAAATGGCGAAATTATAAATTATATTTTACAATAAGTAAATATAATTTACAATAAGTAATAAGGTGAAAAATCTTATTATATTTGAGCAATGATCAATTGTTTTATATAAAAGGCACAATCATTTTAATATTCGGTCGTTAAATAAAAACATAATAAAGAAAAAAAATACGTTGCAATTAAAACTTTTTCGGGTGTTTTTAATGAATTTTTTGGTATAACGCGTATCCGAACTGTTCTCAATCGAGGTCGGATTCGAAAATCGAATTTCAAATTGATAAGTTTCTATACCTCTCTTTTATATACATATGAAAGAAACAGAGTGCATCGAGATTCAAATGATTAGAATTTTATAATTAACCTTTGGCTGAAGAATGACAATTCGTGGTCAGATATTGAAAAAATTAAAAAGCTACTTTCTACTCACGCTCGAAACAAAATCGCATTTTGTTCACTGTTATCTGACAGCAAAATCGCCATGTTTGAGCTGGTGAGGTGAAAAGATTATTAGAGACATCTTTTAAATATTATTTTTAATAGTGTTTGCATTTGAGAAAAGAAGAGTTAGAAATGGATCTACGTAGTCTGGAAATATTAGTGACCGCAACGTAAGACGCAGAATGCATCCAGTGGTGGCAAAATGTTTAAACCGTTAATATAAAATCAGAATATTTTTTACATATCCGTATATTTTTATGAAATCATGTTATTTAGTGTTTATTATGTATTTTTAAGCCACTTTAATTTCTATTACTTACCTACACTGATCAGAATTTATCCTTGGAGTGAGTTAATAGTGCGTAATCTAATCGTTTGCAGGCAAGGTTCACTCGGCCGGTAAAAGGAGGCATTGGGCGTAGGAGTCAAGGTAAGGCCTGCAGGTTCCACAAAGATTAGCGGCATTGTCTCCGCCAACACACACCATCTGCCCGGAAAACCGCTCGTGAAAATGGCACTAAGCTTATAACGGGTGAGTAGGGCTTGGGCAGATTTGATACGTCTGTCAAAGAGAATATAATCGCTACGTTTTAAGAGATAGACTGGTAGAAAAATCCAAATATCGGCTTCCTTTACCGTCCTAACGGCATTTTGTGAGCCATTTTGGCAACATGACTTTTTCGAAATAAAAAAGCCTGCTGAATTCGATTCTGGATGTTGCCAAGCCGAATTTTGCCCCCCTCCCCCCATTTCCCCCCTTTTTACCTCAAAATATGTCCCTAATCACGGTTTTTACGGTTTCATACAAAACGTATTACAGCTAGAAAAAAAATGTCAAAGACAAGAATAATAGTATAAACTTTTTTAGTAGGCCTTATGGTTTGTGAGAAATATCTTCCCGAACTTCATAGACTGGTAGAAAATTCTAAATATCGGCTTCCTTTACCATGCTAACGGCATTTTGAGATCCATTCTGGCAACGTGACTTTTCCGATGTATAAAAGCCTGCTGAATTCGGTTCTGAATGTTGCCAAGCCGAATTTTGCCCCCCTCCCCCCATATCCCCCTTTTTGGCCTCAAAATATGTCCCTAATCACGATTTTTACGATTTTATACAAAAAGTATTACATCTAGAAAAAAAATGTCAAAGACAAAAATGATCTCTATAAAATTTCCTATAACATGGTGTATAATTTTTTTAGTAGGCCTTATGGTTTGTGAGCAATATCTTCCCGATCTTGATTATTTAAAAAAAAAATTATAATCTTAGTCGAGGCAGTGAAATACACTTATTTTGGGACTAGCGACCCGCCCCGGCTTCGCACGGGTGCAATGCTGATAAATTATGCATATAAACCTTCCTCTTGAATCACTCTATCCATTAAAAAAAACCGCATCAAAATCCGTTGCGTAGTTTTAAAGATTTAAGCATACAAAGGGACATAGGGACAGAGAAAGCGACTTTGTGTTATACCAGGCGGGGCGCACTCCGCGATTAACGTTTCCCGCTACAACTACATGCCGGTGGCCTCATGCATGGGGACTATTCAGTGGCTGCCACGCACTGTTTCGGAACGCACGTACACGAAATTCGCGCGCACGCTCTTCCGATTTATGTACGTCGCAAGTGATCGTTCCTCATTCATCTGTTGATACCAGTGTTATATTATAATATAAAGTGTTTAAATGAGTAAAAAGACAGCGAAAAGATATTGTATCGCAGCGGGTTGTAGGAACAATGATCGAAATTGGAATCACGCGTTTTTCGTTCTCCCAAGCTCCCAACACGTCCGAAGGATGCCGATAGGTAAAAAAAATAACATAATATATAATAAGTAGTTACTGAATAATAATAAAAAACATATTGCAGGTGTATCTACTTCCATATTTAACACTGGTTACACAGATCAATTTTAATTGTTAAGTACTTATGTAATTTTGAATTGATTATTTGCTGATATTTGTCAATTTAAATTCTAGTAAAATAAGTATGTCTACTACTAAATCAACAATCATAGAGGTTTTTATAATAATATTTGATATCAAGTTTGTAAATTTACTTGTAAGTAATGAATAAACGATTGAGTGATAGTTTGATAGGTAAGTATATAAAATATATAAATAAAGAGTTAAAAGAAATGTATTGGAAGAGATCCCTAATAGGGATAAGTTCGCCTTTGTACATGTTTTATTTGTAACTAGCGACCCGTCCCGGCTACGCACGGTGCGTCCGTGCCTATTTTTAAAGATCTAAGCATACCTACATAGGGGCAGACAGACAGCCAGCGGGAAACGACTTTGTTTTATACTAGGTGTGTAGTGATGAATATAATATATGAACAAATAAATAAATATCGGACAACTAAGCAAAAACAGAATGAAGCTCAAGAATTTAATTGCATGTTAAGGTAACGCATTCGTTGCATTATTTTATTATATTATATAGAAATAATTATTTTGGTTGAGCGAATCCACTTAGCTTTGTACCCGATGAACAATACCATTATCTGTATTGTTAGCTGCGGCCACAACTGCCACTTCAAAATGTAAGGCGTTATAAGTGCAAATTAATTTTACACTAAATTAGTCTTTAAGTTAAACGAAATAATGTTTACTCTTAAACAAAGAGAACAGAGATGTTGGTCACTTCATTGTCATTATAAGCATCAAAACGAGCTTCACTGCTCTTTCACTTACGAAGAGACCAACATCTGATCTTATACGTATTAAAATGTTTAAAAATAAAGCTAAAATGTTTTGCGGCCTGGTTGTGGATTCAATTCGTCCAAATTCTGAGATTGATTATTTTATAGTTAAATAATGAAATAATAAATATAATGTATGAAGAATATAAATGTATTACTATAATATAGAGATATATTGAATGCAAGGAATAAATGGGAAATACATTTTTATTTTTAGTCGTTGACAGCCCTCGCTCTCGGCGACGCGGCAAGCGAGCCAATTCATTTTTACCGTTGGCACGCAGCTTTAACGTTCCGTTTGGCTTGCGCTGGGGACGACGACTTTAGAAGGGCCATAAATCATATTTTTTCGGCTAAAAAAAGCGGCTTTTGTAAAGATCAAAGTAGTGTGCCTTCTGTACTTGTACTATTATCTATTCTGTGGTTATACTTTGTTATTATGATTTTCTGATGTTAGAGCATTTTGAATGATTTCATGGTCAGAAGTAAAGCATTTTTATTTTCTACGTCGCTTTTAGCCCGACTTGGATACAGTTCTGCGTGTAAATCTGACGACTGCTTATGACTGAAAGGCTCGTGAATCTTGACATATAATAAGCAGCACGCCAACTGGATGTCAGCGTCAAGAGCTGCAGAGCGGCTGGATCCTGTGCGATACCAATTATCCCAAAATAAGTGTATTTCACTGCCTCGACCAAGTTTAAATGGGGGAAGGGGGGCAAAATTCGGCTTGGCAACATTCAGAACCGAATTCAGCAGGCTTTTTTACATCGGAAAAGTCATGTTGCCAGAATGGATCCCAAAATGCCGTTAGCACGGTAAAGGAAGCCGATGTTTAGAATTTTCTACCAGTCTATGAAGTTCGGGAAGGTATTTCTCACAAACCATAAGGCCTACTAAAAAAGTTTATACACCATGTTATAGGAAATTTAATAGAGATTATTCTTGTCTTTGACATTTTTTTTCTAGCTGTAATACTTTTTGTATGAAACAGTAAAAACCGTGATTAGGGACATATTTTGAGGTAAAAAGGGGGGAAATGGGGGGAGGGGGGCAAATTTCGGCTTGGCAACATCCAGAATCGAATTCAGCAGGCTTTTTTACTTCGAATAAGTCATGTTGCCAAAATGACTCACAAAATGCCGTTAGACTTGAAAATTTTGATTTGAACTACCTCTAAGACGGGACTCTCATACTAGCGAATAGAATCAGTCAAGAATCTGTTTGCATGGCAAACCGATACCATATATACCATAATGTACGTCAAAAAAACCAACAAACAGCAGTAGTACCAACCTAACAGACTAAAATAGTGTAGCGGCCTATACGCTCAGTTTTTTATCGATATCGATGAAATGAACAGGGTTGAAATAAAGGCTAATACGTAACCTATTTTTTTGTCTCGTAATTAGGTTAGTTTTGACTCCACATTTAAGTCGTATGTTGTACAGTGCATAATAATAATGATATAATATTACTTCTAATACAAGATTAGAAGTAGACCCAAAATGAAATTAAATTACTAATTATTTATTGTTACACATTCTTAAATTTGTATTTTATTATCAAGTCTTCTTTTCCCACTAACTCGACCCACTGCCTGCATCTGAAAATATTTTATAATTAAAGCAGAGTTATAATTTCTTATATCTAAGATTATAATCACAGACTCATAACAATTCGTTTAAAAACTGCATTTTTTTTTATTACTGTAAAACAAGTGGACATTGATTTGCACGCATCAGGTATAAGCTGAATGGGCATCATAAAATAATCAGTATTTTTGTAGTCATATTTCATGCTAGTCCTCACACAATTCGACTTTACGTAATTATTTGCACTGATAAACAAATAAGCCTGCATATAGTTATCGATAGATACAGTAGATCTCTAGTACACAATAAAAATGGAAATAAAATTTATCTAATTTAGTATGTTTATAACCTGCTGCACTTAAATATGGCTAAAAATTGCTATATCAATACTTACCGGTCTTCGTCTAAGGGAAATTTCGTCATAAACATCCGTTTATTGAAATTTTCACGACTAGTTCGATTTACACAAATTTCACAAGTTATAAACCGTCTTTTCGGTGGCATTGTCACAAAATATATACACTACCCAGTGTTCGATCACATTTCACTACTTTCAATTACAAATTAAGACCAAAACAATTAGAAATGCACAAAAATAATCAAACAAAACAGACGAAACGCAAAGTCAAACTAAACAATATGGTTGACGAGGGATGACCACAGATTAGATCACAGAGTACTTTATTGATTAGATACTAAGAACTATACTGATGGAGTATGGTGGCTATTGTTTGCCATGTAAAGTCCATACAAAAGTTTTTTTGTTCCTAGTTGCGTTAGACTGACGTCTGTCACTAAATAGGTCCCAGGGAGTTACTCTTATCCCAAGTCCTGTAGGTTTCACGCACCGATTAGGGGTGCCTCCGCCAACACACACTATCTGCCCGGAACACTGTTCGTGTAAGCTGCTAATAAAAATAAAAAGCTAATAAAAAGTAAAGGTCAGTAGGGCTGAGTCGGAAATGTAATATCATGTAAGTATCTATGACTACGTAGGGCAATAAGACTTATACGAGTAGGTACCAGTCTTAGCAGAAAACTTAGATTATTTATGCACGCGGAATTACTATTGTGTAATCGTTTTGTTGCAATGTGTATTAACTACGTAGCTAACTCTATATAGTTATAGCAATCGTACGTACGTAAGTACAGGTTAAAGTTACTTACTATAAGCGTTGGATTAATTATTCTCCAGGTATTAAAGGGGCCCAGCAAGAAAGTTTTGAGGCTTATTTCAAAAAGCACAATCGTACTCTACTTTATGTATCTGTACATTGTTATGTACTCATATTCGTATTCATATTCATTTATTCAATGCATTTGTGTGTACAAAAAGGTCTTAAATATCTAAGATGTTCCAACACAAACCCTGTAAGGGCACTGCACATTTTAATTTATCTACTAATATCAAATTAGCATGCATTAATAATACAATACTAATGGAAAGAAATGATAATTTATGAAATAATATTAATAATAATACGCAATTGAATTATTCAAATTAATTAATTATAATTTATATAATGGAAAGAGAAGAGAGGCAGACATTCATTTGTGCTGAATTGTACCCAACTATTTTAATTACCTACTCCAATTAATTACTCTAAATATTCTTTTACCGTGTAGTATGCTTGTTCCAAAAGGAACTTTTTTAAAGATTCTAAAAACTTGTTTTTATTAGGCTCTTTCTTTATGTGGTCAGGTAGTTTATTAAATATTTTTATTGACATGGGATGAGGTCCGTTTTTATGTATTTTTAATTTTGAAGCCGTTTGAATTAGGTTATTTCTAGAGCGAGATTCGAATCGACGGGGCTTATCACCAAGTCTAGTATAGAATTCTGGGTATGTTTTTACAAATTTACACGATTCTAAAATGTAGATGCACGGTACGGTTAATATTTTAAGATTTCTAAAATGTGGTCTGCAGCTATCGGTCTGTTTAATGTTCGCCAGTATGCGAATGCATATGTATTATATATGTACATATATATATTTCTATATTTCTTTAAAGTTTGTATCGATATGTAAAGTCAATTACTCATTGTCATTTTTTTTATTTTTTTTATCAAAGATATCATTTCATGGCAGCGTGATTTCATAAATAGGTATAGTGATTCAGGTTACCTACTTTCTTTGTAAGAAAAGAGTTATTCTTGAGGTAAGAATTAATATATTTTTAGTATGGATGTAGGTATTTGACGTACACTACAGTATGTATGATGAGAGTAAGTACCTATAGGTATTTCAAATTACTCTTTGGCACACTGAAAGTGTCGATGTCGCCTCTCTATAGTTTTGATTGGTATTATTTTGTCAACGTATTGATAAATCAATCATTTCAGCTTAGAAGCTAGGCCCATAACTGAAATTAACATAGAATGTCAGGCAAGTTTAGTTCAGACACGTTACAAATAGCACGATTACTTTTACTGTCGTCACAGTTGATTGGATGCAAGCTGAATTTATGGGAATGATTATGCAGCCTAGCAACATTTATTGGGCCATACGTAAGGGTATAAGTTACGTGTTATATTACTCAAATAAAATAAAAAATTGGGCAAGTGCGAGTCCGACTCGCGCATTAAGGGTTCCGTACCATAATCTATAACAAGTTTGTTGTATGGGAGCCCCCTTAAATATTTATTTTATTTTATTTCTAGTATTTGTTGTTATAGCGGCAATAGAAATACATCATCTGTGAAAATTTCAACTGTCTAGCTATCACCGTTCTTGAGATACAGCCTGGTGACAGACGGACGGACGGACGGACGGACGGACAGCGAAGTCTCAGTAATAGGGTCCCGTTTTTACCCTTTGGGTACGGAACCTTAAAAAACTGCAAATGGGCCTTATGGGCTCTTTTGACACGACACGTCTAACCAAACCTGTACCTTCCAACATCATCTACAAATCATAATATCAACGAATTAAACGCTTTTTGTCTGTGCATGTGCGCTGGGCATTAAATTATCATCCCTTTGGGTCAAGGAAAGGAAAATAAAAAGGAAAATTTATTGAACACCCTTCTTGTTATTATTTCGGGAAATATATTTTAAAGTTACCTAATGTTAATCGAACCTAAGTTATTTAGGGCTAATTAAACCTAAAAAGGGAAGTGTGATTCGGATTCGCGCACCGAAGGTTCCGTGTAAGCTACAGAAGGACTGTTCATTGCTTTGGGTAACGAAAAGATGAACTGGATTGAAGGAAAAACTTAACTTTGCTGTGAGTAAACTATTGTCCCCATACATCGGCATAGGTCGGCATTCTGCAAATAAGTTTGCGATCGTAAAAAAAAATCATTTTATTGTAATGTTTATACATTTATGGGCTAATAATTATAAAAAACGGTTTAAACTCACGTAAAAATTGTCAGGACCGGCCCGACATGTTTCGAAGTCATTTGGAGCTCTTCATCAGGGGTCCTCTGCAGAGGGTCGCGAGTCGCGTAGAGTTTAAACCGTTTTCTATAATTATTAAAGATGTCTCACGATAGTTTTAATAACATTACATATATGGGCTTTTCAATTTATTGGGTAGGTAATTGTGCTAAATTATGTTGTCTCTCTATCTTATAGGTTTTGATTCCCTTGCGAGCATCAATATATGCTCGTATCTAGACACGCGGCAGCGTGTCCAGCCAAGTTCACCGCAGGAACTGGCGAGCAGCAGCCGTGTGTTATATTACACGAACCGTTTGGTCTTTTGATTACGTTGACTTAGAAATTAGATTTTTCACAACTTCAATCTGAATGATATCTACCTATGTATTTGACATGCATTAATTTCAGTTAAATATCTCCACATTTTCTTGAGAAAAATGGTCTCAACACACGTACAGAGTTACAGACGAACAGGCGAATAATAAAGTCAACAATCATATAAGGGTTCCGTTTTTGAAAACTGAGGTACGGGACCCTAAATAAAAATGGTTCGGGGGGTAACTATCGGGAGCAGCCGTTGATTAACGCATTCACTGCCAGGGGGTGTAGCCTAGGAAAAAACTTGTATGACGGTGCACGCATATAAGCGTCGCTGGCAATGAATGCGTTAAGTACACCTTGAAAGGATGATAATGATTCACGAGGCACGGAAAAAAAATAGGATATAATAGTCCTATACTTAAACTATTAGCAAATGACAATATTATAGTTACTCCTTTACCACTTAGACTTCGCAGCGATTTTCAACCTACGAAGTCATAAATACCGGAGCAGCAGGTCCGCTCACAACTTGTCGGGAATCTCTGGCTACAGTTATAGTGGAAATAAGCAGACGTGTCGGTAGACTCGCCCGCTCTCGCTAATTAGATAAACGAGCCGTAAGTCGCGGGGTCCCGACCGCAATTACGGTGCTGCGACAAGCCCGGCCCGTAAATCAACGATATAGGACACTGACTCACATTCATATCACATGGCGCGAGCGAAACGGCGCAACTGTTCTTGTCCTTTAAGTTGCAAGGTTTATTTAACTTTCTTGTTTCAAAATGTTTAAGTAAATATTTAAATATTTTGCATATTTTCACGGGGCTAATTTGATCGATATTGGGATTTAGTTATTTGAAGATTAAAATTTATCGGGTGGTATCCAAGAAAGTTTTTTTTTTGTATATTAACACCAGGGTTAGTAAAATGCCAGCCAAATTCATTGATATGCTGTGGTCTTCGTTGGTTGTCATACGTCATTTCAATAGATTTTACTCGTATTTTACGATCCCAAGTCGCAACTACAAAATGGCAACGCGTAAGAAATCAACAGTGCCCTGTCAGTTGACATTGACATGCTGGCCCGAGAGATGCTTCTTCACGCTTCGTTTGAAGGGTCCCCTGTTGTAGAAAGCCATGACATGCGCTAGCAAAGAGTTAGCTGGCGGCGATTTCTGGACATAAGTATGTCGAATGAATATCAAATTTCCTAGTGGTCTGATTGGCTCTCTCAAAAACGGAGTAAAGTAAAGAAGTTAACGGAGTAAAGTAAAAAAATTGCCAGATTTGTGAAATTTCTGTACAACGTGTACCAACCCGTTTTGTTTGCTTGCCTAATTTTCTTGTATAATTAATTACAATTCTATAATAAACACTGTTAGCAAAAAGTCAATACTAGAATTGTATCTTCTTTCCAAATTCATTTTTGTACGTACAATTGGGGTCTATCTGTTTATCTAAAACATTTTGGCCGATATTTTTTTCGGCACATAGTTTTTGGCCTAATAATCTTTGGTCGATTGTTTTTTACGTCGAAAATTGTTTGGCCGAAATTGTTTTGCATATATTTTTTTGGCCGAAAATTGTTTAGTCTAACATTTTTATGGAATAACATTGTTTGGTCGAATGTATTTTAGGCATAAAATTGGTATTCCGAATATTGGTGTCACTAATAATAGCATCCAAACTGTCGCATTTATTAAATTAATACTACTTAGATTTTGTTGGGGACGCAGTTCTAACCTAACCTACTGTTCTGGGAGCGCCTTATTTTTGTTAGGGACGCAGTTCTAACCTAACCTACTGTTCTGGGAGCGACTTATGTTTGTCGGGAACGCAGTTCTAACCTAACCTAACCTACTGTTCTGGGAGCGCCTTATATTTGTTAGGGACGCAGTTCTAACCTAACCTACTGTTCTGGGAGCGCCTTATTTTTGTCAGGGACGCAGTTGTAACCTAACCTACTGTTCTGAGAGCGACTCATCTTTGTCGGGAACGCAGTTCTAACCTAACCTAACCTAACCTACTGTTCTGGGAGCGACTTATGTTTGTCGGGAACACAGTTCTAACCTAACCTAACCTACTGTTCTGGGAGCGCCTTATTTTTGTTGGGGACGCAGTTATAACCTAACCTAACCTAGTGTTCCGGGAGCGACTTATGTTTGTCGGAAACGCAGTTCTAACCTAACCTAACCTACTGTTCTGGGAGCGACTTAAGTTTTTTCGGGAACGCAGTTCTAACCTAACCTAACCTACTGTTCTGCGAGCGCCTTATTTTTGTCGGGAACGCAGTTCTAACCTAACCTAACATACCTACTGTTCTGGGAAAGCCTTATTTTTGTTAGGGACGCAGTTCTAACCTAACCTAACCTAACCTACTGTTCTGGGAACGCCTTATTTTTGTCAGGGACGCAGTTCTAACCTAACCTAACCTACTGTTCTGGGAGCGCCTTATTTTTGTTAGGCACGCAGTTCTAACCTAACCTAACCTACTGTTCTGGGAGCGCCTTATTTTTGTTAAAGACGCAGTTCTAACCTAACCTAAACTATTGTTCTGGGAGCGACTTATGCTTATACTTTCGCTTGCTCGTTTCAGCATATGAGTCTTTAGGAGGTTTTATGTTAGGCTAAAGAATAACTATACCTAACAATATTACACTTTTAGCCTTTTAGTCATAAAAAAAAATACTAAACAATTTTAGGTCAAACATGTTTTAGGACAAAAAATATGTATGAAAAAAAAATCTTTATGCTAAAGAATAAGTATACCATTAAATATTATACCAAACATTTTCGGCCAAACAATTTTAGAACATAAAATTTTAGACCAAGCGAAGGGCACCCGTACAATTGTAGTAACATTTGTGTAGTAATTTAGTAACAACGTTAAATGAAACAATCGATTGCATATGTTTGGTGATGGTACAGTTTACACTACACTCAAATCACTTAAGCAATACCGATCGATATTAATATTGCAAGTGGGTCAAAATCAATTGCAAATTTCATTACTAATTTACATTACATGTTACACATGGCACTTACTTGCTGTTATTTATGCTCAAAGATATTGAGCACCAGCGATATTTCACGACTTTTAACTTTGCGATAAGTACTTATGCCTTATGTAATACGTTCATTCTAATTAATCTGTATTGTTTGACGTGTCTAATCCGTAACTGTACCGGAAGTCTGCAACAGTCTGCGTAACCTAAATGACTGATGACATGTCATCTTGAGAGACAATTAAGTCTCTTCTCTTTACCCATTCTCGAGTTGACAAGTCGCGACAGTTGAAATGGAGCATTCTGCGTTTGGTTTTTGTTTTCAAGGTCTTCATTTGTCTTTGGTTCATCAGCGGTCACGGCCCTGCGCTTGCCCATTAATTAGAGTATCCGCTTTTTTTCTATTAGGCCGTTTATTACATTAGTCTTCCTCGAGGACGTGTGGTGAGTCAATTGCGAGGGCACGCGACGAACGATAATTAGTTTAACGTAACGTAATAACTGGACTGCAATCTCGGGATCATATCTGCTTATCTGCGCCGTCCATAAGCCCATATCAGAATGATAAATAAACATATTCAATTCCGAGTTATCAAAAGCTACTGTAAATGTAAAAATATTGTTACGCAGCGATAGAAACCAGGTTTCATATTTAAGATAAAATAACAATTTTATTATGTCACTATGCCACTGTATAGCCTCGCGAGACAACGATGTGGGTGGTAAACTGTACAATACTTTACATACATCAATAAACAATAAAAACGTGTTATTTCCTTAGTACTCCAAATGTATGGTTGGAAATCTATAACTGCTATAGGATAGATATGATCCCATATTTCATTCGTTTGTAATACTTGCACTTTTATTTTTCGGTGTAGGGGGAGGAAGGATGAAATTTTTTGTAGTTACACTATCAATCACTATACATCATCACGGCATTTTGTAACATAGTTCTCTGATTTTAGGTACTGGACTTAATTTACCATCAGGTAGCGTCCTTTTTATTCGCTACGAAGCTGGAGAAGCTAGGTCACGGCTGGATGCGGATGGGAAGGACTAAGTATACTTTATTATACGATAAAAGGACTATTGCATAGACAAAAACGAAGTGATGAATGCTGAAAATAATGCTGACAGCTCTCATCCTTTAGAGAAGCATTGGATATCACATATCTGGTAACTTGCGATTACAGACAGAGACGGACTGTGCTAGTCTAGAAGAGTCCGGCTGCTCCCAGAAGCGGGAGCCAGTAGAGACTGGATAATGGTCGATGGTGTACGGCCTGGCTTGTGACAAGTCAGATCCCTGGGGGGCCCGCAGTGGACAGGGCCTGGCTGACAAGCCTAACCATATGGTCAGTCCCACGCTGATTAGAGATGGTTTGGCACCACTGACTTAAAGAATACCGAAAGACTCGGCTTAAGCGGTAGTCGTTGAAGCCATCTTCTAGACACCTTTACGAAACGAAGGAAAAAAAATGTATTTTGAAATATTTTTTCTTTTTGTACTTATCTATACAAATATCGTTAGCAGATATTGCGAAAATGTAACACTCGTCTGTCAGTGTAATAAAGTGGGCCCCATTTCGTGAAGATCGTGTCGCGTGCAACTGTTTTAGTTTAGAAAAATAGGGCGATTGCACAAAACCGCTTGGCTTCCGTCCAGTAGCCGCACTGATACTACTAAATTGTCGTCATCTCGTTTTCGTAGGCACGAAACGACTTAAGGAATCAAGGAGAGACAAATGTTAAACGTTTAGGAAAACTTGTTGGCGACGCACCACTATGGCCCAAATGCCCGATCTAGCTGGACAAAATTATTTTACACTCTTAATCAGTTCTAAGGGGTGTGTTTATTCATGGTATGTCTAAATAAAACAAAATAAATAAATAAATTCTTTTATTTGCCATAATTAACGGGAAAGTACAAAAACCAGCATAAGTTGACCTTTGTATAAGAAGAATGACTATGGCTGAAGAGGTCAGTTAAAATTTGTGTTTATATTTTAACAGAAACGAAGCATTATGGCAAATGACACTTTAAAAAACATAAAAAAAAAACAAGATCTAATCATACTGTTCTGGAATTTTATTTAAAATAGCTTGAACTTTTACTTCTACTCGAGTTTCGCTGATAGAAATATACTCTTCAGAGAGATAACATGTAAGACGTAAGAAGGATTAACAATAAGGATAAAATAACAAGTAAGAAGGATACACGTTGTGACACGCTTTTAATGCCCATTTTCGAGACAGTTGGTTGGTATCTGTGGCGGGTACATTGGTTTTAAAATGTACCCTTAGCAAGAAAATAGCTTTCGCTTAACTATAAATGTCGCGTGGTTCCGCAGCCGTCCGCAGTTTCAAATGTACTTAATCCAATACTCAATGAATTCAACTACCATATAAAAAAATTACAGCCATGGTACAAGATGGTACATGTAATTTCTGGTCTAAGAAACATAAAAGATGCACTAAAAATGTGATACCCATCACATTGGTCAGATTTTTTTTCAGCAAAAACTAAAGTATTTACTACTAAAATAATCATAGAAAATAGTGCTTACCATCAACTTCACGATCCATGAATAAACACTTTAAAATTAAATTTATAAGCACTGTGAAATACATAAAACCAAATACGGAAAATTAATGATTATATACATACGGACGACAACGCTCTTATTGACGCTTCAAGATTAATAATTAATTATTGGAGGGTACTTACACAAAATTATCAACAGAATCGTGACCTTGGGAGTATCTGTTATCGTTTTTGTTAGTACTATAATAGAATTGCAGTGACCCTTTTTGTCCAGCTAGATCGGGCATTTGGGCCATAGTGGCGCACCTATTAATCTTATCAAACGATCTGCAGAAATGAGTACCTACTGTTAACGTGAAAAGGTAGATAACCTAATAAAAAAAAACTGGATACGAGTATTTCGATATGCAGGATTCCGTAATCATTATTACACGCTACACAGGTATAACCGCTCGGCACTTGAGATAGAATAAAGTCTTTAAATCGTAACGTTGTTAAGTTCCCTTTTACGACCGTTGTTACAAGTTTTCCAGTTTTTCGCCTTTGTAGTTTCTACTTTCTATCTGTTACCCAGTAGACGGTGGCATAGCCTCAAACAAAAACTCAGGGCAAGCTGTAGATTGCGCTTTATTTTTCTTCAGTAGCAATATATAATGGTGCTCAATCGTTCTAAAGCGATGGACGCTATGCCATTGGTACCTTGCCACGCAATTAGCGAAAATGACAAAGTTGTATTGGATATTTTCTAATCTGTCCTTTAAATTGCAAAAAGCTATCCAACTCAACGACACTTTATTTGATAATGTTTAAAAATATCGATCATGTTTTGTTACTGAAGTTTAACATAAAAAACTCCCGCGAGTCTTAGACATATTAAAGAACGGATGAAACGTTTACTCACGTCGTTCAAGTCGAATATCATTCAACATGTTTTGAATCGGTTCGCGATTTATAAGCAGAAGCTCCATTAAGACGCGGCGGCGCGGCGACAAATCGAACAGTGTTCGTCACGGAGGTACTTTTTCATTTCTTTTAATAAGTTAAGCAGGCTTTGTGTGTCTATTATATCTTTATCTTTTTCTTATTATATAGACAACGTTTTAGCTTTGTATTTTTCATTCTGATAAAATTGTGTGACAGATGACAGACTGCCATACGCTCATGGCAAAACTACTAGCGTTCTTAGTTGTACAACGTAGAGCTGCCATCTCTTTTTGTAAAAGTGTAATTTAACATACAATTAAATAAATAGGTCACAAAGTAGGTATGTCGCGGGAATCAACCTAAACAAAAAGACGGAGGTATTTTAGTTGCTCCTACGTTCACAGCGAATGGGAATTCGGTCGAGATAGTCACGTAGCACAGTTCTGGCACTTGAAGGAATTCTGGGCCAGATTATCTTCCATCTTCCTTGCTGTCTCGGAGTATGTCGCCCTTATTACTGTGAAGTTTTGTTCAATGGAATTCTCCGGTAGATAAATAAAATAAATCAGGTGTTAATTAAAATGCCTATTTTCTGTTACCTATTTGTTTTATATGAGAGAATCAAAACACATTATCCAAAAGACATTAAAACTAGACATTTTTGACGATGCGGTTGGCGCAGTTTGTAACACCTGCCTACTGAGCCGGCGATCCCGGGTTCGAATCCCGGCTAGGGCAAATATTTGTGAGATGAACTCGAATATTTGTGCTTGGGTCATGGGTCCATAACACAAGTTATTGTCGATTTGCCTATTTACTAAGTGCACTAATTAGACTATGGACAGAAAAAAAACCGGATCTAAAGTGCTAAAAGACGGCTCAAAAAGGTCCCACTCAGCATATTGTGACGGCAAATCCTAACGCTGAATTCTTTGGAAGGAATGAATTATCACGTGTAGTAATGTGAATGACATCCGGCGATGTACAGGATAACAAACTTGAATCCTCCGTTCTAACTAGATTTTGACACAGTAGCGACAACTCCTCAAGATAAAGCTACGTTTCCTGAATTAAATAACGCATGACTCATCCCATAACGGTTGCCAACAAAAGACATGTTTAAGATTCAAAAGGATTGTACGTAGAAGGCTAATCTTGTTGGGCTAATTACAGCTACTAAAAACTTTGTTTTATAGCGCACTCAATCGGCCGATCGGGTCGAGTCAGTTGTAATCGATACAGTGTAATTGCGGGGCATGTATCGAGAGACAATGACGTCGCAACAGATCGTATCGTACAAGTACACGCGTTTAAGTAATTGTGAGAAGTACTATTGTTAACCGGTCGACGCAAATTGGGCATTAGCGATAATTTATTGGGTTTGGAATAAACGCGCATTGTAGTTGGCATTATTTAAATATGTAAGTATCGTGTGGGCTCGGAGGGCGATGGTCCCTAATGATAGCAATTGTTCTCCATCATTGGCCGCAGGTGCGCCGGGAAGCTTGGAAAACGTACAATGAAACGACAATCTCGGTTTCCACGGTCTTAAGTTGTTGGAAATAATATATATATATATCTATAATATGGATATTTTTTAGCTCATGGCCCTTATTCGACGGTATTCAATTTAGCAATAGCTTGATTTTATTATAAATGTTTAGTATATGTTTTATGACTATTATGTATCGAAGTTTTGGTATTTGAGCATCGTAAGTTTACCTAATCTCATGTAGAAAGAGCGTTGTCGAACTCATTGCCCAACAATTTTGATCTGTTACCGAAAACGTTTTGTTTAAATGTAATACGCAAAATTCCCTAGTTACCGAAGTTTAATGAGTCGAATAATATGTAACATTAACTTTGATACGATCGTGGGTTTCGTTGGGTTATGTATACGAACATTCGAGAAAAGTGTTATTGAGTCAAGAAACCGTAGAGGTACCTTGCATAAGTAAAAGTTTGTTCGAAGTTCGAGTGAAACGTGCAAACGTGACATCGTGTAAAACAGTTTTTTGGTTTTTAGTTGGTATTTATGAAAGAATCTATCGTTACGCTCACGGTCAGTCGTTACGTATACATACAGGGTGTTTTTGTTCAATTGCTTTAACTTTAAGGGTTAATTCTTTACGTCTTATTGAGTCAATTTCTCAAAGAAACTAAGTTCCTAACTCACACCGTTTTCAAATTATTTAATATCCAAATTTAATCACTAATCTCAGTTTATCCAGTGTAAACCAAAGACTATTCTCTGTTGGTTCGTATGTAAAGAGTTTTCAGTGTTCTTTATGTACGGCAAGGTCTGAATAAATAAGTTCTTTTTTATTTTGCTCTCACTTGACTCGCATGTGTCACGTCTAATTGACAATACTAATTTATTATTGTTGTTATGTCCTTAATTTTTAATGAAATAATTGTATTCACTTGCTTTGTGATGCCACGGATAAACATACGGCCGAAGAGAAGAAGAAGCCAATATGCACTTTGTTTACGGTTTCCTGCGGTAATGGAAATGCGGCGGAAGCAGCACTGCAAGGGAGTAGCGACGTCGATATCCCAATAAGAACTTGCATAATTTGGATTATTTCGATGATATTCTATTGGAAACACTGCGGACACACTGGATCCAGCATGACGGAGCACCCGCACATTTTGCTGGCCGTTTTAGACAGTATTTGGATGTGCACTTTGCTGGGCGTTGGATTGGACGCGGCAGTCAAACTCTTGCGTGGCCCGCCATGCAGATCTCCAGACCTAACACCCGTAGACTTTAATGTCTGGGGTACTTTAAGAGAAAAGTCTACTCCAAACCTGTGGCTTCGAGGGAAGACCTACTGCAACGAATTCAGGAAGAAGCCGACGCCATGCGTGCCACTCACTGTCAAACTAAATCGCGAGATACGATTTCGGTTGAATATTTGTTTGGAAAATAATGGCGGGCACTTAGAAAACAAGTTGTACTTAGTAAATTATTATTTCGGTTTAATGTAAATATTGAGTGTTAAATACTGATGAGGAGATCATTTTATTTTATTAGGCCAATATTGTTTATGTAAATAAATGTTTATACTTAAACTTTAATTAGTTTCATTTGTGACTGTATAGTCATAATAACCCCAGAGAATTGAAATAAAGTGAATTAAAAGAAATGGATTAAACACATCGCAAACATTGTTCTGAAATAAAAAATAAGCACAAAAAATAAAACTTTCACTGCCAATGAACAAAAATAAATACAAAAAGAAAGTTCTTTACCGGAGTTTGAACCCAAGAGCATCCACACGCATTCCACCTAGCTAAGTTTTTAACGAGCTCTCAATTCTGTCATCGATGAAGTTTTATCAGTGACGAAATGACAACAAGTTGACTGTAACTATTGCCTAACTCAAAAGGACCTTTTACAATAGCCACCAATTTAACATTTAATTACTTTGTATGGGATACCAAATTTTTTTTTTTCGAATATCATTAAACGGTTTAAGGAATGAGTTTACGTTAATGTTCCAAGCACTATGTCGAAGTTAAAGCAATTGAACAAAAACACGTTGTATATATACCTAGCGACCAGAGTTGAGCTCAAGATCGTGTTCTTTTATATATACCTATAAAGATACTGAGCATTGAATTTACCTAGCTTCTTTTATACAAGACTCGAAGTTACCTCTGATTTATATTAATACTGGGATATTAGATGGAACGTTCGAGGTAGAGGTGTTGTTGGTGGTAATTTATAAATTATATCAATTTCGGATGTGAAAAATAATTTTATTAATGAATACCAATTGACCGAGCGCGCGAAGCGTCCCCGTTTCTGCTTGGTCTAAAATTCTTTCGGATGTTTGGATGTTCGGATGTCCGTTTGTCCGGATTTCTGGCTGTCCTCACCTAGGGGTCACATTTCTCATTATTCTCATTAAATTTTGTGAGCCGTTTCGTTAATTTTATTATAAAGATTGTTTTTTACGTTCCAGTTTTTCGAAATTTACCTACTTTAGGTATGGAACTCGCTCCTATCGTGTGTATTTCCAGAAAAATTATAATTTGGGTCTCTTCAAGGCAAGAATGAATAGGCTATTGCCGAACCAGCGAGCTAAATCCTCTATCCCGTAGTCACTTACCATCAGGTGACACTGTGGTCAATCGGCGGTCAGTTTCTGAATAAAAAAAAGTTTGTAGATACACGTTCGTCGCATGGTATTTGGGGGGTTAGCGTTCTATCCTTACCTACAGCAATCTGTACCTATCACAGCTATTCGGGCATGACTTTGTTGTATAACTTCAGGTCATCACTTACTATTAAATTATATTAATTTGTTAAATTCAGAAAGAGTTCCATAACAAACTGTCTCACGGTTGTGTAAAAATTTAGACATATTCTAAAAATATTAATTTGAATTTACACTCTATTTACCTTTTCATTATATTAATAATAATACTCTTTGTTGTGCACCACAAAATAAAAAAAATATCATCATCATCATGTCTTAAAAAAATACACATCGAAATAACAGTAAAAAAAGAAGTCCAAGCAACTGAATAAGTTGTTTCGGAAATATTTTGCAATTCATGAGATTGTACGTATGATTTCATACATTCGGTAGCGCGGGAACTCGCTGGTTCTGGTGGAGGCTAGATTGTCAATTTATGTGTGGTGACGCGAGGCGGCGAGGGCCGTCACAAAGGCACGTGCGTAACCCTCGTGGCAAGCGGGCCACTCAAAGAGCGCGCCTATCGCACATCTGGGAACGTCCAGAAGATAACTGAGTACATTTAAAAGGGCTTATGTAAATGGAAATCACAACACGCTTATGTCGTTTAAGAGCGGTCGGTTGAAGGTGTAATGGCTCGGCATGTGGGCACCTCTGACAAGCCGCTTCTGAGGTTCCGCTTTGGCGTGGGATGCCACCTTTGTGACAGTATCAGCGGTTAACAGCGGTTGTTATGACAAATCGACGTTATAGGCGCCACGTTTAGATACACAGATATGGTTTGTTTTAAATCTCAACGCTACCGCTGCCTATTTGTGTTGACTGAATTACACATTCAAAGGACACTTTGGAAAATGATAATATATGTCAGATTTTTGTGCATGGCATTGTACATAGCTTGTTTGTAGTGATAGTGAGGTATAAGAAATGTTACAGTACCTACATTGTATAGTCTGGGTCTAGCCAGCCGATTGTTGCAGTGGATAATGCCGGTAAATTAAAAATATCTTGGATTAGTATCATATTGTTTCTCATGTTGACCGATAGGTATACTAAAAGAAAAATCTTGCCCTGATTTTCAACGCCGTGTATGTCAGGGCAAAAAAGAAAATGTCATAATGTCATAGGTAGGAAACTTAGCTGCTCGCAATGAATTTTTTATAACATTTATCTATTATGTTGCTACGAGGAATACTTCAAAACAGTATGATTAATGGTTCTCTGAAAGCCTATAATTATCTCTACTTATTGGAAAAGGTAATCATACAGTTGAAAGGTTATAGGCTATTTTTAAAACTACAAAAGGAAATGGCACGAGTAGGTTAAATTAGTTATAAAAGTACACCGGACAAATACGAAAGCCGAAGCCGAATTAAAAAAAAACTACCTACATACAGTCCGCTTGTAAAAGCCAAAAGTTTCTTCTGTTCGATATAATTAACTGTAATTCGAAATAATTTGTTGCTATACATACAGCACTTTAAATCTTACAGGCTATTTGAGCTGATTGTAGGCGCTGTAATTTTGTTGAAAACTAATTACTCACCAAAGGCAGAGAAAATCTGATGAAAGTATGCAACCAAACTTCTCAATAAAACAGATACAAATTGTTAAGACTTTCAACGGTTTCAGTCACTTTGTCTGATTTATTTGGCGAGTGGGTAGATGTTAGATGCTCATTGAAGATTTTAGAAAGAAATATTTACGTCTTTAGCTGGTAGCGCAGCCAATCGGCAGTAAGAGCTCTCTGACTCCACCTATTTATCGTTCTGGCAAAAGAACATCGCATTTTTTTTCTTGGCTTTTAATAATTAATTAGAGATACATATAATGAGGGCTTAAGAAGCTTCTATTTTAAGGACTTTTAAATAATAACACTTTTTCTAAATAAAATAAATGAATAAGATCATATTCTTAACGGTTTCCGCGATTATCACACTTATGGTTTCGGAATGGCAAATCGTTTTATTTTTTCGTTTTCAACCCTAATATCTCAGTTTATATAAATTCGATAAACCGAATCTGTACTAATAACGAACCTACTCACAAAATGACATGACTCTAATTGGTTGAGAAATACGACTTGTAGGCGAGAACAGCTGAACATCCTCACAGACGGACATACGAAATATTTTATTCATTTATTTTACTAAGACCCATTTGATATGAAAAAGTGTTATTTCATAGCTCGGACTAATCATCGCAAAACAAGAATTAAGAAAAAAATGTAATGGAAATACTCACAAACTTTTGGCCAATTTTGGTTTACGTTTATAAATATAATTTATATGTCTAAATATAACCCAAAATTGGCCAAAAGTTTGTGAGTATTTACATTAGATTTTATCTTAATTCTTGTTTAGCGATGATTAGTCCGAGCTATGGTTATTATTTAAAGGTCCTTAAAATAGACGCTACTTTAGCCCTCATTACATTATATAATGTATCACTAATTACCTAGTTAGCAAAAGCCAAGAAAAAAAATGCGATGTTACTTTTGCTAGAGCAATATGTATGAGCACAATTATATTATATTATTGACGACGCGGTTGGCGCAGTGGTTAAGCAACTGCCAACTGAGCCGACGACGGTCCCGGGTTCGAATCCCGGCAAGGGCAAATGTTTATGTGATGAATACGATTATTTGTGCCTGGCTGGGCACAGTACATATATAGGCTAAAGCAGTATGGAAACTACGAACAAACGGTCGAAACAGCGCACGCACACAGACGCAAGCGTTTACGAGGCGGCTAAGCGTACTTCGCGGTGCTGTTCGTAGTCGTAGCGCGTGGCGCGTCGCGACCAAAGAGAATATAATCACTATGTTTTGTCGCGACGGGCAGACTGTTTGTTTTTATTGCGTGTTGCGTGCGCTGTCCGCGAATTTTTAAACGAGTGTATTTCGTTGTATACGGTTGCTTGAACTCGGCTTCTTCAAAACTTAGCTGTTGTTTTCAAAGAGAATACCTAAATGTGTAAAATAGCTGCATCAATTAATCAATAAGTAGATTAAATCAGTTATGGTGCCGTGACCATGCTTTCTGGTAATTTATTAATTAGAATGAGGATTTTTTACACGATAAAATTGAATAATAAAGATTTCGAACGTGTCGTAGCAGGCGAAAGTATTTCTCAGTTAGCAATTTACAATAAAATGTTGAAGTCTTTTAATTACATAATATTGTTTTTAAACTAGTCAATTCATTCGATTAGGCTAGGTTTTTTACAATGAATGTATATAGAGAGTAAAATACAATAAAGTAATTACAAAATATAAATACATTATAAAAAACCTAGGGTGCCGCCGGCAGCGGATGACAACCCTAGCGTGTCAGGTATTTATCTACAAAAAAGGCCTTAGTTTCCATACTGCTTTAGCCTATATATACTGTGGCCTGGGTCATGGATGTTCTATGTATTTAAGTATTTATTTATCTATATAAGTATGTATATCGTCGCCTAGTACCCATAACACAAGCCTTCTTGAGCTTAATTTGAGACTAGGTTGATTTGTGTGAGGTTGTCTGATATTTATTTATTTTTATTTTTTATATATATTATACCAACCGCACACAGGCTGCAAGATAGCTGCACGTATGCAGTTCTATTGCAGTTGTCAGAACTGATATAGAACGGCAACATCCCAGTGGTGGTTATTGGTTTGATTGGCACGACGGCGATGAATGGGAGCTGGATGGGATCCATAAACATCTTTTTTTTAAACTATGGATATGAGAAAATAAAAGTGAGTATTATTCAGACTCGTCTTCTCGGTTATTCCTGAATGATATTCATGCCACCCTCGAAGTCGGTGTTTTTTCAATCCACTTCAAAAGAGGAGGAGGTTCTCAATTCAATTATGTTGTTTTATTTTGTATATATGATACGCGATCATTCCGCCAGTTATGAATTGATTTTGATGATTCTGTTTTGTTTGGTAGATCATACTTCAGAGGTGGCCCATATACATTTTGAGGAAATCATCAATAAACAAAACATGTACCCATTTCATTCATTGGAGTCGGTTATTTTTTATAAAAATGTGATTATTGTTAAAAAGTGATTATGCTCATTGTATCCGTGAATTCGGCCTAATTTTGTAGTCAGGCTATAGCAAATGTGGTGTGTTCAACTCAGGCTCAGTGGAGCGGTGAGCGCGAGCCATTGTCTCAAAGAGAGCCAAATTGTCGTACCAAGGACTTCGCGAATGGCAGTCGCCCAATTCCCTCGTTTAGGGTCGGTGGGTTTGAATGCTGCCAGACCGCTAATTCGACAGAGCCTTGTGATATCTTCAACATATCTTTTTGTTTCAAATGTAAGTACTTAGTTATTTTCTAGTTGATCCCATTTTTCATCAGGTCGTGATCCGATGATGGAATCGTGGAAAAGTAAAAGAAGCTTTAAATAATATAATTTTCAACCGAAGCAGTATTTTTTTCGAAGGCATCATTAAATAATGTGAAACGAATGTTGGCTGCCACTGTCATACCGGGTTACAGTGATCCTTGAAGTTTCTTTTGTTTTGTTAAAAAGTGTCAACCATTGACCAGTTTTTTCAATTGGGTTTTGATGGCACAGAGCCTTTTAGCCAAAAAGGAAGCAAACCGTCATAACGAAAATTTTAATAATGATTTTTGGAAAAATCATGGTGAGTAAAAATTAAAGCGCTGCGTTTGTAGATTCTTATAGCAAGGACTATCGAAAAAAAATACTGCATGCAGCTCGAATGTGAGTGTCAGAATGGCGGGTGTACCGTCACGAATTTGTAAAACAACTATACCCAAAAAAATATTCAAAATGTACTATTTTGTACCTACTTGGTACTGAAAATGACATACATTCGTTATACGACCGTGATTATTTAGTCAGTGTATGGCCGCGATATTAGAGATATCACAGTGCCTCATAGTATTTGAGCATTGAACCGTCTATACACCAGAATTTCTCTCCATAAAGTAAAGCTTTTAGATGTTTTATATGCGTAGCAATTAAATTAACGTCACGTTAAAAATTTAACGTACAAGGTTCAGACTTAAACAGCTTTGAGTGTTCGACAACATTTGAATTATCTCGTGTGCGCTAATTAAAATATATATATACCCAGATATGTAATAAGTATGATTTGCACAACACTGTCATCACACATCACACTTGCTCGTATGTTCGTATTTACAAAAAATGTTGCTAATGCGATTTTCATGATCATGATTCATGACGATCACTTAAGATATGAGAGACAGTCATTTTTGAGCCATCCCACCCCCATGTAAAATCACACAAGATTTCTAGGACCCCCTCTCCCTCTGTTTGTTTATTTTATAGTTTAGTTTACATCTGCCGTTTTGTCGAAGCATTCGTGTTTTTAGAAGAGTAGGTATGCCCTTATCCATATATCCATCACTCTATGATAGAAATCGAATATCAGAATATAAAAAAGAAGAAAGCCTTTTAAAGCAGACAAGACACCAACGTGCCTTGTCAGTTGACATTGCCACGTTTCGTTTGAAGTATCTTATTATTTGTGTCATGCGCATACCTAATATGTACTATAATATTAGGCATATGGATGATAAAAATACCTAATATATAGTAGATATTAAAAATAATTATATCAAAAACGAGGAACGAATAGGAGTGTTTATGTGGAAAATTACACCGGCAGCGTTCACTATTAAGAATTGAATACAATTAGAGAACTATTTCATACATCGTTAATTTGCAGCGTCTGTATGCAAGTGCAAGGGCTGTCTCTCATGGTACACAATAACTACCCAATCCAGGGTTGATAATTTCGTTACATTTCTAGTACTTACGCATATTGAGGATTAAGAAACCCTTTCGCAGTAAACCATTCAGGTTTGTTTTGGTTTCCTTGTGGGTCATTCTACATATTTTCAGCATGGACGGCATGAACCAAGAAGCACTTTATACATTTTACACTTAATAAATAAAGTCAATACAAGGGGTAGATCAGTGGAAGGTAGACTGAAGATCAAGAGTTTGCGGGATGCAGGCGACGCAGGACCAACCACGGCGGCATCCGACTGCGTTATCTAGCTTCTAAATAGGCACGAAGTAAGGTTCCCTGCCAAATATAAGCTGCCGCTGGATAGCTTCAACGGCCGCTTTATATTATCTAGTTTAGTTTTCTCAAAAGGACATTGCGTTAGGTTAAAACAAACATACCTACTAACAATATTAAGTATACTAAACAGAATCATATTTTTGATCCTATATATTTTGTGGTGATATCAAATTTCTTGGAATTTCATTCATTCTTCATTGATAAACAATGGGACGAAGAACGTACGTAAGCGTGCGTTATAGAGTGAGCATTTTAAACATAAACAAATACAGCGGGGGCTTCCAAATCTGATTATCGATTCATTATTCATGGTATATCCTCATAGCTGTCCTAAAGCTGAGTGGTTAGACTACTCCGGTAGAGGTCGTGAGTTTGATTCTAACTTGGAATTTGGAATGAACTGCATAACTTTTGCTTCATAATAATTAACCTTTGTAACGATGTACTTATATTAAGTATAGCCTATGGGGCAAATATAACCGAAATATTAAGTGTCGCATAATAGAGTGGCCTATGCCTAATATGCCTATGTACAGTAGTGAATTTCTTTCGGCTGGTGACGATTATGAGGCCATTTGAAACGTCTCTGGAAGCGTCTAGTCTAATTTGGGGAGATAAAATATAGGCTAAACTTCAGGCTTGCGTTGCCTGTCAGGCACTGTTTTGATTTTATTTTTAAATATTCATACTTTTTATAACCATTAATAGAGTAGGTAGTTGCATACAAAAGGGAAGCAACGTCAGTGCTAGCTGTAAACAAAACGATAATGTGTCTAAGTTGATAGCGCCCGCTGCGCAGACGACGATTAGCGCCGTCCGGTTCAGATAACACTATGCGGAACGCTGATCCAAATTATTTCAAGAGCAATTGTGTTTATTTTGTAGTTCTCGAGGAATGTCAGATGGACTGATGACAACGTTTAATTAACTTGGGTGTACGTATGCTGTATGCAGTTGCTTCACTCGCGTGGCAAACGAATTTAGGTAAGTCTTTCGGAAACCGTGCGGTTTTGTTGTGAATGATGGACAAATCAACACACACTGCCGTTAATAAGTATGGGTACCTAATAAGGGTTTAGGTTGTACAAATGTACGAGTAGCAAAATGTAAACATAATTAATTGGAATTTACATCTTTCCTAATGGAATAAAGCGTAAATTATCATTTATTTGTTGGCTTTTGAATTACTATTTTCGTTAGATTAGAGCGCATATAAGATGAAGTACAATGATTATCTAGAAAGTGTATTTACACGTATACGTGTTACAAGTTTGAAAAAAAAAACAATAGTTATGACCACATTTTTTATATTTATTGGTAACGAAAAGTTTGTAAGTATGTACTTATGTCATTGTACTTGGCACATGCTATTCGTGAAGTTCTAGTTATATAGGATATCATTTAAGGTACCTAGAAAGGTTCAGATTGATCCCTACAACTAGCAATATCTTGAGTAAATGAGTCTCTCGAGTACCTAGCTTGAGGCTTGAGCTCGGATTATATTAGTAATAGGATTTATTATTTCCTGGTAAATTTATTACTCGTGAGGCTGAAATTGACTTCCTAACCGTTAAAATCAGGTTCGATCCAACGAAATTCATCGTCGTGTTTATGTTATCACACTATCAAACTAATATTATAAAAGCGAAAGCTTGTGAGTATGTTTGTGTCTTGGAGGTAGCTGACACCCTGGATTAAAACATAAGCTACTTTTTATCCCGGACGCGGGTAACACCGCGGGGCGCAGCTAGTGATTTTATAAGGCTGTAATATTGTCCAGTCAGCATCAAAAGTAGCTGTCAATTTTAGCATGCAATTTGACGTTGGCAGTAGTCATACAGCCAGATCTTGGCCAGTACAAGATTATTTAATAATCATATTTATTTTCATATTCCATATTTATAAGATTAGTCCTGAAATCAGTGGGCAGGCTACCACTGCTACCTACCAGCTCGCCATATTGTGGATACCGTGCCCGCTGGTGCTATCTGTTAATCTATGAAAGAGGCCTTTACTCAACACAGGATGGCTATTTTTTCAGAATTTTATAAACATCTTTTTAAAGAACCTATTAGGTTAGGTATAATTATTCTGAAATTTTAACAGTTTAAGAAAAAAATGGGTTTCGGACCAATGAAAATTTGGCGAAACGTAACAGATGGGAAACCAAAATTAGTGTTTCAGATAGGTAACCATGAAAAAGGCCTTTACTCAACACAGGATGGCTGTGGGCTAAAATGGTGATGATGATGATTATTATTGTTAGGTTTACGGTTTTGTTTAAGAACAGATGAGTAAGTAGGCACCTATGCAATGCCATGTCAAAATGATTTTGCTCCTGTTTATCTCGTTTGGTTTTTTATTAGTTTACTTAAGCGCTTAGGTACTTATTTATTTTCCATGCTCAACGCTAGATTTTGTGGAGGTCAATCTGATTTTTGTTTTAATAAAACTACTATGCCAGTATAACTAATATTTCCTTGGCTACGGTGAAAAAGGTACCTATACTGTGTATAAGATTTCTATACACCATTTCATTATTTTCTATGCACAACATTTGTGTATTTCAGTTACCTACTAATTGACATATCGTGCCGGCCTGGCTATGATTATGTTTTTGTCAAAGTTTTGTATTCGGAGTTTTTACGCTCAATCGTATCGAACTGTAAAAATGTGAACAAAATTATATGAACACGCCTCTATGCCGTTAATAATAGAGGCGAGTTCATATATTATTGATAAAATGTTTGCTCATAAGTTTATGAACTCGACTATATGTTGGGACAAGTTTGTGTGTTCTCCAATATAAGTGTTAGAATATGAGTCATGTCGTTACTTAGACAGGTAGTGAGAGGTGCCTTCGAGAGAGATGACACTACAGTTAATGAATAAGGTTGTCCCTTTTACTCATCCACTGCACAATAGTAACATATGTATATTTCCTACATTTACATAGAGGTACCTATTTAATATTTACATTTTTGTTCGTACTTTAGTTAAATTTACCGTGACTTGATTATAGTATTTAAAGTATATCTCACATGGAACAGAAAAGCTTTAAATCATGTTCTTACCTCTTGTATTTTTCCTTTATTGCAAATTCGTGTTGACTAAATTAAATTCCATTCGAAATGCGATAGCTATAAAAATAAAATGTATGCAAAATTGCCATTGTCAAAGTCTGTCCAAGTCGACGATATTATTAGTACAGTGATAAATGCTTCCTATCGCCAAACGAGTTCCGTTTGCATAAAAGTAGTTCAAGAGATATAGTCTAACCTTAATGTAACCGGTTCTACGTGGTGTTCCGGCGGAGGGATTTGAATTTTGAACGATCATTTTGGGGTTTGGCTTACCGTGCGGAGCCGGTGTGAAGTAGAGCGCGAAGAGGTCGTCGACGGAGGAGGTGGAGGCGGCGGGCATGGAGTGCGCCGGCGCCTGCGCGTAGGGCTGCGGCTGCGCCAGCGGCGGCGCGGGCCCGCCGTAGTGCAGCCCGCTCGGGCCCGCCTCCACCAGCAGCTGCATCTGCGAGATGTCCACGAATTCGTCGCCGTCGCCGCGCCCGCCTAGCTCCTCGTCCTCCGGCCGACGCATCGCGATCACCGAGAGCATCGCACGCGCGCATCCCCGCTCGCCTCGCGCCGCACCAACATGCGCTCCTGCGCACTCACAACACAGACCACCTGCACGCACTTCACCACTTCTATTCTCTACTTAAGTCCTAACGAAATTGACGCGATCACAGAACATTTAGGAAACTACAATTATGCGGCACGATAATCACGCGGGGTCTCGATCTACTGGTAAATGAACACAGATTTCGCACGCGGTGAGAGTCGTCGTCACGGAACGCTACATCCTCGACTGAGGCGTGATCGGTTCGGCGAGGGCGTGCTGCCGCCCCCGTGCGACGAGCGCCGGCCGGTCGTCGCCCGCCGCGCGCCCTATCAATGGACGCCAGCCACCCGGTCGAGGTCGGCGTTCATTCACGACGGCTGCGTTAATGGCGAGCGGACCAGGCGCCCTCGCTCAGCCGTCGTCGCCCACGTGCGCGAGAAAATGGCGCGGCGTCGCGACGACCAAGGGAGGCGCGCGAAAAGCGCGCGGCGCACAAGTGTAGTGATGGTCGAGCGGCACCGGCGGCGCGGGCGTGGGTGCCGGCACGTGGGCGCGGAGGCTCGTCGTCCGCGGCTGAGCGCGCGCCGTGACGTAGCGCCATGCTGTCCGCAGCTGACGCGGCAACAACTATCAGCTATTCCAAACAAAACTTTGTCACCTCTCTAAGCAACGTTTTCCCGCGGTGATGCGCTGCTGAATCACGGCTCGCATTCGGCGGCCGGCGCGCGGTTGTTTTTGGTCACGCCACAATTAGCCATGTGTCCCGTGACGTCGACCTCTCTGGTCTAAATATTTGCAGCGCTACGTAGAGCGAACGGATAAATCATCTAAAAATACGCACCTGGTCATAGCTACGTAACGAATTTCTATTACCCCATGATATATTTTTGGTATTAATTGACGCACATAGTCTCCCACGTAGGTGGTTTTTATTATGAATACGATTTGATATACCTATATTTTGTTCGACACTAACTTAATATTTGAATTGGCCTTAATAAATATCCATAGTTCATATCAACAAAAATTTTAAATCAACTGCGCTAAACGTTACATTTTAATTCAGCAACAGATAGACTAAACATGGGCTTCCAAGATAAGACGTAAACAATTAGTTCATTCTGAGAATCGAATCTTGAATTAAGGAACATAGTTCGAATAATGAATGGGCCGAATGGCAATACCCACATTGTATGTAGGTGCGCGAATTCCCGGGGAAAAACATTCCCGGCGGCGAGGTGACTGATATGCGATGTTTTGGAATAAGGAAAGGTCATGGGGTTGCCATGGCAACCACCTGTGGATCCGCTCCCGCTGTTCGTACCTAAATGGCAAAGTGCACGAAGTAGGCGGTACTTTAATGTCCTCAAATTGTATCCCCCGCACGTACTGATGATGGATTTAAATTATTTATACTTATTTGTATTCATCAGTGAATATAAAGGTCATATGGGCATCGGTTGAACAGACATCAGCTGTAGGCGTAGTGTAGGGCACATCTTCAGAATTTACGTTTAATAAATTCGTAACATATTTAATATAGGTTAACTGTACTTACAAGGCAAGCATGTTGTCTTCGAAGGAAACATTAAGAGAGCTCCCTATCCGTCTTCGTCGTAACTTTCACGCACTTTCACTTCTCTATAATATTCTTTTTAACCCTGCAACTCCCCGCTACCTTAAAGATCGTTTTAGTTACCTCAAATCTGCAAGGTCCGCTCAAAATTGTATACTCACTGTTCCGGCATCGAAGTCAAAATTTTATTCTAATTCTTTTACTGTGCAAGCTATTTTACTGTGGAATTCGCTTCCGCTGGATCTAAGGCAAGTTAAAACTTTGGCAATTTTTAAACATAAACTAAAAGATCACTATTTGTCTCTACCGTAGCCTAATCCTTTTATAATTCTATGCTGTCGTTTTTCGTTATAAGTCTAATGTTAGCTGTGATATTCTTTTCATTCTTCCCTTTTGTATGTATGTACGTTTATGTATGTTTATATATATAGATACTTATTTGTGTAAGTGTATGACCTATCTGTCTAATATTTTGTATGTATAATTTACTTGAAGTACTATTTTCTGTTTAATTTTGTTTTCTCCGCTACCCAAAGGTTGTCTGGAAGAGATCGCTCTTTGTTTAATTGTCTACCATTGTTTAATTTAAGATTTCTCATGTAATATTTTTCTTGTTGGTGTGCAATAAAGTGTTGTTGTATTGTATTGTAAGAGAGGACAGCATGCTCGCCTCTTTAGTTACGTTAAACCGTTGAGATATACGCTGACGCTGACGTCGCTGACGCCAATTTCCTAATTGTAACTTTGTCAATGGAAATAACAATATGTGACAGTATTAAATAAAAGGTACGAGTGATCGGGTTTCCAGGACGCGTTGACCGGTTATTGGTATAAAGATGCAAACAAACTTAACCTTAAACGGCCTTTAATCGTTAAGTTACCTCATTTTACTTAACTTAACTTACTGGCTTTCTAAAGTTATGACCTTATTTTTGAATATTTTTGATGTTTCTTTTAAGTAAAATTAGCTAACATAAGGTTGGACAGTTTCCCTCCAGGGCCCATAAATGTTTTCAACACTGTAGATAGGTACCTGAGTAGCTAAGCGAATCTGGTGCTCAATGTAAACTGGATGTCTACGATTCTATTCAAATCGATTTTTACTAGCACTATTTTCACTTATTAAAAAAATAAGGCATAAATATTCATTTAATTCATTATCACAACCAAGGATTTTTATAACATAGAGGAATCTTTCAACTTCAATTATTACATAATATAATAATTGAATTGCTTAAAAGATTTACTAAAAAACAATAATCAATAAACTGATAACTAAATTATGAATTTTAAAATCAATTGAATTGAGTTATACGTTATAATATATTTATTCGACTTGTAAAATATTGACATATTTATTATAATGGATGAAATTTTACGACTTAAATAATTAAATAATATAATTTATATGATATATATGTATTTAAAATTGTAATTTTGTAGTGATTTAATAGAATTATAACTTAATTAATGAAAATGACTACCGATCAAAGAATAAGAGAAAAACTCAACCCTTAAGTACCTACTTACTACTTACTAGTTACTACTACTACTTAGCATTTATGCTGAGGTGTGACCTTTTCGTGGCATACACAATAAAAAAAATATTTTATTTTATTTCTAATATTTGTTGTCCACTTTGTGTATGTTAACGAATAAATTTTTATTCTATTCTATTCTATTCTATTCTATTCTACTTAATTGTTAGTAATGTGGAAGAAATAAAAATTAGCTTATTGACCATCACTATACTAATATCATCAGTAGCAGCTATATAACATACCTAACAGTCGACGTCAAATAAGCTGGGTATCCCCTTCTTTTATAAAAATCGTACCTATCATTAAGTATTTTTTTTCCGCAAAAGCAGAAGTCATACATTTTTCATAAATCTTGACAATGTTATCCTATAGATTAGGTTAGGTTAGTTTGTCAACAATCCAAAATATGTTTGTTTTCAGATAAAAATGCTTTCGATGAAATGAAATGATATTTCGATGAAATGGTATTAAATATTATATGAAAAGTTTGTTAGTCTATAAAAGAAGGGTAAACCTTAAATAAGTCATCGGTAAAGTAGATGCTTTATCACGGCAAAGATCAGCATTGAGGTAATTTTAATGCTTCAAAGAAACTCTTTTTAAGACGCCATTATTTTTCATTCCAAACCTCGTACTATAATATTTTTTTTGTTTTTTCTAGGAAGATGGCGATAAACGTTTGCATTGATTTTCTTTGAAAACTTTCTACGAACGTATATACCTACCTAAATTTTTCTTTCTAAATTGATTTGCTTGTTAATAAACTTATTTTTTCTTATTTTTATAGTAAATGCAAAGTTTAATATTTTAAGTATTATTTGCAGAGCCAGACCCCTTTATAACACGCATTAAACGTTATGCACGCAAAGTTCATTTTTAAAATGCACGTTGTTTCTTGTTTGAAAGATTTTTTTACATGTTCTTGTGTTACCGGTAAGTAAAATCCATTATATTTCATTCTGTTCTATTTTAGATCAATATGTACAACATAAAAAAGCTATAAAATGCTTTCGCCATACTCAAAAAGACCTATGGTTCAATCTCATTAAACAAAGCAAGTATACAGTTGTACCTATATGCCAAAATCTACTCTTCACAATAAAATCATTTAATAAAGTTCCATGGGATGTTCTTTTACTGGAGGGTTTACCCTACACTGAAATCTTTAAAACTGACTTTGGCTAGAGCTACGAGCTGCAATTCCCGGATTTATATTTTAGTTTGTGTCATATACTTGACATCGTTTCGTAGCAACGTGTGTTTTGATTTTTTCACTGTCATTCAAAATATAGTACATTGTTGTAGAGGCTGTAAAGTAAGCAATAGATGAACGAGTAAATTTCGAAGGCCGACCCGCAGGGGAGGCCTTCGATAATACGAGTTGATCTATTGTACTTTCAGCCGAGACTGAACAGAGTGCTTTTCACGACTACTGCGAGGAAATACATTAAAATACGAGTATTTTAATGTATATATGTAAGTAAACTAGGCGCCTTGTTGCAGCCTAATTTTTGTAAAAATTAGGGCTATATTATACGTAAAGCTGATTGTGCCCCCAGATTCAAACGACGCAACGACGTTTTTAAACCCATTTATTAAGAAATAACAAAAATATTAAAACTTACCGCACTTTCAACTAAATTTAAACATTTAGTCTAGGTTACTCAGGTAAACAACTCAACGATACATTCTACACTGAAAGATCATTGTAACGTTACGTCAATATTAATATACGTTCCTAATATTATTTATTTCGTGAGTCAATGAAAACATTATTAAATTAAGCACATCACAAAACCATATTTAATATTTACTAAACAATACATTTGCTTTTTAAAATATGGCGGCTGCCTTGTAGCGAGCGCTTGCGCGCATCGCAATGGAGTCATGGCTTTTAAGTCGAATTAAAATATATTATGAACTCAATATATATATAATTTAATGTGTTTATTTGTTGAAAACTGTTAATTTGTTGAAAAATAAGTAATTGTAGAAATTAGGAAATTATTTTACGCCCCATTACTAATTTTAAAATATAAATGTTCATGATTTTCAGGGTAAAACCTTTTTAACGAAAACGTATTAAAAAGTAAACATGAGGAGTATTATCTTACTTAAGAAAATAAACTCCTTTGCGAGTATTTATAAGTTTAAGAGAAAAATACACCTCATAAATGACGCATTCTCATTGGTTAATTTAATTTGACATGCAGCAGATGATTAAGCTTTGATTGGTTAAATTGTCGTTTGAGCCGGCCGAGAAAATAACTCTGAAATATTTTCTAAAAAGTCGTATCTTACTATGAAATTCATGTGTAGATACGAACTGTGACGGTAAGGTGCTACATTGTTGTCGTGTTGGGAGCTAACATAGATATACAGTTTACAAATGAACATATAAGAGCTGTTTTGCGTACTGGATTCAGGTAATCTATAACCACATTTTCGAGCAGTGTCGTGAAAAATATTATATTATATTCTTTACATATGAAAACCGTGAATTAATTTATTTAAGTAGGTATAAAATAGTTTGTTTAAAAAAAAAAGCTTAAATGGTTGGCAGGATGCTAGATTATTGTTAACTATAAGCAAAGACACGATATGATATATGTTTTCGCCAAAAATTTAACTTTTGTGAGAAACTTTTATTTCCGACTGTATTTTTCTTTGAACATCCGCCAACTATTCAAGACGAGACGATTCTAAAAAACCCAAACTTGGTAGGATTGCATCGCTTTTGCGACCACCTTTGGTACAGCAAATTTGAGCTCTATTGGTCACCGGAAAGTGGTTCAAATCCTACTTGCCAGATTTGGACCCTTCAAACGAAGCGTGAAGAAGCATCTCTCTGGCCAGCATGGAAGCGTGAAGTGTTTTTTTTTTTTTTTTTTTTTTTTTTTTTTTTTTTTTTTTTTTTTTTTTTTCTTACACCTTTAATCCGTTTTACTTAATACCTATATGCTGTTACAAAGTCCAAAATGTTTGTTAAATTTTTCACTGTATCCGGACGAACTCAAGCCCCTAAGGCACAGGTTTATACCTAGTTTAGGGGTCGAAGCTCGATCACCTTACTTTGTCTTTCTTGTACAAATCATAAGAATTTTGTAAGTATTTTAATGTAACGCATTTATGTACAATAAATGTTTTTATTATTATTATTATTATAAGAAGCATTTCTCTGGCCACCATGGTAGTGTCAACGTCAACTGACTTGGCACCGTGCGCCGTTGGTGTCTTGTCAGTTGCCATTGGGACTTGGGCTCCCCTTTTTGCTTACCACCATGCGAAGTGGAGCCACTATGTTGTGCCAATATAAAAAAAGACATCAGGACAGGTGAAAGTAAATATAACCTAGTAATAAACTAGGTCGATGCAGAGTCAGCCACCGGCTAAGCTTGCACCATAGATTGGAGCGGAGTTTTTTTTTTTCGAAATTTTCTCTTCGTCGCGACCTAGCGAAATTTAATTTGTGCATTTTAAAACAAAAATTTCTAAAATCGGTTGAGTACTCGCTGAGATCTGCGCATTGTCACAAAGTCCATTCGAGTCGATCCATGGGAGCTTCGCTCGCTACGCTCGCTCCGCTCCAATAAAACCATTTCACGCCACGCGAGTCAAGTTAAGTAGCCAATACCTGCCCATTGTGGTATTATTAGATATCAATTACCGAAACCTACGGCCGGATATCAATATCAGAAAAGGTGGCTCGCAAAAGCGAATAAATGCGAAGTGGAAATGGTGAAAATATGTCGGCTGATAGGCCTACGCCATCCGCCGCCCACGGGCCCGAATTGCGACAGTTATCTATCACAGAACAACGGAGCATGCATTCATTACGCGTAACGAAAGTGCTTCGCAGCAAGCCTCTTACCTGCCGGGGCCGTATTATCCAGACTGCAATGTCGGAATCTGTTTATGGGCCCTGCGCCTCCGAAGGTGAAGGTCTACCCAGACCTTTCTATTCTCGGTCTATTGACCAAGCGAGCGAAGCGTCTCCGTTTCAGCTTGGCCCAAATTTTTTTCGTATATAGATGTTAGGATGTTAGGATATTAGATGCAGACGCTTTCCGGCTATTCTCGCCTAGAAGACGCATTTTCTTAACCGGTTCTGATGAAATTTTGTGAGTAGGTTCAATAAGTATATATAGATAGGGCTAGGGATTTTTAATCAATTACAAATGTCTGCCTTTTTGAAACAAATTCGCTAAAACTACAGCTCAATCAAAGAGCCACTAGTTTACATAAGGGTCGAGGGGCGCCGGTGTAGCATTTGCTTACACTCACATTATATCAAAACGTGACGGATGCTTTATCACTTATTTATCGCGTGATAAAAGCAACCATCATAGGGCCCCAGGATTCTGTATGATTTAATCGGGCCCTGTACGTCTCACGACTGCAGAGACAGAGGGATTACTCTTAAGTTGGAATTTCTTGGATCGCTGTTGCTAGAAGAATAAAGTAAGTGTATTAAATTGAACATATTTTCATCTATTTAGTGCAATAATAATATTATGATAGAATGATTGATTACAATGTTTCAAAAATATGAAATGTAGAATTACTACTTATAATTTGTAAATGTTACTTATTGTTTGTTTATTAATGTGCCAAAACTAACAGCTTCCCTTTACTCTCGGTTTGAGGCTGAAACCTTATGTTCTGACCGATGCTTTGGAAGCCAGTTTTGAAAATAGTAGTAATTTTTCAATTATTTAGAAACAAACATAATAAAACATTATTTTTCCTTTAATTTGTAAGGAAACAACAAAGAAGTAAATTGACATAATAATTTATTTATTTATTTATAAATATATTTACACAGCATTACAAACTTAAATCTAATACACTGTGAAACTAGATGTACACTTATCAGCGAGGAACACTAGTAGTCCTGTCATCCATCACAATACTAAACACATATATAATAATTACTTTCTTCAATAAAGCTAAAAACCAAATGTGTTCCACATTAAAAACAAGCAGATTTTGCACTTGTTAGGTGCTCTACAATCAATATTTTCAATTTTTTACCTTAATTGTATCGTGTCAAGATTAGTGACAGCCTAAGTGAAGAGACTCAGGTACGCTGCGGAGTCCCTCAAGGCTCTGTGTGCGGACCTGTATGTTATCTTATGCATGTTAACAGTCTTGTGGAGTAATACGTAACTGTTCAGCACACATGTTTGCCGATGATCTTTGTACCCTACGTGCCGGCACCAACATTACCGAGACATGTTACTTAGTTCAGCAAGATATACCTAGATGCAGTAGTAAAATGATCTCACGATAATGGAATTATTGTAAATACCGAAAAAACTAAACTTTTAATTATACAATCACTTCACTTCCATAGAACAGAAGAACCATGGCCCATGTACGTACACCCACAGCTTTAGTTGCTTTCACGATAGTTTACAAAACTGTCAATGAAAAAGCAATGGAAACCCACTGAAAAAGTTGACTGTGTAACATATCTTGGAGTAAAAGTAGATCCCAGATTTTCATGGCACCATCACATTAATTATATCTGTGGCAAACTAAGAATACTTCTAGGAAAATTTTACCACCAAAGCTTTAAAGTGCCAAATAATATTTTAAAATGTCTATACTTTGCAATAGTAGATTATATATTGGGATCTTTAATAGACAAATTAGAAGCACTACAAATAAGATTTCTAAAATTAATAGTGGACAAAAAAACTAAAAATAAATGTAATGGTAATTATTTCAAGCTATTTAAAATTTGTAATATACTCCCCGTTAGTTTAAAACATAAATATCTTTTAGCAGTAAACAACCATGGCAATCGAGAGCATAACCCAATACTATTAGAACATAAGCATGGAACAAGGTCGGTATCAGCGAGCAAATTTGAGGTGCCACGGGTCAGGAACAACTATGGATATAGAACATTGAGCAAAAGAATTCCCTACATACTCAATAGTTTGCCCGAGAATATCCGACATGAGCCAAATAAGTCCAAATTTAAAAAAATGCTTAAAAAAGCATCTGTTACAGACACTTGAGTGATAAAGTTGTGTATTCAAAGTGTCACTCAAGTGTTTAGCAATAAATAAACTTTGTTGAAATTATTACATAGAGACTCAGACCTGCAACAAACTGTACAAACAGTTTTGCAGGGAACTGTATATATTTTATTGGTATACTTTAATTAATAATCAATAAACAATTTAATTAACACTTTTGACAGAGCCCCCAAAGTTGTGAACGCTAGGTGGCGCTGACGTCATGCACACGGCCAATAACACGTTTATTTTCTTTTGATTTATTTCCTTTCCAATCTGTCAACTTGTAAATTAAAATAAATAAATATTAGGGGACAATCATACACAAATCGACATAGTCCCAAACTAAGCAAAGCTTGTACTATGGGTACTAGACGACGATATACATAATATATAAATGCCATTCAAAGGGGAAACGCGGCGAGCGTGCTGGGGACGATGCCTCAGACGGTTTCAGTACTGGGGGATTCTTTTTAATTTCAAGTTTTAGTATGTATATTTTTAATTTATTTTCCATTGTAATAAATATATATATAAATAACATCCATGACCCAAGAACAAATATTCATAATTGTTATATGTATATTAGGATTAGGATAGTTGGATTATGATGTTACTGAAAAAGTGTTATGTCAAACATGATATTAGGACAACTATTAAATTTGTGGAAATATAGTTAGATGTTATATTAAACATTAATCCTTTATAGTGGGACCTTCGTTACGCCTGTTATTGCTTCACATTTCATCACACTTTCTGGCGGCAGGCTGTCGGTTGTCAGTACTTTTATTTCTATATATCCGTATCTTACAGTTGTGGGCTCGTGGGCAACGGATCGGATTTCAGCGTTCAAGCGCGGCTACAGAAGCAATTGAACGAAAAGCCCAATGAAACGGCCTTCTCGACTAAAGTTCATCCCTGTCGTTATTCTAAATAAAGCGTCAACATTACATAGAAGCATTTAGCTATTAACAATTTTTGGAAAGTATGGTTTATAAATTCTTGTTTACCGACTGTTACAGCATTTACGCAGAGAACCGTAACCTTTGTTTGTGTAACAGGTTTGCTACCTGTGGTCGACTGTAAAGTTGTGTATTCAAATTCTTCCTACTCATATAGTTCAGAACAGAACATCGTAAATAAAACCGATGAAGGGATTATGTTATCGTTGCGTAAGATGCGTGCTGATAGCAGTTGACGCAGTTGGACGTCAGGGGAGTGACGCACTTGAGCCTCTTCGGTGACGTCCGACGTTAAATAAAAACCCCCCATTCGATAAGCTGGTAAATAAGTAAACCATACCGAAGTAAATGTGACATTTTCGTCAATGCCGATCGATCAGTGTTTGTGACGGCCGATGACGACTGCTTCGATTGTGGTTTAATTATGAGTGCTTGTGGTGACTTGCTCTTTATTTATATGTTTGTATGCAAAGGCGTAAATTGAACTGCTTAGGTATTAGAGATAACGACAGGGGAAATAAAAGTCCAGGGACTTCGTAATGCCATATCGGAGGATCATGTTATATCGGGGCTCTTATGATAATACCTAATGTTTATCGTCGTTATATTGAAGAAATATTATTATAGAGCCGTCTTGGACGTTGTAATTCTAAGTCGATAAAAAAACAATAAGTTTGTTTCTTCTTTCTGGCTTCAGTGTTTCAGCTTGGGAGTAAAGGTTGAAAAAAGAAAGGGTTATGATGTTTTCACTTTCGAATGGATGATTAACCTACAATGACTACATACTTAGTGCACAAAGAGCGTATAAAATAAAATAAAATTTATTAAAACTATTGATTTTAATTTCTTTGATTGTCCTAAAACTACTTATTGCAAGAGACTGATATGGCCCATTTATACAATTAAATTAAAAGCATTAGCATATCTTTAAGGTTGGTGGCGGAAAAACTTTCGGTCGAGGTTCCGTCAGCGACTGCGGGGGCGAATAGGAAGATCGACTTATATGGCTTGCACGTTAGCGTCGCGTCACCGCCACAAACTATCGATACCAACCTGTTGTCTCACATTTGGACAAAAAATCATTCGGTTACCTGTACTTTTAAGGACATATTATCGACATTCGAGCGAAACCCACGCGGCCTAATAAGGCCAAGCGAAACACGTAATTAATAAGCTTTTATAATAATAATTTATTCATCCAACGTTTAACGTTGTAGATTTATTAGACAAGGCAAATCTCCTCGGAGTATGGTGCGGTAGATGCGGCCGGCATAGCGGGGTAATGCGGTCGGTTAATATTGTGCGAGGAAACGTAATTAACCACGTCGCGGTTATGATTATTCAAGCGGGTACCCGCAAATACGACGATCAATAACAGTGACTGCTACACGGCACACGTCGCCGCAGTTTGAGAGCCCACTCTTAAGAGACGCACGACAGGTACGTTAATTCAATATCTCCCATTTGCATATTGTAAGTACTCCTGATAATTTATTAGAAGATGCTGTTTATACTGGATTCACTTAATTTCGTAGCTAGGTGATCAAGGGCCCCGAAGCAAATGAAAAAATTGGGGTGCAATTTCGAGGCTTATCCCAGGTTGCGAAAAACTCACAAATAAAGATTCATCATTATCAGTCTTCGCTCTTGGCAGAGTAGTCGTGGTTACGGCAATGGTGTCCACATTTGGGTCCTCGTCCTCTCCTTCCTCTGGTAGACAACAGCCCTCGCGATGCATAATAATAATAATAATAACAGTAACAGTCGCATAGATGGTTACGGCGGGTGACATTTTTCTACTGCAATAGCCCACATAAATAGTCCATCCAAACTTCATTTTAATAGCCCGGTTTCTTTTCCATATTAATGCAATAGTTCAATCACCTGCTGGGACCGGTTCATGGAGGTATCATCTTATTGGTATGATCAGGAACGGGTCCCAGCAGGGCAACAGCCACAGCAAATTTCTCCAAGGGGCCTCTACGTGTTGGATCCATATCCCCACGCAAGCCTTCCAAAAGACCGGGACGTATGAGCCCGAGAATCAATAACGAGAAACAAATAATAATAAAAATCTTTATTTGGCTTTTGTTTACATAAGTGTTAAGAACAGAGTTCTGCAAAACTGTTTGCATAGTTTGTCTGCAGGAGAGTCTCTACAAAATGTTTGTCTTACATTACTAAAATATTATCTACTATTACGTCTACTTACTTTTTGGAAGGGTTTCTAACAAATGTTTTTTAAGGAGTTTTTTAAATTCATTTTTGTCTAGTTCCGAGCGGATGTTTTCAGGTAGGCTGTTAAATAAATATGGCAATCTTTTATTTAATGTCCTGTCTCCAAAATAATTAGTTACTCTTGGTACCTCGTATTTACCTGATGTCACTGACCTGGTACTATCTCTATGGTTGACCAGTACTAAACTATGCTCCAGATTACTATGGTTATTTGTTAAAAGTATAGGTATTAATGCTTTAGGCGAATAGGAAGTATCTTGAGAATTTTAAATAGTTTATAATAGTTACCATCACAACTTTGTTTTGTTTTATTATTTACGAGTAATTTAAGGAACCTTATTTGCAATGCCTCTATTTTATCTATATATGTTTTAAAAGTTAGACCATAGGAATCGAGAGCATAGCTCAGCACTGAGTCCACCAAGGCGAAATATAGCTGTTTAAGAATATCGCATCACCATCAGCATCGCCATTTCACCCGGTTGTCTGTGGAGAGAAGGCACTGCACCATGGAACTCCATGTGGTATATTTAATAAGGTAATAAGGTCTTTAAAATAATAATTCCATGTTGTCAAATCGTCCTTACTTACTAGGAAGATCGATTACTGGCCTAATACGCTAAATATGTAACTATACCTAATCAATTAATAGTTCTGTTTTTAAATCCGATTAAGAAATGTCGCACCTTCTATATTATATATACTCATACTCATACTCATTTATTGATAAAAAATTCAATATTTTACAAGTCAACATCTTATAGCTATTAAATGATTATTTTAATACATTTAACAATTACATTATTATTATTTATTACAATAGGTATTTATCAAATTTATGATAGTTTTAATACTTATCCCATGGGCGTGTTTAGAGAAACTGATATTATAGATTTCTCTTGTGATTGGTTAGGTACCGTCTCCTGGAAGATTAATATATATATATAACTCGTCGCCTTTCTTCCAAAATAAATGTACATCATTGGGGATTAATTCGAATAGGCGTGTAGACAATTTTTCTTGAAGGTGTCAATCGATCATATTTTTTATTGGGATCAACTGTCTACATGGGTATGGGACAAAAGTACTAGTACAATCTTATACATTTTGGCGTCGAGAAAATTCTTCAAAGATATCTAGAAAAGGCTTAGGTATCTAGACACGCGGCAGCGTATCCAGCCAAGTTCACCCCAGGAACTGGCGAGCAGCAGCCGTTTGTTACATGCAGCAGCGTTACACGAACCGTGTGGAGCCACTTTTGACCCCTCAATAACTCAAAAACTATTTAACATAAAAAATTAAATTTGGCTTATGTATCCTTTAGAACAACTAAAACCCGAAATTTCATAAATATGGGTGAAGTAGTTATTGAGCTATTAAAGTCCAAAAAACGGTATTTTTATCACTGACGGATACTGAGTTAACTATTAAGTAGCAAACATTGTATGTAGTAGTATTGAGAAACAAGATATTGTTACATGCATTTATTTTAATAGTATGTTGCATGTTCTTGTATCTAAAAATTGTAGGGCAAAGAACTTGGCAACCATATAGATCTCAATTCTTTTGTCGGCGAAGTCGACAGCGTTGCACGTGATATTGAACTTGGCTTTCATTTAACATTTATGTTTTTGATGGGATTGATGTTACTGGTGACCAGATGGCTGGCGGTTTCCTCGCTCAAATAATCAATTTGGCGATTCAGCGAGGAAACGCCTCCTCGACACTGTGCCGCAGGGGCCATTTTTAGATTTAGTTATTGTGTTCTAGTTTAGTTATCTCGTATAAATGTGAGTATCAAACGTCGAATCGAGGTTCCGATATATCTCAAAATAAGGATATAGAATAAAACTATTTTCTTGCAAACCCGCGTCCATTGCGCGGCTGTGTAGTAAAGGCATACACGCGTACGGTCTCCATTTGTATTCAATACGCATGCTCTAATACGGAGCGTGTATCGACAGCGAGACGATTTATCTCGGCCGAGAATCGAACCCCAACCTTGCAATTGGCGCGTGTATTTCCTGCTCCACGACACCAAATTGCTTCTGCAAACGGCGCGGAATGTAGATTGTCCTATTATTGCTTTGTTCTAGCATTCGTTGCATACGGTTTAGTCTCCAGGACGTGTATGAATTTAATGCATCTGGCCATTCACATGAAAGTACCAAATTCTTTTCGTAACTATGTGGACGTTAATTCGACGAGGCTCTGCCTTATTTCGTAATTTACCTATATTTCGGCTTTATCACAGCATTTGGGTCTTAATGCGATTTAGTTTTACGATATGTATTTCGGTAATTTGCCGATATATGCCCGTTAAATTCCGGGATTGGAAGCCTTATCATATATAATTTGTTATACCACTGATATTTTCCCATTTGAGCTTTATGCCGTCACATACAAAGGAAACGAAAATTTAGCGCGTCCGAATTGACGAAGTTGCGATGTTCTAGATATCGCCATATCCCTAGAACATCGCAACTTCGTCAATTCGGATGCGCAAAATTTTCGCTTTCTTTGTATGTGACGGCATAAATAACAGGCGCATACTTTAGGGCCTAATTCGAGTGTCGATCGCCAAACGTCAGATCACCGTTAGATAACAGTCATCTCTCCGTGATCTCGCCTTTGAACTGTCATTAAAACGCGATGAGCTTAAAAGTGACATATCTCATCTCAATTTTGGAAATACGAAGGCGATAATGATTGTCAAAAATGTTATTCATGTATATAAATTTCTGTTTTGAACGAAACGTAACGGACTAATTTCACGTACTACGCGGTCAATTTAAAGTATGCACCTGTTATTTATGCCGTCATATACAAAGGAAACGAAAATTTGCGCGTCTGAATTGACGAAGTTGCGATGTTCTAGGGATATCGCCACTTGTCAAGTAGGCACACGTCAAAAGTGACGGATGGCGATGAAAAGGAGAGATCTCCATTATATCGCTAAAATTGGTCGAATACCCCCCCAGATTTCCGTAGGAAACAAAAGATTTTTGTATATGTACTTGTATGATGTATGTAGGTCATTTTAAAGTTTTATAATCTGACGGAGTCGACAAATTAAGTCTTGTTTGATTTTTTACTTAACTTTATTTTATTTTACTTTTTTATTTTCTTACCTTTCTTTCACACACACATAATTAAACTTTTTTATCAATACAGCACACTCTTATCAGGAACGAAGAAGAGTGAAATCCGTATTTAGTAGAATTAAAAACAATTTATTAGATCTAAGTATTCGTTTTCCATCGGTTGTTAAACAAATATATTTGAAAAGGTAGCTTACAACGTGATTAATTACACTATTTGTAGTCCTAGCTATCGCGTAGAAGTTGTATAAACCTTTCAACCGCGATCAATGCATAAAGGCTACACAATAAAGGAACAATCAATTGGTTATTCATAGAATCCCCAACTATCGTTTCTCGGTTGGCGTTTATGCTCAGCTGCAAAGCAAAGGGGTGAAGACATATATTTTTGAAGATTTCAATCGATCCTATTTTTATTGAGATCAATGTCTATATCATGTTCATGTCATTTTATATTTTAACTATGAGACAAAATTCGGAGCTTTGGTATATCTTCAATAATATCTTTGATAAATCGCAAACCTCGCTTATATACCTCGTGTGTTCAAAAGTTTTGAGACGAGAAAAAAATCTCGTATTATAAATAACAGAAAAAAAATATTTTAATAAAACGAACATAGGGCGGGCTATCAATATGCATTCAATAAATAATAAAATAATAAAACTTACTCTAAATGTTCGCCTCTTTCTTTATACAGGCCTTTAAGCGTGCTGACCACTCGTCAATAGCGGCACGCACTTATTCTACAGGGATTACCTTCGATCCTCTCACTATAGCTTGCGTTTTAGGGACTGAAGGTTTGGATGTGACTGTCGGCAAGCTTTTAGCACCAATTCTGTCCACAAAGCATAATCCAACTGGTTTAAATAAGGGCTTGACGAAGGTCATTTTTCAGAATTAATAAAGCTCGGTAAATTCTCTTTTAGTACAGTGTAGATTTCGCTTCCCGCCATCTCGATTAAGAATGGCAAATAAACGTTTTTTTTTTCAAATACCAATGTTCATTCTTGGACAGATCATCTACAGCTTAGAGCGCGTACCATCCCATCATGTAATTAAGTGCTTCCTTTTAAAAAATACCTTTTAAGTAATAAATAATAAATAAAGTAAAGCATCGAGCCTGCTACCGCGCGCTGATGAAGTTGATTTATCGCCACAAATTGTGTATTTTTCATCGTCAATAATCGCTCGCCGTTTCGGCGTCGATAAGTGCCGTTTAACACTTGATATAGTGTCAGTAATTTGTGTCTGGGTTCCGCTTTTCCTTTTTCAATTAGTCCAAAATTGGACTTTATGATGCAGTAACGGTTAGTTAACTGCCTATCAACGGATTCATTCCAAGGGGTAAATTTGATTGCTCTTGAATCTCTTTAAGAGGGAATCATTCGGGTAAATGAGGAAGGCCACGGTTATTGAAAAGAAAATCGATGGCTGATAAATAGATACTGTTGAGTTTCGTTCGGGGTTTCTTCTCAATGTGGGTGTCCTCTTGTGAAGTGCCGGTAGTTTCAGACATGTAAAAGTGCCCTTGTAACCTACTTACAGAATAATAGGTATTTGTTATGCAAGGCTGCAAAGTTGTTATTTGGCGCGAGTGTTGAAATTGAAAGCTGAGCGAGCGAAGGAACCTAAGATTGAACCATGAGCGAAGCGAATGGTTAAAAGATAGATTAGCGTAGCGAAGCTTTCAAGACACGAGAAGCCAAATAATTTTGCAGCCGTGTGGAACACACAACTTTTCACCTCACTACAGCGAGGAAAATGCAAGATGCAAGAAAAACAATTAAAACATAAAAATATTGAATTTTGCCGTCTATTTAATACATCAAATGTAAAACATAACACACTCAAATCCAAACCAAATAAATACGAGAAAATCACACATATTAAAAATTTAAATTAATATTGCCGTAATTTGTAATATCGTCGTGTATATTTTATAGTTGAGTTTTTCTTAAGCACTGTTAGATTTGTATTTGTAACCTGTGAACTACTTGACACATTAGTAAAGTTTTGAATGTGAGAGAATGGCATTCTACGGAAGGAATAGTTGGCGACTCGGAAGTATACAGCACGGTAGCACTTGCTTTGGAAGTTGATGGACAGTGGGGATCCGAGCAAGATTCTTTACGCCGATAGTTTCGTTAAAATTTCAATAAGTATGTGTTTTAATGCAGGCTTTTAGCATTGAGTAAATACTCCAAATCGGGTTTGACTTTCTTGTTTTTGATATTTCTATAAAGTAAGACAACAGTATGTGTTCTCCACACAACAAATTTACATATTAGTACGTGTATTATGAAAACTTCCAACTTTTTAAATTTTAATTTTTTTTCGGGTGCGTTCAGAAATTACACTCTTATAACAAATAAACATTAAAATTTGTGTTGTATTTAATTTATAAACTAATCAAAATATGTAAATGAAACTGAAATACTATGAATATTTATAATAAAACATGCGAGTATTCAACATAAAATAAAGTGTAGAAAAAATAAAAACTTAAAAATCAGTAACTACAAATCAGTTTTCTGAACGTGATATTGTATGTGTATTTTTTTTAATAAAGTTGTATCCAAACGTTGGTACAGATCATTTTAGCCGACCTGACCAGATCGCCCTTTATTAGCGTGCGCCGATTGGTTATTTGAAGATTTATCGACTGATGAAATCAGTCACGCGTTGGTAGAAGTTTTAAATATAATAATTTGCTTTACCCTTGAAATTTAGAAAAACGTTTCATTGAATTTTCATTTCATCGAAAGCATTTTTTTCTAAAACCATAAAATATTTTTCAATGTTATAACTAGTGACCTACCGAAACACGTTTTTCTGCCGAAACCGAAACCGAAACCGAAACCGAAGGTTCGGTTACGATTACAGTTTCGGCCGAAACCGAAACCGAAACCGAACCTTTTATAAACGTGATTAAAACGTTGTATAAAATGTCAGCGGGTCGTTCTTTCTAGATCTAATATGAATATAATGAAACATGTCGCTGGCATAATTGACCGATGGAGCAAAGCGTTTCAGTTTCAGCTTAGCCCAAAATTATTTCGTATGTGCGGACAATTGGATGCTTTTTGGGGTGTTCTCGCCTGGAGGTCGTATTTCTTAACCGATTCTCATGAAGTTTTGTGAGTAGGTTTTATTTTATAAGAATATACTTAGATTCTTTTTGTCGATTAGAGAAATTTCAAGAAAGTGAAGTTGTATATGGAGTGGAGTGGGGGTGGAAAAGGTAAAAAAGTACAAATTTCAGCAATTACACAACAAACTCACGTTTCACTTTTGTTCAATTGCTATTTTAACATTGACACTTGGTCTAGGTTCAAATTAAATTACCCAAAAAATGAAAATGTAGCATTAACAGCTGTAATACTGTACTGATGTAGCGATCTTTTTATTGTAGATGGTATAAAATAAAACAAGTATAAAGGTCTTCACACATTATAACAACTCAACGGAGACTCGATTCTATGCCAAATATTGAAATTTAAGCCCTATGTCATATTAACTAGGTTTAATTTCGACGATGCACCGACGCGTCGTCCACTCGTCATCCACTACTAATATCATTTTTTGAAATTGAACCTAGTAAATATGACATAGGGCTTAAATTTCAATATTTGGCATAGAATCGAGTCGCCGTTGAGTTGTTATAATGTGCGAAGACCTTTAAAACATAGCAACCAAATAATTGAGTGAGTTTAAATTATTATGATTGCAATCAGGTGGTCTCGTAACGCTAACTCAAACGTACTAATTTTATTACATACATGCAACAATGACGAATTCTAAAAACATTTTATGAAATAAGTAAACCTCTTCGCTCTTATCCTAAAAAACCAATACTTCCGTCAATTTATTGGTAAATTTAAGAAAAGCGTTAATAATTACAATATGAGATGACAAATTCATTAACAAAAATAAAATTAAGTAGTTTATACTCATTGCCGGAAGACGACTGTTGTTTAATGTGTTTTCTCTGTTATTTTCTAATACTTTTATTCATTTTATCCCTATAACATACATTTTTCACATATAGCCGGTGTTTCCATAAGCCTCCCGGCTATAGTAGTGATGATTTTACCCCTCCTATCTCCTCTATTTTGAAAAACTGAATCGACGAAAAAATACTATATAGGGCGTCCCAAGACTATGGGACATCAAGAGAAAGGCTATGTTATTTTTAAAAGTTAGTCATCCTGCATTTAAAGATTTTCTAAGAATTACTTGCTTAATTGTTCGTCGTCGGCAAAACATATTTTTCTTGAAATTTGACTCAAACATTTTACGTTGTTCCTTTCTTTTAAGATACTATGTTACTTAGGAAGAATTATTATTACATGTCCATTCTTTCAATTGACAGCATAAAAATAGGGGTGTTTTTTTTTTCACATTTAAGTCGGTTCGATTCCCAGACGAAGCAAATAATTCTTAGAAAATCTTTAAATGCAGAATTACTAACTTTTAAAAATAACATAAAGTCTTCTTTAAGCGAAATATCCTATCTACGATATGTAAGGTACTTTCCCTTGGTGTCCCATAGTCTTGGGACGCCCGGTATAATTATCGAACATACTTACAAAATTTCATGAGAATCGATTGAGAAATTCGACATTAAGGCAAGAACAGCCGGTAAGCGCATGGACATCCAAACGTCCGGGCATTTCTTTCAATTTGTGGGCCAATGCTGAAACGGAAATGCTTTGCTCGTTCGCTCAATTACTTAACATTATTCGGGGAATAAACACAAACGTCACCTCACTGAGCAAAGTGATTCAGCGGCCGGCGGAGTCAGGCGTGCGACGCCATATTGCCAACCGTGCCGACTGCCGAGCGCACCCGACGTTAACCGAATGCGACCCGAAAGTACGATGTTGGAAGTTTCGGCGCGGCCGAAAGGTTCGGCTGTTTTTTGGCCGAAACCGAACCTTTGGCCGAAACATGATTTTTAGGCCGAAACTGGCCGAAACCGAAACCGAAACTTCGGTCGGTCACTATCGGGTAGACTATACATGTATGCTTTATTTTCCAGACGGGTGGACGTAATACCCCGTTTTGAACGCAACCTAAACGACCTGCTGAGCTACGACGGAGACGCCGTTGAGTTCGAGTGCCGCGTCAGTGGCAACCCTGAACCAGACATTAGGTGGTACCACTACGCTGAGGTACGTACTCACTAGGTAACAAATTAATAAAACAAATCTCGTATTTCAGTGTCAATCTGCTTACTAGTTATGAGGTTTTAAGGGGCAGTGACAGGAATTTTAGTGAGTTTTGGTTGTCATGGGACGGTAGACTATATTAATTGCATGGGCGTCGCCAAGGGGACTAGGGAGGGAAAGCTGCCCCTACATAATAATAGTATTGTAGTTCAGCAAGCCGTTTGGCAATTAATCAGGAGCATCGCCAGCCGATGGCCCAGAGGGTGGTAACCCTTATGGGTACAGTCTACCTTGTGCACATAAATAAATAAATAAATAAATAAACATTAAGGGACAATCATACACAAATCGACCTAGTTTGGGACTACCACCCTCTGGGCCAGCGGCTGGCGATGCTCCTGATTAATTGCCAAACGGCTTGCTGAACTACAATACTGACGCAGTCGAATTAGAATGCCGAGTCAGTGGCAACCCTGAAGCTGACATTAGGTGGTACCACTACGCTGGGGTAAATAAAAATTACAGCTGACAAAGACAGATGTCAAATTTCAGAGGTGCTATAAGCAGAAGAAAAATACACAAAATTTTAGACGTACTCTCAACGAGTACCTCTCAATTGGTATCCTATCTCAATTTGGAAATATTGTTTCCTATTTGTAACATTTCGCCAAATTTTCGTTTGTCCGAAAGTAATTTTTTAAGTCGACTGTTCCGTGAATTGTGATCTGTATGCGTACAAGTCAGTCGACTATAGTCGGGTGATAAATCCGACAACGCTCAAATGCGGAGGTGACCCAAGTAGCACAACTGGGTCTAAATAGCTCGTATATCATATCTAATTAGATGCTTAAGTTAAATTTACCACCATGACTAAGTGCTATATAGGTGGCAAGAACCCTTATGCCACCAGTATAGAACCAAAAGGAGAAAAATTGCAGCCTATTTTTGGTGCTAAATAGAATCCATAAGAGATCTCACAAATACCTTAAGTGGTAATTAGAACTATGGGTGAAAGTTATGCGCAGTGAAGCCAGTGAACGAATGAAAACAATTTCAGTTCGGTCAATGACTGATAAATGAGTCGCCAAAGTATCTGAGTGGCGTGGCAACTGTCAAAGTTGTGTTTATTAAAATTAATATGTGATCTGCCATATTAATTTTGGATGAGTGATTAAAACTTCACGTTATACAGGCATTGAAATAAGCACGAAATTCTTGCGAATGTTTTGTTACTGTGAAACTATGGTATGGTGTCTTAGTAAATTTCGATGCGCCTTTGATTTGATCAGGAATATTAAAAAAGAGAGTGCTAAATCAAATAAGGAATAGATACTGATAAGAAATAAAACTGTTAAAAACCTGACCTAATGATTGTAGGTTACGTACAATGTTAAAGTAACATCGTCACAACTATCAAAAGTCTGTGATTATGCGTGAGTGTGATAAAATTCTGGTTAAAGTAATTAATTTTCATAGGCTTCCATTTGTAAACATGGCGAAACAAAAAAGATCCTACAGTGTTTATTTTCACTTATTTGCTCCTTATTTGGAACTATCAGGTCTAATAATCACTTATTTGTATCTTGCGAGTGGAAAGCAGTGAATGCTATTACCAATAGTAATTATTTGCTCTTTTGTAGACTATTTTAAACAAGCAAGACTATTAAATATATTTTGACAAGGCGCAATAGGAACAATAATAGAACTTTTAGTTCGTTAGTGGTTTGAAATAAGTGAAAATAACTGCTTTTGGTTCCAAGAACCTCCTATTGAGACTTATTTATGCGTTGGAGTGGCAATAAGGTACTTCTTAGGCCTTAAAGTTGCAATAATTTTTGGTTCCAAAAGAGCCGTAAAATTATCCCTTTAGCCACTTTTGGTGATATAATTCGCTATTGTACTAGTCATTTGGAACTTTTAGTTCCAAATAAGGGTATGTTCCCACTTATATGTAAAAGTTGCTTATAAGTTATTTTAAGGCCTTATATAGCACTATTGCTTCTTATTGAGTGACTATTTGAACCTGCATGCAACTTTAAGTAGCAAAATCGACTTTATCCCACCATAAGTAATAACGTAGTAACAAAAAACGTTCCTATGCAACTATAAGTGATAGGATGAACTCATATACAGTTTTGAGTTGTGTTTAAAGCTATAAGTTGTATCAAACACTGTTAAACTACTCATTTAGAACTTAAAGCTATAAGATAAGCTGCAAAATTCACTAATGTGCTGCTTGGGGAGGCGCATCATTTCAGTTTTTTTATGTCATTGCGATTACCGTCGCCCATAGACACCTGCAACCAGAGGAGTCACAAGTGCGTTGCCGGCCTTTCAAGTGGGATGCGCTCTTTTCTTGAAATGAAATGAATGAAATGAATATTTATTGTGTGACAGATTTAGGTTAACATTTTTACATTTTGCGGTTACTGGTGCAAGCGTTGGATCAGCCAAATCTTACCTTTTCAGGTGTACACACATTACATAATTAGAATTTAAATTTATAACTAATATGTCAAACAGATAGATTATAAGATAACAAAAAGAAAAATAAATACACTAAGAGATATCCGGACAATATTATTTGAATTCATACTTAATTAACATGTCAAAGTGTCAAACAAATATTATTACCATTATAAAAATATATATTTATATACACTTAGTCCGAAAAATATTCATTTAGGGAGTAATAACATTTTCCCACTAGCCATTGTTTAACAGATTCTTTAAACTGATTAAGATAAATATTCTTGAACATATCGGGTAATTTGTTATAAATCTCTATGCACATCATATATGATTTTTTGGCTATGATTTGGAACTTTGCAGGTGGTTTATATAGTTTATGCGTATATTGAGATCTAATTTCACGAGAAACTGTGTCCTGCTTTAGTTTGAACATATCTTTATGCTTTTGCACAAACACACAAGTTTCATATATATATCTAGACATGTCAAGGTTAAGATGTAAATTTTTTTTAAATATGGGCGGCATGAGTCAGTTCGTCGTAGCCTAAAGATTGCCCTTATACAGCATTTCTGAATTAAAAATAGCTTCTCTTTGTCTGTAGAATTGCCCCAGATTACAATGCCTTTCTTGAAGGTTTTAAGGTCGTATCGTGGTGTAAAGAGCTCAATAATGAAAAATTGACGCTTGTTTCGCCCATAGGAATAATTATTCGTAAAATGTTGATGTTTTTTCACCAAGACAGGCTAATAATTGGGTATTTTCAATTTTATTGTCGCTATTTATTTTCTTGGTTACTTTCACTCCCCTATTCCTACCCTCTTTAACCTGAAAGAAATCCTTTAAGAAAATACTTTTTGTTATTGTAAACTGTACTAAAATAAACAAAGATGAGAAATTGGTGGATTTATTTCACTCCGAATTTTTTAAATGTAAATAAAAGTCGGACAACCTTACTCAAATCACTCTACAGTGTTATATACGAGGGGAGGTCCAAAATTTCGCGGAATGGCGGACTTATTAATCGAATACAAAGACGTTACTATTTTTCTTTTTCGATATAGTCCCTCTTAAGGTTAATACATTTGTTCGATCGAGAAAGTAACTTTTCTAAACCTACAAAATAATATTTTTTGTTTTAGATGTCGAAATGAGCCAATTTTGCGTCCTTTACTTCATCATCGGTGTGAAATTTCTTTCCCCGCAACTCTGTCTTCAAATTTGGGAATAAATATAATCACTGGGGGCCAGGACCGGGCTGTAGGGGGGAGGGTCTAATTCTTAGAAGCCACATTTGCCCAGGGCAGCTGTCGCAATACAGCTCTTGTGAACTGGAGAATTGTCATGAAGCAACAGCACACCCTTGGTTAACTTTCCTCACCTTTTTTCTTTAATACATTGCCGCAATTGCTCCAATAATGTTGCGTAGTACGTTTCTGTTATAGTGACGCCCTTGCTTTTGTAGTCAATCATTAATACACCTTGACAATCCCAGAATATCGTAGCCATTATTTTTCCAGCCGATTCTGACACCTTGAATTTCTTAGGTGGTGATGGGGTACCCTTCTTGTGCCATTGCAGTGACTCCTGTTTAGACTCAGGTTCAAAATGATGAACCCAAGTCTCATTTCCAGTAACAATCCGCTTCAAAACCGACGTAATTTCTTCGCCACACCGTTCCAAAAAGCTGCTTGACGCGTCGATTCGTTGTTGTCGCTGATGCGGCGTAAGCATTCGCGGCACCCATCTTGCACTAACTTTAGTCATGCCGAGATGTTCATGTAGGATCCTCAAAATGGTGGTTTCTGATACTCCAACTAATGTAGAAAGCTGTTTCTTCTTCAGCCGGGCATCTTCCAATAGTAATTTCTCAACCTTTTCGATAATGTTTAATGTGGTGGCCTCAGCGGGCCGCCCCGAGCAAGGGTCGTCTTCAATTGACTCTCTACTAAATTTAAAGAGACTATGCCATTTGTAAACCATTGTTTTTCCAGGCCAATGATCACCGCAAACTGCTGACATCTCAATTAGGGTGGTCTGAGGAGATTTTCCTTGCTTGGTTAGGAACTTGATGACGGCCCGATACTCAATTTGCTCCATACTTGCAGAATTCTTCCGGATTGACTTGCTTGCTCGATGATAACTTTTAAAGTAATGACCTAATTAGTCTGAAATATGGTATATTTACTCTTAATGAGTTTGCAATTAGTGCTGTATTAAAAATGATGGTCATCCCCACTCCCATCCCCTCCATTCCGCGAACTTTTGGACCTCCCCTCGTATTTGAAACCTTCAGTTTGAATTTATCATTGTTAATTTTTGTTTCAAAAATTACTCGAAATTGACAAAATTCAAGCAGAAAACTGGTTTTTCAACTTGTTTTCGACTGCACGCAATAAAAGCATGAAATAGATATGTTACTTTTTAACCACAGGGAAAACTATTATTCACTTTAAAAAGTTTGTGGAAATTATCAATATATTTGTCAATATATGAAAAAAAAAAATTAAAAAGGAATAAGGCCGCTTATTTGTGCGGGTTGGAAAAACGAATTTTAACAACTATTTACGACGAAGAGCAAGACTCGCAATGATTTTTTTAGTAAAATGGATGAAAAACGACACTTACACTTTTCATCCTTAAAGTAAATAAGCCTAGAAACCTAGTCAGCGCTTAAAATTGAAGCCAGTTTTGTTTAGCCACGGGCTAAATTTCGTCCGTGTGCGCTGTCACAACGTCAATGTCACAAGCAACACGTCTCTATGATTGGTTCGTAGACACGCACACATACAACCAAAAACGACTTCATCTTTTGCAAATCTGTTGTACAAATCTCGTTCTAGGTGTATTTATGGTAAGTTTTATAATGCGCGAGCGAACCCGCTGGGAAAAGCTAGTAAGATTACAAATCAATGGGAAAGAATATCCTAGCATTTTCCAAGTATTATTAGCACGGGCGAGGGTTTGTCTTAGTAACGAAAGGGGTTCAAGAAAAACAACACCCATGTTGTGACTGCCAACGGCGACTCAAGATAATAATGAACGGTAAATCATTTGTTTTTTTTATTTTTTCTTTGCTAATGTACTAGGGGATAATGATCAGAATGAGGGTGGATTGGGTCACATTTCTTAGAGGGTTTCTTTTAATTAAAGCCTTTTTAAAGGTATAATAAAAACAAATAACCTACACTAATAAACAATTGGGATTTTTCGAGAGAAAATCACACTTCCTGGCCAAAGCAAGGCGTAAAACATTAGACGAACTAAGGGCGGTAATTCGTAAAACCCCAGATCGTATATTTGTGGTCGGCAATTATGGCCGTCCCTCTCTGACACCCTACGCTAGAGCAAGATGCAAATAATGGCCGGCCACAAATTGCAGCAAAACATGGCCCGTTTAGAAGCCCATTAATGTACTAATGCAAGGCCTGACCAGAAATATATGAGGATTGTCAAGAGGGTGCTATTTAAAAGATTTATACGGCAACAATTTTCCAACCAATCGCAACCCATTACAATGACATTAGTTTAAATACATACGTCCTGACAGTTCCACTATGTTAACCTCGTAATATTATTTAATTGACTGTTTTTCGTGCACTAAACACGTGTACACTTTATTTATAATCGTACGTTCACGACTGTAAATGGTTCTCGTCATTTTCTTTGGATAATTTTTCTATTCTATTTTTTTTTTAAATGGCAACCGGTCACAGTTAAGCGACCATTACTGCCAATGTCTCGTTGCCAATCGCACTCGGCGACTAGATAGAGGATTGATACCACGTTGTACAGTGAGTTGATAAAATCGTGCTTTTTGTAAAGTGATAGCGATTTACAAAAAACCACGCGGACTATCGGGCCTTGACCCAGGAAGGGCTATGTACGCTTCAAGTTGAATTCTTCATTAGCTATTCACACATTCGTTTGATCACTGCACAATACGCTATCAATACTACACATTGAACGACAAAAATGAATAAATAACGAACAACAAAACCTAAACGCATAAATATTTGTCTTTTAAAGCAACCACCACGAATGACATTGACATTGTTGACAAACCATTATAAAATCATTGCCAGTGTAAGAAATTAGTTCGAGTGAAATTCCACAATATGGCGCATCGTCATATATTTCTGGTCAGGCTTTACCAATCTCATTATTATGTTTGCCTAGTACCTCTATATCAAGTTGAAACTCAATTGACAACATTTCATATTTATAACAGGTGGTATAGAGATCGACAGGGCTTTATGTCGTGTACCTTAAAAAAAAATCTTTGAATTTATTCTTCTGTATTTAAAGAAATATAAGAAAATACATCAAATAACTGCAATCTAAGACAATACGGTCTGAATAGGGTTGTTGTCTAAACCAAAGAGCGAAAAAAAAAATATTTTTTTTATTTGACGTTGACAGATGACAGATGCATACCGAGTTTTATTAAGTTTTTTTTTTAATAAGAAAACCGGCTAAAGTAACCCTTCCATTAAGTTCTGGTTTTGGTGTTGCCACATTTTAAAATGAGTATGTTTTTATAAATTAATAATAAAATAAATAATCATCTCAGAAAATAAATAAAAACAGAGATTACTTCATATTTTAAGCAGAATTCAGAAAAGTAATAAAATGATAGTCTTAAAAATATGAAATGTTGTCAATTAATAGTCTTTTCATGAATGTGTTGTCTACGTCTTCGTATCATCAGGCGGGGCGCACTCCGCGATTAACGTTTCCCGCTACAAGTACATGCCGGTGGCCGCATGCATGCGGACTATTCAGTGGCTGACACGCACTGTCTCGGAACGCACGTACCTACACGATTTTCGCGCGCGTCTCGCTCACGATTTACGTCGCAAGTGAACGTTCCGCATTCATCTGTTGATACCAGTGTTATATTATAATATAAAGTGTTTAAATTAGTAAAAAGACAGCGAAAAGATATTGTATCGCAGCGGGTTGTAGGAACAATGATCGAAATTGGAATCACGCGTTTTTAGTTCTCCCAACACGTCCGAAGGATGCTGAAAGGTAAGAAAATGAACATAATATATAATAAGTAGTAACTGAATAATAATAAAAAACATATTGCAGGTGTATCTACTTCCATAAGTATTTAACACTGGTTACTCAGAACAATTTTAATTGTCAATTGTAGATTATTTGCTGATACCTATTTGTCAATTTAAATTCTAGTAAAATAAATATGTCTACTACTAAATCAACAATCATAGAGGTTTTTATAATAATATTTAATATCAAGTTTGTAAAATTACTAGTAATGAATAAACGATTGAGTAATAGTTTGATAGGTAAGTATATAAATATATAAGTAATGAGTTAAAAGAAATGTATTGGAAGAGATCCCTAATAGGGATAAGTTCGCCTTCGTACATGTTTTATTTGTTACTAGCGACCCGCCCTGGCTTCGCACGGTGCGTCCGTGCGTATTTTTAAAGATCTAAGCATACATAGGGGCAGACAGACAGACATCAGGAAACGACTTTGTTTTATACTAGGTGTTTAGTGATGAATATATATAAATAAATAAATAAATATCGGACAACTAAGCAAAAACAAAATGAAGCTCAAGAATTTAATTGCATGTTAAGGTAACGCATTCGTTGCATTATTTTATTATATTATACGTATTAAAATGTTTAAAAATTAAGCTAAACTATTTTGCGGCCTGGTGGTTTTTTCGTCCTAATTCTGAGATTGATTATTTTATAGTTAAATAATGAAATAATAAATATAATGGCGCCAGGGGGCACGCCGCCTGGTCAAATGTGTCAGCAAGCGCTTGCGACACGCGACAGGCGATCCACGCGCGGGCAGCTTTCTCGCGCAAAGGTTAGCCATTGCTATCCAGCGCGGGAATGCTGCCTGCGTTTTGGGTACTCTACCACGGGGTCCCGATCTTTTTTAATGTTATTTAGTTATAGTTCCTATTTTAATGTTTTTATAGACATAATCTTGTACATCTCTATATTATAATATAAATTATAACATATGATATTAAAAAAAAATACAATGTATGAAGAATATAAATATATTGCTCTCTATATTGAATGCAAGAAATAAATGGGAAATACATTTTTATTTTTAGTCGTTGACAGCCCTCGCTCTCGGCGACGCGGCAAGCGAGCCAATTCATTTTCACCGTTGGCACGTAGCCTTAACGTTCCGTTTGGCTTGCGCTGGGGACGACGACTTGAGAAGGGCCATAAATCATATATTTTCGGCTAAAAAAAGCGGCTTTTGTAAAGATCAAAGTAGTGTTCCTTCTGTACTTGTCTATCTATTCTGTGGTATCATTTACGTATAAAATGGATATTCCGCTCTCGTAATTTGTTTATTTGATTGAAAGCCGTATTTTTGATTATCGCCTGGACATGAATCACAGGCCAAGAATATATCGCCGTGACTTCGCGTGTCGAAAATAAGTTGTGTCCATTTTTCTGCGTGAATTTTGTCAATTTCGACTAAGTTATAACAAAAATTATTAATGAAAAATTCAAACTGTAGGTTTCAAATATAGCTCACAATACCCTGGTCTAACTAGTAACATTGATAATATGTTCAGACATCTGTTTAATCATAGAGGAAACATTTAAAACAATCAGCATTTTTTAACGGATAAGGTGCCTTATCGCCTAACACAGGTTGGAGTCTAACCTGTGTTAGGCGATAAGGCACCTTATTAAGTTTTAAGTGTCTAACCGTTAGACACTTAAAACTTAACCTAACCCAGCATTTTTAGTTATTTGTAATCTTAAACAATCAAATTGTTTTTTTCTTCGTCCAGCTGATCCGTGACTGTCCATACCTGGAATGCACGTTCGAGGAGGGCGCGGTGCGTCTGAAGATCAAACAGGTCACAGCTGATGATGAGGGCACGTACACCTGCGAAGCCTCCAACAACCTGGGCAAGGCGTCCACCAGCGCCTGCTTGGTCGTCTATCGTGAGTCTTCCTCGGGTTCCTGTTAGGATATATTACTGTCCTTTTCCAGGCTTTCAGTTTTCGTTAAGTTTGATGATCGAGCCTATGATGGTTTATTTTATCACGCGATAAATAAGTGACATACACGATGATTTTTAATCGGTGATCAGGAGTAGAAAAATATTAATATCCAGCTAAAATTAAACCTAATAGGCGAGGTCTCATGCAATTACCTCACTGTTTATTTAATTAAAAGTTGAAACATAATTAAAACTAACAACCACTAGATACACGGTTATCCTACATAAAATTAAAGTACGATACCTAAGTCAAGTGTCATCGCTTTGGCGGGAAATTTTACGAAATTTCCTACGACTTTGTATCTTAGGTAATGACAATGACAAGTTTTTACTCATAAATTGTCATTTCCATTAAGTTATTAAAACGGTTGTAAGCTTACAGATACAGATTAGTAGGGTGACAAGGAATTTAAGACAACATTGGTATTTTAAATAAAAATTATCATAGAAAAATAAAAGTTTGTTTTCATTAGTGACCGACCGAAACACGTTTTTCTGCCGAAACCGAAACCGAAGGTGCGGTTCCGATTACAGTTTCGGCCGAAACCGAAACCGAAACCGAACCTTTTATAAACGTGATTAAAACGTTGTATAAAATGTCAGCGGGTCGTTCTTTCTAGATCTAATATGAATATAATGAAACATGTCGCTGGCATAATTGACCGATGGAGCAAAGCGTTTCAGTTTCAGCTTGGCCCAAAATTATTTCGTATGTGCGGACAATTGGATGCTTTTTGGGGTGTTCTCGCCTGGAGGTCGTATTTCTTAACCGATTCTCATGAAGTTTTGTGAGTAGGTTTTATTTTATAAGAATATACTTAGATTCTTTTTGTCGATTAGAGAAATTTCAAGAAAGTGAAGATGTATATGGAGTGGGGTGGGGGTGGAAAAGGTAAAAAAGTACAAATTTCAGCAATTACACAACAAACTCACGTTTCACTTTTGTTCAATTGCTATTTTAACATTGACACTTGGTCTAGGTTCAAATTAAATTACCCAAAAAATGAAAATGTAGCATTAACAGCTGTAATACTGTACTGATGTAGCGATCTTTTTGTTGTAGATGGTATAAAATAAAACAAGTATAAAGGTCTTCACACATTATAACAACTCAACGGCGACTCGATTCTATGCCAAATATTGAAATTTAAGCCCTATGTCACATTAACTAGGTTTAATTTCGACGATGCACCGACGCGTCGTCCACTCGTCATCCACTACTAATATCATTTTTTGAAATTGAACCTAGTAAATATGACATAGGGCTTAAATTTCAATATTTGGCATAGAATCGAGTCGCCGTTGAGTTGTTATAATGTGCGAAGACCTTTAAAACATAGCAACCAAATACTTGAGTGAGTTTAAATTATTATGATTGCAATCAGGTGGTCTCGTAACGCTAACTCAAACGTACTAATTTTATTACATACGTGCAACAATGACGAATTCTAAAAACATTTTATGAAATAAGTAAACCTCTTCGCTCTTATCCTAAAAAACCAATACTTCCGTCAATTTATTGGTAAATTTAAGAAAAGCGTTAATAATTACAATATGAGATGACAAATTCATTAACAAAAATAAAATTAAGTAGTTTATACTCATTGCCGGAAGACTGTTGTTTAATGTGTTTTCTCTGTTATTTTCTAATACTTTTATTCATTTTATCTCTATAACATACATTTTTCACATATAGCCGGTGTTTCCATAAGCCTCCCGGCTATAGTAGTGATGATTTAACCCTCCTATCTCCTCTATTTTGAAAAACTGAATCGACGAAAAAATACTATATAGGGCGTCCCAAGACTATGGGACATCAAGAGAAAGGCTATGTTATTTTTAAAAGTTAGTCATCCTGCATTTAAAGATTTTCTAAGAATTACTTGCTTAATTGTTCGTCGTCGGCAAAAAATATTTTTCTTGAAATTTGACTCAAACATTTTACGTTGTTCCTTTCTTTTAAGATACTATGTTACTTAGGATGAATTATTATTTCATGTCCATTCTTTCGATTGACAGCATAAAAATAGGGGTGTTTTTTTTTTCACATTTAAGTCGGTTCGATTCCCAGACGAAGCAAATAATTCTTAGATAATCTTTAAATGCAGAATTACTAACTTTTAAAAATAACATAAAGTCTTCTTTAAGCGAAATATCCTATCTACGATATGTAAGGTACTTTCCCTTGGTGTCCCATAGTCTTGGGACGCCCGGTATACTTATCGAACATACTTACAAAATTTCATGAGAATCGATTGAGAAATTCGACATTAAGGCAAGAACAGCCGGTAAGCGCATGGACATCCAAACGTCCGGGCATTTCTTTCAATTTGTGGGCCAATGCTGAAACGGAAATGCTTTGCTCGTTCGCTCAATTACTTAACATTATTCGGGGAATAAACACAAACGTCACCTCACTGAGCAAAGTGATTCAGCGGCCGGCGGAGTCAGGCGTGCGACGCCATATTGCCAACCGTGCCGACTGCCGAGCGCACCCGACGTTAACCGAATGCGACCCGAAAGTACGATGTTGGAAGTTTCGGCGCGGCCGAAAGGTTCGGCTGTTTTTTGGCCGAAACCGAACCTTTGGCCGAAACATGATTTTTAGGCCGAAACTGGCCGAAACCGAAACCGAAACTTCGGTCGGTCACTAGTTTTCATGGAATTTCGACTTCAACGTGACCGCCATCATTTACTGAGTTAGAAAAGTTGGTACCTGATCACCGATTAAAAATCATCGTGTATAATTCGTCACATGTTGGTAAGATGCGAGTGTGCTTGACATGCTTTGTCACTTATTTATAGTGACCGACCGAAACATGATTTTTTGCCGAAACCGAAACCGAAACCGAAGGTTCGGCTTTGATTATAGTTTCGGCCGAAACCGAAACCGAAACCGAACCTTTTATAAAGGCGATTAAAACGTTGGATAAAATATCAGTTAGCCGTTTTTTTCCAGATATATGCATAATGAAACATCTCACTGGCCTAATATTACAGGGTTCTAGGTTTCGCTTTTCTTATATAGTGACTAAGGTGTTTCATATTTCCAAAATTTTGATTTTTATGTAACCGCACGCACAAAGAACGCACTTACCCAAAAGGCCGCTCTGTGCCAAATTTCAGCTTAATTGAACATTATATTGAAATAATGAATTGAAATAATGAAACAAGGGCACTTTTACATGTATGAGAGCCTGATTGAGGTTGCGTAACAGTGTTGAATTTAAAAGAAATGCGTTAATTCTTGAGCATTATTCAAATACGGATTTCACCCTTCGTGGTATATTAAATATTAAAACAAAAACTAAAGAAATAACTCACAAGAAATTTAGCCTTAAGTAAAACTTTTACTAATGAATTTCTAGAAACTTATATACACACACTATAACAAAAAAAAACTTGCGATTATATGTCAACATCTGCTAAGAGCATGAAGTAAGGAAGATATGTAACAGTAAAATAAATTACTTATAGCTAAACTTTTCTACGACTAAAACTTTTTGTCCAGGAAGAGGTTTTTATGATTAACAACAAATATTACGAATTTTATGATTTTTTGAAAAAGTTGTTAAGTTGCGCAACTTCTAAACGTCCTCAAAATTTCTTTAAATGTGGAACAAAAATATATTTTATTTTAGTGACTTGACCGCAAGCGCATTGGAAAAGAAACAATTTATTTTTTTATATTTATTTCTCATAAGAAACATGGTTCCGCTTACATGAGAACTTTAAAAGCTAGGTAAACATTAATTATAGAAATAACGAGTTAATTCGTGCTTAGCAAGCATTGATTTAAGTTGAAAGTAAAAGTACCGTTTTTAATGTGGGTAAAATAACACCGCACTTAATCAAATTGCCATATATGTACGTTGGTCGTCTTAAGACGTTGGGCCGGCAATCCAAATATAACGATTTGGACCACTTATGAGAGCAATTTTTTTTTGTGTGTTGATCTTTGTGTCTATATGAGCAATTTTCCCAAATAGTGACGTTATTAACCCTAATAGTGACACTGGGCCTAAACTAAACTACTCTAAATAGTAGAAATGTTACGTTAACTGTAATACTGAGGCAGCGAGTGCACCCGCCGTCAGCCGACGCGACTTGAAAGCACGATATAATAAGTTTTGGCGCGGCCGAAAGGTTCGGCTGTTTTTTGGCCGAAACCGAACCTTTGGCCGAAACATGATTTTTAGGCCAAAACTGGCCGAAACCGAAACCGAAACCGAAACTTCGGTCGGACACTACTTATTTATATACCTAGACTAGATATTAGTGTCCGACCGAAACACGTTTTTCTGCCGAAACCGAAACCGAAACCGAAGGTTCGGTTCTGATTACAGTTTCGGCCGAAACCGAAACCGAACCTTTTATAAACGTGATCAAAACGTTGTACCAACAGGCCGTTCTTTCTAGATCTAATAATGAATACAATGAAAAATTTCGCTGACCGATGGAGCTAAGTGTTTCAATTCCAGTTTGGTCCAAAATTCTTTCGTATGTACGGGCGATTGGATGCTTTTCTGTTCTCGTCAGGAGGTCGTATTTCTTAACCGATGCTCATGAAATTTTGTGAGTAGGTTTGATAAGTATATACTTAGATAATTTTTGTCGATTAGAGAAATTTAAAAAAAGTGCATGGGTATAGAGTTAGGTGGGGGTAGACAAAGTAAAAAATATATAAATTTCAGCAATCACAACAAAGTCACGTTTAAATTTTGCTGAATTGATATTTTAAAATTGACACTGGGTCTAAATTAAATTCCCCAAAAAGTGAAAAGCATTAACGCTGTAATAATGTACTGAGGCAGTGATCTGTTAATTGTAGATGGTATAAAATGAAACAAGTTTAAAAACCTAGTAACAAAATAATTGATTGAGTTTTAATTTTTATATTTGCAATCAGGTAGCCTCGTAACGCTAGACGTAGGTACTCATTTTATTAAATACACGCAACAATGACGAATCCTAAAGTCGTTTTATGAGATAAGTAAACCTCCTCACTTTTATCCTAAATAACCAATATCGCCATCAATTTGTTTGTAAATTAAGAAAATTGCATTAAAAATTACACTATGAGTTGATAAATTCATAACAAACACTAAATCAAGTAAAATGAAAGTAAATGTAAATTTTTAACCGCACACCTCCGCTATTTTGAAAAAATCGAAAAACTGAATCGATGAATAAATACTTATCGAACATACTCAAAAAAATTCATGAGAATCGGTCGAGAATTGCGACATTAAGGCAAGGCAACAGCCGGTAAGCGCATGGACATCCAAACATTCGGGCATACGAAAGAATTTTGGGCCACGCTGAAAGGGAAATGCTTTGCTCGCTCGGTCAGTTACTTAACATTATTCGGGGAACAAACACAAACGTCACCTCACTGAGCAAAGTGATTCAGTGGCCGGCGGAGTCAGGCGAGCGACGCCATATTGCCAGCCGACGTTAGCGGAACGCGACCCGACAGTACGATATTGTAAGTTTCGGCGCGGCCGAAAGGTTCGGCTGTTTTTTGGCCGAAACCGAACCTTTGGCCGAAACATGATTTTTAGGCCGAAACTGGCCGAAACCGAAACCGAAACCGAAACTTCGGTCGGTCACTAGTTATAACACAAACCTAACCTAACCTAACCTAATCTAAAGGTTATAGTTTACAAAATGTCTGAAAAATGTATGACTTTCGAGTGAAAATTCGACGAAATGAAGCATCGACATTTTAAGATTTCGAGATTTCAAGGGGATCCCTAATAATTTACATGGACCACAGAGAATCAAAATCATCGTGTTCGAAATTCAAATGACTTTTGCACGCTAGCGGATAAAGTAGACTTTTGCACGCAAATTTCGCGCTGTAAACGGAGATTTTCTGAGCGAGTGAGGTGAAAAGCTCATTATTTTATTTCAAAATTTAAAAAAAATGCGAAGCTTGAATGGTGCCGAATGATGTAAACATATTAAACTTATTATTATCGGTAAGTTCTTCTGGACCTAAATTTGGCGTATGATTCTGTCATTTTTCCGAGATCTCGCCAAGTCGCGCAATATATCTACATTAGTGATATAAATATATATGGGCTATTTGACTGTTACCATAATATTATTCTGCCGTGTTACGGTAAAAGGTCGTATCATTATACGGATATCATAGTAAGATTTACCGTTGCATTATCTACTGTATATTCTTTTTGTTTGTGATTAATAAATATACCGAATGGATCGGCGTAAAATCTGAAATAGCGAGTGACATCGCTAAAGTTCCTTTGACAGAAGTGCAATTTGTATAATTTTACCATAATTACATATCTCCTTTAAAATCAGCTGACAGGTTCGGACAGAAACGTGGATACAGCTCTCAGATTAAAATGTCTTGTATGAAAATGTTACTATGTGATGAGATGATGATTTAAGATATTTCCTAAGCGCGTTAAGTAGCAGTTAGCATAATTAATTAATTGCTCACTATATCTTAAATTACGACGTAAATAAACTCCACCGTAGGATATCCCCTGTCCATAAATCGTAGTAATTGAAATGCAGTGCAATTAATACATTTACGATCCGTGAATCACTTTGACCCGTTACTAGCTTGTGAGTGACTTTTTGTTTCATCAGGCTTATTATTTTGTACTTATCGATTGTAGGTAGGTACTAGAAACACTTTCACGGCTACTACATCGAGGGACGTAATTTAAGACACTCGCTATACGGTACCAAGTCTGTGGACGGCGATAGTTTTTGTTGCAAAACTGGCACTCCGCCTACAGCCGAATATTTCTCATAGTTTTTATATGCCTTGTGCTGTTTTGGCATCAACTTTTTGTACGAGTTTGTCTGTGCCGCAGCATGCAATTTCAGTGAACGTGTTTATTAACACGGCTATTTTAGTATGTATTTTATTGGCTATTGCCAATCTTACCCAAATTAACCTAGACCCAAACTAAACCACGCTTGCAATATGGATACTAGACGTCGATATACATACATCGTCGGCGATAATCGAGTTTATCACACAAATATTATTGGGTCTATCCGGGATTCAAACCCAGAACCGATGACTCAGTAGGTACACAGCTGCACTAAGTTAACGCTACTATGTAAACGCTCACCAAAATGGCTTTTATACCCTTAAACTAAATTCCACGTTAAATGAATTACCTCCATATAAGGTCTGTCCACGAAAAAAAGTGGTCGACATTTAGTGTAAAAAAAAGAAAATAAAAAGTAAGGTAAGGTGGGGGAAGATTGAAGGGTTTTTTTGTCGAGATAGACAGTGTTGTGTTAAAAAACCCTTATAAAATAAAAAAACTATTTATATCCCTTCAATTGTATTAATTGGAAGGCATGGGCAAGGATTATATTTTTGTATTCTGTTGATAAAACTCGGCTATGCGTATTCTAATACATAAAAATAATAAAATAAAATACACTTTTGCCTAAAAAATAGACGGGTCAAGATGGAATGGTGGAGGGGTAAGATTGACATAGTTTATAAATGCTTTTAAATGAATGCAAACGGTGGCTGTTGCTCGTTATTCTATAGAGTTTCTTACGCTGAACAGATACAGCTGATTGTTGCGTGAATATTCCTGATAGGTAACGAGAAAACGACAGTAGAAAAAAAAAGTATTTCACTCTTACCCCGCTATATAGGAAAAAGGACAGTGATTCTCAAACTTTTAATTGGACACATAAAAACTAAACACTTTTTTATAATAAGAAGATCAATTTTGGAATCAAAATAACGGTTTCATGATGATAAATTGTTTATTTTAGAAAAGAAATCAAGTAATACAAAATGAACAGTAGGACATTTAAAATCCACGTAGCAAATTAAGTCAGATTCTTAGGTGCTTTCATTTAAAATAACAAACATCTTTGGGAACTAATAAAAATATTATTGGTTATCCAGAGGTCACGACTCAACAAAAGTATTTGTATGAGGCAGCTTTAATTGTTGAATTGAATTAAACTCAACGCGCAAAACAAGTAGGTATCATAAAGGCAAATTTACTCGTAACTAAATGAAATAACAGATATATAAATATAAAAGAATTACTCAAATGGAAAGTAGTGTTCCCAAACGAAAGCTTCATAGAGTTATCTAAATCTTTAAAATATGACACAAACAACAAATTATAAATTACATATTTATTGAACAATGAGTGGGTACGTCTCTTTCATCTGACGATTTCACTCAAATCGACTTAGTCATAAACTAAGAAAATATTGTTTTATAAGTATAAGTTTAAGACTCACAATATGCTTCAATTATACTTCATAATTACTAATACATATTTACCTTACCATGAGGCCAGTAAAAAAAAATGTGTACGTTAATATTTTTTTTTAGTCCAAAGTTTGAGAATCTGTCTGTTTTTCTATGACTTTCAAAAACGGGGGAAGATTGAAACATTACTATTTCAATGTTACCTCTTTGTAATTGACTGGGGAAAGATTGAAGTTACTCGTAAATCACAATATAAGAGTAAATAAATATAAAATCTAAAATAATACATAAATATTCAGTCAGAACTTTTATTCACACCCTATTAGTCAAGTTATGAAACACGGGATAAGATTGAAAATCCACGAATTGACCATAAAATGCTGACCTTCACAAAATAACACATAACACGCGTCTACGCACTCCGAGCGGTCTCGGGCGACTGACTGGCGGATCCTAATAAAATGGCGGTTTAATTGATGATACCAGCTGCACCTGCAGCAGAGGCGATGGGAGGGCCGTGTATGAGCCATAGAGGAGGCTTCTGTTCAGCAGTGGACGTTCGTGGCTTATACAAATATACGAGTAGATAGCGTGACCGTTGGAAAAGCTGCCAATAAACCACTTCACTTAAATTATTGTAAGACACGTCAATAGTCGATATAAATATAACCGCATATTCCGTCTAATCTAACGTATAATGTAAAATAATATTATCGTAAATATACAACTTATGATATTTATAATTATTGGTCATTACCATTATAACGAGGAAGGAGTATGATTAACTAATTATATTATAACATTTGGTATAATTTCATATGTCATAATGTTATAAAGTATAATGTTTTTTTTATTCAATATTTTGATTATAATTATGTTAACAACACACCCGAATAGCTCCAACAAAGAAGAAAATCTGTCAATGGAGTCACGGTTAGGTAAGACGACGAGCGAAGCGAAGATGATTGTGAGGATATCTTGCGAATATCAACGTTATTGCAAATGTTTTATACTAATATATATTATTATATTCAATGGAATTGTACTTATCAAAAGAAAAATTATATCAAATATTGTTATATCCAGTATGTAACGCTGTTATATTCTTCATTTGCATTACACACTCGTACAGTGGCCGCCGGGACCGTGGAGACAGGTCTTAACTATTACGATTTAGAGGGTACTTTTACACGTGGCAATATCGTGCACTACAATTACGAACAATTATAACAGAATTGAGAAATGTTATTGTACAAAATTACAATACCAACCATATCAGCAGCATATATACCTCTAAAATGGATATTGTAGCTACTTTTGATGGCGCCGCATTGCCGATTGGTGTACTACTATAATTTAAATTCACAAAGGTGTATATATGTAAAGATTTAAGATAACATACGTCCTTTTTGGATAAGCACAGCAATGAAGGTACCACGCGTTCGCCTGCGGGCATCTTATAATTGTGCCGAAGGAGCGAACTCTCTCACCATTACTTACCTCGGGATTCACAATATTGCACACGCAATTACTGACGGTTTTGATCAACAACACTATTCTAACGTGCAAGGGTAGGTACAGGTGTGGGCGTGTCCGGAAAAATTACGTTAGTATCCTTTCATTTCCCATAACATGTTTTCCCACCTCGATATTTATAGATATTTATTTCGATACCGGTTATTTCCCAACTAGCACTTTTTTCCGTAGCTAAAAACCCTTTCCTGGTTTCTTTATAAATTGGTGTGTGAAATGCAGCAGGTTAGGGAAGCTTTTGCTTTTTAAAATACTGAAATGTTTACGCTTTCAGGATTAAACTAAAATTGGAAAATAAAGCAGTTCTGAAACATAATAAGCCCAATATGAAATGACTACATAGTATAAAACAAAGTCGCTTTCTCTGTCCCTATGTCCCTTTGTATGCTTAAATATTTAAAACTACGCAACGGATTTTGATGCGGGTTTTTTTAATAGATAGAATGATTCAAGAGGAAGGTTTTTATGTATAATACATGCATAATTTATCAGCATTGCACCCGTGCGAAGCCGCTAGTATGAAATGAAATACTATTTTCTGTAAATATAGATTTCTGTAAATATAGACTACAAGGGCTAAATTTACCGGCATTTCGCAAGAGTAGACTACTGTTGAGAAGAAAACCGAATGAAACTCAACAGTCAATATTTTTTCCTTAAATCATATTTGCTTATTTGATATTGCTTTGGTGAAAACTTTTTTAACGATGATGTTATTGGCAGAAAATACAATAAAAATAATACAGCCTAATATGTTAAAATTGTCGTGGAAAACTCCCCTTCTAATCAATTCAAACAAAGCCACAACCACTATAAAAAACTAATACAATGATTACGAACTTGCAAATGTTGGGCACTGAGTGCTCATCTCTTACGATATTGTTATTTTTGTGCTAGAGGCTTTCCTCGAGTTTGTTTCCAATAACATTTCAAAAATATTATGATACCCACTTACGTAGTGAACATGATGCTTCTCCATGAAGAAGTTTCAACGCCTTGTATATTGGAGATGCGCATAATAAACACTCATATTATATTTGTAAGCAGTTAAAGCTAATGTAAAATTCCATAAGCTTAACGCAGTTTCGATCGTTGAACAGAGTCAACTCAGCGTGCGTAGATCACTCATGTATATGTGTATAACAGCCAAAATGTAAACGATATTGGAAGGTGTTTCCTAATGTGTTACTTGGCGTTGATGGTGTCTACAAGCACCGCTGCCCATAAGCGATCGCTGCCAGTTGTCACATCTTATTTGTTTTTCACATTTAAAGCCCAAATGTTTATTTAATTTATGCAGTTTTGATTACGGAAATTTAATAGAATGTGTAAACAGGGCGTCGTAAAATCATATTCATTGGATTTGTATTGACCTTTATTACTAAGATAGTAATAAAATTGTAAATACTGACTTTCTCACGTACGGACGAGTTTATGTTACTAACTTTGTGGTTGTCTATTTTGGGCATGAGAACTTTTTTAACTGTGATGTTATTGGCAGAAATGGCGATAAAAATAATAGTCTTTGTTAAAATTGGTGTGAAAAGCTCGTCTTCCAGTCAATTTAATGTCACAAACACATAATAAAAAAATCGGCCAAGTGCGAGTCGGACTCTCGTACCGAGGGTTCCGTACAAGCACTTTCCATCCCTAAGTGGTTAAGTTAAGTTTGCACCTGGTATGTATAGCGCCCCATATAAATTAGGAGCAAAGTTAGGTATTAAAAAAAAAACTACTTACTAGATCTCGTTCAAAACAATCTTCGTTGGTAGTTTTTATAGTAGTGTACATCATATGTTTTTTTTTAGATTTTTCATTTTCTTATTTTAGAAGTTAGAGGGGGGGGGGGGGGGGGGCAACTTTTTTCCACTTTGGAAGCGTCTGTCACGCAAACTATTCGGTTTAGAAAAAAATATATTTTAGAAACCTCGATATCATTTTATCCATATACCCCACACGTATGTGTTTGATGAAAAAAGAAATTTTGAGTTTCAGTTCTAAGTATGGGGAGCCCCCAATATTTATTATTATTTTTTTATTTTTGCATCAAAATCTTAATGCGGTTCACAGAATACATCTACCTACCAAGTTTCAACAGTATAGTTTCGGAAAAAAATGGCTGTGACATACGGACGGACAGACGGACAGACAGACGGACAGACGGACAGACAGACATGACGAATCTATAAGGGTTCCGTTTTTTGCCATTCGGCTACGGAACCCTAAAAACCAATACAATGACGTCAATGATTACGAAATTTATAATTAGGTAAGTAATTGAGAAAAATGTTGAATACATTTTCGTGGCAGATAATTTAAGATGGAAGAACTTTAATTTTATTCGCGACTTCACTCACGTGGAAAATATTTTTACTCAACATTTTGGGAACTGTAACTTAAATTTTCCAAAAAAATATATACCTAGTTTATCACCCACTTTCCATCTCAAAAACCACATGTAGCCGTCGCTCTATTAGTGTGCGAATCAATTAAAAAACCAAAGAACAGCGTAATAAAATAGACATGACAAATATGTGCTGGAGTAGCTGGTTCGTCATGTGGTTATTTACACGCCGAAAGGTGGTTGGTGTACAGAGTAATGCAAATGCAACGCGAGCCTCGCGATGATGCTCGTAGCTTATCGCTCGGTTTGTCCGCGCAGCTTGACTTTGTTTTTACGACACCATAAGCCCCTCTATTTATGGCGCGTATTTAGCATGAACCCTCACTATTTCCTTCCGAGCACAATACTTGTAAATGTTGGGCACTGGGCGCTCATCTCTTATTGTGTCCGCGCCGCGTGGGATGCACCTACTGGTTATCGAACACTGTATCAATAAATTGCACTTGCGTCTGTCGTGTTGCACAAATAAAAGAACCGGGGACTGCGTGTTATCGGCGAAAGGTCTAAATAAATTCGAATATGTACTTATTTGTAGCTCCGTTGATATCATCTACCGGAGCGTGTAGCAAAACTCACTCGTTTTTAATTATTTATAAGAAATGTTAGTTAATGCTTTTATGCAAGCTTCATGGGTACGCATCGCCTTAAAGAGATATGTTTTTAAATGCAGAATAATAACAGTTCGCTGTTGGATCGTTTGTCAGGTTTCCTTTAAGATACTTCTCACAGTCGTGATTGTTTTTATTTTCATAATCAAGAAACAATCGCGAATCGGGCCTTAACGAGCAATTACGTTTTGTCCATACGTGCAGACAACAGTGCATGCGGGTCGGGTATCAATTAAATCGGTCGGATCGGGACTTGTGTTATGAATATTCACATGGCCGAGACGAGGCACGCCCTCCTCGCCAGAAATAAAAGAGGTCCAGGTGGCGGATTCAATAGCCCCCCATTAGAAGCCATTACATGCCAATAAATAACGCGAGGGAGACAGTCCGGCCATCGTCCGAGGTTCGCGGTAACTCATGTCGCAGTAATGATCACTAATAGAAATGACGGTAAATACACACATGATTAGGTATAAGCTGTGAAAGTACCAATATTTAAATAAAATTTTGCGATTCACGATTTTTGCTACCCTTATTTTTCAGTGTAAGAAGCGTAAACTAGCAACAGTCAAATAGCTGTTTCAAATTCACTCTAAATATACTCAGCAGCCGGGATATTTATGAAATATTTACATTGACGCATTCGAGTAAAGTAACACCCAATAATAATTCAAAAATAACGGAAATCAAAATAGGCGATAATCATAAATACTCAATTGAAAGCTGATGCCGTCGACGAATTAATTATCGTCGCTTAGCCTTATGATGGACGCACAGACAGGCCATTTCGGCGTGTGCAGACGAGATTATTATATCACGATTGCATCGTTAATATTATGTTTCCTTAAGCGGGTATGGGAGAGGTTCCACGAGGTGAGGCCGGTGTCAATTTCCATTAATAGGGCCATTATCGTGGTTTGTGCATAAATTGTTCGCGGTACCATCGGCCGAAAGACTGCGCTTACCCTAGGGTTGATTGTAATTCAAGATTTCACTCTGTGAGTGAAACGACATCAAGATTTCACTCTGTGAGTGAAACGACATACATTATTTTTTGTCATTATAATACTATGGCATCGAACTATTGACACAGTCTGTTGACCAGTGATCCATTGATGTGATAGCTCATTGTCCTCTTTCTTGCCTACACCTACGACTACTGGGGGGGGGGGGGGGGGGGTATTCGACCAATTTTAGAGATATAATGGAGATCTCTCCTTTTCATCGCCATCCGTCACTTTTGACGTGTGCCTACTTGACAAGTGGCGATATCCCTAGAGCATCGCAACTTCGTCAATTCGGACGCGCAAAATTTTTCGCTTTCTTTGTATGTGACGGCATAAATAACAGGCGCATACTTTAAATTGACCGCGTAGTACGTGAAATTAGTCCGTTACGTTTTGTTCAAAACAGAAATTTATATACATGAATAACATTTTTGACAATCATTATCGCCTTCGCATTTCCAAAATTGAGATGAGATATGTCACTTTTAAGCTCATCGCATTTAAATGACAGTTCAATGGCGATATAACTGTTATCTAATGGAGATTTGACGTTTGGCGATATCTCAAACGGCATTCTCGAATTGGGCCCCAGAGTTACATTATGATTACGTTGCTTTTGTACCTATTTATGACCATATAATGAACTACCAACTAACTTAAATACATTTCTTTATCTAATACCTGCACGTTCTACAATATACTTTGAACCAGATGTGTTTCATAACTACCTTATCTTTTTGCCCCATGGTAGGGTAAAATTTCAGATCAATAAATACATCACATGCGATAAAGTCCACAAAAAAATGCATCGTAAGCTTTTCGCTGGCATTGTTGTTTCAAGTCTGAAATTAACAGCATTTCGGAAAATACTTATGACCTTGGAAGAATACAGTCGCTGATAATTCTCGATTTAAACAATATAAAAAATACAATCAATGCTTGCACTGCTCAGATTTAACAATTAATGTATGGATGGTCCATAGCAACTTTACAAAAAATTTGCGGTGATGCATTCGCCTGTAATATCATGTCATTTTCATATATTTTTTGTCATATTACAGGCACATGCTTACGGTGAAACGCTACGTAAATAGCTATTTTGTTTACCGTCTGCATATTTGTGCCCTGCATTTACGTTAAATTACGCAAATTGCAGAATTCCACAGCAACAATGTTGCAGACGTACACATGTCCAATAATAGCCGTCGCTGGCGCCCGCCCAATACAAATTAACCAGTAGTAACCAATTAATTAGCAGATCGCAAAATGCAGTGACAATTCGGTTTCCAAACACTTAAACATGATAGACTTCGTGTGAATGTGAAAACTTTTATTTATTGATGGTATTTTATTATTGACGATCTTGTGAAGGTCACAGGAAACTCATATGTATCACATGATTGTTTAACGTGGAGATCCTTAATGTAGGTAGCAGATGAGGCCCTTGGTCTACTAGTGGACAACATTGGATGAGATGATGATAATGACGATGATTTTGTTCTTGAATTATCTTATCATTTAATTTCATATGAATTCTGTAGGTATATGAAAATCCGACCACTGGAAATGTGCATGTACATAGCTTTCACAAAAAGTGCACTGTGAAGCCATAATGCATTGTAAATCATTATCTAAATCGGAATATGTTCAATTTTTTCGGCTAAACAGCTTGATTCCGACAAATGTACAAAATATTTTTGGCTGAGTTACCAGCATGGTTTTCATGTACTTACCCAAAAATCTAAAACGACAAAAGTATGTTAAAAACGTCTGGTTACAAGAGCGCATGTTTATTTCTATGCAATAAGTCCTTTCATGCTTTTACAATGCATGTGCTCGAAAAAAGCGTATTCTAGGCATTCAAACTGTGCGGAAAGTACTACTTTTCCACACTAGTGGTTTTTACTTTTCAATTTTTTTAAATTTCTAGCCGTATCTGACAGCCTGACACCAAGAGGTTTTATTATTTACAAAAAGTTTGATAAATAAGTCAAATACGGATTATTATCACGTATAAACGTACAATAAAACCAATATTTCATTAATTAATAATCATTTAACACGTCATTAATTACATTAGATACAACATTTGATTAATAAACGAACTTTCAATCGTTATTCATTAAATAAATTTGGCTGAATTTACACGCGCTTGTCCCATTTTGACATAAGACGAATATTAAAAAAATACAATATGTCGAGCGCGGTTTACCAATAACTCCGCCATTTTTTATTGATGTCTAGTTTATTTTGAAGTTGTTTTGTGCTAATCTGCTGAAATAATGGCGAGATAAAGGGGCGAATCATGAATTTAAACCCGTAAAATGTTATTGAAGAAGTAAAAAATGTGAACGACGGCTTCTTGATGGATAAATCAAATCAAAACACTTTTTTTCCAATGTAAACAGTCTTTGTGAGTATTTATTTATTTATTTATTTATTTCCGACTCGTGTTTGTTTAATCACTCGCTCGTATACCTCGCTCGTGACTAAAAATCACACTCGTCTGAAATCACCTACCTTCCACACTTGTATCGTAAATAACTATTATGACCATATTGAGTAGTGTGAAAAAGAGAACTATATCGTTATAGTGAACTCCTCGGATCGGTTTGTTTGTGGGCAACCCGTCGGTCTCGTATCGGATCCCAATTAAAACATAGTAACACATCAAACCAGTCCTGACAGTAGAGGGCCTGTACACAGCTAACATAGATAAGAAGGTGCATTCCATACAACTTGGTAGCTTTTTGAACAGAGCTGTATTTCGAATTGGCACCTAGCAATAATAATAGCGAAATTGTTCTATTTAGATTTGAGATATCTGTAATACGAATATGTAGTTGACGCTGTACGACCACCATAAAAATCCTGCATCGCGCTGTTAAGATTCTTCCTGAAAAATAAGCGCTATCTCCGATTAGAAATCTGGGGCCCAATTCGAGAATGCCGTTTGAGATATCTCCAAACGTCAAATCTCCATTAGATAACAGTTATATCGCCATTGAACTGTCATTTAAATGCGATGAGCTTAAAAGTGACATATCTCATCTCAATTTTGGAAATACGAAGGCGATAATGATTGTCAAAAATGTTATTCATGTATGTAAATTTCTGTTTTGAACGAAACGTAACGGACCAATTTCACGTACTATGCGGTCAATTTAAAGTATGCGCCTGTTATTTATGCCGTCACATACAAAGGAAACGAAAATTTTGCGCGTCCGAATTGACGAAGTTGCGATGTTCTAGCGATATCGCCACTTGTCAAGTAGGCACACGTCAAAAGTGACAGATGGCGATGAAAAGGAGAGATCTCCATTATATCTCTAAAATTGGTCGAATACCCCCCCTGATTCTAATTAAGAATTTTATACATAGATTGTATTTCGATGCCGATAAGCACGACTGATAACGCTCTATGATTTAGGTAAGTAATGGAAGCCTGGAAGGCAGTGACTTGCACTTGTGTCGCGGTCACTAAGGACCGGGCCACATCACCACGACACGGCGTCGAGAATTTTTACGGTGGTTTTTTTTTATTTATTTTTTTTATTTATTTATTTAATAATTACATGCAAATTTACAGTTCACATGACCAAAACATTTGCACGGTAAACACATGGAACACAGAAACACAATTAAGTAAACATAAAAGCAAAAAACAGTAAGACTAACACATAGAACAACACACATTAAAAATAAAAGACAGCAATAATAAAAACAAGCTTAATTCTGTACAAAAAGAAAAAACAACTATTTACAACTACTTCTAATAAATAAAGGTAAACGTATATCAACTTGTGTAGAGCTTAAGTAGGCAAAGATTTTTCTGCAAAATACACCAACACTGTCAGCAAACATGTCAACGTCAGCTTCGAGTGCAACGCGGTTTAAAATAGTAATCGCTCTCGCCGTCGGGGCGTTGGCGCCGCGGTGGGTGCGCGTGGCGGGCGCCGCCAGCAGCCGGCGGGGCCTCCGGGCCGGCACCGCGCCGCCCGCGCCGCAGGCTCGCGGTACCAGCAATCCAATACGTTGCAGGACAGATGGATTATCCAATTTATTATTGAGGAGACAATAATAATGAACCATAAGCAACATTTTACGTCTCAACTCGAGAGTGTGAATCCCGATCATACCCGTCACAAAAAGACTTGGGTATAAGAATGGATAATACCCATATAGCCGCCTATATACGTATCTGGCGAATTTCTTCTGTATTTTTCCCACCATAAGGACATATTTATCCTCATGGGGATCCCATACCACCGCTCCAAGTTCCAGCCTGCTACGAATATAGGCGTTGTACAAAATAATGACGGTAGAGAACTGAGAGGAGAGTCTAATAATAAAACCCAACGTTTTGGAAACCATCCTGCAAGTCGTCGTAATGTGCTGTCTAAAGTCAAGCTGTTTGTCCAGTGTCAGTCCCAAGTCTCGTATTTCGTCTGTTTGATGGAGTACAACGTCACGTAGGGTGTATTCGGTGGCTAGAGGTGAACGCATCCTGGAGAAGGTAATTGACATGCATATAGAGGCATTGAAATGTAGCCTATTGTCTTCGCTCCATTTGGCGATTGAATTTATGTCGTTTTGAAGGTGTTCTTGGTCATTACTATCCCCAACACTGTGAAATAATTTAATGTCGTCCGCGAACATTAAACATTTAGCAGTGCTGACGACATTTGGTAAGTCATTAATCATGATTAAAAATTGGGTAGGCCCTAGTGTACTGCCTTGACTCACACCAGAACGAGTGTAATAGGATTGGGACTCATATCCGGCAAGTTTGACATATTGCTTTCGATTTTGTAGATAACTAGCAAATAACTGTAGTAGCTTAGGCGTAAATCCCATGTCTGCACATTTACGTAGTAGAATGTCGTTATCCACAAGATCGAAAGCTTTTCTGAAATCGAAATAAGCTGCATCTACCTGTCTACGAGCGTCCATAGCCTCGGCTACGTAGTCAACTAGCACTACGTGGTTTGTCGTGGTAGACCGCCCTCGACGAAAACCGTGTTGAGCATCATTCAATTTGTTTGTGATTTGACGAGTTATAATATTATCTAATATAGATTCAAACAATTTACCGAATACTGACAACACCGCAATAGGCCTATATCCAGTTACATCTGACTGTTCTTTACCTTTGGGCACGGGAGTTACTCTAGAAGATTTCCAAAACGTGGGATAAACTGAGTGTTGTAGAGAAAGATTGTATATGTGAAGAAGCGGTAATTTTAAAATAGATATACAATCTTTCGCCAGAAATGTAGGTATTCCATCAGGTCCGGCAGAGGAGCGCGGTTTTAGTCGCTTGGCAGCCCTGCGCAAGTCCCCGGCGTCGACGGCGTCGACAGCTACCCGCGCCGCGTCGCCCGCGCCACTCGCACGCGCCGCACTGTCTCGCGCCGCCTCCTCCGCGTCCAGCCGGGGCTCCTCGCTATGAAACACCGAACCAAAGTATTCGGCGAAAGCGTCCGCGGCATCTTGTCCCGTCACAGTCCTGTCATTGTATGTGAAGTCACCTTGTTGTCGCCTATCTTTACGTTTGTTTTTCACGTAGGTCCAAAATTTAGTCGGGTCGTTCGTTATGTCCCGTTCAATGTCAGTCATGTGTTTTTTGTAAGCATATGGATTAAATACTTTACCCTGCCTCTATAATATTTAAACATTTCTCTATTAAATTCTAAACCAAATTCCTTATATTTTTTTAAATGAAAGTGCTTGTCCTGAATAGTTCTCACAATTTCAGCGGTGTACCAATTAGGGTATGTATATTTTCCTACTGTCGGTGGTTTTCTTTTTTTAGTGGGGACATGAGTGGATATGCATTCCCTTAATTTAGTGTAAAATGTTTCAACCGCGGCATCTACACATTCGGAATTTAACACGGATTCCCAATCGATTTCCGATATACTGGCATATAGTGCACTAAAATCTGCCTTACGAAAATTCCATTCCGGTACGGACGACGGTGCGATGTGCGTGGGAACAGGCATGGATTCGGCTTTCGCGCGCGGCAGCGCGAGCGCCACCTCGAGCGGCGGGTGGTAGGCGTCCGGCGGCACCAGCGCCGCGACGTCGCCCGACACGCGCACGCGCTCCGGCTGCAGCCCGCTCAGCACCAGGTCTAACATGCCGTCGTGACTATTGAGAATGCTGTTGTGTTGGTGCATTTCACAGAGATCGAGAAAACATTCAAATTGGATTTTTACATTAGTTAGGGCTACACGAATTGAGATTGAAATCACCTAATACTACCACATCGAGCTCGGAATATTTACATAACACATTTTCTAAACAGTTTAATACACTTAAATATTGATCATCTTTATAACTTGGTGGTAGATAGACAACGCAACATAGCAACATGATATTTTTGTACTCTAGTTTGACAATTAGCAATTCCATATCATCTGTGATACCATCGATATCGGTCACTAGGCGCGCGGAATAGTTGTTTCTCACAGCTAATAAGACACCCCCCCACCCGGCGTCCCCCGCTGGATCCTTGCGCAATACAACATACCCGGGAGGAAATAATTCGGCATCATTGACAGAGCTAGTCAGGAATGTTTCAGTGAGTGCTATAATATCATTATCACAAATGAGTAAGTTACGATGAAATATATCTGTCTTGGACCTAAGTCCTCTGACATTTTGATAATAAACGGTAGCATTAAAATAGTTTTTATTTGTTTTCGCTTTGACGACGAAAATTATCTCGCCAGGGCTTGATGCATATATCCTGGTCCCAATTCCCTCCTGCTAACACAAGATCTACTAACCTCGTCGGTACTCCAAGCTTAAAAGAAGCATAATTTCCGCGCGCCTTTAGACCAACAACTGTGCACACATCTTCACAGCCACAGATGTAATTTAGATGTTGTCTCACTTGACCCTCAGTCGTACCCTGCTTGACATAAAAGAGATGGAGGTATGCCGTTCTTTCTGAGGCCTGCAGAGAAGTGGTGCCCGGGGCCGCAGAACCTCTTACCATGTTGACCATAGACCGGCGTATACGTTTTGACTTCACTTCAGTCCATCCTTCATCATCAGACGCATACCCTTGGGACTCGACGGGGGCCGTGATCGTGGCTGGGGGGCTCGAGGCGACATTAGGTGTAGCTGGAACAGTTGACGGTGTTATAGGCTGTTTATGACTTTTGTTTGGCTCGAGCGACACATTCTTCTTGTCCTTTCCTTTAATTTTAACGACTTTAATGGTAGTAGGCTCCTGTTGAAGGGTGGGTGCGCCACTCGGGATCGAAGTTGAGTTTTTAATCGCTTGACTTGTCTTAGTCGCTGTACTATGCCGCGGCAGTTCGGTATCGGAGGCCACTATAACCTGGCCACTATTATCGTTTTTCATCATTGCAACATTCGACCTTCCTGGTTGCACGCGTCGAGATGATACCGACGCTACTGAGTCTACTGGTAGAAGTTGCTTGGGGCAGTGGTGACGTTCAGGACCACTTTTTAAGTATGACTCGAAGCAACCTTCCAGGGCAATGACCTTTTTCTCAATATTGGCTACAGTCTCTCGCATCTGTTTATGCAAGTCGTCGTTTTGTTTGTGACTCATGACTATTTGTTCAGCTAATATTTTACTAATGTTAGAAGTAAGAATATCATGAAGACTGCTCTGCAGTTCTTCTCGGATAATTGACCTTATGTTCTCAAGCGTCACAGTAGCACTCTCTATTTTCGCGTTGGACTCTTGCCTGCGTCGCATACTCAAACGTAGAGTAATATTTTCGTAAGTATTGGTCACAAGTTGTTCAATGGTGCTATTTAGAGAATCATTGTCTATTATATGCGCAGGGAACTTAAAAATCCACAACGCCGCGCTTTTTCACGGTTCCGGCGCCGTGCTGCCCTAGTGATGTGGTCACACCCTATCCAGATGACATCCTTTGACGTTTTTGAAAAAACTCCTACATTGGCCTACAAAACACAAATACCGAAATACGAACTGAACTTTCTGTGTGCACGCTTGATGCGCGTGCCGCGGTTAATCGCGCGCATCCATTTGAATCTATTTAGGTAAACGGGCGCGACGCTTGCAAGATTGTGTGCAATTACGTAGGTACTAGCGTTACCTGTTTTTAAAAGCATTTGTTGTATGCAGAGATACTGAGTTTGCTCGTGGTAAATTAGTTTTTTTTTATTTGTACTAGGGAGAAAAGAGTTATTAAATTAGTGTAGACACATTCTATGTAAAGACGTGGTTTAGTTTATAGTTTTTACGGAGCAAGGTCGTAGAACGTACAGTGCCGCGTCCACATGCTTGGCAAACAACGACAAACCTTCAGGACGCATAATATTTTCTTCGGCTTCCGCGACTGTCACACATTTAAATAAAACAATTTAAACGGATTATATCGCGTATATTAATTATTTGAGCCTCCCTGACGCACGACGAGCACGACGTAGTTCCGTCTCACTCTAACGTATAACTGCGTCCTGTAGGTTTGCCGTTGTTTGCCAAGCATGTGGACGCGGCATAAACCCCGGCTCCACACTCCACAGTCCACGCACGTTGACCGAGGCGAAGTTGGCCGAAGTACGTGTTTTGCAGCGAATTTGTATGTGATGTAAGTATTTTTTCTAATATTTCTTTTCTTATTATAAAGCGGCAACTATCCAGTGACGTACAGCCCGACATAAAAGAGTAGAAAACGGATGAAAAAGGAACTAAATTTTTTCATACAAAATTGTTACCATATTCAAGCACTTTACGTCAAAAATGTGACAGTTGCGAAGGAAGTGGCGCTCTCATTTATTTTCTACTCTTTTGTGTCGCACTATATGCAAATGCAGGTCCCCGTAGTGTTAGACCTTGTTTTTTGGATATTGGATCGTGATTTTAGAACGCACTCAAATGAACATAATATATAACCCTAAAATATAATAAACATAATACAACCTAAAAAACGAACACATTTCTTATTGATTTATTATTAATCAATTAAAAACACCTACATTAAAGAGTTGTTAAACAGCTATAATTTCGTATTGTATTGTATCATACATAGCAAGTCATCCGCTACGCGAGATGTATTGCACAATTTGTCTCTGCGAATTGTAAATCTATAGAATTCGATTTTATGAATGCAATGTGAAACAATCACATTAAATACTCGCATAAACGTAGCTAACTGTTACTGCCCACCTTATTTTAAACACAAAAGCTTAACATACTAATGTTAAAGGTTTTTGTAACTTTCGCACGTCAGTGTTACCAGCAATGAGATTACCTACATATCTGCTTACTTCACTTGATGTATGTTTACCTTCTTACACTTATAGTTTAAGCAAACAAGACCTACACTTCTCAAAGTTAACTCTCACTTATCGGGAAAGTCTTTAATTAAAGTTCATAATGAATCTAATCATGAACATAAACAATAGTAGGTATATCTGTGTAGATATAAATATTTAGTTACTATAGTGAAGGAACTTTTGAGTAATATTCAGTTTCTAATTCCAACCTATAGGTCTTCTGAATTTGAATTACGTAGGAACTTAGAGCTGTTTCCAAAAATGAAGTAAGTGATATTTTATGCAACAGTTGTGTTAGACAAAAGGGGTCAGAAAAAGGGTATGGGTAATTTTCTAATGTCATTAGAAAAAAATGCCATGAAAAATTTTTGACGCCTACATATATAACGTTGCATAAAATATTTAAGTAATAACTAAAATGCAAATAAACAACAAACATGATATGTTCATGTTCTTGCTTGGAACCATGAAAATTAAAATAAAATCAAGTCTACGGTAAACTTTTTGTACATGACATATGCCAGTGTAACATGTTACATGAACTTATGAAGATATAATTATATATTTTTAAGTTTTTAGCAGTTCGTTTAGTTCTGCAGGTTTTTTTAATTAAAAACTATAGGTCGGTCAGTATAGCACAGTATTTCATTTCACGTTCGTTCGAAGAACATACTAAAATATAGAAGACCACTTAAAACTGAAGTTTTGTAATCTGTGACACCAAGGAGTGATCTTTTGGTGACATTAAAACATCGTTTAGCATAACATTAGGGCTTTTTTGGGCAGTAAACTATAGGCTTTTATACGGTCTTAGTAATTTATATCTTTATATTTGAGTTGGTATCTATAATTTTGTTTTATAAATAGGTAATTAGGTTTAATAGAGTTTTAGAAAATAATTTGAAGTTTCTGTAAGTCACGTTATCGTCTTCGTCTTGGAATATAAATGTTTGTAGGGTTCCATACCCAAATGAAGGGTTCCGTACCTATACATATATATAATCTATAACAAGTTTGTTGTATGGGAGCCCCCCTCAAATATTTATTTTATTTTATTTTTAGTATTTGTTGTTATAGCGGCAATAGAAATACATCATCTGTGAAAATTTCAACTGTCTAGCTATCACCGTTGGAGATACAGCCTGGTGACAGACGGGCGGACGGACGGACGGACGGACGGACGGACAGCGAAGTCTCAGTAATAGGGTCCCGTTTTTACCCTTTGGGTACGGAACCCTAAAAACGGGACCCTACTGAGACTTCGCTGTCCGTCCGTCCGTCCGTCTGTCACCAGGCTGTATCTCAAGAACGGTGATAGCTAGACAGTTGAAATTTTCACAGATGATGTATTTCTATTGCCGCTATAACAACAAATACTAAAATAAATATTTAAGGGGGGCTCCCATACAACAAACTTGTTATAAATTATGGTACGGAACCTTTCATGCGCGAGTCGGACTCGCACTTGCCCAATATTTTTTTTATAATGGCGAAACAAAATCAATGGTACTATCATACAGAAAAGATTAGCTGTATCGTGTAGATACACATGATAGGCTGCGTTACTTATCCGGAATCGGGGCTAGTGCGATGTTATAAATTGTTTGCGACGCGATATTGTGTTTCACGTCCGTTGTCAGACACGGGGCGCGGATATCTCCGTGAAAAGGGCGAAATATTGCGCAGATCTCAAATGCGACAGGGCCGCGTTCGATTCGTCGCGGTGTCGGGTTTCATTGCACCGACGGTCATTCCCCAAGCCTAAGGTTTAGCGTTTTAAACCGTCGCGGGCTCTATTATGGATACCATAAAAATGTGTTTTGGATGATAGGATTTGAGAATTTAGGAGCGTACTCAAATCGTTCATATAATAACATAATAATAAAAAATTAATAAACTGAAGAGGTATCAGTTTCAAATACACATGTATTGTATTCTGAAATTTCAGAAAAAATTTAAACATATAAATACATACCTTTAAAAAAAAGGATTTCTTCGCGTTGAGAGCGATTAGTTATTTTATAAACAAGCATAACGTTATTTATTATAATATTGAAGTTCAATCTATAACTATTTAGTTTATATTTTCTTTTTCTAAAATAAATTTATATACAAATAAATAAATCGTTAAAAAAATTATTTATGATCGTCAATTAAAAAAAAAAAAAAACCGAAACGAAAATGGAAATGCTTGGTTATTTTAAACAAAAAGCTGTATCATTATGAGGAGATTTTCTTGTACAATAACACCCGTTTGCTGGTCAGCTGATCCGTATGCCAAGTGTAGTGACTATGACAAAATCGCAAGGCTTGAAAGATGTCGTCTGCATATTAAGTAGACTGAAATCCTCACTCCAATGGTCGCGGGAGGTTGAAACCCATCGCTAATTCGAGATCGTGTGTCTTCGCGATATGCTCTTTGTCGCTGCGATATTTATTGATGGCTATGCCTCCCCGTAAATTGTGTTTATTAAAATTAGATCCGATTCCGTACTCGACGGTTTATAGCGCAGCATATTAGACATTTACAGCAGTAAGTAGGAGAATATAGGCAGCCGTAATCTTTTAATAGCTCACTATTAAACTGTAAAGTTTTAGTTTGATGGTTCTAGCAGTATCAATTTTGTATTAGGTTTATTTCTGAACTGTAGGCAAAATACAAGAATTAAATAGTCATTTCCCTCATAAAAATAACATATTTCAGTTCACTTGATAACTTTCGGATAACATCGTGAATTTAATTCAATAAAAGTGTAAACAACGTAAACTCCCAAGCAAAATGCCTAGTTTACTTGTTCAGTATCGCGGGGCCAGCATCGGTCCAGAAGATGGTATCCGTACTATTGTTAATCCGGTAATTTGAATTTATAGCACCATGAATAAATGGTGCGGTCCGTGCGCGAGCTATCGGGGAACATATCGACACAGTGCGGCTCCCAATAGTCCCAATGCTCGCGCGCAGACACCCGCTCCATTCAATATGTGACACGGCAATGCACGCAGGTAACGGACTCCTTGGCCACTGCATGACCGCTATCGGCTCTAATAATGGACAGTGCATACTCACTGCACCAATTTTATTCACTCAGCCTGAATTTGGCTCGACCAGAACAACTGAAGCAACTAACCTTGTAAAGATATACCATATAGGAGAAGTGATTGTTTCTCCTTAAAGGGCCAGTTCTAATCGGTACATCCTCGGCTGCACCATGTCCGAGAGTTAATTAGACTTAGATTGCATTCTACGAGGCGAGAGACATGAGCAGCTGAGGTCAGATCTTGTTCCCGTCGACAAAAGATAGGAAGTTCTATTATTAAAGCAACATTTGGAATGCTATCGGTAGTCGTATATGTCATTAGGCATGGAGTGTAAATTCTGTTATTTATGGTAAGTTTATCATCGTTTACACTCAAAATGGTCTGTTAGATGGGTATAATAAGTGTCGAGGTTACGTCACGGCGAGGATTATGTTTCCGCAAGCGATGAGGTGTGGACCGGCAATCAGGCATCATTATTTACGGACTGCTATTATCACCTCATGGCTTTTCTGGTTTATTATCGGCATTGCTCGTTATGTTGTCCTGCGACGGATAAATTATGCTATTAAGTTAGCAGATTGACAAAGTTATTTATGACATTAAGTGAGAGCGAGCTGAGTGGCGACCGCGGGGACCGTCGTCCGACGAGTTCTCGGCCTGTAGATAACACCAGCATTCTGATACGATAGGTTTCGCAAAGATGGCATTTATGACAAAAAAAGAAGATGATCTACTTACTTTGGATAGAGATATCAGAAAATACATTATCACATATGTAAGTTGGTACATAATTAATAAGTACCCATTTAAGTTATGTGCCACGAATTGTAACCCGTCTGATTACTCGAACAACAATGACAATTTAATTATTAGGTTGCGCTTAAGTAATGGAAAGAAAGAGTGCGTCTAGTAGAGATACCGGTATTAAAGACAACCAATCAAGGCTATAAATAAAAGAAAACTAGATGCATGATTAACGTGCATTGTAAAAAAAATTATATGTATAAGAAAAATTCATAACATAACCGACTTTACTGTATCCGTGAATGGCTGGCTTCCAGTTTTGTCTTGCGGTATACGTGATGAGGTCCTAAGGACATGCAAAGAAAAGTAACCTTTATACCTGCTTAGATTAATTGTATAATATCTATTTAATGCGTGTGATCTTGTTTAGGTAGGTAGCTAAAAGTGAAATGAATTTTGTTTTAGATTTAAAGGTGGTAAATATGCTATACGCTTCAGTACCTAGTAGGTAAACTATACCTACTATTTATATTACCATACCCTACGGAAGGTGAGATCAAAATCCCAGTGTCCACTGCCGAGTAGACAATGCCAATTAGTCGGTTAATGAGTAGAATACGTGTAAATCTTCGAGATATCTATCTAAGGCCGAGCTCTAGAGATTTCAGACCCGCACGCGATTAACTTGAGTTATAATGTGGATTACGCTAATTCCCATCCATCAGGACACCAATTACAAGTTACATATTTCTAGCCGACTTTAATGACATTGGAAGTGAAAAGTTACATCATTTTCCTTTTTCGTCTTGATTGCAATGATTACCGGTATACATATATATGTAGGATAAACAAACATATCCAGACTAAGCAGATTACAAAATAAGAAAGTACGAAAAAAAAGTTTTTTTTCGACGCAATAAATTGATTATATTGAACATTCATAGTCTTTGGTCCGATACCTAGATACAAATGTACCTACAAATGGCCAAATTTATGATTTTTTAAGTAAGTAGGTATTATCTGCCGGATAACCTCTTCATTCTGAATAGTTTTCCGTTGTGGCTGTTATAGTTAGTCAACGAATTTTTAGGTAGGTATATAGGTGTACTTATAAACATTTTGTTACAATACCTTTTACCATTATTCAACGCAAGTATGCATTAATGGTTATATGCGTTCACTGATTAATAGCCGCGTTTTACCTGAAATAAAACGCATATTAAAATACTTACCTCACTGGAAGCTTTATATTGAGATAGCATATCTGTTTCCGTTGAATTATCTCCAGTTTTCGTGCTTTATTTGACTTCCGTTTTCCGGATCAGTGGCGACACCTGGCGGGACGCGCCAATTTTTTACAAAGTGTAAAGTGAGTCGCTGATTTTAGTTCATTGGCTCAATTTCACCAGGCAGGAATGAAACGAAAGCTTCCAGTGAGGTAAGTATTTTAATATGCGTTTTATTTCAGGTAAAACGCGGCTATTAAATTACTTGACCGTCACTGGAAGCTTTATATTGAGACCTGTTTGTTATCGCCTGGTGTCGCCACTAGTAACGTCAATGTGATAATTATTATTAGTTAAATAAAACGGAAAACACTAAGTTCAATATGTATATTTATTTTTCAAATTTACAGCAATTAATACACTTCGATAACTTTGTGGTCTTTTGACCTAGATTTCATACAACAATGTAACTACCTACCTACTTATCAACTTTGTGTTTATGTGAAAGTAGGTAAGCTTTACAAACTAGTATTTTGATATGTACATCATAAAGATACAAACAATTCTGTGATATTGGTATTTTGACCTAGATTTGACAGAGAAACCATATTTACATATAAACATAGCGTTTACATAATCAACTAAACCTTACAAACTAGTGTGTGCTAATGATAATCATACAGGATCAAACAATTGTGTGACATTAGTAGAATTAGTACTAATTGCTACTTCTCGTCTATAAAATTGTTGGAAGGTATTAGCTGATCGCCAATTTCCACGAGACATGATTTCATCGAGAGAATTATTTTCCAACCAGCTTTTAGATGCTACAGCTGATCGAGTGCTACCTGGAGCACCGGCGATGCCTGCTTCTTTAAACAATGTCTTTACCCAGTTTGCTAGAACTGTGCGTGAAGCCGATTGCGGTTTACCTCTGATTGTAATAAACAAATTAAACGATTTTGCAGAGTTGCGTCTTTCATTTAACAGTGTTATAGTTCGTTCTATCCAGAATAAAGGGTTCAAATTTCGATTACTAGTATTAACTAATAATTTCCAACCGGACTGTCTATGACTACTATTGTCCGTTTTTGAGCCGAATTGGGGCCAAAATATTATACTTTCATCGGATTTTATACAATGATCTGGATCTATTGTAAGCAAGGTCAGATCATGTATCCGTCTACCAGAACAGAGTAATAATAAAGTTGCCGTATGGCGCGAAACTTGGAAAACATTGTCAATGTCCATTTCCAAACTTGGAGGATGATGTTCTCGACTTTCGGGGGAGGTAGTCCTGTCGACGTGTCGACTAGGTTCTTGTGTAGGTTCCTCAGGGTCAATGGGGCTCCTAGTGCCCGGGCCTTGAGATCCGGACGCCAAAATACCTTCTCCCAACGAGGCACTACTATTAGAAATATCCCAGTCGACTGATTTAGATGAGCCAGGACTCGGGGGACTAGAAATCGAGGCGGGAATACCCACGCGATTCCACTGAACGCTGAACGCATCGTGGTATAGGGCTTGTGAGTCCCTCAGGTCTCGAGACACATAATTGTGAACTACATGAGCTGTTGCTGAGGCGAACAGATCTACTACTGGAGTTCCCCACTTCGCAAACACTATCTCCAGGCAAGCCGGCAGTAAATGCCACTCTGGGGGTTGACGGTGACGCGACAAGTGGTCGGCTTGACAGTTGTACTTGCCGGGGAGATAGTGTATGCTGAAGTGTATTTGATTTTGATCTAGGAGATCCAAAATCTGATGAGATATGTTCACTAGGGCTAGTGATTTCGACCCTCCTTCTTTCCTCAGATGAGCTACAGCCGTCCTGTTGTCGCATTGAATAAGGATCGAGCTGTGATGTAATAAGTGGGCGTGACCTTGAAGGACGTGGAGAATGGCTAGCATCTCCTTTTGATTGCAATGAAGGTCCTGTTCTTCTCGTGACCACTCCTGCCAGAGAGAGCCAGATCGTTCAACTGTGCCCCCCAGGCTAGGTCTGAGGCATCTGTCGTTAGAAAATTGGTGGGAGGAGGGTAATGCAAGGGTGTTGATGTCTGACAATTTTGAATCCACCATGTCAGTTCGGTCAGTACGTTTGGGGGAATCGGAAATGATTTTGTCGATAGGCGTGGTAGAGAGTTCAGAAACATTAATAAACGCCGATGATTGAGTCGTCCCCGCGGGACAACAAAGCTGGCGAAATTCAGAGACCCTACTATACTTTGTGCGTTTTTTAGAGTTACCGTGCCTTGTTCGAGAATCCGATTGAGCTTTTGATTCAGTAATATTACTTTTTTTTTTTTTTTTTTCGGTAGGGATTTTAGATTGTCCCAAGTGCGCCAAAGTATTCCTAAATAAATTATGCTTTTCTGAGGATAAAGAACCGATTTTTCCAGATTTACTATCCAGCCCAGATACTGGAGGGTCTCTACAGTGATATTGACGTGGTTGCGAAGAATGTGGGCATTTTGATGAACTTTCAAAAAATCGTCCAGGTATACTAGAATTCGGACATTCCATTGTAGTCGTAACGTTTGTGCTATCCAATTTGTTAGTATTGCAAAGGTTTTCGGCGCTGTGCTTAAACCAAATGGGAGACACGTCATTTCCAGCAGTTCGCTGTTGTAAACAAGGCGTAGGAATCGCCGGTGTGACTCTGCTACTTTCACGTGAAAGTACGCTTGGGATATATCGACTTTGCACATCCAATCGTTGGGCTGAAGAAAGTCGGGTATTCGATGCATGTTTATAAGGTGGAATGGTTCGGTCAATACATAGTCGTTTAACGCTTTTAGGTTGAATATGGGACGAGCTGACCCGTCCGATTTTGGGACAAGAAATAGAGGGGAAATGAAGCTTGGAGAGGGTTGGGCAGTCGTTAAAACGCCCTGACCTTTCATTTTTTGTATTATGTTGGACATCTCCTTTGAAACGGGAGTGTGAAAGGAGCCTGTTTTCACATTTGGGTAAACAAGTGGGGGTCTTTGAAAAAATGGTATGCGATAACCTTGGATTAACTTTAATACTATGTCTGGTGCCCCCATATTCTTCCAATGTGCGTAATAATGCACTAACCGACCTGCTTGAAAGTCCGAGTCATTGTTTCTGCCGTTTTTGATTCCCTCTGTAACCCCTAGCGGCACTGCCACGTCCCCTGTTACTTCCACGATCGGGCCGCGAGCCTCGATTTTGAAATGTACCTCTTCCACTGGGTTGGTGGTAAGCGTTTTGATTATTTCGGGGTTGAGTTACATACGGGTAATTAGTATGTTGGCAATTTTGACATTAACATCCACCCCGCGAGGGTAAGTTATTACAAACTTGCGTATGCATATTAGACAACGGCAAGTAGCCAGTGTTATAGTTACACTGAATTCCACGCGATGGAATTGTAGGTTTTCGAATGCCTTGTCCCCGCGAGGGACGATTGTTGGCTTGATTGGGCTTGACTTGGGTATTAGTTTTAAGTGGCCAAAAAGCCTTACGAACTCCGCCTGCCTTTTCCATGGCTGACGTGAAGGGTTCGCTATCAAAAATGTGAGACGTTGAAGGGGGAATTTTATTTACCGATGCCTTCACCAATGGTTCTCGAATCTGACTCGTAATGGCCTCACGGCGCATTTCATTAGCTTCCGCGCGGTGGCCGCAAACTAATTGTAAAAGATCAGATGTGATCTTCTGCAAATCTCCTTTTTAAAAAAGACTGTCAACTTTGGAATTTAGCTCGTTAAAAGTGAAATTTGTGGTTTTTGCCCAAGACAGGAGGCTACAAACACTATTTTGTACTGCTTGCTTTTGTTTTAGTATGCAATAGGTTATAGCTGCATATGATTTATCAGCATAAGCTAGATGACGTAAGGTGTCATATATTTTTACCTCTTCGTTTGTTTCGAGGTCTATGAAACCTGGAGTGTGATTGTACAGTTTTTGGGTGTCAGAATATCTTACTTCAGACCAAGTAGTACTTCCCAAACGCTGAACGTCCAGAAGCAATTTTAGAAAATTATCTGGAGTCTTAGGAACAGATGGTTCCTTTAGTTTAGTTTCAATATCGAAGGTAAACGGCAAGGTTGCCTCTTGACCCTCAGCGTTCGGACACGTCTCGTCAGTAACATTATTTTCATATAGCTCTCCACTGACTTCTGAGTAAATTGACACATTATCTTGGTAAGTTGTATCATTAACATTATCATTGGCAGATGTAACTGTAATATGTTTGCGGAGCTCACCCATTTCAATAATTTATCCATCAAGTGCTTGGAACGCCGGGATCGCTTAGATTTCTTATGCCGATGGCGGCGTGATCGTTTTCGATTGCTCGACGAAGATGAGCTCGATGATGCTGGTTGACGAGCTGCTACTGCTGCTCCGGGCTCGTTTTCGAGCCATCCCACTTGGCCCAGCCTGTGGCTCGGTCGAATCGCCAAGATTATCCATTTCTGCAATATAAATTACGTTAAATCTGTACTATAAACCTCAACTGATTGTATTTTAACGGAGTTCAAATACTATCAGTCATTTTATAACCTGTAGACACAAAAACTGGAAAAATAATAAAATAAGTAGTGGTCCGAACAGAAAACTGTTAAAAGGAATGACCACGTACTATTAAAATTATATCTAAGTACTTACATGAGTACCTTTGATATTCGTATTTAAATTTTTAACCGTCGCAGATACAAAGTCATCGGCTATGCTGCGCACAAGTTGCTTCGACGGGAAACTTAACGCCAATGAACTAAAATCAGCGACTCACTTTACACTTTGTAAAAAATTGGCGCGTCCCGCCAGGTGTCGCCACTGATCCGGAAAACGGAAGTCAAATAAAGCACGAAAACTGGAGATAATTCGACGGAAACAGATATGCTATCTCAATATAAAGCTTCCAGTGACGGTCAAGTAATTTAATGGCCATTTGGTATTCGCTCTACGATATTTCCACTGACATAAAAGGGGTGCATCTTTATGGTATCAATGTTGAATAATGCCATGGTCGTGTATTTCTAGGAATATACTATGGGGAAAACAAACTTATTAAGTAATAATTATTTGCTTTTAAACAATTACCTACATACTGAGCAGTATGTAGGTAATTGCGGAGGAGAATAGGCCTAGCTAAAAGCGCCATGTCTCAGCTTGGAAAAATCTGGAGGGATCGCAACATCTCCGTAAAAACCAAAACCAGATTGGTACGGAATCTTATCTTCTCAATCTTTTCGTATGGCGCTGAGACTTGGACCCTGAAAACTGCAGACCGCAAGCGTATCGACGCCTTTGAGATGTGGTGCTGGAGAAAGATGCTACATATACCCTGGACAGCATTTCGGACTAACGTCTCCATATTGCGGGAACTCAAAATCTCCTCGCGGCTTTCATCCGAGTGTCTCCGCAGAGTCTTGGAATTCTTCGGACACATCGCAAGAAAAGGCGGAGGCAACCTTGAGCGGCTTATCGTGACCGGCAAAGTAGATGGGAAAAGGCCTCGTGGACGCAGCCCAATACGTTGGTCCGACCAGATCCGCTCCGCTCTTGACTCCACAGTTCACAGCGCCCTTCACACCGCCGCAGACAGAAACAGATGGAGGAAGGTCGTACAAGAGAAAGTATTGCAAAGGGGAGGTCACGACCCTCAGCTATGAGGAAAACGACGCAAGGAGGAGGGAGCAGTATGTAGTACATGCGTGAAGATAAATGTGGAAAAAGATCTTACATGTTATATTTTACACATTTATTTTAGCTTAGAATGCACCAAATGCCAAGAGTATCAGTTGTTTTGTGAAAATAAGATACTTCCTTTTTATACACATGTCAAAAATATGCCTGGCTCAAATCCCGTAAAGCAATAATAGAAAGAAAATAATTTTATGGCTATGGTAAAAGATTTTGGCGAGGTGAGTCAGCCTGCGCAAAATAAGAGTACATAGTAGTTTTTTTATATATAAATGACTCAGCTTATACAAGAAAATATAGGTATATGTTTCAAGCTTGACCGTCACTTATCTGGTTGCATCGGTATTAAAGGTAAATATAAAGATTGATGATTTTACATAATAAATTGAAAAAAAAAAATGCCTACGATGTAAACGTATGAAGATTATTAAAGATGCGAAATAGATATGACTACGTAAATGAACCCCATGTTACCCTCAGCTTGTTTCCAAATACGGTCCGGGCGCCGAGCATCGGTACTAATACCTGGTGAATAATTAGTTGGAAGTTTTATTTACTCATGTTCATGTCACAACTTGTTAACCTCGTGTAATCGCGGCTATTGGATGAGTTTGAGATGAGTAACCGAAGGGAAAACTTTGATGTAATTTATTCTTAAGCGTACCTAATTTATAGAAATCTAGATGGAAGAACTCAGCGAAAATTCTTTTTCTTTACCACAGTCGAGTAAAAATTATCCTATAACGATCCTTGGAGTTCGGCTACATGTGTTGACGAGACACGGTTACAATAACACATACACCGGTTTTTATATACCTACACACATTTATATGGGAACCCTTTGTTTCCTAGAAACTTATTTTGTTGAATGTTTAGTTTCGCCGAAAAATATTTTCGCAGAATTTTTATTTCTGTGTAGTCATACATTTTTCATTATTCTTGCAAATATCATCCTACTCGTATTGATTAGATTAGGTTAGGTTTATTTTACACCAATCTCAAAGAGTTTAGGGTTACCTATATACAGACAAAGATATAAACCTCACTGCTGTTTTGGAGACATCTCAATAATTACACTGCCCGTAATACATGGAAACTAAAGAAACTTGCAAAAGGCACAGTGATTGAATTAAGTTGGTAGATACTATAATGTTTATTTTAACCCAATTTTAATAATTGCTATTCATTTTATTTTTGTACACCCAAACTTGCCATAAGCAATAAACACATTTTATTTTGCAAATTGAATCATTAGGCGCACATACAAACAAATATAATCGTGGCGTCCAGCAACGAGCAACGAGTTGGTCATTAGATTTATTTCGCTCTGGTGCGAGCTTCCTATGCTAATTCCGTTCATTAGGCCGGTGGCGCCTCGTGCTTTAACTGCAGTTAATTGTTGGCAATCGCTGTAAAACCCGCCCGACAAGCATCCTCATTAGAAAAACGCCTTAATTCCCCTTTGTGGCTTCTTCGGAAAGTAAACAGGAAATTCAATTTACTCGTGAAACTATCTCGCAGCTATCTATTAGACAGATGGAGCGTAATCTAAAAATGATGTCGTATCGGTTTTTTTAACACAAGTAACTAAACGCCTAAAACAAATTAGTTGAAATCTCGAGATTTTGTCACAGCACGCGTAACGCATCTGATAAATCCGAGTAGATATGTAAATAATTATTAAATATTATCGAATAGATAGAACCGCTTACGTGCCCGTTACCTTATCTGTGTTATTTGTCGTTAACAGTTCTACGGGCTTGTTGTTATCTGGCTGAGTTATGGCAGCAGATTGGGTTCGTTGAAGGGATTCCTGGACGGCTCCGGTTTCAAGAGGCCCGTCCGTCATGCGCGGAGATAAGGTGCGGGATGATCACGCGCGCGTAATGCCCCTGATACTATCTCTGACCACAGTGGCCACTTCTGTGCTGCTGTCAGCGGGTTTCGGGCTCTAATCACTCAACCAAAACGGGCCTACTACACGCCGTGACCCGCGGTAATAGTATAGGTACACGCCATAGTGCTCCAGGGCACCAGCTCTACCTTCCGCTTTTGTTTGCTGTGTCGCCACGCCTCATGACCAATCGCCTCTCATTTCACGCAAACCACTAATAAACGGTTTTCGGGCGCCTTTTGCGAAGCTCAAAAGAGAGGACCTTCTGAAGTGTTTTATTACGTGACTCAATTAAGCCTCGGACGTTGTAGTCATGTACACCGGATTATGATAATAATTATAATACTGCAGTACAGTGCTTAGAGCACTTGATAAAAACGTAACTTATTTTGTTATAAGTGAGAACGTCGTTTGTTCCGAAAATAAGAATTACTCTCTTCAGTCACTTATCACGCTCTTCAGTCATTATTTATTGTCATCATCGGTAGTACCTAAGTATATGTAACGCTAAGTCAAAGAATGTGGAATTTGAAGTCGCTACAATTTCCACCTTAAGAAGTATTTAAAAAAATATTACAGAGAAACTTGTCCGACGGAAAAAAGTTCGTTAAATTTCATTTAAAATGTACGTTATTTCTGAAATTAAAATCTAAGGGAACAGTGGAAGGAAACAAACACATAAAAACAAAACAACCCCTTCGCCAAAACGTTCCTAGATAAAGCACTTCTTCGGTGACCAAAACCTCTGAATATGTTCACTTGTTTTATATACGATATCATATCAAACAGAATAAGTAATCATACTCGTACCATCTTTCTATAGAGATGCATCTCGAACAATCCACGAGTAGGACAGCTCAACCGTGCTCCAAAATAATCGTAAATAACTTGACAGCAACCTGTCGAGTCTTATTAAATTGCATGGGTTCAGTTGTAATTGTAAATACTAGTACTAGATAAAATATGCTGTCGCGCAATGAAATTTAACTGAAATGTCAATTGTCGATAGATTCGATTTGATTTTGAGTCCCCCGCGAGTGACAGTATAATTAAGTCTCTACTTTGCAACAAGCTTGTTTTGTTTATTACCCTGCCTTATAATATAACGGGCGAGCCTTAACGAAATAAATCATTACACTTAAGATAATCATTTCACCGTGCCCACGTTGGAATGGAAATCAAATTCGGCATTTTGTATTCAAGTGGATGAAAGAAAATAAATGCTTTTATTAATAACTTTTAAGCATATTACTGTTACCTTGGCCTCTGATATTTTGCGTGATTAATTTGACTGCTCTCGAAGGAAAAGCCAATTGAAAGATCTTAAAATACATTACCGGTTTTATACAGCTCTCATGTCCTGGAATAGTGCCTCACCATGAGGAAAAACGAGTTTTCGTATAGGTACGCTATAAGTATTGGAGTTATTTTAGTTCGGTAATGTCGACGGGAACCGACTCAGCTAGCTTTGCTTAGGCAATTGCGTGTGCTTGCTATGAAATAAATAGTGTTTTAAATAGAGCACGATAGTTCCGTTCAATTTGTAACCGCAGTCAATATCCCGGTGGGGTGTTATTAGCCGCTTGCTAACGCAGCCCGCGGCTTCGTCGATCTGATGCCGATTTCTTTCATGAATGCAAGCTATAATTGCAACAGCCATCTACTGTTCCGCTAGCTTACACAACAAACCTGACCGATTTTATGCTAGATGGCTATCACCGCGGCTGACGTTACCTCTATTTTATTAGCTATCGGTCACCTATGCGCCACTAGTTTCTGGTCCGAGCATAATCTGCTGCCTCGCCGGCCGGCTGTCACTCGGACAAAGTTATCACTCCTATAACGTCTCTGATATGGCACTTTTAGTGCTGCAACAAATGAAGCGGTTGCATTAAAACTTGTCCGGTGCGTATCAGGGTGTAATTAATACGAGAGATAAGTCGCAGAGGCTCCTCGCTCGTAATCGACGCCGCCGGGAGCTCCGACGGCCACCGGTCGGGCCCGCGGCCGCTCAGCGGATGCCGCAGACCTATATTAATAACAGTCCGCCGATATCGGAGGTGGCCGCACCAAATGGGAAATTAAAAGGCTTTCATGGGATCCGCTCATTAGACTGATTTGTAGTTGCGCAGCCAGCGGCGCCGCACAAGGAGTTATTAATGAGCATTGTAATCGGTTGTCCCTGACATGAGAATCATTTGTGCGCTCGTTTATCGGCCTCCGTTAGTTTGACATTTTCTAATTCACATGAAATGCCGCTGGTCAGTCACCGAGCTCGTCCGATTAAAAGCCTGTACCGAGGTTTATTTATGGCGATGCGCTTGCGCTGAAGGTAGCTGTTGCTGATCATGATGACGCTTAAACAAATTAAACTGTTTTGTTGATATTGATTACTTAGTAAAGCTTTAGTTCTGCATTTTTTATGATGTGGAGTACAGAAAGGTAAAGGGTACAGAACTATAGTGTAGTCCGGGAAAAACTGACCCATGATCGTGACCAGAGGCGTTCAGTCACTGATTACCTCCGAAAGCAGTGTTTAGATACTTTCGACAGAATCTGTGACGATACTGCGTTCTTATTTCACGTGATTATTCCTACAGGTGCATGTCGCTGATGCTGCCATAAATGTAATGTTTTTTTCCAGATCCTATTCCAAGCCTGTAAACGATCACCTCTGAATGTTGCGATAAAGATGGTACGTTTAGACATGCGAGTTTTGTTTGGGGGTGCTAGAGGCTACATTGTTACAGGTAAGGTAAGTAGATAAAAGTACAACTGTTTCTGTGCCGATGCCGATAGAATGTCGGGTGAAGTCGCCTGGTCTGGGGCGGTGCTAAGCTAGTAGTCGCGCAATTGGTGCCGTCATTGTTCTAAAGTAGTCTCGGCAGTATATCAGCGCGGCAGACGGGACCAATTGATACAAACGAGCGCGTGTCACGTCTAAATATAATATTAGGAATCTCGGCGCGAGCCAGGATATATTAATTTGGAGTGGTTATTGTATCAAGAGCTTACGTTAAGTACGCGTCTTGCCGTGGTCCGGATTGGTCTGGCTCTAGCACGCTCGACATATTAACCTCACTTCGCATCCTGACATATGTACACTGACTGAAGTACTTCAGTACATCAATTTTTGATATAGATACAACACACTTCACAACTGTGAATTGGGGTCGAACATTCATCCATTTCTTTCTTCTTCGTCGTATCCCCTCCCGTCTCCCGATTAGATGCTTTCTCCGGCTAGCCGCTGTACGTATCGAGATCTTCCCGCTATCTCCACCTATCTGCACAGTAGAATTTTTGGGACGGTTACACGGTGAGAGATTTTTACCACGGCGGCAAGCGGCAGCGGCGAGCGGTTGAGCAAGAGGACCGAGTGCAGCGGCCGTACGAGTGAGCGAGACACTCATATGGCCGCCACGCGTCACTGCGGTCTGCCGCCGAAGTCGTGGTATGTCCCTAATGTGTCATATGACAGTCGGCTATATTTAGGAATCTCTAATATATACGCCAAATTTACCTACATAAGTTGGTAGAATCATCTACTGTCGAATATTAGGGCTATGGACTAGGAACATGGACGAACATGACGCACATTCATCTTACATTAGAAACACTTTGGTCAAAAGCCATTCTAATTGAGTTAGCTCCGTGTAACTGATATTTAATAACCAAAAGTGTGACGGACTGGTAATAAATACGAGCTTTATATTTCCTAACACGCCTCCCAGTCAAAACAAGTTATTTATATTAAGTTTGTAACTTATAATTATTGCCCACAGTAAAACTCTTATTATTTTTTATGGTGTCATCACATCCGAGGGGCTACGCTACTTATTGGCGGATAACATAATTCGAGATGATCCGTAATTTATGTGGCATCGTGGACCCTTGCTCTTTGTAATGAGTTTAAATGACGATTTATGAATGAGGTCAGTGCGGCGAGTGGGGCGTCAATCAGGAGCACGCGCCACGCGCGCGGCACACGCCGCCGCTTGCCTGCTCCAACGACACTTAACTCTTGCCCGAGAGGCCACTTCCTCTTTCCACTACGACGTTACCATCTGTTCTCGAATCGAGACATCGCAAACGTCTACGACGTCTCTACCTGCCTTATTATGTCTAGGGGTCGTAAAATGCGAGCAAAATCGATTAAAATTACGTATAACGTGCGTGGCAACCCTAGCATCTCTATGAATTATGCTCGCATTTTACGAACTGGTAATCTCACAGTGCTACAAAATTTAGTAACAGTGGTAACGTCGCATATTGTCTCTAATTTGGGCGAGATTTACGGCCGCGTCTAGTTATTCCGCTAATACTATTTGAGGTCATTGTCACCTTGACACGACTCGTGATATAGATAAAGACAATGATGAAATAATATACGGTAATTTTAAACTACTTTAGATCTGGAGGGTCGGTCTATTTAATAACTAATAAGTAAAATGTTGGCAACGCAAGACCGCCATAAACTCGCATTGATCGCTGCTAATGTCAGATAATAATAAATCAGAAAACCAGGTTTAACACCTTGTAAGAACAAGTTGTTCCAGGCTCAGGCTTTTGTCCAAGCAACGTGCTAAATTTTCTACGTTACTTAGCATGTCAGCTGTATTTTAAACTATGCGGGTAGTAAAACTTAGAATTGAGATATTTCCTGACAACGGTATTTTGGAAAGGTGACTATTTTCGCATATCTTATTGATCTTTAGCAAAGGTTAGAGTTAAATTGGCGTCGTGGAGGTACGGGTAAGGCATCAGTGGTCTAGATTTGGAGCCGCGAGATGTCGACATAGAGATAAGTGCAAGTCTGTTGACAAGTGCAAAGTCATTTTAATGGAGAGTTTATTATCGGCGCTAGAGCGTCAGCATCTAATCGCTGCGCTTATTCCGCTCCGTACATAGCTGGCATAGCTTCATTACGAGCTCAATTGAATAAACTGTGATAGGAGCGCCGAGGCGCTCTGCAAGTTGATTGCTCAAATTTCCTCTTCAACTATCACAAAGATATGGTGAATTTCTAATTGGATAAACGTGTCGTTTCCTATTTAAAGGCGACGGCAAGCGTAACATATCCATTTAAGTGTGAGCCCTGATGGTTTGTTGGTGCGGTCTGGGCGCGGGGGTCCGGGGGGTCCAGCTAAGTCGGCGTGCGAGCCACGCTCAGTCATCCCCAGTAATGGCCGCCAGGGTCCGACGCGTGCGCGCTCAATGACCACCTAATGAATTATGATAAATTTGTTTTAAAACCGCTTCCTGATTTTATTCTTTTTGATACAGTATTTTAACCACGGATATTATGATTCTTAAGACGCTGTGTAGGTGTCATTCGTCATAAGTATACCTACATTTGTTAAGCTTCAGTTTGCCTGAACTCTGTTAAATCAAAAGGCTTACTTAAGCAACTGTTATGTACCTACTTACCTACTAACAGTTGCTAGGCAAGATATATTTAATGAGTTATATTCTTCATGATATGTTATGAAAAATAGAATTATATGACATTTAAGTCATATACTGAATGCTGAAACGCGTCGAATTGTATTGATTTTACAAGCTTTTACTTAGTATCACCTATTCCTGCGTTTGTCTCTCTGTAACCCAATTATGCAAGTCACTTACCTACAGGTTTCCTATTGAGCTCAAGTTTTGCATACACATGTAAATTGGATGACAGGGCAAATTATTATGACATGGAGCTGATCTGATTATGAAATAGGAGGATAATCATGGGAATGTGTACCTAATAATACGACGAAAACGATATTGGCGATCGGACCAGTCCAGAAAGCATCTAGTGTGACAAAGCCATTACACTCAAACGGCTTTCGCTGAAGCGATGGATATCTCAACTCGGGAATTAGTTATTTTTTATAGTTTGTGAGGTGTGTCGCGGCGCGTCGTAAATCTCGCGTCGATGGACGGCGATAGCGCTCCCGTGCGTCTGCGCCGCTCGTGCCGCGGTAGCCGCGCACGCGCACACACGCACATTGTACAAGTAATATATCCGATGACTTCGGCTGCATCTGATCTGAAGAAAGAAAAAAGTCGACTTGTACATATTTTAAGGTTTTCACGAAGACGTACTTTACTTTACTTTGTGGGTGTTAGATCTGTCATCTCAGTACCTACATTTTAATCGAATTTAGGTTATAAAACGTACCGAGATAAACAGATGTCACAAGCTCGAAGCTAGGTGGAATATACTATAATGAAATATTAAAACATACAGTTAGACAATATTGTAATCTTAATTATGTTTTCATTTTTACCGTCTATGCTCCGCACAGCTCGTGCCGAGGTAGCATAATTTCTGGTAACTTCGGCTTCGACATCTAAAGAAATTAAAAGTAGTTGAGTAGTTATTTTTATGGGGATAATATAGAGAGGATATTACATAGGTAATGAAACCAAGGCCATCAAAATGGTCAGACAGACAACAAAGTAAGATTTAAAAAACTGAAGTCTAAACAAGCGTGAAGTGACTATTGAACAAATTCATATCAGTTCTGTTGAAGTCTACAATTATTTAGTGAAATAAGCAGACCCGTTTTTGAGAAAAAATATCTAAGACAGGCATTTCATGAGATTCGATACGGTAAGTAATCCTCCTAATTCAGTGAAGAGAGCGGACACTGTAACATGGCATGCATGTAAGATTAAATATTACATATTTCGAAAGAGGAAGAAAACGAAACAATACATAAAATAGGTCCAAAGGAATTAGAGCAAGTTGACTGAGGCAGTCGGACGGACAGGCCTACGCGTGATCCCATAATGGTTCCGTTTTTTCATTAAGAGGTACTGAACCCTAAAAACGACCGAAGGTTCATGTTATTTTATGCACACATGCAGACATACTGTGATTATAGCTTTTATTATATGGGTACAACGATTCAACTCTCCTTTAATTTGGGCTATACTCGCTATCATTATTAATCATACGAGCTTAACTCGACGAACGCTATTATAAAAGTAAATATTGACTAAATCTGACATTTGATTAAGAGACGACTCGGCGTTATTGCCTCTCTTAATTGTGTGTTTTTGTAATAAATACACATAAATTACATGGAAAGTGACTTCTACACAATATTGGATAGCGAGTTGGATCACGGAGTAAGCGCGGTGGCCGGGCCGCGGCGACTAACGGTTCTCCTCTATAACCGTCCATAGCTATTCCGATCCAACATTAAAAAGTTTACTTAATTCGATACGCCACTAAAATTGGACTCGAGACGGAATCGACCTGTAATGAGGGAGTTTAAATTAATTTGGAGCTTTAGTTTATGTATAATTTGCGCGTCATTCCCCTCTAATGCTTTTTAATTCGAACTCTACTTTACATGCGCATATTTAAGCAGCAACTGGCTATTAAAATCAATTTGTTCTCGCCGTGAAAATCGTTTGGAATGGTTCCGAGTTCCATGGAAATGTTGCAACGGCCCTTTAGATGAGGCCTGTCGAATTTTTAGATATCTACAGCACAAAGTGTTGGTGGTCCCATTGGGTAAACTTTAAGTGTTATTTGGGTTTAACGGTTTTTATTGTAGTGACTCGAGCATTAAAATAAATAATTTTATTTGAAACGCATTACGGTGTATCAACTATGAAGTCCACTTTCGAATTCTTTTAAAAATCGAATAATGCTTCTGAATCAACTGGCGTATAGTACCTATATCAACATGTTTTTTCTGTATATTAGACTGTTTGATTTCTGCACTAATGCTAATTTAGCATTGGTGTCCGAAGTAATAAAAGTTTTCACATTTCAAGTCGATTTAAAAATTGCACGGTCGGATAGCGTATTAAACTCATTGCTGATTAAGAGTATGAATTATCGATTCTCGAGAGAGGATCATATCGATAAGGCTATCGCCGGCTCGACCGGTCGCGTCTGATTAAAAAGCAAATTGAAACGCTTCGTGTCAAACACTATTAATTTTTACGGCTAACGCGGGGTGCATTCATTTATGTATGAGCCGTATTTATCTTTAGCTACTGATATCAAAACTTATCAATTAGTGATTGAGAGAAATGATATCGGGGACTCCATTTGTAATACGCATTAGCATTTGCTCAGAATATCTTAATGTTGTTGCTTGATTTGTCATTCCAATGTCCGGATTTTCTTTTGTAGATTTATGATTCAATAATCCATAAATGTTACAAGAAGCTGTATTAATGAAGGTATTTACCGTAAATCAATAAATCTATAAATAAATCAGTAATAATAATAAATATCAACAGTAAAATTTCAATCCGTGTATTGTGATGAATGTTGCCCTGATTTAAATATGAGCTCCCGTCCGCTCAGTTATTTACAACGGCTGTACAAAAAACGCGTTGTTTTTAATTATATTGTAGTTATTTATATTGGCTTAGTATCATAAAGTGATAAAGAGAAATTGGCTAACAAATTAATTGTAAAGTGAGGTCGTAAAGTTGTGGTCGTCAGCGCATCAGAGCGGGCGAATGGCGAGGAATGGCGGACCACCGGCCGCGGTGCTTTACTTGTGGGGATTTATTGTTATAAAAATAATGTATCATCGGCGTGAGACTGAGAAGCGCCGACGCACAATGGGTAACAAGGCCCACCGGCGCGGCGCCAAACACTGGCGGACCGACTGAAACTATAGACGTGGTACATACAAAGTTATAAAAAAAGTTGGAAGGTCGAATTTTTCGTAAATCTCAAAAATGTTTGCCACCAGTTTTCATGTCGAATTTTCTAAAGGAAAGTTTTAGAAATTATCGGGCTCCTTCCATGTAGTAAGTTTTATAATTTTAAAAGCTTCCCAGTAGCTGATGATACGACTACCTACGACGCTGAACTGAAGATCTTTCGCAAATCTTTACTTACTTTGTGCATTAAAAATAGGAGAAACAAGTCTTAATTTGCATCCAATAATGGGATATTAATAGACCTACACTACCAATAAAAATTGAAAACCATAAACACACGAATTATACAGTCCGGCTATCTAGTCCCATCTATCTATTAATCGTATTTCAATCAATTAATTGGATCTGCTCCATCGCAAAGGAATATCAAATTTTGAATAATTTCGTTATTAATAATGTGTAGGTAAACAACTAGTTCTGTAACAGGTACAGTCAGCTGCAATAAGATGTACACGATTAGTCCGCTCTTAAATATCTTCGTTAAAATCGAATAAAGCTCCTCCTTCTTTATGAAGATCGTGCAGCGCACCGGGCAGTTTGTCGGTTTGTCCTCCCTCTTACCACAACTTGAAATTTATTTTGTGAACTTGTGACGAGACTCCAACCGCTCAACTCTCAAGACAAAGTCGGTCGCTTTCGTCGAGCAGTCGGGACACGTAGAACAGTGTATAACTTCTTACTATTTGCGAACGTTTTCTCGCAGTTGACTGTACCGGTTGAGCCAGGGCCACAATTAAATTCTATTAGCGCGACACGGCTAATATGTAATTAGTATAGAGCGCCAGTGACAACGCACTCGCCTGAAATATCTCTCATTCTTATTTGACGGAGCCGCGGGCCGAAATTAGGGTTGTTAGCCGGAGATTTCGCTCTGATTACGTTTCCTTCACCGGCAGAAGCAATTAAATAATACTATCGTCGATCCCTTCCTGTGCAATAATGGAAGGAATTGAGCGGACTCAAGAAAATAAATGAATAAGTAGTAGTTTATTTTCAAGATTTAATTATCCGGTTTTTCTCTGATTACGATTGCGTCATAGGTACAGTTACAGCAGCAATGTTATTCTTTTCTGTTTCAGTGGACTGATTCTACAATGTAATAAATTAGTAGAATGCATATGTAGTTCGAATATTTGAGCTTGGGTTATGGTTGTTCTATGTATTTAAGTATATATTTATCTATATAAGTACGTATATCGTCCTCTAGTACCCATAACACAAGCCTTCTTGAGCTTAATTTGGGACTAGATCGATTTGTTTGTGTGAGGTTGTCCGATATTTATTTATTTTATGCTCGCAACTTTGTCCGCGCAAAACTTCTTACTATACTCGTACCGTAGTTGGGCCTAAAGTATCCTTAAACAGCTTTGGATATTCAGCTATCCCACCAATATTGGTTAACATTCGTCCAGCCGTTACGGCGTGACGGGCAGACAAAGTTTTTTTTACTAAAGGATGGATGTATATATCCTGCATTGCGCTGTTAAGATTTTTCCTGAAATTATGACCTACCTCGATACAACAATAATTTTCAATACAATTTTAGAATAGTCAGGTACACATATCATATAGTATATAGAAGATCCCAATCATTTGGAGCCTCGGCTTTAACCTTGTGTCATTTTCTTTCACATTTCTCTATTACTTATCATATCATCGCCTACTTCCTTCTTTATGACATAATGTTCTCCTTAATTGTATCTACCTGTTCCTCTTTATCTATAAGCGTTTTTTTATGTTATACAAGTCCCGTAAATTTCCGTGGTCGCTGTCCAAGTACACGTACTTATTTACCCTGCTATTACCTTCAACATGACGAAACTATTAAAACTAACATGTCAGTCTGTCATCTAGCAACCCTAGCGGAGTTATGAAAGTTTTGTTGCAATAATTATATGGCACAAACGCTGAGAAGTGGCCGGGGCGGCTACGCGGTCATTCTAGCTTAAGATGACGCAACTGTATTGCAATTACTTAATCCATACGCCCTTTTTCATTGATTATATAGCTCGCGACACTATTAATACAGCCGCGACAAGCGTTTGATTGCAAGTCCCGTCCCGGCACCACACGTTGTTACATCTTTGGTACGACAAAGTCCTAAGTAACTATAACGCTCTTAGCCACAAAGGACGGTATCGCAGAAAACGCACGATGTTATTACAGGTTCCCCCGTACGATACCTACTAATATTAATTACACTTAAAGTACAGTTTATAAAAAATCTAGTCGCCTTGATTAGAGCGCTTCTGTACTTAATTACATAAGCATAACCGGTTTTTAAGAAATAAAATCGCAGTAAAAGTGCAGGAACCTGTCTGTCATCGTCGCTTGGGACATATTCTCAAGACTCCTACTGTAACTAATGATACGGGTCGGTTCACTTATGTGCGACATTTCTAGTGGAAACTAGAGGTATTAATCCACCAAGGCTAGCATATCTTGCCGCGGCTTCGTGCGACTCAGCATCACCTGTCCTGGTTCGCACGCTATGGAAAGGAAAATGACAGGTAGTATTTGTCGCACGACAAAGAATCGTATTTCAAAGTTATGCTTGACGTGGAGAGTAACGCAATCGTATGCAGAAGCGCGTTTGATAGAACGGTAAAAAATGACTTTGAGAGTCGAGGAAGGCTGTGATTGACGAATGGCCCGAATGACATGGTGTTCACGCTTGACGTCAAGGTTGGCACACAGACAAGTTCAGCGGAATAATATGTCATAGTCATCGTATTTAAGATGCATTTAATATTTGATCATGTACCTAACAATTTCTGCTCAAATATGCTTAGAATTAAGTAACATATTAAAAAATAAATTACAGTTCCTTTCCAACATTGAACTACACGGTCCATACTTTTCATACCCAGGTGAATACAACAAGAAGACAACAAGCATATCAAGAAGTGTCGGCACCAGCACGGCTTGCACTACTTTGACAAGCAATTTTTTCTCGCGTGGGTATATTACTTATCTCTTTCTAAATAGTACTCGGAAAGAGTGACGGGTGAAGCTATGTCGTGCGACAAGAATCGCGATGCATAGTTGTACTAGACGGGCTGGTCCATCGCGATTATGCGAACACTTAATCAACGTTCTTGCGACGAGGTTTGATTGGGAATGATAAATAGACGCCTATGAGACGCTTCATTTCTGTGCACTTATGGAAGCTTACAGTGTGTTACCGGCACGCGGGCATTTGTTAAAAGCCATTATAATATCGTCCCTTTAGCCATCATTTGCTTTAGATTTTGTCTAACTTTTTGGACCTTTCATTACCCATTTAGCAAATCATAATGATGTGAGTCGACTGCACATAATTACATTTCCCAAATAAGAAAATGCAGGCAACCTAAATGTTAAATTATCGTAATAATGATACTACTTACGAAGGGCTGTAATTTTCACATACTTGTCTATTTACTTTGCTGTACATTGCTGGCAATTTGAACTTTGTTAGAAAATGAATAAAGTCGGAATTATAATTTACTAGCGACCCGCACCTTCCTCTCGAATCACTCTATCTATTAAGATACGCATCAAAATCCGTTGCGTAGTTTTAAAGATCTAAGCATTCATAGGGACAGACAGACAGACAGACAGACAGACAGCAGGAAGCGACTTTGTTTTATACTATGTAGTGATGATTAATTAAATCAGGGTCATCATAGTTAAGGAACTACTACGTGTCTACCCTACTTTAAGTAAAAGTCACTTGCCGGAAACTCACTGTATATAGTGTATACTCGTAAAGGTAACCTCTAAGCGAAGTGATCTCTCTGCCAATGCAACAAGATCGCGCGTACGTTTTTGATCATCAGTTATTCATAACCACAGCCTTGGTTGTCAGCCGACGCGTATATTATTTCGCTGATCTAAGACCTGATAAGATAAGGTTTGTTAATGGTTGACTTAGATCTTGGAGTCCACGCATAAAGCAGCGATAATTATATTACTTGTTATCAGATTACAAGATGGTCTTCTCTATAGGCCCTCTGAAACCTACCTTACGTTACCACCCTACTGAAAATAACTTTGGTTGTCATCTATTTGAATACGATGATGAATGTGGAATAACACTTATTTTCTTTTTGTTTTTTGACGTATAAAATAACAAGTATAAAATCAACAGTAACTATTAATTATTTTAATTTCTAATAAGATTCGTCCGAAATGTGGTCACTATAGGTAAGTCTACTTTAGCAATATGCTCTATTAATGTTGACAATATTGTTTAATGTAGCTTAAATAGCAAAAATCTACATATATTTGGTCCGTGATTATTGATAACATAGATACATCGCTCAAAAGGCTGTATATCAATCGAATGAAGCCTGACGAAGCTAAACTTCTGTGTACTTATTGCGAACGAGCGTAACAAAGTTTTTGTTATTAATACGATTTCGCATTATTAGCCAATTAAGCGATTTTTTACGGTAGCTAAAAGACGTTCTCGATTCAATAAGTGTCGGGTATCATTAATAAATTTAGTAACACGATATTAATATTACTTCGCTTCGCTGAGAATTTTTTATGCAAAGTAATTAAGTCAATTCGTCCGTGTTTTAAGATATCGATAAGTCGATAACATAAGCAATGACTCATTGATGTATGCAGATTCTATTTGAGTAGGTATTGACGGTATCAAAACTTATCTCTGACGACACCTACACATTAGCGTCACGAAGAAAGACCGGAACTATCGGTAAATATACAAAAAAATCGATAGGTAAACTGAGGACACGTTAAACCGAGAAAGCAAATTCACATTGTTGAATCTTTCAATGGTTTCGGTGTTATTGTGTGTGGGATTTGTATTCATTTCTACCGTCATCGACAGCGCCGTTAATTATAATTCGATACCTATATTTATGTTATGAAATGCCATAACGCGGGCAGATAAGTAGTATTCAAAACGATGGGAGGTAATTACATTTCACTACGACAAGGAGGCTAATAGAAGAATACAGTTATTTTGGTCTGCATATGGGAGACTTGGCCAAACCTTCGAAGGTCCCCTACGGGGTTGAAACATGGACACTGACAAAAAACCTCATCTAAAAATTCCAGGTCGCTCAGGGAGTTACGCACTTACGCTCAGAGCTACTCTGAAGAAAGAATCAAGGTTTCCGACATAGCTCTCAGGATAAGTAAACTGAAGTGGCAGTGGGCGTGGTGGTTGGAGAACGGATGGGATCTGCACTTCTAGCACAACTGTGATACGCGACTCTTTCTGTAAAGAACTGTGAAAGAGAGATGGGTTTGGGTATACTATGTCACGAAGCATAGTTGTGCTAGACGGGCTGGAGTGGAGTGCAGACCGCGAACGACGCGCAGCGGGAAGATCTCCGCTATGAGGACTCAACGGTAGCGCCGGCAGAAAGCGTTTGGATACGGATAACTGGGAACCGGAGAAAAATAAGTAAGGGTTAGGCAAGCCTAGGGAATTTAACATTTCCCCCAATTTCTGCCATGCTACGGTAAAAGGACGTATCTTACTATGACATTCGTATTAAGATACGACCTCTTACCGTAACACGGCAGATTTCCTGACCCAATTACATAGGTAATAGATTCCTCGCAATAGCAGGTAATAGTCCTCGCAATTAATGTTTTGGGAAATAGGGTAATGGGTATGTTATTAGCAATCGATTATATCAGCATTTAGAGGTTCCATGATTGTTTGAAGTAACATTGTTTTATGATCGCTCGTGATCGCGGGGTCCATTGAAGGCCCTAATTAATTGAGAACACCGCCGCGCGTGTCGGCATGTAGCCTGATTTACGACGGACCAAATGTTTCCCGAGTTCACCCGGCTCCTTTCATTAATTTCATTTAATTGTTGTCTGCTTAAGCCAAGTCATATCGCTCCGATGTTGCAACTCGAGATCTGTGTGATTTATTGACATTTGGTTCGGTAAAGCTAAATATTATCTCATTGATTGAATGAAGGTGCACCTTTATACGGATATCGAACCACTCCTAGTGAGTGTAGTTTTAAATGAAAAAAAAAAGAGCAGATATAACTCCGCCTTGCACCGGCGGTCTCTTCATTACTTAGGTCGCGATTATTTTCGGAAAAATCTCTCAAATTAATTTACTATCTCGCCTCTATACGCACTAAATATGGGATTTATCTTCCGTCATGATCACGTCGTCGTCACTTTTGCCTTAACCCAATGCAAAAAGTTTGCGGGTACAGTCGAACCAAGAAAATGTGTGAAATAGTTAAAACCTTATTTTAAAACTGTCCATTTTGTTCTTAAATTAGCTGCCGTGAGCCCGTCATCAAATATATATATTATTATAAAATATTTAATACAAAGTGCACCATATTTTCACGCAACTTATCCGTATGTGGATATGTGAAATGGTTAAATTTGTTATTCAGATAAAGATTTATTGATGTTTCTAGATTACGACAGCTTCAATCCTACCCTGACAGCGCCGTGTTTACATTGTTGTAGGTAGACCATAAATTACTGTACTATCGGAAAACGATGTGTTATGCCCAGTTTAGCCTACATAAATACAAAATACTGTTACATAATGCATTGACGGCTGCATTTTATTGTAGAATTTGGAGAATAAATATTTTCTTTATATCAGTAGGGCATTGTTGGGCGACAGTTAACGGTGACCACACGCGCGCCGAACGTCACTTTATTGCCCGTCACTGGGTGAACTTATAGTGTACGACTTCCACACTTCTCGACGACACGCGACGCTGTGAGCTCTCGGTAGTGCAGCTGCCTACGGTCCTGGGTTCGAATCCCTGTCGGCAAATATTTGTACTATGGGCTGGACAAATGCACGGCTTATTTATGAATTCATTCATTCAGAAATGGGCCATGCAATTCTGAAGCTCTCCGTACCTATATGATATTAGTTCGAATTTAGTACTGGGTCATGGATGTTTCTTCCTCTAGTTATTAGTCGTAGGTACAGACTAATACGTTTGCATTTAGGTAATTCATTTAAAGGTACTTTTTACGTAGAGCACTTGTGTTCACAAAAATTCAACTATAGTATATCCATAGTCATATGTCACGTAAGACATAAATAAGACAAGTTACTTTTATTGGTTCAAAGATAATGAGTACAAGTGTTGAGGACTCCTAGTAGGTGTTTACGCCTGTGTTAGGAGCTTCTATGAGTAAGGTTATTTTTATATCTACTTAAATAAATATGTAGAAAATCTGAGCGCACAGAGAAATCTGCAGTGAAGTGCTTTTTAAAACATTTTCAAAATAATGTCGTATTGTGTAAAGGGGACTCTGAAATGATCGACCACCGGTAATGACCAGCGGTACCTACAGCGAGTCATTGTTCTCTCTTTTGAATCTGTTGTGATAAGAGCTACTTCAACTCAGACTTGTACTACCAAATGTATAAATCCGGCCGGATCATTTATTTCTTTTTGTTCACGCCTGACGCCTGTACTTAGTGAAAATATTTCATAATCACCCTTGGAGCAACAACGTCTGTTTTGACGTGAATTTCATATTCACATAAGACGTTTTTCTTTGCCGCTGTGTTGGAAATTGTTATTTCGATATATTGAAACTTGAGACCTGCATTGTTTTGGTCAAATCTGTTTCGTGGCTGCCGAGCCCATAGGTGAACTAGGCCAATAGCTTACTAAAATGGAATCACCATTATCGCACCAGCTAGAAGAGAATGACGTAAGCCAAAGTATAGTAAATTGCTTCGGCCACTGGCATTACTTCATCTAACAGTGGGATACCTCTTAAGGACATTTTAAATGATCGAGAGATTAATTTTCTGTTCTTGTGCTGGATAGATCCTTTACACGTTCAATGTGATTCATTAATCCTTCAATATACTTTGGTAACTAGGAAAACTGCGCGTGCCTTATTCAATGCTTTGTTCCAAATTTTTGTTGTGAGTTTTCTACTAAAGCTTTTTATAGTACTTCATTTATCTACCTCATAAGTTTCCATGCAAAATGGGTATTTACTTATTTACTAAATTGTGTCGCTTTCCAGGGTGAGGGCCTGGAGATCTGGTTTTTCAATACCTAGTTCAGACTCCAGTCCCTCACAAAGGATACTTTGTACCACTTTCATGTTTACCAACTAGTTGTCAAACTGTTTTGTATGTCCTTTGTGAGGTGAAAATAAATGATATTTTTATTTTTATTTATTTATTTAATTCAATTTGCGATGGTCGGCAGTGGCGGCGTATTACAAGATTCGTAATTATTCGATGTATCATAGAAAGTAACCGCACTCTGAAGTTCGAAGTTTGAGTAGCACCTGCAGTCTTTCCCAAGACAGTTTGACACGAGAGCGAGAGGAATCGCACGATATGAACTTCAGAGTAACCTCTCGGGGCTATAGTACCAAGTGTGGCCGGGGCGGCTACCAAACTAAGATGTGAAAAGATTCTTAGGAGTGATTGCTTACAAGAAGCTCAGGACCAGGCCAGTTGATATGTCAAGATCTTCTAAAGCTATCTGCGCGGGCGCTCAGGGCGGCGAGGAGAGCGACAACCAGTGCATTGGGCCGCGTAGCCTGCACGGATACCTGCCCCTGATGAAGAGCTCCATATGAGTTCGAAACATGTCGGGCCGTTCCTGACAATTTGTACGTGAGTTTAAACCGTTTTTATAATTTATTATCTTCTAAGGCCTTTGTCCGAAAGTGAACTGCAACATATAATAGTGATTGAACGTGTAAAAGGTTCAATGAGTTCCCTGCGTCATCGTCACGTCAAGTTGTGGAAAGGTTAGCCGAGTGGCAAATGGGGTTACAATTAATCAGGGCGCTGTAATTTAGCAGTTGAGTATGATTGTTGTTATTGGGGCATACTCGGATCGGTGCGGTCACGACACGGCGCGGCAGTCGGCTCGGCAGGGTTGTCAGCCATTTTGGCTCAAAATGTAAAATATTGACATTTCTCAAACTTATAAAAAAAACTAAAGCATACATTTTTGATAATAATAGGTATCTCGAATGATTTTTGACAATGTTATTTGTACGAGACACGTAATCGATCGAGAATTTTGTTTCGTTGGAAACTTGCACTTGGATCAGGGACCGAATTCGAGATTGACATTTGAGTGATCGCCAAACGTCAAATCTCTATTAGATAACAGTTGTATCGCCATTGAACTGTCTTTAAATGCGATGAGCTTAAAAGTGACATATCTCATCTCAATTTTGGAAATTTGACAATCATTATCGCCTTAATGATTGTCAAAAATGTTATTCATGTATATAAATTTCTGTTTTGAACGAAACGTAACGGACTAATTTCACGTACTACGCGGTCAATTTAAAGTATGCGCCTGTTATTTATGCCGTCACATACAAAGAAGCAAAAATTTTGCGCGTCCGAATTGACGAAGTTGCGATGTTCTAGGGATATCGCCACTTGTCAAGTAGGCACACGTCAAAAGTGACGGATGGCGATGAAAAGGAGAGATCTCCATTATATCTCTAAAATTGGTCGAATACCCCCCCAGGGGCCCAATTCAAGAATGCCGTTGGAGATATCGCCAAACGTCAAATCTCCATTAGATAACAGTTATATCGCCATTGAACTGTCATTTAAATGCGATGAGCTTAAAAGTGACATATTTCATCTCAATTTTGGAAATACGAAGGCGATAACGATTGTCAAAAATGTTATTCATGTATATAAATTTCTGTTTTGAACGAAACGTAACGGACTAATTTCACGTACTACGCGGTCAATTTAAAGTATGCGCGTGTTATTTATGCCGTCATATACAAAGAAAGCGAAAATTTTGCGCGTCCAAATTGACGAAGTTGCGATGTTCTAGGGATATCGCCACTTGTCAAGTAGGCACACGTCAAAAGTGACGGATGGCGATGAAAAGGAGAGATCTCCATTATATCTCTAAAATTGGTCGAATATCCCCCCAGGGGCCCAATTCGAGAATGCCGTTTGAGATATCGCCAAACGTCAAATCTCCATTAGATAACAGTTATATCGCCATTGAACTGTCATTTAAATGCGATGAGCTTAAAAGTGACATATCTCATCTCAATTTTGGAAATACGAAGGCGATAATGATTGTCAAAAAGGTTATTCATGTATATAAATTTATGTTTTGAACGAAACGTAACGGACTAATTTCACGTACTACGCGGTCAATTTAAAGTATGCGCCTGTTATTTATGCCGTCACATACAAAGAAAGCGAAAATTTTGCGCGTCCGAATTGACGAAGTTGCGATGTTCTAGCGATATCGCCACTTGTCAAGTAGGCACACGTCAAAAGTGACGGATGGCGATGAAAAGGAGAGATCTCCATTATATCTCTAAAATTGGTCGAATACCCCCCCGATCTTTTTATCGATAGTTCATTTAAGTTCAAACGGGTTTCTATGATAACTAAATCCAATTTTTTTGCCATCAACTGAAGCAAAAAATATTTGGTTAAATTGATACTGGAAACGTCACCACATCATCCATTAAATTTGGATCGAGTTCCCATTAGATGGACTGACGATCGAACATGTAAAATATGGCGGCGTTGCTGTACTGTACATGTTAGCTCCTCTGTTTACAGCAATGCTCAAGACGGGCCATTTACCGCGGGAGCTAACGGACACTGTAATCGTACCTATTTGTAAAAATAGGAGGAAAAATGTTGCGAGTGCAAGCAATTACCGCCCTATTGCTCTTGCGAACATGATCGCGAGATTTAGCTTTGCTGATTAGATTAGATTAGCAGTGCTGATAACCAGTTCGGTTTCAAGAGCAATGTCTCAACAACCTCGGCTATCTATGCATTCAAGCAGATTGTGGGGTACTATAAATCCAGGAAAACATCCATATACGCCTGTTTCCTGGACTTGAGCAAGGCTTTCGACAGAGTGGATCACCAAATTCTATGGGCATAGTTGCGAGCAAGAGAAACCCCCACACCTGTTGTTAATCTGCTCGATAAGTGGTATTCTCAGCAAAGAAACTTCGTGCGATGGAAGGGAACACTGTCTGCAGCTGCCAGCTTGAATTGCGGCGTAAGACAGGGAGGCAGCATGTCGCCGGCGCTGTTCAATGTTTACATGGATGGACTGTCAGAGGCCCTGACCCGGACCGAAGTGGGCTGCTCCATTAATGGCACCATGACAAACCACTTGTCGTATGCCGACGACATGGTGTTGCTCGCACCATCCATAGCGGCTATGCGGGAACTACTGGCCGAATGCGAGAAGTACGCCCATCAGCACAACATGGCATACAACCCTGACAAGTCGGAGTATATGCTCATGGAAGCTGCCAACAAACCGTCCGCAATACCTCCACTGCTGCTGAACGGAAAGCAGTTGCGTCGAGTAGAGGAAGTAAAATACTTAGGCCACATTCTACTGTCCAGTATGAAGGACGATAAGGACATTGGGAGGCAAAGACGAGCCATAGCGGTGCGAGCCAATATGCTAGCCAGGAGGTTCGCCAAATGCAGTGAGGGCGTCAAGAGGCAACTCTTCCTCTCTTATTGCACTAGCGTCTACACAGTAGAACTGTGGTCTAGGTACACCTGCGCCGCGCTGAGCGACATGCGAGTGCAGTACAATAACGCGTGGCGCGCAATGTTCCGGCTGCCGCGCTGGTGCAGCGCCAGCGCCATGTTCGCCGAGGGGCGCGGGCCGGGCTGGGCCGCGCTGCTACGCACGAGGAGTGCGAACGCCAGAAAGGCCATCTACGCCTCCTCCAACACCCTACTCGCGGTGGCGAGAGAGTGGGATGCCAGTCCGCTCCACGAGCGCTGGAGAGGCTACCATAAGCCTGTGGTCACGGGGCCGGGGTAACCCGTGGCTAATTATTTGTAGGTAATATGTCAATCTGTATTTGTAAATTGTATTTTGTGTTTTAATTTTAATTTATATAATTGTAATTATTATTATGGAATCTCGAATTCTGGAATAAAATTATTTCATTTCATTTCATTTCATTTCATTTCATTTTCATTTCATTGTTCCTTAAATCTTGCGATTAAAATGCATCAATTAAATTATGCGTAATTTATAAATGAACATCTACTGGTTATAAGACTACCGTATACCTACACAAACTTTTCAATTTTCAATTTTAATTAACACAGCAAGTTAAAACTTGTAAAATGCTATCCCTGGTAGATCGTGCGCTACTAATACGGGTCGTTTGCGCGCGCGCCGACCGCCATTACCCAATAAAATTAATTTCACTTAATGCTCATCGATTATTGAATGTAATAATTGTGTGCTTTGGCGTTTCGGAGGTTCGTGATAGATCGCGGCAGTGGACCCCCCGGAGGAGCTATCAACGACCTACTGATTAAATTCTGTAGCAATTTTGCAACAGAAAACCAACTTTATTTCATAGTACGAGTACAAGCCGAACCGTTTGAATCTTTCTGTTACCATGTAGACCGTGAACGATATATATACCATTTAGGTATAGTAAGTATTTTAGGAAGTTTGTGGTCAATTAGTTTTTAACCGACTTAAAAAAAATAGGAGTCATTATTAGTCCATCATTTGTTAATCGAATTTGAATAATATTTTTATATTTTAACGCTCCGAAATGATTTTATTCTAAACAAATAGTATACCCTCCTCTTAATAGTGATTTTGTATAGTTCTCTATGCTGTAAAGAACTTTTGGACTATTTTTAATAGATTCAGAATCGGAATATTTTCGCCAGAAAAAAATCTGGTTACAAAAAAATTACAATTGCGCATACTAGAGTTGAGTATCCCACTTCTGATATTATGTATAATAGATAGATAGATATCCGTCACACGGCCGTGGTATTCTAATAAACATCGACAGTCAAGAGTAATGACTAATGAGCAATGAACAGCAAAGGTACAGGTACACAGACAGCGCCAGGAGGCAGAGGCACTAGTAGCGCGCATCTCTGTAATAGCGGCCCATGTAACCCATCCATAACGAATTTCTTATTCATCGATATTAATACGACGACATGACACCGCACGGTACAAATGAGCGCTCAAGGCAGATTTTATTTATGTGAACATATACTGATCTGCAATTAGTAGCACAGTCGGTACAATAACACTAACTTGTCCTCTATGGCTTTGTTCGCCGATGACGCTATTTTTAGCCACTTTATCGTTAGGTTTCTCTCAATGATAAAATCTAAAGTACCTACCTACTTATGAAGGGACGTACGGTGAATGACTTAAGGTATAAAAGATTTAAAATATTTGATGTTGGGTGGGTATTATAATACTAAAAAATATAGCGTCTTGAAACAAGATAGACAATACGCTATGTCACACACAAATCCGTCGAAACATATAAGTTAAGTAGGTATAGGGTTGAAGGTAACGATTGAAGATAAACTTAATCTGACTGTCTGAATGTATTCATATTGATCACCAATTTTGGCGTTTCTTCTGAATGGAACTTTTAGTTTAACTCTGAATGTAAATCGATTGATTCCCACAAGCAAGCAAGTTTGGATTGTGCAGTCTTGATAACAACACCTTCGAAAACAACAATTACATTACTTACAAGTAAACCCTACCAGAATTTTACAGTATGACTCATCTTTCATCTGATTCATACTTGGATGTAACGTTTGAAAAATTACGGGCTTGTTTTAAAGTGACAACACGTTTTCTTAATATAGTCTTGTGCGCCTTGTGAAATTATCCATGTCAAAACATTATTCCAAATTACGATCACAAATCAACTCCAGGCAAATTATTAAAGATGAGAGTATACTTTAACGATATACTAGTATTACAATAAATGATGATACTTTAATAATATTATAATACTATCTGTAAAAGATATAACGTAGTGATAATGCTGCGTCGTTTTGTCATGGAAATGGTTTACACGTTACGTGAAGTACTGGGTGATTACCACAATCTTGTAGCTCATTTGTCATTGAAGGTTGGTTCACAGATCCAACGCTATGAAATGAAAGGAATTCAAAAAGATAAAAAGCTTCTTATCTCATGCAGGGTTGTATATGTAACCCAGTAAAAGTTTAACGGAATAATACATACTCAAACTCAGTTTAATTGACTTTGCTTGTATATTAACCATTCAATGGTCTGACCCTTGCTTCGATCTCATAACGTACCCACGAGACCTCATTAGGGCTGTAAAACGTTTTTACTTTAAGCTCATGTTCTTGGTAAATATAACATAAATCTCTGTAAGTAGTTGGAATTAATTTTATTACAATTAGTTACTTGGGATGCTTCTTGCTGTGATATATGCATGATAAATTTGGTGGATGTCATTGAAATGATCGTTTCTTTCAACGGATCGGCAGTTTTGTAATTAAATTTAGTGGCTTTTAAATTGGTTGTGAAATGGCTTTCATCAAGTATAATGAGGCGGCTCGCGGCTGCCTTATCGCTGGCATGCGGCGTGTGCGCCGGTTAGGTGCTTCCCCACCGGCGAGTCGAGGCGAGATGAGGCGGGACGAGAGCTGTACCCAATACCATGAGTTTACAGTGACCTTACTCGCTAGCGACTACTGTACTATTCTCCATACAAATCGTTTACGCTGTCGTTAGCGAGTAGGGTCACGTTAACTCATGGCAAGGGCACAGGGATCATCGGTAGATCTACCACATATCACATTAATAGATCGCCACGCGTTGCTCTACCTGACCATTAGACGCCGGGAGAAGAAGTTCGTTATTAACGAGTATAATATTCTGAAAATTTACATTGCTGAACTTTTTTAATGTCGAAGTTAATCCTAAATTCTCCTCTCATAATAGGGATTATCAATTAATATTTATAGATGCAACACATTTTTAAATTGCCCATCTACACATACTGCACTGCAATCTGATCTGATTTCATTTAACAGCTTTTGTGCATGGGTATCAGAATTCAGGAGATAGAAACATTTTATACTCACATTTTTTTTCTTCGACAATATCCCAGTAGGTACCTACACATTTTCATTTTTATCTATGATGCTAACGCTGAGACCAGTAGTAATAAGTAGCAACTTAAATACATCTTAAAACTAATTAGGAATACAATGTACGGTCCATCTAGTAGCCGTATCATCGACCAATATGCTTTTAATATGCCACAGATCTCGTTCACACCCACTAAGACCCTATACCGTACTAGTAATGAGCCTGATGACTTTCACCAGATGAATATCTAAATATTTAAAACGCGATAAAACATACTTTTAACGACTACCCTAAAAGTATTTTATTAGACCGGAGACTTCGGATTCGTCCCCACCGTGATACAGATTACAAAAATTACACATACATTTTCTTTTATGGCCTTTAAACATTTTTATTTCAGATTTAAATTAATTGAGCGCAAACAAGATGCAGTTTATGATTCAAAAATATGGCGTCTTATTAATGTTAAATTATGGAAGCTAATGGAGTTGGGATGATACTTGCCGCATAATTTAAGATACATGGAACACTTGACGCTATTTTTCATCAATTTTATTATAATTACGGATCGTAAATATTCGATAATAACCAAAAATTTACTGGAGCAAATCCAGGTATGATTAGAAATGTTTAATTCGATGTTTCTGGAAATGTTTGTTTATAATTAGATCATGATACATTACACGCTGTACGTGTGTACGATATACCGTTTGTCAAATGCTTATCTTCTTGTCGTCGTCTCTTCGCAATCTCGGGTCTAAATAGGTCGGTGTGAAGTCCCCGTTTGAGTTCATTATTAGTTCAATATGATCTGATAAGTTATTCCTCGCCCGCGGAGCGAGACACGCATTCGGGGTATTTCCGAAGCCGTTAACAGCATCCCTAATGCGCTTATTAGACTGCCCGTCTCATTTTATTTACCCAAAACTAAAATAATTACACATGTAATGTCCGATATTAATGCGCTCCGTGATATATTTATAGCTTTAATGTACGTTCGTGTGCCAGACGATAATATTAAAATATATATATTTTTGATAAATATTCATGAGTGATAGAGGCATTGCGATACATTACAAGGGCTATAAGTCAACGAAACGCCGCGTGGCGGTGCCCTGGCGCCGGAGCGATGGTCGCTGGTCGCGTCTGCCTGCGCCGCCATCACTGCTCAACCACGGCGCATGCGTTGTCTCTGCCAGGGTTACCAACTGCGATAAGATAACAATAAAACAATGCCTGTTTATTTAAATGCCTGTGCTAACTCTAACCCATGAGCGTCTGTCAGACTGTCGCAGACGCAAGCGATACATGGATTAGGCGTTGCCGAAATAGCTTCCGTACCAAATTACGAAGGTTGCGCCGTCAATGCCTAACATCAAATGTTAGAACAATAACAACAAGAATACATTAATGTTTATGTTTTGCTTAGTAGCTATAGCGACGAGAACTCTTATATGGAATGAGGAATGGCTTGAATTAAGATAAATCGTAAGCAAAGGTAACCCTGCTCGTGTAACACATCATTTATGGCCATCCGACTTTGTCTAGCGACATGTCCACGCTGTGAGACTTCATATTTTTATGGCGCTATCACGTAGCATTTTACAATTCTACCTGTCTACACATAATTTAACTGTCGGTACCATAAAAGTATTACTTAGTTGGATTGTGGCTATTAACGTTCAGCTTCGGGATGAACTCATCCTTGCATTGTTTGACTTTCTAGTAGTAGGTAAAACATGCACAAGTATAGGATATATATTTTATCTATGATTTCTTGTATGATGAACATTTCTTGTTTGAATGTTTTGCAACACGCGTGTTATGTAGAAAATCAAGTGTAGACGGTATTTATTTATTTATTATATGTAGGAACAGTAACAAGTTACAAACTAACAGCTTATGCGTTAATTACATATTATACATATATATCATCATTTGTTTGCAACTCAACAAGAACTGTTCACATCATTTTCAGATTACAGTTCTAAATAAAAAGCGGAAGTAACTACATTAAACTAACACTAATTACTATACTAAATAATATTTCGCATTTAAGGACCTGAAAAAGGTATGAAAGCTTTATCAAGTTTCATGCGAAAATACGCCAAAATTCATGATAAATAAGGTGTTCAAGGATTCATTCGAATAAATCGGTGCAAATAGCAACGTAGTTGTTTAATAACAATAGTTACTAACAAAACTGTTGCTACCGTACGTGTTTATTAATCTACCTATATGCTTAATACCATGCCTACTCCGTACTATACAGTATACATTAATAACTGAAGATCATCCAACAGCACGCGCGGCGCACGCGCCGTCCCACGCCGCCATTTGTAACGCCGCCTCGCGCGCTACCGGTGGCATGAGAAAAATCATTTCCCCTCATTTATGGCCATTTCTCAATTGCCGTGACCTAACGTGGTAGCATTATAGGAAGTAGATATAAATAAGTATATAAATATCAGACAAACTTGCGTAAATCGGCTTAGTGCCAAATTAAGGTTGAGTATGAGTAGGTATGCTTTTGTACTTGACAACGACATACATACGTAAATAGTAGTTTTTGATGCAAGTGTGGAAAGTATGTCATTTTGAACGAGTCCCGAGGAGTCTTGGCCTGAGCCGCAAGGCGAGGGTCAAGACTCGGGACGAGTTAAAATGACACTTCCACACGTGTACCAAACAACGTTTTTTAATACATTTGCGAAAAATTGCAATAATACAAATTTAAAACAGTAATTGAAAGGGGCAATTATATTTATTTCTGTCTGATAAAAATTAAAAGTACTTACAATTTTTAGAGCAATTGTGAAGGGTCGCATTTAAGGCCTTTGCTGATAAGTTTAAAGTTTTATTCAAGTTGTTAATAATTCTCTTTTTCTTGTTTCCAGCCAATAAAATGTTCATAGACGGCAATGTAATTTTGCGGGTAAAATACTCTCACTTGCAATTTTTGCCTTGGCTGGTATATAGGGCGGTGTTAAATGTATTCTGGTAACATCAGAATCCATCATTTTCTATCAAAAACTTTTATTTTATAAATCTTACGTGTCATTTACACATAATTAAAACAATCTTGAATGAAAAAGAAAGTTTTACTTTTAATTGTAATATTTTTTTCAAGATGGCGTCGGCTGTCATCATTCAGCCAAATCAAAAGAAATAGTTTTAATATTTCAGAAGAGATATGATAATGTTACACAGTAATTTAATTGATTCCAAACAATAAACATCGTGAATCTGCTTTTAGTTCTTTACGTTTCATACAATTGTAAATAAATAAATATAATATTATTTAATACACATTAATACCGATCATTCATAATTATTATGAATTTATAAAGCAGCGCGTGGGTCACGCTTAATACTGTATTTTCTAATCTGTGACAATACTTTTCTTTTTAATTTTTTTAGGTCACGCATAATACTCATTTGCTCATTAAATAATAGTCACTCAGACAAATTATTAGAACCGTTTTTGAATCTTTTTAATAGATAACCCTTTGATTGATCCAATATGTGCCAATATGCAGTTTAAATATTTTAAGCATAATTATAAGATATACACTTGCAATGCTGTATGACGTAATAAATAAAGTCGGAAAGTGATTGACCTTTGTTTGGATGTATGAGACATGACGTGTTAGTACAAAAGAAAATTAAAAAAAATTGAAAAGTAAAAAGCACTAGTTTGAAATATCCTACTTTTCGCACGATTTGCAGCTACGAAAAGTACCACTTTTTGAGCAACTGTATTAAAAAATATCTTAAACTTACATAAACAGAAATCCACATCCAAGATCCTTGCCATATTGGAGCCCAGAACCACCGACTTTAATTTGCAGGACATTGTATAACTAATCAAACGTGTCACAAACTCACTTGATGAAATTACAATTTGTGCAAAGAAATTTTCGATGAGAATGTCTCACAGAACTAGAACGTTACAATTTATGCAGTTTAGCTGCTCTAATTCTAACGTGTACTTAAACGCATACTCTCAAACTTGAAAAATTCAAGTTTACATTAATCCAGGGATTCTCAAATTTTGCACCGAAGAGAGTAAAGAGGGACGGCCCGTGAGACGTTTCAGTTTATTATTCTCCGGAAAAAACTACGTTAATTTGACTAGCTGACCCCGTAAATGCACCGTAAACATTTAAGGTTTGGAAACCCATGCATTCATGATTTGATATTGCGAATAACATTTTGGTGTAATAGCTTCGAATCCATGGATTCTGACCGGAGTGCAGTTACGAGAAACTCGTAAAATATTCCCGTAGAATATCACGTTTTATTTCGTGTTCTATCTTCACCATCATAATAGCGTTTTTATTTGTAGCGCCATTAACTATAACTTCGTTTCGGATTTCATTGGGTTTTAATGATCTCAATAAAATTGTAATGTATTCAAACATATAGAGCAAGTAATGTTAAACTTATGACCTGATGAAATTCTGTGAATTTAAATACTCGGATACTTAATTTTAAAATGAATTGCCTCACCTCGATAACCGCCGGTGTATTTAAAATTATGAAGTTTGTGCCGACGATTTTAATTTATTTTATTTGAACTGCTGGCAGTTTAATTTGCGACCAAAAATGTAATTACATTTATTACATAAATTATTACAAATCGACAATCAGCAACTCAATGCAAGCAAATAAAATCAGTGAAATGGAGTGGCTGTTCGCATTAAAGTTTTTAATGTTTATATTTGATACGTTTTATATTTTGAAAGATGAGTAAAAGTTATTGTTAGTTTTTATTGTGTTGTATGTTGATGGTGACAGATACATTTCAGAGCAGTTATCGTTTTCAGCGGCTGAAAATAGCGTCTCGAAAATCTTTGTGCTGCCAGAGCTTTGTTGATTACACACTGACGACTATTTTAGTTTAACGATGTGTAAATAGGTAGGTACTCGTATTTAAGCGTGAACTCATGTGGAGCCACAAAATAATGCAATATATTGCAACTTCAAAATTCCTCAAATATTACAATGTTTCAGAGGCAAGAGGTTTGGATCATTGGAAGTTTGAACTCGATAACTATCGAATTAATTTTCAGGAACCTTGGATAGCGTTATGTATTAAAACATCGGTACTTATTTACTTATCTCATATAACGACAGTGGCGCCCGGCTAGAATTTTGAAAAATCCGTTTTTTTATATCATCATATTTATAAGTTTTACTGGCGAAATAAATAATTTTTTTTCGAAACTGTGAAGGTTTTCCACTTTTATAAGATCATCTGCACCTAAGCTTACCTAAAGCTACCGAGGTACACAAGTGAAGTAAATAAGTATACAAGGATTAAATAGTGTCTAGAAAAGTTTAGGTCAAGTTGAGTTCAAGACAATACGGACATCTTGGGATTTTTTTTGTTTTGTTGAACTGAATATTTTTATGTTAAAATAACAGGATAATATTAATAGGGTTGGGTACAGAGTTATAAAAAAACAGTGTCTCAAATCCAAAGGTTTTGGCTGAGCTTTAATGAGTAACTCAATGGATATAGTTACTAAATCAAGGCTTCTCAGTATGACCGCTGGGTACCTATACGCCTCCCGCAAAGAAAGCTACCATGACCGGTCCTGCACCACTCACATACAGTGGAGTTCAGAGACTTTTCAGCAATTCTCAGTACAGTCAGCATCAAAAGTAGCTGTCAATTTTACTACCGGCTTCTGTCAAATTGCATACTAATATTGTCAGCTACAGTCCGTGAGCTCTCTTTCGTATTTAGATCGCGTAAGAGCGAGCGAGGCAGGTATAAAACTCGAATCACATTCTGTTAGCTCACGCACTGTGCTTTTGATGCTGAATGTACGTATACTAATACGTACGAGTAATTATTATATTTCGTTGGATAATTTAAAAGATATTATCAATGTAGCTGGTATCTCCACCGCACTCTTATCCACCGCGACAGCCCGAAACTTGTCCCGTTAAGTCAGTTATGATAATTACGTGCATCTCCTTAATAAATATGAGTGCGGGTTCAGTTCTCGGCCTTATAAAAACGAATGTTTGACCCGTGCTCTCGGCTCATGAATATTTAATATTTACAAATTATTAATCCAACACTTATCCCGTTTGCCCTACGGACGCATTCCTATTTGATAGGGCCGATTGCCATGCGACTGTATTATAATGATATCTGGGCTGTCAAGGCGTTTGAAGGTTTTATGAAGATTAGAAAATAGAGTGCCCCCGCCGCTCGCCTCCGGTTCATTTGCTCTAACATTTGATCCCTTCCGTACTCAATTTGTTGCAACATTGCACTACGTCGCTATAAATTTGAACACTATTGCTAATGTTAATTATCTGTTACTGAAACTACTTTAGGCGTTAAGCGGTCCGGATTGTAATGATTTTGATTGTGAAACGATTCTCGTACAGAAAGTACCTACTTGCAGAGAGAATGTGGTGAAGTAATTTTTTGCAATTGGTATGTATATTTATTTATATTATATCCATTAATACCAGCGTCAAACTCTGATTAAAAGTATATAAAAGTACTAAGTACTAAGTATATAAAAAACCAAGAAAAATATAAAATAAAAAAATATTCAAACGCAAACCTATTGTAATTTAATTCGTATACGAGTAAACAGTAATCCCACCAAAAACATTTCATGTAAAATTGACGGCCAAGACTCACATTCTCATAACGCTTTCGCTGTAAAAAAGTTATCAGATCCCAGGAAAAGCCAAGCCCCTAAGCCCCGACTTTACTAACCCCACCACCTTGGTTTAAAAAGTATGGCATCAACTGGCTTCAAGCCCCTAAACCCGGAGTTTACTAACCCTACACCTTTGTTTCAAAAGTATGGCTTGGCCGTTTCATAGAGTACCGTAAATAAGTCTAACGGACCGTCTGGCCCATATGGTATCAAGAAACTAAGTTTATGTCTTTGATAATATATACTTATAAACTTAATTCCTTACGATATGGGCCGGACACTCCGCTAGACTTATTTACGGTAGTCTATGAAACGGCCAAGCCATACTTTTGGAACAAAGGTGTAGGGTTAGTAAACTCCGGGTTTAGGGGCTTGAAGCCAGTTGATGCCATACTTTTTAAACCAAGGTGGTGGGGTTAGTAAAGTCGGGGCTTAGGGGCTTGGCTTTTCCTGGGATCTGATAACTTTTTTACAGCGAAAGCGTTATGAGAATGTGAGTCTTGGCCGTCAATTTTACATGAAATGTTTTTGGTGGGATCTCATTTCTTTTTGTAAGGTGCTTTAGTTTTTTTAATTTTTTTGGGCTGTAGGGTTTCTTGAGCGACAACTGAAGTAGACAATTGTGTATTTAAGAAATACTTAATTCTAGCCCCATACATATACACTTTTATCCCCTATTATGGGAAACCCATACAAACTTCCATCCCCTTATTTAAAGGGTGGGGGGTGATTTTTTAAAAGTCCTACAATATGTATTTGATTTATAACAATGAGTCCCTATAGGTTTCAATTTTCAGACCTCTAGTATCAAAATTTGCGGAAGTTTCATACAAACTTCCATCCCCTAGTTTAAGGGGTTGGGGGGTAAAAGTTCCAAGTTTTAGAATTATTTTGTTGTTTGTGTACTAATACTAGCTTACATACAAAATTTCAGCTTTCTAGGTCATCGGGAAGTACCCCAGAGGTTTTGATACGTCAGTGAGTGAGTGGCAAAATCGGCGTATTTTAGGTACCTATAAAACCTAAAGTATAAAAGCTAGATCAATTAAATTTTGTACATTTTATATGTTACTGCATCTTAACCTGAGAATTTGGGCGCTCTAGTGCATGTTAACTGGGACGAAACTATGAGGGTTTGAATATGAGACGAAACGGTTCGAGAAAAGGTAGGTAGTGCCCCCTTCTTTTTTGTTCGTCTTGGCGGGGGCACTACCGTGCCCCCAGATATTTAAAATACGAAGTCGAAGTGTAGATATGGAAGTAGTAATAATTGTGTATAAGAAATACTTACGTTTAGCCCGATATATACTACTTTTATCGCCCATTATGGAAAACCCATAAAAACTTTCATCCCCTTATTTAAAGGGTGGGGGGTGATTTTTTTTAAATCCTAGAATATTTATTTTATTATTTATAAATAATAAAGGAGTCCCTATATCAATTTTCAGACCTCTAGTATCAAAATTTGCAGAAGTCTCATACAAACTTCCATCCTCTAGTTTAAGGGGTTGGGGGGTAAAAGTTCCAAGTTTCAGAATTATTCTATTGTTTGTGTACTAAACCTAGCTTACATACCAAAGCTTCAGCTTCAGCTTTCTAGGTCATCGGGAAGTACCCCAGAGGTTTTGATACATCAGCGAGTGAGTGGCAAAATCGGCGTATTTTAGGTACCAATAAAACCTAAAGTATAAAAGCTAAATCAATGAAATTTAGTACATTTCATATGTTCCCTAACTGCATCTTAACCTGTGAATTTGGGTGCTCTGGACGGGACTGGGACGAAACTATGAGGGTTTGAAAATGAGACGAAACGGTTCGAGAAAAGGTAGGTAGTGCCCCGCCTCTTTTTTTTCGTCTTGGCGGGGGCACTACCGTGCCCCCAGATAATAGAGGCTGGTGCATAATAAATATGTATCTTAAAAATATCAGCGCCATGATTTTCCTCCATTTTTTAAATTTAGTTGACAATACCTAAATAGCCCATTTCCTAAAATAACTATTATATACCACTCAACATAATATGTATTATCTTCCAAGTTTTGCTTACTATCTCAAAAAGAAAAAAAATCGAGCATTAGTTACGACATCGAATCGTCTTAATCGTATTATAGAGGTTGATGATAAAGAAACGTAATTTTGAAAAAAAAAAGATCGTCCAAAAATATCACTGTGACTTTTCACGACGGAACAACGTTATAATATCTCGTACGCCTGGGTTGCGACCCTGGAGTCACAATTTTGTGTATTTTCAACCAAATTCAAAAGAAATGAGGTTCTCAATTCGGTTGTATATTTTTGTACTGCTAATTACCCCAGAACTCCGTCGTGAACCGATTTGGAAAATTATTTTTCCTTTTGAGAGTAGGCATAGGTAGTTAAATTAGAACCATACAAATTTGGTGAAGATCCGTTGATGAGGAATCAAAGGGACTTTTAAATTATTGTGTTTTTGAAAATTCGTTTTTTCTTGCGAAAGATCGGTATTTTTTTGTGAAAAGTTGGTTATTAGGTACGAGATTCCTTACGAAACATTTAGGAATTCGATTAAAAAGAGGTATAACATCACTTTAAATATTGTTATCTCATTACAGTAAGTTTTGTCACAGGCGTGACAAAATCACAGTGATTTTTTAACTAGAGGCTGTGCCCTACTCTATCCAGTGTGCTTTCAGCTAGCTCCACTGTGCACTGATAATAGCTAATGCTCAGAACAATCTCTATAACGAGCACAGTCACGCGTACATAAAATTTGAATATATCCCGCTACTGTATTAAAAATATTGATAACGTATATTTAGAGAGATGTCTTAATAATTCAATCCTATGCGTTTCAGATAAGGTAAGTCGGCTGGCATTTTAAAACCCAATGACTTAATTGCGTCTTCAGTTGGATAGATGGAATCCAAGGGAATATTTAAACGGTATGTTATAAGCACGTGGCTTCTATAATTTGATTACATACTTATACTGTTGTAAAATCAATGAAGATATTTAACTCAAACTGATGTAGGCTATTTGACAAATATTTAGGCAATTTAATGCCCGACGGTTCCTAAATAAAAAAAGTTGTTCCGATTTTTTTGTTATAAGTTATTCAGAATATACATTTGTGTATATTTATGTCATTGTAGCCACATAATGTCAAAACAGCTAACCCGCTTTTGATAATTCTCAGTACAGGCTAATATAGCCATGATACTGTTTTAAGTTTGCACCTCGTAGTTTAACTGAGTCGCTAAATAGTTTTTGCGATTACCTTTTGCTGGGACTATTTTTGCGTTTATAAATCTAAACCTCTATCCTACGTTACCTCTTTACAAACTTTATACAAACTTGTATGTCTGTAGGATTACTTAGTTCTCCATGAAAGCGGATTCGTTCCGCTCTCCATCATTCTCTCACACTCTCCATCCTCATTTACAACAACGATAAGTTTACATTTGCAAATAAGGACGATGCCTTACTGCAAACCCTTAGTCGTTACACGTGGAGTTTCCCCAGCACGTGTTTACCATAAATAAAATATGTAGGTACTATCAGCATGAACCGCTTTACTTTTTAAGAGAGAGAGATAACACGTGCAGCTTGTTCTTTTTCGATTTTGAAGACATAAAAAAACGTCTTACATGACAGATTATGATTTCTATACCTTAATAGATGTAAGAGAATAGACTTAGTCGTATTATGTAAAAGTTTTTCATTGTGTCGGCTAAAATAAGTCGTCAGATAGCGCGGGCCTTTTGACCGGGGACGCTCCGCCGAAGCCTATCTTCCGGCGAGACGGCCCGATTGTTCCAACGACTTAACATATCAATTATGTCGAACACAAAGCCAGATAAGAGGTTGAGCGACTTGAATAAAATAATTAACTGATTGGTGTTTGTATAATTCATCAAGTGGACGTTCGTGAGCGCCGGGCCACTTAGTGCCGTTTTATCAGATAGCTCTCTTTACCATCTCGTAGCGTGGTAGCACACAATGGGACTGTAAATGCAGGGCGCCATTGACGGCCATTGTATGAGGCTTTTATCTGGTCACGCCGATTTGGGGTATTATGACGGACGCGGAAGATACCGTCGCTTGCGCAGCGCTGCGGCTAAAGTAAACTGTCAAAACGACTATCGTATGCTGACGGTTTGATTGTCGTTAAACGAAATGAAGCATTTGCTGTGACATGCTCATTGTTAATAATGTCATTTGAGGGTTTACTAATGTTTCGCCGAAAATTATTTAGCAAATTCTTAACTCGCCGAACTACGTATCCCATATTTTTATTTGGTCAAATTTTCATTTCCCAACTCAGCGTTTCGCACTGATATCTTTTCCCAATTAATGATTTGATAAACTATTGTTAGACCAATTATTATCTGGGATTTTTATAAGATGTCAATTATGTTTTCGTCAAATGTATTGATTGGTATACCTTGATTTAGCAACATATTGAATGGCATTATGCAAATCGCAGTATAATTTTATTGCATTAAGCGGGTAGGGTGATGCACCATGCACCTAAATTTAGAGGGTACTTTTGTTTACATACTTTGTGGCAAAGTAGCATTTCATTCTTAAGTTATCATCGCTGATAGTTAATGTGCGTGTGTGCATAAAAAAAATAACCCTAACCTACATCTCTGGGAGCAGTTTCGTCCCGAAGACTGTAATCCCGAAGACTGTAATCCCGACGGCTAGAATTCCTACAGTTCACATACATACGTATCACAAGTACAACAAAAGGAGCGTTTTTTAGGGATATAAAAAAAACTAACCTAACCTAACCCGGCCGAGTCGGATCTGCTCACATACATACGTATCACAAGTACAACAAATTGATTTTGATTAAAAAATATTTTTTCGGTTTATATTTGTGTTTTATTTTGCACTATCATCATACTGTAAGCAATGGTTGTCGGTAATTTGCCCAAATGGCTTTTGATGAATCGTTATTTGACTAAGCAAATCATTTGCTACACAATTATTTACCACATAAAATTTGACGATATGTTATTTGCCTTAGCAAATCATTTCCTACACAATTATTTACCACATAAAAATTGACATTATAAAATTTTGGAATATAAAAATGTAGCGAAATAAAAAAAATACGAAGTAAAATTATGCCAAGGATTGGTTTGCGTAATAAAACTTCGGCGAAAAGTTGGTTGCCAAATGAAATTTGACGAAACATAATTCGGCGAAAAGTCAGTACACCGTCATTTGAGTTAGAGAATACGACAGAAAATGCGACGTATACATGCGTTATTTGTTGTAACCTCCCTGTATGTACGCCTGTATTGCGGCTACAATACATGATGATTGTGATTAAATGACTTAATGATTGTATAAATTCTGCCCGGGTTTGGGCAACGGCGCATTCATGATATATTACCGATAGGCGACGGTCAAACGCTCAGATCCCGTAATTTTGTGTAAATTATACCCATATCGAACCACTGATATGTTATTATTCATGTTTATGGGGAGTAAAGGTCGTATCTAATTATAATTATTTTTATATGTCCAGTGGGTATATTAAGAGCGGCGCGGCATCGCCAATCGAGAGCACAGCAACAACGTTATTAATAAAACACACAACGCGACCCCGTGGCGTGTACTAGCGCCATCATTTATGTCCACTGACGGAAATTAAAGAGAAAGGAATAAAAATGTCCCGCCTAATGTCGGGCTGGACCTCTGGCGGCGAATGTGTAATATCCGCCTGGGGGACGCCGCGCCCGACTCGACTAAATAATTTTAATTACATGTTATTGATATATTCTCTCCCGAAGCGGTCGATCTGTCGATAACGCCGCGCAATTAGCCGGTGAACTTTGACTCGGCGATTTGTTGTGGGAAAGGCGAAATTGGAGCCCCCGGGCGAGCCCTGCCGCTTCGTGTGACTATAGCTTTGGATTTGCAGCAAATGTGCTAACTGAACCAGCGTATCCTACACGTGAATTGGGCCTGTTAATTGCACTCTTGTGGATGAAAGTTGTTTAAAAATAGATAAAGGTAAATAGAAGTTTACGAGAAACATTGCTAATTGATTGATTGATTGTCTATACATGTCAAGTTCTTTTCTTTTTTTTCTGCGTGGCTTTCATTCCTTTCTGGGTTAGCAAGATGTGTTTCGCCAATGTCGACGTGAAGGCATATCACACGATAGGAGAATGGTCGGTATATATAATTTCCAGTTTTTGTGAGGGGATAGGTGAGGGACCTAAAACAAACAACATTTATTTGTGTTATATGCGACTTCTACGACGTGAGTAAACCTGATTATGTATTTTAATATGTCTGAGACTCACGGTAGTTTTCTATGTAAAATTGCTAACCGAAGAATACGATGTTTCTAATGGCATGGTCTACTTTACCGATTTGTTCTATTCAAAGTAACCACTATATATTTTATTCACATTGATAAATATATCTACTTCATTTTCATAAGCGTTGAATTTAAGTTAACAAGTCATAGAGCTCAAGTTCAGGCGTGCACAATATAGGATCTAATAATATAGCTATATCTCCTACAAAATGGCAACTTAAATGTGTGTCCGTGATGAAGCCGAGATATCGCTAAATTGGCAATATCACAATGCCTTGTTGGATCAGGGCTTCGACTATAAAAGTTGTTTACCATTTTGAGTTGTTTGGTTAAGTGGCGTACCTATTGCCTTGTTGCCCTACAAGTTCGCCGTTAATGGCGGGGACAGTCATGAATATCGGCTTCGGAGCGGCGCTGTCGCATAATAACCATGACTCGCCCAGCACGACGCTTAAGTTATTACGCGAAAGATTGAAAGAAAATTAGCTGTCCCAGAATAAAGCCGTAAAAATTGCCTTCATAATGGGCCACGATTAAAAGGTTGGTGCTCCGCAAGCCTGGCTTAAAGAGGGGGACATATGGAGGCGCGTCAGCTTCGGAACTGTTGGCTATAACTCGCGCGTCGGGTGGCCTCGCCAGCACCGATGAAAAGCGTTTTGTCGCCAGCTGCGGCTATGAATATTTACGAGTCCTGCCCATTCCCGGGAAGCATCCTCAACACACCCTGAATCTGAATCTCAAATCAAACGCGACATTCAAAACGACGCGTTGATGAATCTCGTAGGTATAAATTAGCCTTTACGGCCATTGTCAGCGTTTCAGGTCAAATATTATTTATGGCTTAGCAATTGCTTAAGCATACATTCAACGGCATACTTGCATGACGACATAATCATATCGCGTATAAGTATACCTTCGCGCAACATGATACAGTAATGATAATTGATTAAAACAGATCATAACGTTATTATAATTGATGAGGGCTCGGAGTGGCTTAAAATGTCATGGTCCACCTATCCAATATTAAAGTTCATCACCCCATGTTCATTATAGAAAGTAATAACGACGCAGATGACTATTATCATTCTCCTAACAGCGTGTCCATTCATATACGATATCTTTTTCGTCTTTTCTGTATCTTTTTTACAATGGTTTACGATTTTGTTACATTTACGCGTTACAAATGTGACTTAAATACTTAAATTGCGCTTCGTTTCCGCGTTTCTTACTTTTTACTTTTGAATAAGGTGCTTGTAAATGAAATTTTTCAAATGATTAAAGATCTAAAGGGAATATTTCATTGATTATGTTAAACATTAATTACTTTTTGGTATATAAAAATACATAAAACTAAGAAAACATAAGACAAGTTTTATGGAAACAGGTGCACTGTTTGCCGTGGTAGTGACCGCGTTGAGGTCCTCCACTGAGGAACTCACGAAGAGTCCGATAGAAGTCGGGCTAGCCGTAAATAAAGCTGAAATTGTATTACTACAATATTATCGTTTAAAATCTCATTGATAAAGGGTGTAATGGAGATGCGCTCACGCCGGCATTCGCTAGCCGGGTGTCCAATCAAAACGTTATTTGTCATGCATCCGAGTCATTGTAAAGTGTTTGGCGGTGGCGTGCTCAGAATTAAAGCCACATCGGCTTCTGAATGTCGATTTAATTGCCAGATAAGTCGACCGCTCGCGCAACACTATTGAAAGATAATGGCTTAAGATGTTATGTAGCTTATTTGAGATCACAGATTGCGTGCGTCAGTATCAAGCACTTATAGAAAACTCGTGTTGGTTTTATTAAATCGACGTTAGCGCACATTCGGTACGGTATGACGCGGTGGATTTACGAGGGGCGTTATCTTTGCATATTTAAGATAACTGGCTGTTGTTCCTGACTGCAATAAGCAATAATCCACGGCAGTGATAATTTCAAATGGTAGTCCGGTGGTGATCTCGAGTGGGCGCCTAAACACTACAAGCGTTCATAAACCGACGGGTATGGTAATGTAGGAGGCACACTATCCACTCTCTATATTATTCTCGAGCTGAACTGACAGACAGTACGAGCTCGCTGAAAGCGGACTATAAAAGTGTCGCTCTATCGGAACAGAATTGTTGCCGCTTTCAATGATTTAGGTGCCCATTTGACTGATAAATTATAGAAGAGCGTGGAGTTGTCTTACATAACTAGTGGCTCTGTGAGCTGAAGACATCGCGAGTTTGTTTCGATATAAAAATATCGATATACTTATCGACCTACACACAAAATTTCATGAGAATCGATGAAGGATTACGACCTCTAGGCGAGAAGAGCCGAAAAGCATCTGGACATTCAAACATGAGGATATGTGCTATGGGAGTCTTATGATGAGAAAACCAATGCTGGAAAGTTTTCCGGTAACTAGGTAAATCAATTGCACTAAACGTGCAGTATTGATAGGAGGATTGGCTCCAGTAGGAATGTTTAGTTAGAAATAACCTCTTGCACAGGTTTTAATTACTACAGCGCATCGTGCCCTTAGTGCCAAGAAAAAAAAACGATCCTATCGTTAACGTCTATAGGATAAGAGAAGTGCTATTATTTCCTTTACTCGTTCTTTCCCTCCAACGTGCTCTAGGATAAAGGAAGTTCGTCCTAAAAGTCCGTTCAAGTGCGGGTCGAACTCCCGCACCGAGGGTACCGTAATTAGACTGTTAAAGTAACACAGTAACGAAAATATAAACTGGATTGAGGGACAAACTTAATTTTACTGTTTTCATACATCGACATAGTTGGAGGTTATCTTACTAACTGCAAATAAGTTTGTAATTACAGAAAATATGTTTATTTTACTGTAACTAAACATATTCGCTTTATTATTATTATTTATTATTAAGTTTCATGATTCTAGGTCGACGGGAACCTGTACCCTGTCGGTTTTGAATCCTTAGCGAGCCTCAACTATGCATAAATGCTCATATTCCATGATAACTTGATAAGATAATAAGTTTCTTTTTTTTCACTGCTTAAGGGATTGTAAACGTAGGTATATTTGATATTAACTTCAGCTCAATACCTTCACGCTTTCCTGAGAAAACGAGTCTTGACAGACGGCTGGACAGGCGGCTGGACAGGCGGGAATGTTTAAAATCTAAAGTAGGCACATTAATCGTAAGCTTAAAATGATACTAGCTCACATTTCACACATTTCCAAAGCGACCATATATTTTGGCCAGTGCACGCGCCCACGTCGACGCGTGATTTATCAAACGAGTTCGAGTTGCCATTGATTCCTGACAAATCAGAGGCTTGAAGCTTACACGATAGAACGGAGGCATATTTCGTCACGGATCTGCTGATATTTCACCAAGGCAGTAAATCGCCATGAGGCTCACGGCTCCGCGGATAAATCACGGGAGTGGGCGTCGCTCCCGGCTCCGGGCCCGCTAAATAACTGCTACCGTTTACCTGCCTCTGATCATCTGATACTTGATTTAATATTGCTGCAGGACTGTATTGAATCAACTTTGCAAATACGATTTGGATGCTGAAAACAAATTGGTCCTTTCAGGAATCAAGATATACATGTACAATATTTAGTCGAAAAGTTTATTGCCTTAGTGAATTCTTAAGGTGTCAATATTCGTTTTGACTGATGGCCGTTGGGGCAGAAAGGTTCTTGAGTGGCGACCCCGGACCGGAAGACGCATCGTGGGAAGGCTCCCAACATGGTTGACCGACGACCTGGTTAGGATCCCGGGCAGAAATTGGATGAGGGCGGCGCAAGACCGATCGTCGTGGACAACTTTAGGGGAGGCCTTTGTCCAGCGGTGGACGTCTAGATCGACTGATATGATTATGATGATAATGTATCATTCTTACACCATCGTCTTTTATACCTATTCACATGTTGTGAAGTGTGTTTAAAATAATTACGTTTACTTAGTTTTGTATGGAACGATGGATAACCACTGTTTGAGGCCGGATCCTCATGCAATCGGCCATCCATACAGAAATCGCTTTCCCATAAACCCCTTTACATGCATAACAACCTCAAAACACTTAATGTTTTTTTCCGGGTCAATTCCTTTCTCTAATTCATGACCGATGTCTAGCTAGACAATATTGGTTTACAATGCACGATTATGCGGTGCAATCTAATGATAATTGCTCTAACAGTATATCCGTCAAAACACTTAGAGGCTCGATTCTAGTGTGTAAATCTTGAATCCCCGCCTGCTGGCACCCGATTATTACCAACCCACATGAAGTTGTCTTTAGTACTCCATTAATAGGTGGAATACAATATAAAACACCAAATACATACTTGAATAAATAAGCAGTGTTGTTTTGATAGCATTCTAGAACCACGATGCACTATCTATAACTCTCGCTAGTGGAGACCTAACTTAGATAAATATACTACCTATTTTAATATACCTTAATCCAGCCATGGTGAGAGAGGTCAGAATAGCTTGATGATCAAAGAGCTGAACACTGAAATTCATTATTATAACAAAATGGAACTTATCGCGTTCGAAAAGGCGCTATTTAATTACGTCAACGTTTGGACGTGATTTTACTTTCATGGTCTCGAATTTATGTGTGAAAATCATGTGACTTTAGATCAATACAGGGTGATTTAATAGTCATGAGCAGGAGTTGTAGGGGTGTTTGTTATAAAGCTGGAATTGTAAAAACATAAACATTGAAATTATTTTGAAAGCGAATTTGAGCTTTTCTGTTTATAACCTTTACATTTGTAATAGAAGAGGTATGACAACTATAGATGAAAATCGTTATAAAAATTACCAAGATCTTGATAGCAAAAGTTCTTGCTTTTCGTAAAGAATAGAATAGCATCAGATAAGCAAGCTTTCGGTACAAATCGTAAGGGATCACTATGACTATGCCGGCAGTTGCTTGCGAATAGGGATGGCACAGTGGGCCGGCACGGGCGCGCCACAGCGCATGCGCGTTTATAAATCAGCGGCGCTCGCGCCGGCCCGCTCGCCGATTAATCGCAGCGAGCTCTACACAAATCAAAATGTAAATGGATATAGTATGTTAAGTGCACAGGGCCTAGTAATAATGATGTTAGCATTAGGCATATTAATTGGCTGGATAGGAGCTATCTCTTCGACGGCCAACCGCGCACGCTATTACTGAGAACGATTCTGTAAGCATTGACAACCTGTTGTCGACTTGTGGGTACTTAAACATATGATGTCATTATTTACAATTCAACGATTTACGATACGTACGCCTGTGTCTTATACACTCTCAGTACCAATTAACTTTTCCTTCTTTTTCGTGGATTACGGTTCTGTGGCAGAGAAAGTCAGCGGATTTTTATTTCGTGCAATTATCTTATCTAAAAAATAGATAGGTAGGTAATCCGTAAAATATTTAAAACTTATCTTTGAGTAAACATTGTATAAAGTGAACATTTACGATTAAGACAAAACCGAACAAAATCGTAACGAGCCAAACGAATAAAGTCGGCTCGGAGCGAGTTCAAAAGGCCCGCTCCCTAAATACGGCATTAAACAGAATAACATGGTTGTTGTACCGCGGAATCATTATGGTTCGAAGGCTCATTGAAATGAAAAACCGGATCCCTAATGAAGGCCGCAAAATCAAATCGACATCGATTTCTGTGAATGCATCGTTATGGCACCCTGTACACGGTCAGTCTAGCTAGACCTCAATGCACGACTCGTAATCGTGTTTTCAATTTGTTCTACAGCGTACTTCAGAATATCTATCTAAATTTCGAGCACAGTTAATTAACACTGAACCTTGTAACTTGCTGCTAAGTAATATGGATTAATTTAATAATGATTGCATTCGTAAACTATTACCGTGAAAGCTTAAATGTTTTCAACTTAATAATAGTCAGTCAGTTTCACGTGAGTGTCAAAAGTGTTTTCAACTAAAGATAATACATATGGTGGTTACCACAGCGAACATACAAGTCGCATCACGAATCTAACTTTAAATCTGTGAATTAAGGTTCTATTTTAATAAATAAAATAAAAGTTAAATATAGCTTTATTGATTCCATATAAAATAAATTTACTTTACTACTTATGTACTTGTACTTGTGCATTCGACAGTACTAAGTAGTAAATTTACTACTTATGTATTGTCGAATTTGGGTATTACAAATGTCATGCATGTTAGTCTACCTACACAGGGCGTACACTTAAGTTGTGTAAATTGAAGACTCCTAGTGGATGATCGTGATTTAGAGTCTCAAGTGTAAGTTTTAAATTCAACACAACCAACGATGATGATGATTGTGATGATAATGATGAAGACAACCAAAGGTCTCGGTAACCGAAAACAAACTCACTAGAGCATCAGATTGAACGTGTGTTGCGCATATAACGTTGAATGTTTAGTGTCGGCACGGGTTACGCGCCCCTCGCACCGCCCTAACGAACCGACTCTCCATCTAGTTAATTGACTTTGCGACTGCCGCGTGCCTCCAATGAACCTGTCATTATGTTAAAATCTAAGAATATCGGAACATCTGACTCCGACCGAAGATCATGGGTAGAATTGGTAAGGAATAAAGTTCTTAAGAGCCAGTTAAATTACTTATCGGTAGGTTGAGAATGAGTTTTATTTTCATGTAGTACCTTAATTTTTACCTAAAACTAATTACATATTAGAATATGTAAACTGGGTAATTTTGTTATAGTAAAACCGGCTTTTACTTGTTATTTCTATAGTAAAATATCTATACTTATATCTATGACCATTTAATGATTAAAAATTTAGCATTTTTTTTGCTGTAACAACCGAAATGTAAGTGGATCTGTCAAAACCTGCCTAAATCATGAGAGAAGTCTCATACAAAATGCCGACTTTCGCATAAATGTAATAGACCATCATGCTCGCTTAAGACGCAATATTTAATCATACTATTTAAAAAATAATGCGGATGGGAACATCTGGTATAATAAAACCAATAGCTAATACTGCATGGGAAAATGTTTTCGACCGATTACGCTATACGTAATGAGGGGGAACCATGAACAACTCTATTATTGACATAATTACTTCGCTGGCCGATGTGTGTTTTTTCAGGCAATAAAATAGGTATCAAGCTTATAACCGTTTATTTATCATACTTTTATAATGTTACCGTTTACTGTACTGTAATAATGTCTTAATGTTAATTTCGTATTGTGCTATACTATACTATAGTTATAAATAGTGGTATCAAACAGGAAGGTGGCTGTAGGAATAAGAATTGTCGGATTAATTAGACTAATTGGAGCGCTTACACACCAAGTTTGATCCAAATTCGGATGTGGAACAGGATACAGGATGTTCGACGTGCGTATATTCATATACTGCTTCCTTCCTAGGGAGAGGTAAAATCTATACATGCTCTGTCTAAGGATTCATAACAGTAAGTAAAATATTCTTACATGGGTGAAGAGATGGTCAAAAATGATCAAAATTGTTCTTACGTAATTAGTAAATGGCCCCTTGATTAAATGGCCCCTTGATGTTCGTCCAAGGGATTTGAGATCGAAATCAACGTACAAGTATTCTTATAGGGTCTATATTGGAATCCATAATTTCCTTTGTCCTATTTGTAAATTCTATAATAACTGTGGTCATAATGATCTTTTGCCATAATAACGTAACATGTAAGGATAATTTAGGTAAGTTTTTAAATTGTAAACATAACCTATAACTTACATGTTTGGTTTATCTGTTAGTGTAAGTTGGTTAATAAATAAATAACGTTTATCCTAATGTAAATGCCATAATATTGATCATCCTAATATTGAATATCCTAATGAT